>OX030949.1:147077691-147823256 GCA_943735915.1 Pherbina coryleti | reverse complement strand
TTCTTAATTGATTCAAATTATTCGTCAGACAAGTTCGCACGGAGAAATAGGCTAATTTTTTTTACATTTTATCCCGTTTATAATGTTATTGCAGAAAGAAATAATAATAATAATAATAATAAACTGGCCATTTTAGCCCTTGAAAGGACTTTGATCGAGCTTCTAAAGATCAAATTGTGTTGTTCGTCGCTAGAGCAAAACCGGGTATATCATTTAGTTTTAACGGTCGAATTCTGCTTAGTGTAGCTCCAGCACAACTTTATTTCGAAGGTGTTATAATTCTTGTTATGTTTAAAATATTCTTAATTTTATACAAGAGATATTGTATTGAGATTAGTTTTTAACTTTTGAGTTTTCAATATATAAGAAGAAGAAGAAACCCAAAGTTAAGAGTATATCTTGGACCTGGGCATGGGTAGACGCTCAAAGCTTTGGTTTTCATTCCAATTCTTTAAATTATTAAGTTTAAATAAGGTTTTGTTTTACACACATATATTGATTTTTATAAATTACTAGCTGTTACTGTCTACTGCTGTGTTACTGTCGAAGCGGAAATGATTTCTATCTCTATCTGAATCTCAAACTCAGTCTCAATCTCAACCTCAACCTCAATCTCAATATCAATCTCAATCTCAATCTCTATCTCTGTCTCTATCTCTATCTCTATCTCTATCTCTATCTCTATCTCTATCTCTATCTCTATCTCTATCTCTATCTCTATCTCTATCTCTATCTCTATCTCTATCTCTATCTCTATCTCTATCTCTATCTCTATCTCTATCTCTATCTCTATCTCTATCTCTATCTCTATCTCTATCTCTATCTCTATATCTATCTCTATCTCTATCTCTATCTCTATCTCTATCTCTATCTCTATCTCTATCTCTATCTCTATCTCTATCTCTATCTCTATCTCTATCTCTATCTCTATCTCTATCTCTATCTCTATCTATATCTCTATCCTATCTCTTTCTCTATCTCTATCTCTATCTCTATCTCTATCTCTATCTCTATCTCTATCTCTATCTCTATCTCTATCTCTATCTCTATCTCTATCTCTATCTCTATCTCTATCTCTATCTCTATCTCTATCTCTATCTCTATCTCTATCTCTATCTCTATCTCTATCTCTATCTCTATCTCTATCTCTATCTCTATCTCTATCTCTATCTCTATCTCTATCTCTATCTCTATCTCTATCTCTATCTCTATCTCTATCTCTATCTCTATCTCTATCTCTATCTCTATCTCTATCTCTATCTCTATCTCTATCTCTATCTCTATCTCTATCTCTATCTCTATCTCTATCTCTATCTCTATCTCTATCTCTATCTCTATCTCTATCTCTATCTCTATCTCTATCTCTATCTCTATCTCTATCTCTATCTCTATCTCTATCTCTATCTCTATCTCTATCTCTATCTCTATCTCTATCTCTATCTCTATCTCTATCTCTATCTCTATCTCTATCTCTATCTCTATCTCTATCTCTATCTCTATCTCTATCTCTATCTCTATCTCTATCTCTATCTCTATCTCTATCTCTATCTCTATCTCTATCTCTATCTCTATCTCTATCTCTATCTCTATCTCTATCTCTATCTCTATATCTATCTCTATCTCTATCTCTATCTCTATCTCTATCTCTATCTCTATCTATATCTCTATCCTATCTCTATCTCTTTCTCTATCTCTATCTCTATCTCTATCTCTATCTCTATCTCTGTCTCTATCTCTATCTCTATCTCTATCTCTATCTCTATCTCTATCTCTATCTCTATCTCTATCTCTATCTCTATCTCTATCTCTATCTCTATCTCTATCTCTATCTCTATCTCTATCTCTATCTCTATCTCTATCTCTATCTCTATCTCTATCTCTATCTCTATCTCTATCTCTATCTCTATCTCTATCTCTATCTCTATCTCTATCTCTATCTCTATCTCTATCTCTATCTCTATCTCTATCTCTATCTCTATCTCTATCTCTATCTCTATCTCAATCTCCATCTCTAAGTGGAACGACTCATTTAAATTGATAACCAAATTTCGAGGCTTTGCTGCCTACATTTCCAAAGTTATTCGATATCGCAAATTTAGGTTGCATAGAAGGTGCCACGCCCCCTTATACAATCGAAATCAAACATAGCCTATACTTTGCGCGGAATTGCAAGCAATAAGCTGACAAAATTTTATTGCAATCGGGTGATCGGTCTTGCTGCGCATAAAGGACGAACAAATATACAAACAAATTTTAATTTTTATATATTAGATGTATTTCCAAAGCTATTCGATATCTAAAATTTCGCTTGTATGGACGGAGCCACACCCCCTTGCTCAATGACGGCTCAGTTTTCTAGTAGAAGGAAGGATCACCCAATAGTAATTCCATACTGAGTTTCGTTATTAGACGACATTTAGTTCCAAAGCTATCTGATATCAAAAATTTAAAGTGTATGGGCGGAGCCACACCTCCTTTTCCAAAGCCAATCCCAGTTTTATAGAAGAAATATATCACCAAGAAATATATCATTATTATACGGCATTTAGTTCCAAAGCTATTCGATATCATAAATTTGAATTGTATGGGTGGTGCCACACCCCCTTGTCCAATGCTTGCTTAATTTTGCTGGTCGAAGGACGCAACTAAATAGTACGCTCTTACCATGTTTCATTGATGTGTGACTTTTAGCTTGAATGTTATACGAAAATTTGGTCTGCTGAAAAAGTGCTACGCCCCACGTCCAACGCCCATAAAATTTTACCTGTGGAACGGCACTTGTAAATTGAGGTAGAACATCGAATTCCGATGCTATGCTACCTATAATTTCAAAGCTATTCGCTATCGCAGAGTTGGGTTGTATGGGAGGTGCCACGCCCCCATGTCCAATGTTCCGTGAATTTTTTCCAAATCCTTCGCGTAGCAATTACAAACAAACCCACAGAAGATAGTTTCCAATTTGGTCCAGTCGTTTTCAAGTTTAAAGCATCCGAACAAACCAAGATTTGTTTTTATATATATACTAGCAAATACCCGCTGCTTCGCCGGCGATAAAAATATTAAATATCATTAAAAACTTTAAATCTTAAAATTTAACAGCCGTATTCATATTGAAGTGGGAAGAGTGTAAATAATGGTTTGTGTATTAGATAAATTCAGTGACTTGTTATTTATTTGTCACAATTTCGTCAAGAATTTGATATTTAAAAATAAATAGTTTTTCTAAGCCATCTGCACTGAAATAATTGTCATTTTATTATTTTTTTTTTTTTTATAAATATTTTGAAATCTTTGACAAATTTTCTTGTTTTTATTTTCTTTTTTTGGAAATTTCTTATATATTTTGAATTTTCTTGACATATTTTCCAAATGTTTGAAATATTTTGAATAATTTTAATTATTTTTGACAATATTTGTGCTCAAATGATAGCAAATAATTTAAAAACTGCTTTACGAAAGGTGTGTTATAAGCATTAAAAACAAAAAAATTAAAAATTTCAACCATTTTTAAAAATCCTCTAATTTATAAACAAACATTTTCAAACACTTTTTGACATTTTGTTTGTTTTTGATACATTTTGAAATAATTTGATACATTTTTGACAATATTTGTTGTGCTCAGATGAGAACAATTAAATTTTTTAAATGCTTTATCGAGGGTTTATTGAAGGTTTCAACCATTTTTAAAATTCTCGTATTTATCAAGCATTTAAAAGAGATTTTGAAAGCTGTCGAAACGTTCAACATGAACAATTTTTTCAATTTTTTTTCGACTTTTTTCTTATGAAGGCTTTGTAAGAGGCTTATAGTTTTTTATGAATACAGCCGTTAGAATTTCGGTAAAGTTGTATATTTGTGTTGAAGCGACATAGTAGTTCCATCCGAATAAAGTAACCAGCTAACTAAAGTATTAAAAATATAACTAAAGGAAAAAACTTTCTGTATCTTTCTGATAATTTTTTTTTTTAATGCATTGGTTAACTTTTCCTAGCACAGTGACTATTGGGGTACTCACAGTTTTGTTTTATCAGGTGTGTTAACTCCGCCGTATGTTAACTCTAAAACATTTTGCCATGTGGTAACTATTTTTGATTTTGTTTTGCATGTAAAAAAGAGATAACACAAACTGGTAAAATTGCCTTGCTTTCAAACATGTTTGTTTTTCGTAGTAAACTGGCAGTTCTGAAAGGTATTTTTATTTTATTGAAAAATCAATAAATCAAGGCTTCTCTTGTTATTTTTATTTTATTGAAAAATCAATAAATTAAAGAAAGCTTCTTTTTTCAAAAGGCGTTTGTGTCAATTTTAGAATGAACTACGTGTAGGGGTGCTCACAATTTGATTGAAGTATCGTTTTAAAGTTAGTATTTATATATTTACTTTAGAAGGGATCTGTGAATACCCTATATATAAAAATTTCGTTTATACGTAAAAATATCAGCTCTGAGGTAAGAAAAATATATGACGGCCTTAGAGAATTGTTATTTTAAAATTAAATATATCTTTCGTTTAAGCTGATAAATTTCATCAAAACATTTCAACAAAACATCGACACGGAACTTTTGTCGATGCTTTTATAATGTGGCAGTATTTTTACATTCAAAAAGGTGGCAGCATTGGTACCGCACTCAATACATGTTGCTGTCTTTTTTTTTCTTATTTGTGGATCTTCCCACCGGGTAAAAATAATCAATTCTCTTCTCCAATATAGATTCTACAATTGATTTTTTTTAACACCTCATCGGGAAAAAAAGAAGAAATTTTATATAAAAAAAGAATCAATTCTCTTCTCCAGTATAGATTCTAAAATTGATTATTTTTAGCATGCTGATGTCCTACAAAGAATAGTACATTCTTTTCTCGCTTCAAGTGGAATCGCTACAGAAATCGATTTTTTTATTCACTTTTAAAATAAATTGTTATTTTTTTAGATTTTTTTTTTTTTTGTTATAAAATTAAATTTCGAGTACATAAAAAAAACAAAAAAAAACTGGTAATTTCAGCCATTGAAAGGACTTTGGCCTAGCTTCTTATGATCAATTATGTTGTGCGTATTATTAAGTTTGTACACAATTGACCGAGAACCGGACCTACAGGTTTAACGTCGAATCCGAACGGCGATGAACGAAATGTTCTTATTCTCAAGAAGCTTTACATGGCATTTTGATTACTCTCTGAGGTTTGCCATTGTCTGCAGAGAAGTGGCGGCCGTACAGAGAAATCATTTTAGTTCAAATAATTTTTTGTCGCTGCTGGGATTAGAACCCGGGTCTCCAGGTTCGCTGACATAGAGCCCACGCACTTTTAACCAACTACGCCACGGACGCCACAATTTCGGGTACATTCGTTTGGTGTTGGTGTTCTAATGTTGGCGAATGTACTTTGAGTGTTCTGCCAATATAGAAGTATTACATATATGGTTATTTTAAATAAAAAGTATTAATTTTCGCATATAAGAAAACAAATCAAAACAGACTGATGCTTTTCTCACTTATACCAAAATTTGTTTTAGAATCAGTTTGTTTTTCACTTATCAAAAAAGCAAGCAAGGAATCTAAAAACAATTTCTATAGTAGAAATAATTATATGGGTCGTAAACGATTATGGCTGGAATAAAAACGAATCAGTAAGGTTTGGCTTTAAATGTATATGTTCTTTGGAATACATTCTAAAAGGTAAGCAAAATAATTCATTCTATTTACGATTTTTGTTTTTAGAATCCATTTTCATTTTGCTGGTGGGACGCTGATGTCCTACAAATAGTAGTACATTCTTTTCTCGCTTCCATATGAATAGCTACAGAAATTGATTCTATTATTCACTTTTTAAATGCATTCTTTTAAATAAAAAGTGTTAATTTTCGGAAATGAGAAAACAAATCAAAACAGACTGATGCTTTTCTGACTTATACCAAAATTTGTTTGGTTGATATATTCGTTGATATATTGGTTGATATAAACTTTTGGTAGATATATTCCAATTCATAGGTTTTGCTTTAATTTATATATTCTTTGGAATACGTTCTAAAATGTAAGCAAAAGAATCTATTCCATTTAAGATTTTTTTTTTTTTAATCAATTCTCATTTTCCCGCTGGGTTGTTGACTTTTATATATGATGCTCAAAAAAAGTTTGAAAATAGAGCTTTTGTCTCACAGCGATTTTGACATATTGTTCTATCTCATATATTCGTCAACATTGGAGTGCTGATATATTGTTATATGAGCGAGAAAATATATAGAGGAAATTAAATTTCAAAATAAAAAAACTCAGGAGCGGTGCTTCCATTGTCAATAATTTTATTTGAAATTTTTGTTGTTTGAATGTTTTGATTACAATTTTGTTTGTTTAAATTTAATCATATTTCAGGCGTTATTATAATTGTTTTATAATGGTGCGTACTGTGCGTATATGGTGCGAAAACTGATTTGTTTTCTTATATGTTTGGGGCAAACGTTTTCATAACAACCGCCACTGTGACGGTTTGACTTTTTATTTTTTGTGTAGTAATTTTCATATATTCAAATATACTAACACAAACAGCAACATCTTATGTTGTTATGGCTGTCTCTCTTCGATTTCAGAGTTGGAATACAGAAGTATTACATATACATATGTTCTACCTTATTAGCTTTGGGCACAACCTTTTTTAAGATGCACAGAGCTTTAATGAGAAAATTTTTTCTCTCTGAGAATAAGAATAAAGAAATTGTATGGTTATTCTCTTTGAATTTTAATTAATTATTTAAACAATGGTTATTAAATTTATATATCCCATGTCCCAACTGGGCACCATAGCTATCCTAGAGAAAAAGAATTTTTGAAATAGCGCCTGCCATTCTCAAGCTTTTCGCAGCCGAACATACGTGAGTCTTCTTTTATATAATAGTATAGATAAAGCTGCTTTTTTTGTATTAAAAAAGTAAAAAATCTTAAATTTCATGCTTGGATATTAATTATATATATTTTAGCAATAAGGTTTTACAGTTAAAAAAAAAACCTATGAAAATGGAAAATAAACAAATACAAACAAAATAAAACTTAAAAATTCATGTTACTTCAATATTCGTTTCTTTACATGGGAAACACCTTGTGGTTCAAATTCAATTCAATATATCGAATTTGAAGCATTTGAAGCATTTGAACCAAAAGCCGTTATTTTGCAAAGCTTTTATGCCTCAACGTGCAACATTATTGAAACCGCAAAAAATAATTAAAGTTAATAAACGCAATGGGACGCAAGGGTAAAAATATGTCAATAGAAAAAAGAACTCGTGATTAATTACTACGTTAAGAAGAAAACTTATAGTAAAATTGCTGAAAGGTTGAACATGAGACCAAGTACTGTAGGCGATATAGTCAGAAGATACAGGGAGGAAGGAAGAGTGCTATAAATTAAACAAAAAGGGCGCCCGAAGAAATTGACTGTACGGGAAGAGAGGAGTATTCTGCAAAAAATAAAGGATAACCTCCGCTTGAGTGCACCAAAAATAGCTTCAGAAGTAGCCACAGCCTATTGCAAGACAGTTTCCACACAGACTATTCGTCTCACTATTAAAGCGAAAGGTTATAACGGCCGAGTAGCAAGAAAGAAGCCGTTTATGAATTTGCGAAATCGAAGCTTAAGGCTGAATTTCGCTAAGGATCACGTTACAAAGGGCGCAGGCTGGTGGAATGATGTCATATTCCTTGATGAAAGTAAATTTAATCTCTTTGGAAGTGACGGTCGAGTTATGGTTTGGCGAAAACCAAATGAGGAGCTGAAAAATAAAAACACCAAACCTACGGTAAAGCACGGTGGTGGCAGTGTAATGGTGTGGGGGTGCATTTCGGCCAAAGGAGTAGGAAACTTAGTTTTTATCGATGGGATAATGAACACAGAGTCTTACCTTAATATTTTAAAAAACAATTTGAGACAGTCAGCGGAAAAAATGGGGATACTAAGGTCATTTAAACTTTACCAGGATAATGACCCAAAACATAAGGCTCACGTGGTTCGAGAATGGTTGCTCTACAATTGCCCAAAGGTAATCGATACGCCTCCTCAATCCCCCGACTTGAATCCCATAGAAAATTTATGGGACGAATTGGATCAGCGTGTTCGCAAGAGTCCTGCTTCATCCATACGGGATTTGAAAAGTAGACTTCAGGAAAAATGGCATAAAATTGGATGCGATTATACCTCAAAAATTATTTCCAATATGCCAAAACGTGTAGAAGGTGTAATCAAAAACAAAGGTTATAGTACAAAATATTAATTTTAATTTCTATGTATTATTAACAATATTTCCTTTCACATAATTTAAAAAAACCGAATATTAATGTAACAAGAATTTTTTAGTTTTATTTTGTTTGTACAATAGAAAAAATTGCATTTTACTTAATTTAATATTTTCAAACTGTATAATCTCATTCCTGAAATATATATGATTAATATCCAAACATAAAATTTAAGATTTTTTATTTATTTAATACAAAAAAAAGCAACATATACAGAAGAAAATAAAAAACCGAATATTAATGTTACTCACTGTACATTATTTTTTTTTTTAAACTACTTTCTTCAACACGTCTGACATGATATCTCAAATTATAATGCAACGATTAACTTAAAATTTGGCGTGGGCATTTTTTTATATATCCCTCTATGACTCGGACTGGAATTGCAGATGAAATTGAAAATTTTGTTTTTTAATTATTTTTCAGAAATTCAAAACTTTGGAAAAGACCAAAAAATATTTTTTTCAAACAGTCGTCATTTCGCGAAAAAAATATTTTTTTCTTTCTTTCCCTAGTCCCGGATATAGCGATATTCAGCACGCAATTTTTTCAATTTTTAACATTTTTTAAAAATTTTTTTTGTTTTATTCAAATATTTATAAACATATAAGAATAAATTAATACTTTAAATATTTGATTGAATTTTAAAAAACGGCCAAAATTTTTCCCTCTAGACTAGACTACTACTTTAAAGATTTATGATTGCAACCTTTTTCTATTGAACTATTCCAGTGTTTAAGGACCGATAGCGCTTAACGGAAAAACACATGTTGATCCAACTAAACTTTGGGCGATATTTTAAGCAAATGCAGCATAATAATGTAGTTCTAGTTAACTCTAACCGACTCTAACCGGCTAAACCTCACAACGGCATTGTTTTATTTTGGATTCTGCTGTTTTGAAGTTGAAAACATGCAAAAAAAAAACATAAACAAGGAAAAATAAACCGATTTACACACGAAAACTTTCATTGACGTACATCAACCACAACCACACAACACATACACATCAACAAAGTCGTTCCCACATGTGCCCACATGTTTTAATGCTTGGATTACGCGAAACAGAGCCCCTGGGTGACGAGAGTAGTGAATGTTTCATGATTGCCGGCCTAACGATGAGATTATTACTTAATTCACATCGACATTTATTAAAATGGTTTTTGCTTAATATGTTTGTACGTTTCGGCGAGTGTTTGTTTGTATGGGTACATGTTTGCACGTGTATGTTATTTTTCATCTGGCACATCCGGTACATATACATATGTATATGCAACATCCCACAGAATGTGCATGATGAAATCTCTTTTACACACACACACACTTATGCTGAAAAACGTAATTAACACTACATTTAGTGAGCGGGTGGAAGGTTTGTAGAACTTTAAGAGCTGCAATAGCTGTCGGCAGTTACTCATGCTTATTACTTAGACGTCGTCTTCTCAGTTTAAGGAGTACCAAACTTAAGTCCTTTTCTTATTGCTGACTTCAAACCGTGACAAAACGTTGAATGCTCTCAGGATTAATCATGTTAACCTTGAAAGTTTTCCTTGATGTTCACTTTGAGTGTATTTCGGAGTATTAAATTGTAGATTGTAGGGTTGTCTAAAAGACAGACGCTTTATTGCAAAGTTGAATTTCAAAAATAAATTCATCACTTAAGAGGAAATTATGTTGCTATTCCGTCTTTGCATAGAAGAAAAAACTTCTATGATTGCAAACATTTATAATTTCAACAAATTTCTTATTCAATTTAAAATACTTTAATGAAATTAAAAATTTTAAAATAACATACAATTACAAAGTAGTTTGGATAAAAAAGAGGCTCTAAATTTAAAACCTTGTTCTCATTGTTCGATACATTTAGTCCAGTCTTTTTTCAATTCTTTTATTCCTTAATAAAAATAATAGGTTTTATGAAGGTTCTCAAAATAGGCGTTTGTTTCAGTGATGGAAAAGTGGAATATTAAGTGGATATTAAAAGTGGAAAAAATATGAAAATATATGACTTCCTATGGCCGATATTAAATTTTTTCTTTTTTAAGAATTGTCTAATTAGCATGTTTTCAAATGTCTTGGTGAAATCTTTACAGGATTTTTGTACAGAATCCAAATCCATCAAAGTTGTTATATAAAAAAGCGCTCAATAAATTCTTGGTAAGAAGATGTATATTTCAAATTAAATATCATGTAAACTAAAAAAAAAAAACAATACGACTGAAGGCAGACTTTGCCTAAAGGTTACAGCTAATGTGTCTGTAAAAGACTGTGGACTCTTCTCTATCGGCGCAGTGGAAACTCGAACAGCGATAAACAAGCGAAAACTAACGAGGTTCTACAAAGAGATTGCTGTGCGTACTTGCCTCACGTCACTGCGTCTTTCTTTAAGTACAAAAGACGGTTTTCTGCTCCGTTTACGTCTCTGCTGACGTCCCTGTTGGCAGCGCTGCTGGTGTCTGTGCTTTGTTCCTGTCGGCATCGTTGCTGATGTCCTTGTTGGCAGCGCTGTTAATATTCCTGATCCTGCTGACGTTTCTGCTACAACTTTGAACTTCTAATTCTTGGCAGCGCTGTCGATATTCCTGATCCTGATGACGTTTCCGCTACAACTTTTAACTTCTAATTCTGGGCAGCGCTGTCGATATTCCTGATCCTGATAACGTTTCCGCTACAACTTTCGGCTTTTAATTCGCAGTGCCTTTTAGATTTTGACTCGTTCTCTGATATTCACCAACTGTCCAAATTCCTTCGATGTTCTCCTTTTTATACCCTCGGTACTTGCGTTTGTTTGTTCTCTTGTTGCTAGAGGAATCAATGCGTGGCCTACGTGACTGCTTGTATTTTGTTGTTGCTTGTGTTTTTCCATTTGCTTCGCTTTGAGCAAGCAACGCGTGGCCTACGTGACTATTTGTAAGTTGTTGTTGCTTGTGTTTTTCTATTTGCTCGATCATGCGATTGTTTCGTTGCCAAAATGGAACATTACAGGGTGCTTACTCCATGAAAAAGATTAAATTTAAATTTAAGTAAAATTCAATTATCTTTAATAATTTAAGAAAGATAAGCATTTATTAAAAAAAAATATATATTGATAACTATCATTTATAATTAAAAAAAAAAAAAAAATTAAAGATAAATAAAAAAAGGATATTTTCTTAGTATGTGTGATAAATTTCATTTGAAGGAAATCACACCACAAAAAGTAGTCTAATGGAGTCAAATCACATGACCTAGGTGGCCAATCGACAGCCCCATTTCTTCATATGATTCGGTCACCAAAAGTTCGTCCCAATAAAGTGTTCTTTTATCGCTCTGTACAGCTTGTTGCAGCATTATGCTGGAACTATTTAGCACTTAGACGGTTTATATTGACATGGGGAACCAAAAAATTGCGAATCATTTGCCTAAAGCGCTCCACATTGACGGTAATGTTGCCTCCATCTTCAGTTTTGAAAAAGCATGCACCAATGATGCCTTCGACATGCAATCCACACCAGACAGTAACAGACATCAGATTTTTTTTGCTTTAAACTTAAAAGAATCTTAGAAATAAATGGTCAACCATTTTTCATTTTTTTTTTTTTTAATTCTTTTTTTCACACAATGTTACAGAAATTATTTGAAATTACCCAGTGAGTACAAGAAATTTTGAAAAAAAAAAAAATGATAAACTCAAAGTTAACTAACCACGAACTTTGCTTCTTCCCTCAACTTCTAAAAACTCATCCAGTTAATCTTAAGAAACTATAAAATAAAAAATATCCATTGGCTGCTAGTCGTTTGGCGAATTGAACAACTTTGTTTCTACTGTTGCTTGTGGAAAAACTTTATTTTTACAATTTGCCAAAGTGTTGCCAACGCAGACGTTCAAACGTTTTTTTCCCCAGAGACCTTTAAAGACTTTTAATGATAACATTGAGTTCATGGTGTAGAAATACTTGGAGTGCCAAAGTTGTAGGTGTTCCTCTTTTGTTTTATTTTTTTTTGTTTTTGTTTTTTTTTTATAGT
The DNA here is from genome assembly GCA_943735915.1 of Pherbina coryleti. NCBI lineage: Eukaryota > Metazoa > Arthropoda > Insecta > Diptera > Sciomyzidae > Pherbina > Pherbina coryleti. The sequence goes on along the minus strand of OX030949.1, from coordinate 147,810,973 downwards.
GCAACAAATGTTTCTTTGATTAGTGTTAGATTTAGCGAAAGCTATTTTGCAGCTTCAGCTCAAACTTTATTACGAACTTAAACTTTTTTAACTTGGTTCAAAGCAATTTTTAAAACACTCAATTATGAGTGGTTTGACATTTCAGAAAGCTCCGTCCAGGCTTTTTTTATGGTTTTTAATATAATGAAATTTCATAATTAAAGTTGAAAGGTTTTATAAAGTTTAACGATAAAAGCACTTTAAAGCTTTTGAAGCTTATTTTCACTTAGTATAAATCAATCAATTATTCCTGGAAACAATCTAATCATGCTGAACCTTCATTAGATATGAGCAGGGAATTGCTAGCGACATAACACTTAAAACGAAGGCCAACTTTTGAAAATGCTATAAAAAGAAATTTATACAGTTAATACATCGCTTGTGATATACAAGGTTTGTAAAAAAAAGAAAAGGTGACTTTTCACACATTCGATTCTCAATTTTTTGTTTTATGTTTGTACATAATTTGCAAAAAAAATGGTATGCACCTCATTTTTCAATTAATTTTTCGTTAAAAAGGAGAAATGAATTCATGAATTCGTACTGTGCGTATATGGTGCGAAAACTGATTTGTTTTCTTATATGTTTGGGGCAAACGTTTTCATAACAACCGCCACTGTGACGGTTTGACTTTTTATTTTTTGTGTAGTAATTTTCATATATTCAAATATACTAACACAAACAGCAACATCTTATGTTGTTATGGCTGTCTCTCTTCGATTTCAGAGTTGGAATACAGAAGTATTACATATACATATGTTCTACCTTATTAGCTTTGGGCACAACCTTTTTTAAGATGCACAGAGCTTTAATGAGAAAATTTTTTCTCTCTGAGAATAAGAATAAAGAAATTGTATGGTTATTCTCTTTGAATTTTAATTAATTATTTAAACAATGGTTATTAAATTTATATATCCCATGTCCCAACTGGGCACCATAGCTATCCTAGAGAAAAAGAATTTTTGAAATAGCGCCTGCCATTCTCAAGCTTTTCGCAGCCGAACATACGTGAGTCTTCTTTTATATAATAGTATAGATAAAGCTGCTTTTTTTGTATTAAAAAAGTAAAAAATCTTAAATTTCATGCTTGGATATTAATTATATATATTTTAGCAATAAGGTTTTACAGTTAAAAAAAAAACCTATGAAAATGGAAAATAAACAAATACAAACAAAATAAAACTTAAAAATTCATGTTACTTCAATATTCGTTTCTTTACATGGGAAACACCTTGTGGTTCAAATTCAATTCAATATATCGAATTTGAAGCATTTGAAGCATTTGAACCAAAAGCCGTTATTTTGCAAAGCTTTTATGCCTCAACGTGCAACATTATTGAAACCGCAAAAAATAATTAAAGTTAATAAACGCAATGGGACGCAAGGGTAAAAATATGTCAATAGAAAAAAGAACTCGTGATTAATTACTACGTTAAGAAGAAAACTTATAGTAAAATTGCTGAAAGGTTGAACATGAGACCAAGTACTGTAGGCGATATAGTCAGAAGATACAGGGAGGAAGGAAGAGTGCTATAAATTAAACAAAAAGGGCGCCCGAAGAAATTGACTGTACGGGAAGAGAGGAGTATTCTGCAAAAAATAAAGGATAACCTCCGCTTGAGTGCACCAAAAATAGCTTCAGAAGTAGCCACAGCCTATTGCAAGACAGTTTCCACACAGACTATTCGTCTCACTATTAAAGCGAAAGGTTATAACGGCCGAGTAGCAAGAAAGAAGCCGTTTATGAATTTGCGAAATCGAAGCTTAAGGCTGAATTTCGCTAAGGATCACGTTACAAAGGGCGCAGGCTGGTGGAATGATGTCATATTCCTTGATGAAAGTAAATTTAATCTCTTTGGAAGTGACGGTCGAGTTATGGTTTGGCGAAAACCAAATGAGGAGCTGAAAAATAAAAACACCAAACCTACGGTAAAGCACGGTGGTGGCAGTGTAATGGTGTGGGGGTGCATTTCGGCCAAAGGAGTAGGAAACTTAGTTTTTATCGATGGGATAATGAACACAGAGTCTTACCTTAATATTTTAAAAAACAATTTGAGACAGTCAGCGGAAAAAATGGGGATACTAAGGTCATTTAAACTTTACCAGGATAATGACCCAAAACATAAGGCTCACGTGGTTCGAGAATGGTTGCTCTACAATTGCCCAAAGGTAATCGATACGCCTCCTCAATCCCCCGACTTGAATCCCATAGAAAATTTATGGGACGAATTGGATCAGCGTGTTCGCAAGAGTCCTGCTTCATCCATACGGGATTTGAAAAGTAGACTTCAGGAAAAATGGCATAAAATTGGATGCGATTATACCTCAAAAATTATTTCCAATATGCCAAAACGTGTAGAAGGTGTAATCAAAAACAAAGGTTATAGTACAAAATATTAATTTTAATTTCTATGTATTATTAACAATATTTCCTTTCACATAATTTAAAAAAACCGAATATTAATGTAACAAGAATTTTTTAGTTTTATTTTGTTTGTACAATAGAAAAAATTGCATTTTACTTAATTTAATATTTTCAAACTGTATAATCTCATTCCTGAAATATATATGATTAATATCCAAACATAAAATTTAAGATTTTTTATTTATTTAATACAAAAAAAAGCAACATATACAGAAGAAAATAAAAAACCGAATATTAATGTTACTCACTGTACATTATTTTTTTTTTTAAACTACTTTCTTCAACACGTCTGACATGATATCTCAAATTATAATGCAACGATTAACTTAAAATTTGGCGTGGGCATTTTTTTATATATCCCTCTATGACTCGGACTGGAATTGCAGATGAAATTGAAAATTTTGTTTTTTAATTATTTTTCAGAAATTCAAAACTTTGGAAAAGACCAAAAAATATTTTTTTCAAACAGTCGTCATTTCGCGAAAAAAATATTTTTTTCTTTCTTTCCCTAGTCCCGGATATAGCGATATTCAGCACGCAATTTTTTCAATTTTTAACATTTTTTAAAAATTTTTTTTGTTTTATTCAAATATTTATAAACATATAAGAATAAATTAATACTTTAAATATTTGATTGAATTTTAAAAAACGGCCAAAATTTTTCCCTCTAGACTAGACTACTACTTTAAAGATTTATGATTGCAACCTTTTTCTATTGAACTATTCCAGTGTTTAAGGACCGATAGCGCTTAACGGAAAAACACATGTTGATCCAACTAAACTTTGGGCGATATTTTAAGCAAATGCAGCATAATAATGTAGTTCTAGTTAACTCTAACCGACTCTAACCGGCTAAACCTCACAACGGCATTGTTTTATTTTGGATTCTGCTGTTTTGAAGTTGAAAACATGCAAAAAAAAAACATAAACAAGGAAAAATAAACCGATTTACACACGAAAACTTTCATTGACGTACATCAACCACAACCACACAACACATACACATCAACAAAGTCGTTCCCACATGTGCCCACATGTTTTAATGCTTGGATTACGCGAAACAGAGCCCCTGGGTGACGAGAGTAGTGAATGTTTCATGATTGCCGGCCTAACGATGAGATTATTACTTAATTCACATCGACATTTATTAAAATGGTTTTTGCTTAATATGTTTGTACGTTTCGGCGAGTGTTTGTTTGTATGGGTACATGTTTGCACGTGTATGTTATTTTTCATCTGGCACATCCGGTACATATACATATGTATATGCAACATCCCACAGAATGTGCATGATGAAATCTCTTTTACACACACACACACTTATGCTGAAAAACGTAATTAACACTACATTTAGTGAGCGGGTGGAAGGTTTGTAGAACTTTAAGAGCTGCAATAGCTGTCGGCAGTTACTCATGCTTATTACTTAGACGTCGTCTTCTCAGTTTAAGGAGTACCAAACTTAAGTCCTTTTCTTATTGCTGACTTCAAACCGTGACAAAACGTTGAATGCTCTCAGGATTAATCATGTTAACCTTGAAAGTTTTCCTTGATGTTCACTTTGAGTGTATTTCGGAGTATTAAATTGTAGATTGTAGGGTTGTCTAAAAGACAGACGCTTTATTGCAAAGTTGAATTTCAAAAATAAATTCATCACTTAAGAGGAAATTATGTTGCTATTCCGTCTTTGCATAGAAGAAAAAACTTCTATGATTGCAAACATTTATAATTTCAACAAATTTCTTATTCAATTTAAAATACTTTAATGAAATTAAAAATTTTAAAATAACATACAATTACAAAGTAGTTTGGATAAAAAAGACGCTCTAAATTTAAAATATTGCTCTCATTGTTCGATACATTTAGTCCAGTCTTTTTTCAATTCTTTTATTCCTTAATAAAAATAATAGGTTTTATGAAGGTTCTCAAAATAGGCGTTTGTTTCAGAGATGGAAAAGTGGAATATTAAGTGGATATTAAAAGTGGAAAAAATATCAAAATGCATGACTTCCTATGGCCGATATTAAATTTTTTCTTTTTTAAGAATTGTCTAATTAGCATGTTTTCAAATGTCTTGGTGAAATCTTTACAGGATTTTTGTACAGAATCCATCAAAGTTGTTTTATAATAGAGCGCTCAATAAATTCTTGGTAAGAAGATGTATATTTCAAATTAAATATGTAAACTACAAAAAAAAAAAATACGATTGAAGGCAGACTTTGCCTGAAGGTTACAGCTACTTACTTTACTTTTACTTACTTAGGTGGCCATCACAACCCGTCGTCGGTTTTCGGCCGAGCTCAACAGCTCTCGCCAGGCGCCTCTACTTCGCGCGCGCCTTCTCCAATTGGTTTCACCAAGCGCGGTTAGGGCTTCCTCGACCTGGTCAATCCATCGGAGGCATGGTCTTCCTCTTCGTCGTCGTGCTTCGACTTTCGATTCGAACACCTTTTTTGCTGGAGCATCGTCATCCATACGATGGACATGACCTAGCCAGTGTAGTCGCTGGATTGCTATACGCTGAACTACTTCAATGTCATCGTATAGCTCATACAGTTCGTGGTTCATTCCAATGCAATATTCGTCGCCAACTCGAACAGGACCGAAGATTTTTCGAAGAACTTTTCTCTCGAACACTCCCAGAGCGGCTGCGTCTGCTTGCGAGACAACCCATGCCTCAGCGCCATAAAGGAGCACAGGTATAGCGAGAGCCTTGTAGAGTGCCAGTTTTGTCGCTCGAGATAGGGCTCTGCAACGTAATTGCTTACTAAGCCCGTAGTAGCACCTATTAGCAATTGTAAGTCTTCGCTTAATCTCCAGGCTGACATCGTTGTTGCTGTTAACGGCGGTGCCAAGGTAGGTAAATTCCTTGACCACTTCCAAGTTATATTTGCCCGTTGGGACGTGAGAGCCTAGACGTCGCGCTTCCCTGCCTGTAGGCAGCATATACTTCGTTTTGCCCTCGTTCACCGTCAAACTCACCTTGGCTGATTTCTTTTCGATAGCTGTGAAAGCAGCAGTGACATCTCTTTAGGTCCGACCGATAATGTCAATATCATCAGCATATGCAAGAAGCTAAACAGCTTTGTAAAAAATGATGCCATTGCGATATACACTGGCCCTTTGTAGGATCCCCTCCATGGTGATATTGAAGAGATCGCAAGATAGCGGGTCGCCTTGTCTGAAACCTCGTTCAGTATTGAAGGATTCGGAGAGGTCATTTCCTACCTTAACGGAGCTGCATGTATTGCTCAACGTCATCCTGCAGAGTCTTATCAACTTTGCAGGTATACCGAACTCAGACATTGTTGCGTACAGGCAATCCCGCTTCGGGCTATCGTACGCAGCTTTATAATGGACAAAGAGATGATGCGTGTCGATTTGGTTCTCGTGGGTTTTTTCCAGGATTTGTCGCAATGTAAAAATCTGGTCTATGGTGGATTTACCAGGTCGAAAGCCACACTGATAGGATCCAATCAGTGTTTTTGTATGCGGCTTGGTTACAGCTAATGTGTCTGTAAAAGACTGTGGACTCTTCTATATCGGCGCAGTGGAAACTCAAACACCGATAAACAAGCGAAAACTAACGAGATTCTACAAGGAAATTGGTGTGCGTACTTACCTCACGTCACTGCGTCTTTCTTTAAGGACAAAAGGCGGTTTTCTGCTCAGTGCTCTGCGGACGTCTCTGCTGACGTCTCTGTTGGCAGCGCTGCTGGTGTCTGTGCTCCTGTCGGCGTCGTTGCTGATGTCGTTGTTGGCAGCGCTGTCAATATTCCTGATCCTGCTGACGTTTCTGCTACAACTTTTGACTTCTAATTCTTGATGACGTTTCCGCGACAACTTTCGACTTTTAATTCGGAGTGCACTTTAGATTTTGACTCGTTCTCTGATATTCACCAACTGTCCAAATTCCTTCGATGTTCTCCTTTTTATACCCTCGGTACTTGCGTTTGTTTGTTCTCTTGTTGCTAGAGGAATCAATGCGTGGCCTACGTGACTGCTTGTATTTTGTTGTTGCTTGTGTTTTTCCATTTGCTTCGCTTTGAGCAAGCAACGCGTGGCCTACGCGACTATTTGTAAGTTGCTGTTGCTTGTGTTTTTCTATTAACTCGATCATCCGATTGTCTCGTTGCCAAAATGCAACATTACAGGGTGCTTACTCCCTCACATGAAAAAGATTAAATTAAAATTTTAGTAAAATTCAATTATCTTTAATAATTTAAGAAAGATAAGCATACATTGAAAAAAAATATATATTGATAAGTATAATTTATAATTAAAAAAAAAAGAATTAAAGATAAATACAAAATTATATTTTCTTAGTATGTCTGATAAATTTCATTTGAAAGAAATTTGTCACCACACCACAAAAGTAGTCTAACGGAGTCAAATCACATGACCTAGGTTGCCAATTGACAGCCCCATTTCTTCATATGATTCGGTCACCAAAAGTTCGTCCCAATAAAGTGTTAGTTTATCGAACTGTATTACTTGTTGAACCATCCTGCTGGAACTAATTAGCACCTAGACGATTTTTATTGACATAGAGAACCAAAGAATTTAAAAATAGATGGTCAACCATTTGTGTTCTTTTTTTTTGTTTTTTTGTTTTTTTTTCATACTCTAATGTTACAGAAAATATTTGTTATTACCCAGTGAGTTTAAGAAATTTAAAAAAAAAAAAATCATAAACTCAAAGTTAACCAACCACGAACTTTGCTTCTTCCCTCAACTTCTAGAAACTCATCCAGTCAATCTTAAGAAACTATAAAATAAAAAATATCCATTGGCTGCTAGTCGTTTGGCGAATTCAACAACTTTGTTTCTACTGTTGCTTCTGGAAAAACTTTATTTTTACAATTTGCCAAAGTGTTGCCAACGCAGACGTTCAAACGTTTTTTCCCCCAGAGACCTTGAAAGACTTTTAATGATAACATTGAGTTCATCGTGTAGAAATACTTGGAGTGCCAAAGTTGTAGGTGTTCCTCTTTTGTTTTATTTTTTTTTTGTTTTTGTTTTTTTTATAGTGCAACAAATGTTTCTTTGATTAGTGTTAGATTTAGCGAAAGCTATTTTGCAGCTTCAGCTCAAACTTTATTACGAACTTAAACTTTTTAACTTGGTTCAAAGCAATTTTTAAAACACTCAAGTATGAGTGGTTTGACATTTCAGAAAGCTCCGTCCAGGCTTTTTTTATGGTTTTTAATGTAATGAAATTTCATAATTAAAGTTGAAAGGTTTTATAAAGTTTAACGATAAAAGCACTTTAAAGCTTTTGAAGCTTATTTTCACTTAGTATAAATCAATCAATTATTCCTGGAAACAATCTAATCATGCTGAACCTTCATTAGATATGAGCAGGGAATTGCTAGCGACATAACACTTAAAACGAAGGCAAACTTTTAAAAATGCTATAAAAAGAAATTTATACAGTTAATACATCGCTTGTGATATACAAGGTTTGTACGAAAAAAAAAAGAAAAGGTGACTTTTCACACATTCGATTCTCGGTTTTTTGTTTTATGTTGGTAGATAATTTCCAAAAAAAAAAAAATGGTATGCACCCTGTTTTTCAATTAATTTTTCGTTAAAAAGGAGAAATGAATTAATTTTCCAGATTCCTAACCTTATCTTACTTAGTTCGAATCCACTTCCTAATTCTTGTTCCAGTTCTTTTCCCAGTCATGTCCTTGATGTGTCCAAATCATTGTTCTAGTCCTTCTCCAATTTCTTGTCATTATCCTTTTCCTAATCTTTTACTAAATATTGCTTAAGGTCTGTCTAAATCTTTGACCTTATCCTTGTCCCAATCCTTGTCATAGTCCAAAAAATTAGTTTGTTTTTTATACTAAAATAAATTTCATCAAAATCGCTTCTGTGGTTTAGACAGAAACATATTAAAGTGCATAAAACGCACTCTTTCGGAATTTTGGTAGCTTTTCATAGCTTTTATTTTATTCCTGGGTCAAGAAATTATTCATATCAAACTTCACGATCGATTAAAAACTTGTGAAGTAATAAAAAAAAGACCATTATGGGCAGATTTTGGGTCCACCTAGAACAAAAAAATTTGCATGATACTAAAATCCTTTAAACATAAGCTTTCATATGAGAGATGGTTACGGCACAGTTTTTTTCCATGAGGGACGACCCACCGTAAGGGGACTTTCCCATGAATAATTTTCAAAAAACAATTTTTTGGTTTTTAATATATCGATTCCTTTTACATTAAAAACTTATCTCCTAAAATTTCATTTATTTTCTAGTTTCGAGTCTTAAAAACAGAATCTATTTTGAATTTAAGGAAAATTTGTCACAGGTGATCGAAGAACACAAAGTGTCATACAGTCAAAAACAGACTTTTTGCATGACGCCCTTTGCATAAATTGAAATCGAAATTTTTTTCGAAAATTCTAATTTATTGACCGATTTGGCTCAAATTCACATCACATAATATTTGGACCCCATAGGTGGCGCTAGGGTGGAGATATTTATGAAAATGTAGTTTCCCCTCTATAAGGGTGCGGCAGTTAAATGAAGGCAAACTGATTTCAAAACTTAAGCATTTTTTACTCCTTTATTAGTAACTTTATAATAACTCCTTTAGAATGAAATTTTTTTGATGGACTAATTAACTCCTTAACTAAAGATCTATTCAATAAAATCACCACCTGCATAAATAACGTCCTCAACTCTTTGCCGGAAACGTCTGCATGCCCGAATTAAGTGGTCTTTGTCCATGTTTGTCATTATTGTGGTTATAGCTGCAGTTAGTGACATTATTGTGTTGTAAGGACGTTTGTTAGTCTCCCTTTTAACAACGCCCCATACGAAATAATCTAAAGGGTTGAGGTTAGGAGAGCTAGGAAGCCAAATGTTTGGAGTAATGTGGTCGTACAGATTCTGAGACATCCACTCTTGCGTCCTCGTGGCCTTATGTGAGGGAGCAGAATCCTGTTGAAACACGTATGTCGTCCCATCACTTGCGCTATCAGTATAAGCAGCTGCATTCACCCGAAGTCTTTGGGGAAAAAAGGAGGGTGACATGATATGTCCTTCACTGCTTATCACTCCCAAAACCATGGCTGTTGCCGGAAATTTAGTATGCATGACATGGGGAACCTTCCGAGGATCCGAATATATCCACCTGTCATTCCTTCGGTTTATTTTTTAAACCTGGTCAAAATGTTTTTCCACGGGAAAAAACCAAAGCATGTTCGGGGTTTCTGGATGCATGAACTTGCTCAAAAGCCTTTTTCCCCGGATGACACGTTGCTCTTTCGTTTGCTGAGACATAAACGGACCTCTATGCATCACATATGACTTGTAACGTATGTATGTCTTCGTAGATGACCCGACGGACAGTGCAGTCAGAAATATGAAGGTCTTTCGATATGGCCGATTTCGAAGGGTTTACATTAATAATGCTCTGAACTTGAGAAACAAATTTCGGTGTCCGAACTTTCTATGGAACTGTTTCATGCTTTTTGCGTTTAGTAGTACTTTCCACATCGTCATTTCATGCTTCCAAATTCTGGCGAACTTTGTAAACAAGCGATCGGGCGACCTTAAAAAAATTCGCTATTTCTTAATCGCTGTGATTTGCGTGAATAGCTACGATCACAGTAACATATGACGTTTCATTGCCTCGGTTAATTTATTGTTCTCCATTGATTTTCTTAAAAAAAATTTTAAAAATAAAAGGCAACGCTTACTAGTTTTGTTTTTTCGAAGCAAATTTTCTTCAGCGATGAGGCATATTTCGCGCTAGATGGATACGTGAATAAGCAAAATTGCCGTATATGGGGCTCTAAAAATCCCCAAGCGATTATGGAGAAGCCATTGCATCAGCAAAAGTGACTGTATGGCGTATATTATGGTCTGGTGGCATCATTGCTACGTACTTTTTTGAAAACGATCAAGGAGCAACCATTACAGTCCATTCTGACCACTTTGTCCGTATGTTTTTTCCCTGATATTGAAGATATGGATCTGGACGATATGTGGTTCCAACAAGATAAGGGGCCACAAGCCACACAGCAACACCAATCAGAGCTAGGAGGGCTTATTTTGAAATTCGGCGATTCAATTGGACTCCAAAATCGTGCGAGGGGCTACGTAAAGAATCAAGTTGTCGTGAATAAACCTCAAACCCTTGAGCATTTAAACCAATATTCGCCAAGTCATGACCGAGCTAGTACCCGAGTAATGCTAAAAAATCATCGAAAATTACCTCAAAAGGATTGAGTCCAGCAAAAACTCCCATGAAGGACACTTGAATGATACTGTATTCCACATATGATCCAAAAATGATAAAGAAATAAACATTTTATCGAAATCACCCTTTTAAGTGCGTTTTTTTTTTTAAACTTTACTTTCTAACCTTAAAATGTATAATCCTTTATTTCTTCAAAAACATTTAAAATACTTGAAAAACTTCCTAATAAGTTCTAGGAAAAGATTTAATGAAAAGTGACACCGATACAGTTCTAGGAAAAATAATTCTCACTCTTACGTGTGTACATAAAAATGAACTCAAAAAAACACACTTTGTTGACAGGACATTTTCAAGATATAATAAAAAAACATCAGAACTTGATGCAAGAAAGTCACTAAAAACAAAAACCAAGAACTAGAAGAAAGAACTACTAAAAAGTTAAGAGTTTGCAAACCTTTGCAAAAGGAAACAGAAGTAAAACTAAAAAAAAATAGTGCTGAAATTACAAAAACACCAAAGCGATGCAGAAAACTACGGCAGAAAAACAGAAAAATAAAAATAATGGAAAGCATTGCATGAGCATTGCACGGGTGTAAAATGGTGTAAGAGAGAATCTTAAAAGAAATGTGAACACGTTAAAATTCGAAATCAAGTGCTGGAAAAATCGTGTCTAATTAGAGTCGAAATTTAAAAAAAATAACAATATGCAAGAGAAAACCTGCAGCAGCCAGTGGAAGGGCTATATCGGTGGGGGCCTTTGGCAAGGACTGTTAATTTGTGGCTGCTGCAATTGCAGCTCTTAGTTGGGTCAAGGCAAGCAGCATCCAAATGGCGCACAAAATTCAGCAAACAACACAAATACGTGAAAAAAACAACTTTTAATTGGCGCAATTTAAAGTTGGCCAAAATAAGAAAAACCAAAACCAGCGCCACTCATTCAAAGTGAGGCCAAAGAAGCAACGTTGTGGTGAGGTTTTGACAAGACTCGCTGTCGCATCTTTGTGCATAGTTTGTTATCAGCACTGGCGTCGAAATTTCCGCCCCTGTGTCACCGTGTGAAAATATTGCTGAGTAAAAATTTATTAGACTCGAAATTTATGGTTGGTGTGGGTGCAGATATGCTAGAAGAAACTATGTTATAATTACAAGGTAGCCTCATATTGGAGAAAAAGGTGGGCTAAATGTCAAAGTAAGCTGGTGATTTTGAGTTTATCTATTTGTTGTTGTTGCTTTTGTCGTTTGTCATTTGGCGTTTGTGGCGTTTGTGAGCAGCCATTTTAAAATGAGTCTACCTCGATACAATAGTATCATGCCATGGTAGAATAAAAGAGGAAGATGCAAGCATTAAATCAATTGGCACTATTTTTTTGTATCGTCTTCTTCATGGTATAATTCTTCATGCGTCAGACTGAACTGTACGAACAATGTTAGGGGTAAATCAATTTTCGTCTTCTCTGATAGTCAAGCTGCCCTTAAAGCTCTGTCATCACCCATCATAAAATCCAAGCTAGTGCTGGAGACTGTAGACGTCCTCAACGACCTGGCTGCGCAAAACAATAAAGTTACTCTACAGTGGATTCCTGCTCACTGTGGTTTTGACGGGAACGAAAGAGCAGACTCCCTGGCCAAACAGGGAGCATCATCACCACTTACAGGACCGGAACCGTTCTGTGGGGTTGGTAAGAATCTGTTCAAGCAACACGTCAAAAAAACCTCATTCCGCGAATCTCAAGACATCTGGAAGAACTGCTTAGGACAGATATGCACTAAGCAAATATTCCCAGAACTTTCTCCCAAGAAATCGAAATTTCTTATTAACCTAGGGAAGAAAGACCTAAAGATGATGACCGAAATCATAACTGGACACTACAAACTAAAGAAACACCTACAAAAAATGAATCTCGCTACTGATTCATTATGTAGATTATGTCTTGAGGATGAAGAAACCTCCAAACATATTCTCACTGAATGTCCAGCTCTTCTCCATATAAGAAAGAGAATCCTAAATAGCGAAATAGCCTCTCAAGGACACCTTGCGATCCTCAACCTCGAAAATATATTATGTTTTCTGAAAAAAACTAAAGCAAACGAACTGCTTTAAGAAAAGAAAAGGTATGGCACAATAGACATCACAAGATGCCGCAGTACCAGAGCTGAATTAGCTCGCCCCAAGCATATCTATGTATCTATCTATCTATGGTATAATAATACAAGGTAGCATTGACAACTGCTTATTCTCTCTTTTACAAGAAAACATCTCCTGTCAAAAACAACTGTTCGTGCAAAAGCATCTGCAACTGCTGAAGTTGTTGTTTTTTTTCACTTCTACGTTTTCAACATTGTTTGTGCTTTCAATGGCCGCTTTTGTGCGCTCTCTTTTTGAGTATATTTTTTGACAGGATATGGTTTCCCAATCAACTGTCAATGCTACCTTGTATTATTATACCATGGTCTGCTTTATTTCGCTATTTTGACAGTTATGTGTGACAAAAAGAGAGCACAAGCAACCCTGCATCTTCCTTTTTTATTCTACCATGGTATCATAAAATCAAAAAGAAACGAAAAATTATGTTATGTATTGATTTTGACAGTTTCAACGCAGACCTAGAGAGGAATTTGATCTGCGAGACTTCCTTCTTAACTCTACCCACGATACAATTACAAGATAGGCTCATTTTAAGATGACTGCTCAAATGAAAAATTTTGCAACAACAAGCTGTAGGAGCTACAAACGTCAAACAGTAATAGCAACAAAAAGGAATTAGAAAAACTCGTAATTACCAGCTGATTTGGACAATTAGCGCACCCTGCTCTCCAATATGAAGCTACCTTGTAATTGTATCATGACTCTACCATGGTTCTTATTCCTCATGACCGGGTATGGGCACCACTACATTTAAAGTTTCTGTTTTGTCCTGTGTTTGTCTTTTGTCTTTGATTTGTTGCTGCATTTTGTGTTGCTACATAAGCCTTTGCTCTCAGTTTTTGCTCTCAATGATCCCAGAGCGCTCTCTGCCCATAGCTGCTCATGACAAAAATAGACAAAAATTCATGACGCCACGGAAAGAGCCGCTGCAGAACCGAAAATGCATCAATTATGCAACGGCGTTGCATGAAATTATTGCAAATGTAATAAAACTCAACTGAAGGACGACTTATAGTCGGCCCAACGACAAAAATAGAACCGACCGCTGCAGAATCGAAAATGCATCAATTATGCAATGGCGTTGCATGAAGTTATTGCAAATATAATAAAACTCAATTGAAGGACTTACAGTCGGCCTTACGACAAAACTAAAAAAAAAAAAAAACTTATGCCATCACCTAGTCGCAAAAATAGCAACTAAAAAAAAAAAAAAAATAAATAACTGGCCATTTCAGCCCTTGAAAGGACTTTGACCTAGCTTCTTATGATCAATTGTGTTGTGCGTGTTATTAAGTTTGTACACAATTGACCGAGAAATGGACCTACAGGCTTAACGCCGACTCCGAACGGCGATGAACGGAATGTTCTTATTCTCAAGAAGCTTTACATGGCATTTTGATTACTCTCTGAGGTTTGCCATTGTCTGCAGAGAGGTCGCGGCCGTACAGAAAAATTATTTTAATTCAAATAATTTTCTGTCGAGCTGGGGTTCGAACCTGGGTCTCCAGGTTCTTTGACATAGCGGCCACGCACTTTAACCAACTACGCCACGGACGCCACCAAAATAGCAACTAATGCAACAAAAAAGCAATATTGTTGCATGGAATTATTACTCGCTGAGTAGAAGTGCTGCGAAAAATTTTATTTTACGACAGCAGAAAATACTTTTTTGACGTCATAACAAAAATGAGCCATGAGTTTGGACCCACGCCATCACAGAGGCAACATTGAAAAAACATTGTGTGGAATTATAACTCTGAGACTATTGGAGCAAGTATACATTTTTTTGGACGAAATTAAAGCTGTAGTTTTCTGTCATATGATAAAAATATAAAAACAAAAAAAAAATATAATGGCATCATGGAGCCTCTTAGGACTTGTGATATAAAATAAAAATTTAAAAAAATTAGATTAAAATTTAAAAAAGTACAAGTATTAGGGCAGGGACAGGTATAAGGAACTAGATAAGGATTATGGCAATGATTAGGAAAAGGATAAGGGTAAGGGTTTGAACAATGGTTAAAACCAAGTATAAGATAAGGAGTAGAACAAAATTTTTGGTCAAAGATTAGAGCATGAAATTGGACAAGGATGACGTCAAGAATTCAGACTACGATTGAGACAAGGACTATAACAAAGATTGGTACAAGGATTAGGACAAGGATCTAGACGCACCTAAAACAATATTTAGAACAATATTGGGAAAAGGATAAGGATATGAAGTGGGGCATGTTATAGAAAAAAGATTTGGACACACTTATGACAAGATTTAAGGATAAAGATTGGAAAAACAAGTGGAACAAGAATTAGGAAAGGAATTCAAACAAGAATAAGATCATGAATTTTGGCATGGATTAGAACAGCAGTTTGAACGAAAAGTGGGACAAATGTAGGAGTAAGTATAAGGACGAGGATTTTTTTTATATTTTAATTTTCCCGACAGATTTCAAATTGATTTCAAACCTATGATTTCAGACCTGTGGTTTCAATTTATGGACGTTTCTTTATTTATTAAATTCTTAAGTAATCTTTGCCCATTGATATGATTATAAAAAGGGGAATTACCGAATTATATGTCTTGTTTTGTCTATGAATTATATGAATTATTTTTTTTATTACAAAAACATTAAATATAAATAAATTTAAATTCTTTTGTGTTAAAATAATTTTTTGCCAGTTTAATTTTTTTTCTTCTCAATTTGTGTGAAAAAAAGTCTAGAAATTATAACATTTCAGAAATTAGAATCACTCGTGGAACAAAGTGGTTCGAATTTGTCAGATTCTACTGTATTGCCATGTAAAGCTTCTTGAGAACATGCACATTAGCCTTTCGGAGTCGGCATAAAACTAGTAGGTCTAGTTCTCGATCAATTGTGTACAAACATTTAATAACACGCACAGCAAACTTAAAATGTGATCATAAGTAGTTCGGTCAAAGTCCTTTCAAGGGCTCAAATGAACATTTTATTAATTTATTTTATGGGTCAAGGGACATCCAAGAATGTGTTATATTCTTCCTAAGGTAGCTTTGTGTTAACCGAGTTCTTCTAAGGTTCTTCTTCAGAAATTTTTGGATTTTCGAAACAGAAACATTACATATTTTAAACTGGTGCATCATAGCACAATATCCTATAGCCAAAATTGAGCTATAGCTTCTTACGATACGTAATATCATGCTAAATTAGTGCCAAAGATGTTGACAATAAATTGATCATTAATATTTAAAAAGTAACTAAAAAACTAAATAATTGGAAACTCATCACTTAATTAGTCATACTCAAACCTACATCATACCAATAATGCTAACCATCATACCATGCATATCACACGAAAGCCATTTTATCATTCCATTCCATCATACCATAACCATCATACCATAACCTTCTTACTACAACAATCATACCTTGACTATCATATCACATTCATCAAAACTTACCTATCAAACCATATTCATTATTCCCTATCATCATATCAATAGCACGCTATATATAGCATGCACAATAAACGCTATAACCATAGTACCATGCCTATCAAACCATATCCACTATATTTAATGAAGCATACAAGACCCACCATAACATAATTTCTATCATATCAGACTCACCAAACTCATACTATCACACCCATCATATCAAACTCATCATTCCATTTCTAATTTATTTCTATCATACACTCATCATAACATACCCGTTATAAAATATCATTATGTCCAACCATCATACTAAAACTTTGACATTATACCAATCATACCATATCACCATACAATCATCATACTAGAACCATCATACCCAACATACCCATTCCATCATAATTTACCCATCAAACCAATACCCATCATACCCATCAATACCACACTAAACGTATCAGTTCTATCATACCATACCAATTATACCAAACTATCATACAACATCATTCTTCAATACCATCATCCAAAAACGTTCATCCCTTTCCTGTCATACCAGACCCTTTATGACGTACCCATAGCACCGTGCCATCACACCATATTATTATACCATAACCATCATATCATATGAAACCTATAATACCATACCCATCATACTTTAATCGTCATATTCTATCCATCATATAAAAACCATCATGCTATACCTATCATACCTCACTCATCCTACCATTCCTATAAGAGCAAACTCATACTATCATGCCAAAACTACTTTACCATACCCATCATATCAAACTCAACATATCATATCACACTTATAATACCATTAAAATATGGAAAACATTTTCGGTCTGAAGTCTTACAATGAGCACCAAATATCTTATAACTAATCCGGTCGAAACGAACATTTTTTGTTTCTTTTTATAACTATCGATCAGTCTGACTTGGAGTGGGTGTCGTACTCTAATTTTTAGTAAAAACCTTTGTTATGACTATATTCTACATTTCAAGCATCATTCTCTGACATCCTTTGCCATAGTTTTATAAAAAAAAATTTCACAACTCTTCATGATAGCATATTAGGGGTATTCACGATCCAATGCACTTTGCTGTGCAGAAATTCGGATTTGTAAATTTACAGAATTGCAGTTTAATGACCGTGAATGCACCCCATTCTTCAATGTGTTCTTTATAGTTTTAAGAATATACATAAACATTTTTAAATCGATATTTAAAAAAAAAACATAAGTTATAACTTTTTTCGTTAACCTATGTCTAAACGCCATACAACGTAAATTAAAAACTTTAAACGCGATTTCCTATTTCCTCGAGACTAGTTTTTTAAAACGGTCCGGTAGATAACTTGAAATCTATTGGTTCAATTTCAATGATTTTTTTTTTGCATTTTGTTCGTTATTTTGTCCCTTAAGCATCCCTCCGAAATTCAAGTATCTATTTTTTTTTTTATAAACAAAAAAACGCGAAAATGTATCTATTTTTTTAACTAATTGGCGGATCCCCCATAGGCGGGATGCTTAATGTATGGTCTATGCTTTAAAATGTCATTTGATTTTTTTTGTTTTCGATACATGGGACAGGTCATATCCATCGTACCTTTTTGGATGTCTTTTTTTCAGTGCCATTTTCAGCGCCCTCTATATAAAAGCCAGAACTATATATAAAAAAAAAATAATTTGCATAAAGTACTTTTTATGCACAATAACCTGTTTATATTGAAAAAAAATAATAACTTCTTATATCTAAAACAATTTTTTGAAAACAGCTCCTGTTTTTGGTTGTTACACGTATATTATACCTTAAGTATCGAATTTAATATGACTAACAAAAATTTGTCAAATGATATGAAGTATACAAGTGCACAACTGCTGAAGTCCTCAAGTGCACAAGAAAAAGTTATAATAGAATTGCATATTTGCAGTTTTTAAACGTACGTGTATTTTGTTGCTGTAAACTGTATTTTTGCATTTGTGTACCACTAAGTGCACCGGATCGTGAATACCCCTATTTTTTTGCTTCTTTCGTCAATTTTTTTTGAAAAAGCTTCTGTTTCCTCACCAAGATCTTTGATTCTGATCTTTTGAACAACGGAGCAGCTACACACTTTGCGTGGTTTACCTTCGTTGTCAAATTTACACAAATCAGACCATTCACACAGTTTCTTGTGCGAGTCGACACGGATCAATGGAATCTGATGTTCATGGCAGAAAGCTGTAAGGAACTTTTTGTAGAGGAGTTCATCGAAAGACTCAGCCAGAATGCACAACACAGCTTGACACTTGTCCAGAGCTATGGATGCCTGATGAATACCATGAGCTAGACCATCGGCAATAAAAATGACTTCTTGAGCACTTCTTGAAGTACGGTATTGATATCCATGATGTCATCAATTACTGGTGGGGCTGAGGGATCTTCAACATCAACTGCAATTTTTACATGAATTTTTATATATAAAAAGATTTTAAAAAAAAAATCGCCGTTTTTATATCTTTTTGAGAACCGGAAAGAAAGGATATAACGCTCACGTTTAATAAGTGGGCGTTTGAATAACATTACTTAGTGCAACATTTGTCAGATACCGGTAAACTGACAAAACAAGTCGACACTCCAAGAGATGTTTCTTTAAATGACGACTTTAACAATCGACAATTTGTTAAAAACAATGTAGACAATGTTAAAAATGGTGTAAACAATATTTAAATACCAGCCCTGCAGTTGACAATGGTCGCATTGCTGTCGGAAGTGGTCAAAAAAATGCATTAGGGGTATTCACGATTCAGAGCTCTTTGTAGAGCTCTTGTGCAAAATAGCAAAACAGCGCAACAAATTGTGAACACACCCCATATATAAATCTAGCAATTGAAGTTAAGTTTAGTCAGCTTTGAAAGTTAGTGATGTGAAATTATGTTATTAAAGAAGTTAGTGCCTAGAAGTGTTCACAATATACCATCGCTATTTGTTTGCTGTCAAAAGTTCACAAAATGTTCTCAGGAACTCAAGCACACTACAAAAGAACTACACGGTATCGCCAGTGCGCTTCAGCAAAGAAGCACAATTTTGACAGCAGTATTTTGCTATTGTAGAGATCTTTTTTGTTGCACTTTTGCTCTTTTGCACAAGAGCTCCGGATCGTGAATACCCCTATTGCCAGCAGCACATCTGTCAAGCTGAACACAACTGTCGAAACAACATTGTCGATAGCATCATATTAACCAAGTCATAGTAGTTAAAGTAGTTAAAGTTTTGTGTAAAAGTAAACTGTAGGAGACTTAAAATTATGTTTTGAATTTTAATATCTAAATCAACGTAGGTAAAAGAAGCATAAGTAATAAAAATAAATTTTATTAGTCAAAAATGTATTTTTTTATAAAATTTAGTTTTATAAAAAATTCTTTGAAACATATTTGCTTTTAGAAAAACCATTTTTTTCACTATGCAACCAACCATCATTGAATTACTTGGTTGTAAAGAAATATGATCATAAGACTTCACAGAATATTTGAATTCTGAGGCCTCTAGTACTGCGAATCTTTTTGCCGATTTTTTCCTATCTAATTTTGAACCTGGCTACAATGTTGATTTTAAGGCCACAAATAATGCGTTAGCTGATATTGACTTTGGATGTATCTCGTTGTCTGAGATCGATGTTGTAAATGGGATTCGTAAGCTTAAATCATCCAAAAAATTAGATGTTGATGGTGTTTGTTCATTTTTTTTAAATAAATGTGCAAGGAGCCTTGCTTATCCTTTAATGTTAATTTTCAATAACTCTCTGCGCTCTGGTATTTTCATTGACAGTTGGAAAGTATCTTTTGTAACGCCTATTCATAAATCGGGTTCTAAGAATAATGTCTCAAATTATAGGCCTATAACTAAGCTCTCTACTATTTCTAAATTATTCGAATCCATTATTAAGGAAAAAATGTTCTTTACTGTGAAGAATTTCATTTCACCATATCAGCATGGCTTCATGCAGAGTCGCTCAACGGTGTCTAATTTGATAATTTTTATTGATTACTGCATTTCAGCTTTTATGGAGCGATGTCAAGTTGATGTAATTTATACAGATTTCACCAAAGCGTTTGATAAAGTATCGCATTCTCTTTTAATAAAAAAACTTGGGATGATTGGGTTTCATTCATCTTTTCTTCGTTGGTTGACTTCATATTTGTCAAATAGGCATTGTATCGTAGCTTTCGATAACGTTAAATCCTATTCATATGTGGCTACTTCTGGTGTTCCACAAGGAAGCATCCTAGAGCCCCTTCCGTTTTTAATTTTTATTAATGATATAACTACTCTTTTCTCATATAGTTCTTGTTTGTTATACGCTGATGACTTAAAGATTTTTCTAAGAGTTAAATCAGTGGAAGATGTAGAATTGCTTCAAAGTCAGATTCACAAACTTTATAATTGGTGTTGTAAAAACTATCTCTTCTTAAATTTAGCTAAATGTGTTTCTATGTCTTATTCTAGGTCTATTAATGTCGTACCTTCTTCTTATCACATTGCTAATTCTAATTTACCCATTATGGCTCAATTTAAAGACTTAGGCGTTGTCTTTGACAGTAAACTTTCTTTTGTTCCTCATTTGGATTACATTATTCCAAAGGCGTATGCAATGCTTGCCTTTGTACGTCGTAATGGCTTTTGCTTTACGGACCCCTACACGTTGAAAGTCTTGTTTACAAGTCTTGTTCGCTCTAGGCTTGAATATGCGTCCATTGTCTGGAACCCATTTTATGAGACTCATAAGATTAGACTTGAACGCGTCCAAAAGTCTTGCACTAGATTTGCCTTACGCTCTCTTAACTTTGAGGGTTCTATTCCATCTTATAGTACCCGCTGTCTTTTAATCGGACTTAAGTCTTTGGAGGCTAGAAGAAATATTTTGTCACTGCTTTTTGTTCATGACATTATTTCGGGGGCGGTTGATTGTAATGAATTACTGGCAATGATTAATTTTAATGTTCCTGCTAGAATACTCAGAAATTTCGATCCTTTCTATTTGAACATGTATCGCAATAAATATGCTTCAAGTGTCTCAATTTCTAGGGCTTTGAATTTGTACAACAATTTATACTCAACTCATAACTTAGATTTTTCTGTTTCCAAAAAGCAATTGAGAATTTTATTAAATACTTTTTTATAAATTCTATTTTATTTCATTATATTATATCCTAGTCTGTAAGAATAATTGTTCATAGACTAATGTTTGAATTAAATAAAAAACAAATAAAAAAATTGAAATAAAAAATAATATGTCTAATCGTCATTTTAAGTATGTAAAAAAATTATCTTCAGATATTTTTTACTGTTTAATCAAAGTTCTGTTTAATCAAATCAACGTTCCATTAACGATTAAGAATCTCAAAAAATTTTTCAAAATTATTTATTTTTTTTTATTTTTCTTATTTTCTAATAATCTCTTCGATTTAATAGTGTTATATAATATTTGTATCGAAAAAACCCTTATTATTGATATTAAAACTTCAGTATATATGTGGGTTTTCATATTTTTCTATACATTTGTAAAATCATAAATTAATTGTGTAACTTCCCTGTCTGAAAGTTAAAAAACCAATCTGGCAGTACTGCAATTTGTGTCCAAGGTTGATGTATTGGTTAAGCAAAAAATTGTTGCGCACTCTACATGTGAAATTTTACTCAACAAACTGGCTTCGTTAAAAAAGTGTTGCCTTTTACCATTCCGTTAAGAAAATATGAAAATTTACTTACAAAACTGTAGAATCTTGAACTTTCAAGTGATAATGCGGTAAACTTATCAGAATTATTAACATATTCAAACATAATTTTGTATTTATAAAACTTCTGCATCGGCAATGCATCCCTTTCTATGCACGCTCAAAAATTATTTTGCTTCTGGCAATGCTTGCGTTCGTTCAACTGTTAGCTGTCATTTCATACAATGGACAGCGACTCAACGAAACAACGACCGAATAATTGTCAAAATATGCACAGTTTTCTGAGATTTCGTTTTGTTGTTATGTGTTGATTATATTACGCTAGTACGAAGCGTGGAAAAAGTGTACAAATTTTGACAGCACACAGTTTGCAAATGTAATTTGTGCGTTTTTCAATGGCATTTGCAGGTTGTGTGAAGAATTAATTTTCTGTGTTACGACAAAGTGTTGGGGAAGATTTCGAAAGACCTATTTGAATGTTTTGTTCCACTTTCTGCGGAACGGAAGTAAAACGAAGTGAAATTTAACGGAAATCTTATTTGCCAGGACGGAAGGAGCCTTTCGAAACGTAAGCGTAGCTACAGGACTCCCAGCTCCTGGAAAGACAACAATTGCGTGTGTAAGGTTGTTGGTAGGAGCTGAAAATTACCAACTTTAAGATGAACAATATGCTGCCGGCGGGTAATGCACCGCTGGCCGAGGCAGAAGCGTTGCCTCCGGCTGCGCCACCCTTGCCACCACCACCAATGGCTGCACCGTTGCACATACAGCGTCTTGAGGCGTCCCTGGATATGCGTCCATTTATGGCTTATGCACGAGAGAAACTGGCACAACCTCTCGGTAGCGAGGATTCATATTCAGAGTCTGATCAAGATTCGGAGCTGAACAAGAGTTCCGATGCTGATGGCTCTGAGTTTCCAGCGGCAGGACGTCGTCGTCGTAAACGTCTTTTGGGCACCAAACAGGGTGAGTGGGTTGTCTTTAAATTAATTTGAGTTTTTTTTTAATTTTTTCCTATCACTTTTAGAGCGTCAAATCGTCAAGACTCAAATCTTTAATTTCAAAGACCTGACCGTCGAGCGCGAATGGCTCTATGGCGTTCTGCTTAGCGACACTGACTCGGCATCTGATATCAGCGATGAGGATGACTACATCAAAGATCTGCTGAAGACGCATTTACGTGAACAACGCCATCGCGAGAACTTCTATAAGAAAGCTACAGTGAGCAGTATTTTCTAACCTCGAAATAAATTTAAATATTTACTCATTTATCTCAATCTTCATCTCGGTACAGAACACTCAATTCGCTTACTATGGCACCGGGTTTCTCGCCAAACACGACATGCATCCCGAGCATCAACAGTCTATAGTTGGCGTGCGCAAGCGTCGACGGCGCGCCAAGAAGGAGCAACCACCCAAACTGCCCAAGCCGCCAAAACATCAGTTAACTTCAGCGCCCAAAACGCGCAAACAACGCAACTCTGCTCCTGCACTAGAACAACCGGAGCCGGGTGAAATCAATCCGGCCGATCTGAAGCATTACGCCTTCGGCGAGACTTCAGCCTTGAACGATGATGAAGATGATGATGACATTGATGGCGATGCAGATGAGCTGGATGTTGACTTGGAGACCACATCATCCTCGGCAGTGAACATACCGCCCAGCATGCTGCCATATGTCAGTTCTCGTGGCCGTCGTCGCAGGAACCAGCTATCGCGCAGGCCTGAAGTAATGGCTGCACGTCGTCGCAAGGTCTGGCAGCTAATGGCGAAGAAAGAACTGGGACGCTGTCATCGCGCCAAGGTAAACAATCACAAAGAGGTGGTGCAGAACTGCAAGCGAGTGGCGACGATGTGCATGAAGGTTGTGCGTCAGCGCGCCGCATACTCGCAGAAGGTTATGAAAGAAACGGTTTGGCGTGCCAAGCGGCTGACGCGCGAGATGCTCGGCTATTGGAAGCGTTACGAACGTGTTGAGCGCGATACACGCCGTCGCATGGAACGTGAAGCTGAGGAGCAGCGTAAGATGGATGTGGAGCTGATTGAAGCCAAGCGCCAACAGCGCAAGCTTAACTTCCTGATCACCCAAACTGAGCTATATGCGCATTTTATGTCCAAGAAACTGGGCCAGGGCACTGAAGAGGAACAACTACGCATTTTAAATCAATTGGATGAGGATGTAAATCCACGTCTCGCCGCCTACGATGACTATGATGCGGGCACCATGAAGCAGCTGGCGCAGAAAAATGCCGAGTTGGCCTTCGATACGGATCGCATGAAGGCGCGTCAGTTTCAGATAGCGGCGCAGTTGAAGCTAGAGCGTGAAGAAGCGGAGGCAGCGGCACAAGAACTTCTTACACTGCAAACACTTAATGTCAAGGCGGATTTGCCACAGCCCAAAATATTCAAAGGAACGCTCAAAACATATCAGATTAAGGGTAAAATTAAGTTATTAGCGCCATCTATGTTTGTTTTATAATTTTTTTTTTCCTTTCCTCGTTTTTCCTTTTTAGGCATGACCTGGCTCGCCAATCTCTATGATCAGGGCATCAGCGGCATCCTGGCCGACGAAATGGGCCTCGGTAAAACAGTTCAGTCCATTGCTTTTTTGTGCCATATCGCTGAAACGTATGGCGTCTGGGGTCCATTCCTCATCATTTCGCCCGCCTCAACGCTACACAACTGGCAGCAGGAAATGCAACGTTTTGTGCCCGATTTCAATGTGGTGCCCTATTGGGGCTCACCTAACGAACGCAAGATATTGCGTCAATTCTGGGAACAAAAAGATTTGCACACCAAGGAGGCCAGTTTTCATGTCGTCATCACCAGCTATCAACTCATAGTATCTGACTATAAATATTTCAATCGCATCAAATGGCAGTACATGGTGCTGGACGAAGCTCAGGCCATCAAGAGCGCCACATCAACACGTTGGAAGCTGCTGTTGGGTTTTAATTGTCGCAATCGTTTGTTGCTCTCTGGCACGCCCATTCAAAACAGCATGGCCGAGTTGTGGGCTTTGCTGCATTTTATTATGCCCACCTTGTTCGATTCGCACGACGAATTCAATGAATGGTTCTCAAAAGACATTGAATCTCATGCCGAGAATAAAACTGGCATCGATGAGAAGCAGATCTCGCGTCTGCACATGATTTTAAAACCTTTTATGTTGCGGCGCATCAAGAAGGATGTTGAGAACGAGCTATCGGATAAGATCGAAATTATGGTCTATTGCCCCTTAACGATACGTCAGAAATTACTCTATATGGCGTTGAAAAAGAAGATACGTATTGAGGATTTGTTGCATTTGACTGGCGGTGGTGCAGGTAGCTCATCAGGTGATGGCCATCATGTGGATAGAAATTTCACATCAAATCTGATGAATTTGGTCATGCAGTTTCGTAAGGTTTGCAATCATCCGGAGTTGTTTGAGCGTCGTGATGCCAAGAGTCCGTTTACCATGCGCTGTGAGGAATATGTTATGCCACGACTGGTGTTCGAGGAGGGCCTGCTATTGCGTTCTATTCCGAGCAAACGTCATTTGCTATACAACAGGTGAGTGGATAGAGAAACGAAAATTTTTTTCAAAATATCAAAATGATTTTGATAGAGAGAAAAGTTTAAGCGCTTGTCGCCATGATACAATTATAATGTAATTGTATCATGCTTGTCTCCAAAACTTAAATTCGATTCAGAAAAGTTTTTCGAGTGGAACGAAATAAGGAAATAGTTTTTCTCACTTATCCAAAGAAGAAGTTATTCTTAATTTCTAAGAATATAAAACTACTTTCTTGATCTTGATTTGCCAAAAGGAACGCATTCGAGAACACTTGTGTGAAGTTAGCATCCGACAAAATGCAGCATCCGGCGAAAAAAAAACTGAACAAAGGTCGTTAGGAAAGTAACATTATTTTAACAGAGAAAAATGTAAGGGCTCTGCTAATAACAGCTTTTCAAAGAAAAGCTTAAAAAAGATTCTTTTTTTTTAATATTTGTTTTGCCGAAGCATCGAAAAAAAATACAGATGTATATAGATATATACGTATGTCTGGATTACATTTTTCATACATCCAAAAACAATCTTGTATATTCAAATAAAATTGTTTTCAACTGAACAAGAATCTTGTTGATAAACGTCGATTAAGAAATCTTGTCAATACAAAGATTTGAGTATTGCCATTCTATTGTATGGAGTTACTATGATAATCAAAAAGAATATCTTTGATAGAAAAATATTGAGTTTGAAATAAAAACTCTATTGTTCTATTAAAAAGTTTTGTTAACAGAACATAATGATTCAACTTCTTTCAACAACACGTAAATCTTTGTATTAAAAACACAATTTTTTCTTTTATATGAATGAAAATATGTTAACAAAAACAATCTGGTTGCTATAACGAGAATCATTTTACATTAATAACATTTTTTTTTTTTTAAATATAACAACACTGACGAAAATCGAAATTATATCCATCAAAAAAGTAACATCTGTATGAAGATATAAATTAGAATATAATAAAAAGTACATAATTAAAACTTAAAAAGTTAGAAAAAGCTCCATATCTCGAAAACGAAGGAAGATATGAAAAACATAACAGTGATTTTGACTTTGCTCAGAAAGAACGTCAGTATTCCGCCATCAACTTGAGTTTAGAAGTTATACGAAAAATTTTCTGGTAATTTTTGAAGTAATTTCTATAAATAACTTAACGAAATATTGCATGTTTTTCAAAATATCCAAAATGTTTCCTTGTAAATATCAAAAAAAAAAAAAAAAAAAAATACAAATCCTAATCCTTGTCTTAGTCCTTATTCAAATTCTTATCCGAGTCCTTATTTAAATCCTTACCGAGCCCTTATTCAAATCCTTGCCGAGCCCTTGTCCAAAGCTTTGCCCTAACCTTGTACTTGTCCAAAGACTATTCCGAATCCTTTTCCAAATCCATGTCTAAAAATCTGTCCTTATCTTTGTCAAAATCGTTGTTCAAATTCTTTCAATCCCTAGGGGATTTCAACCTAGGGAACATTATTTGGAATCCTGAAGTTTACCTCCTCCCGTATAAAGCCCACGGTTTAATTGAAAACCTTTTAGTTGACTTACTCAGTCGTCATGACTTAGCCCAAATCAATGATGTTCACAATGATCTTAATCAAACTCTCGATCTTGTGTTCATAGACAAAGAATTTAATTTTTCCTTATAATCACCTATCATACCTCTGTTTCATGGCACCTACCATAATAAACCCATTTTAATTGAATTCTCATCTTATCAATACCAAAAATTGGCCATTAATGATAACTTATCGTTTAATTATAAAAATGAGGATTTAAATGCAATAAGCGATGTTTTGTCTTCAATCTCGTGGAATTCTGTACTTAATAACAATGACCTATCGGTCGCATATGAAAAGTTTTTTGCTATCTTAAATGATTCGGTGAATAGATTTGTCCCTCGCTCTAAGATCTCAAATAATAGCCACCCTCCCTGGTTTAACACAAAAGACTTACTTATATAAAGAAAAGGAAGAATAAAGCCTACTCTTAATAAATTTCTTTGCAATTCCTACATAAACTCTACTGATCTAACCATCAAGCATAATAGCAAATATTTTTGCACATAAAGTAGTGGTCAAAATTATAGCGCACTCAACTATTTACTCTTTGAACTTAAAAAATTTTTACGAAGAGTAGACAGAAAATTTTAATTAAGAGTGTTTTGTTATATTAGATGATCATAAATTTAAATTATGTATACAAATTTTATGGCTTTACACTAAGAAGAGAGTATAGCGATAATTAAGAGAACATAACAAATTCTAGTGTGGCAAAATTATAGCGCAGCAAGTGTAAGCAACAATGGAAAAGTACTGAAAGATAAAATAACGGTAAATTGTTAACAAAACTAGCACTGATCAGTGCATTTTTTTCAGTCTTACAGAGTTATTGATACACTTAGATGATTGTGAGTATATTTTTTAATTGAAATCATTATTAAAACTCAATAATGGGTCGGAAAAATGTTATTTTAGAACAAAAAGTATCGATAAAAACGCTTCTTCGGCAAAATTATTCACATACTGAAATTTCAAGATTGTGTAACGTTTCAAGAAAATGTGTTTACAATATTGCCAAAAAAGTTTTGGCGAACTTGCCACTTGATAATGCACCAGGCCAAGGACGAAGTAGATGCACAACTGCTGCACAGGATCGTCATTTGGTTAAAATGTGTAAAAAAAATCGGGCAGCAAGTAGTCGTAATCTTGCTAATGAATGGTCATCTTCCCTTGGAAAGACAATTAGTGCAAGAACAACTCGCCGTCGTCTTGTGGAAAGTGGTCTCAATAGTTACACACAGAAACGCCGTCCATTCCGTAACAAGCTTCAAAAAAAGAAGAGGCTTATCTGGTGTAGAACACATAATAACTGGACCGCAAAAGACTGGGAACGAGTTATTTTCAGTGATGAATCCCATTTTGAAATCATAAATAGAAAAAATCGGGCGTTTGTGCGTCGAACTCAGCAAGAAAGCGATCAACCCTTTTGTTTTCAAAATCGGACACAGGGAGGTGTAGGGTCCATTAGTGTATGGGGATGCTTCAGTGCACATGGAAGTGGTCCATTGCTGTTTTATGAAGGGCGCTTGAATGCTAGAAACTATATTGAGTTGATTTCTAACACTCTTCCAGATTATTTTGGACAACTTTTTGGAACTGAGGGAAGGCAATGTTATTTTCAACAAGATAACGCACCATGTCATAAGGCATTATTATCTATGAATTGGTTTCAAAATAACAACATCCCACTTTTGGATTGGCCGCCAACATCACCAGATATAAATCCCATCGAAAACTTATGGTCAATAATTGATCGGCACCTTGAAAAGTACAAGATATCAACGCCTAGTGAGTTAAAAAATGCAATAAAGGATATTTGGTCAAAAATTTCAATGAACGAATGTATCAAGTTAGTCCATTCTGTTCCAAACCGTATTAGGTACATTATTAAAGCTCGTGGAGGAAATATTTCTTCATACTGATACTTATTATTTTTTTTTTCATAATAATTAAATACATATCTTATTATTGCGCTATAATTATGCCTCAAAAAATCTTTATTAATGATAACGAACATCGAGTTACTTTTCTTTTTTTAATTAAAATGAACATGTGAATTATGTTATATAAAAAAAAAATAAAAGCTGTATTTTAAATCGAAAAATCAATTAATTGTCTTATATAACCTGAGAGTTATTGATTCTGAAAAAGGTAACATGGTAAGTGCGCTATAATTTTGACCATTGCTTTATATAAACAAAAAAAGAAAATCAAATGGTCTTCCTAAGTTTATGTGTTATCATAGGTCGTTCTCTGATGATATTCCATATATCTGTAATTTTTTTGCTAACTACTTTAAATCTGCACACTCTGCTGTTAAAAATTCTAATTATGTGAATGATTACAATTCTAGTATCCCTCTAGATCTAGGCGACCTGCCTCTTTCCTTGTCTGACATCGAATCCGCTCTATCAAACCTTATAAATAGTTCATCTGCGGGACCTGACGGTTTGGCGCAAATTGTTTTAAAAAATTGCACTTCTTCATTAGCCTATCTTCTTTTCTTGATTTAAGACTATTTTGTTAGACTCTCGGATGAATTTAAAGAAACATATCAACCTCGTCATTAATAAGTCTAACTGCATGTTAGCCTTCTTAATTCGAACTGCTAAAGAATTTAAAGATCCTTACACCCTTGAACTTCTGTACGTTTCTCTTGTTCGACCTCATTTGGATTACTACTCTGTTCTCTGGAACCCATGCTCGTCGACTCAAACTAATAGAATTGAAAGTGTTAAAAAAAATTTACGAGATTTATGGTTTTTCAATTAAATTGGAACCTTCCTGAGCCTCTTCCTTACAGTACAAGAAGTGCCCTAATCGATATCAGTTCCTTGAATTCCAGGCGCCGCACAGTGGGTTAGAGTAGCATGTTTTAGTAGATCAATTCAGGGAAGCTAAGTTTGGATAATTTTTTGCTAGATCCTGCCTAATACCATTAACGCGTTCACGACCGAAGTGATCAGGCTGGGGGTGGCTACAAACCAGATGATAAATTTGCATATGAGTTCATTCTAGCTCAATGTTAGAGTTAATGCTATATTTACGTATTTTTTGGAGTCTGTGACGTCAGGGATAGTATGACGCTTATACGCGTCGTCGGTTTATGGTAAAGTATTTTATTGTATAAACCGCAGGACGCGTATACGCGTCATTATATTATATAAAGTACAAAACAAATTGCGACGCATATATGCGTCGTCGGTTTGTGGGAAAAACCGCACGCCGCATATGTGCGGCGTGTGGTCGTCAACGCGTTAAAATTAAAGAAAAAAAATTAGTTTTTTAGTATATTCAAGTGCAGTTTTACTAAATATAGAGATATTGCAAAAAAGAACATTTTATACATTTCATAGTAAATCATTATCATCATCATGGCCACTGGATACAACAATAAGCATTAGGTTCCTTTTTTTTATTAAATTCGCATCTATTTTTGTAATTTCGGCAGATTTTTCTGCGTTTTGCAAAAAAACGTCTTGACGTATTTCCATCATTCGTGTTCCCAAAACCAGGTTTGGGTTGGTCAACTATTAATCCCATAGTTTCCTTAAATTTTTTCTGAATTTCCTCTTTTTGTTTCAGCTACTATTTTTTTTCAGATTCAGTTCTAGCCTGCCACTTTTTTAAAGGTATTTTCTATGCAACGTTTAAAAGACATTCAAAAAACCTTACCCAGCCATGAAGTATGGAAAGACCAAACCTTGAATTTTCTACTTTTACAGGTCTTTGGATCATATCATCTATTTTATTAAAATCTTTGCTAGTGGCATCACATAAATAACACTTTTGTGTAGATGTGGTTTCTGTTATGGCATTACAAACCTTTCCTTCTACCACTGCCAATATTAAATTGTACACAATATGTAGAACTTTCTTACCAATCGTGACAGTTGAACAGATTAAATTCTGCATTTCTTTTTCAACCCTCTCTTTTTCAATAATTGAAACATTTCAGGTTTCTTTGGTGAATGCAATTTTTAATGGTCTGCAAAATCTAGTTGAAGATGGTCGTGGATTTTGCCAAATTACTGTATCAGCCAACATAAGCCTCTGAATCACTAGCATCAGAGCCATGGAAGGCTTATTTGTATGAACTATGGCCAAAGCTTCCTTCAAAACCCCATTTTGAATATAAGACTAAATTCGATTTTGTAGTGTTTAACGAGTCAATAACAGATTCCTGAAGTTGTATCAGTCGTTCCAAAGTGTGATTAAGAAGAGCTTGTAAAGTAACTTCAACGGAGGTCTCGTTTATTTTAAAGCTTTTCGATTCAGGGTAACAATTTTTTTTTTCATTTTGAATGTTGTTGTAGGAGGGAAATTTTTCAGGAGCAGATTGTCTAATTACATTGTATTGGTGTCGAGTTAGTTTTGCTTCGACAAAATCAGCTAAAGCTTTTATATTTGACATTTTCACAGAGAGCAGTGGTTGTTTTGAACTTTCTTTTAAGCTTATAGATTTTGATCTTAATAAATTTGTGAAGCCTTGCATTTCCTTTGATTCTTTTTCATACCCTGATGTTTTTAATTTAATCTGTGTAGCATGAGCTAACACTGTCAATGACGTAGTGTCTCTTAATTGCTTTATTTATTTATATATATTCGAATTACTTGACTCGGTGAAATCAATTTCTTTTCGACCCCGTTTTGCAGTCTGGACACGCGTAAAACCTAAAGAGGATTCTAGCCAGATTTTATTCAAAGTAATAAACCCTCCTTTCTATGCGCTCAAGTCCATCTAGATTTAAATTCACAAAAAGCATTAATATCTTTATTAAAATCGCACATATTTTCTTCTGAGCAGTTAGTTTTTTAATTTCTCTCTTAAAAATTCTATCTTTTCGATTATTGTTTGACAGCTTGAATTCATCATAATATCAAACAAGCTTCGACGAGTATACAAAATAACGTTCGAGCTTGTTCCTATAAAATAAAAACTTCCTTTGAATTTTGACATAAAATTAAACTATTAAATATCCATGATACAATTATACAGGTAGCATTGACAAGTATAGATTTTCTCAGCAACAAGGCAACGACCATCTGTCAAAAACAGTTGTTCGTGCAACAAGAATTAAACGAATGTAAAAATAAATAAATTCCGCAAAATATGTGCGTTAAAGACACAATTATAATAATGAAAGTTGTGAAAAAATTATGTGTGATATGTGTTTAACGTTTTCCAGCCGTGGTGTTTTAATAATAATTGGAAACTTCTTTAATTTCGTCCATATGCATCTGCAGCTGCTGAGGTTGCTACATTTGAACGTTTTCAACATTTTTTCTTATGTTTGCACTTAATAACACAAAGTTCACAAGTTATCTTCGTTGTAGTAATAATAATTCACTATTGATTAAATAAAATAGGCAATATTTTGTAAGAAAATGTTTGGTTATTTGCAAGCGCTGAAACATAAACAATGGCGAAAACAAAAGAAATAATTAAACGCTCTCTTTCTAGACATTTTTTTTGACAGATGGTCGTTGCCCAAGCAACTGTCAATACTACCTTATATTATTATACCATGTTAAATATCCCTTCTATCCGATTAAATCCAACTGCACAGCACTAGCACTGCTTGTCGAAACAATCAGCATTATTAAAAGAAACAAAAACAATAACAAATTATATACTGAAATAAAGAGAACAAACAAAATAAAAACAAACAGTATATAAACAACAAAAACAAAAAACATCTCTCTCGTAATCAATGTGATTTTTTTTAACTTTCAATAATTTTGCTACTAAGGGGTTTGCAATGCTAAATGCATAATTTTCAAAGCGCACAAAAGCGCAGCGTTAATTTTTGCAATATAAAAGAGATTTGTATAATCTTTAAAAAAATTTATAAATTACGCCACGAATGTCGACGAATAATAACTATTTATCCACTTTAACTAAGAAAATCCAATTTTTTTTCAGGCATTTCTAACATAAACAACAAAAATTAAAACACTTTCACACACAATTTGTTACAAAATGTATACAAAATATTTGCACAATAACCTGAACTTGATGGTTCCATAGCAAAGTATTTTAGTTTATAAATATTTTCTTTAAAATACTAAGTTTTTAAACGCGAAAATTTTCGATTTTTCAGCCTTTTTTGAACAAAAATGTTAATAAACTTAGACTTTTAAGTGTTACTACACAAATACCAGAGCACTTCTGACATGAATTGAAATGGCAGGTGATGTAGAATTTTATATTATTTAACTCGGTATAAACAGTTTTGGCGATACTTGAAATTTTTGTTTTTAATTAATCGACGAAAACAGGCATTTCTAACCCATTGTGCCCCGAATGCATTCGATTATTTTCATTCGCGACCTGGGCCAACATCATATTCAAGACCCTACCCTTCTTGCTATGTTTGACTTTTTTTCACCATCTCGATATCTTCGTAGTCAATTCAGCTTTTGAGTTCCCGTCCATAGATGTTCTTATGCCCGGAATGAATCGGTTACTCGTTCCATTACGGAACCAACTCTAGTCTTGCCATTCATTGACATTTTTAATTCGACCACTAGAACTAGGTTTAAAATTAATCTCCAACTTCTTCCATTATTTTATACTTGTTAATTATTCAATCAATCTTGTTAACTTAACTACTCAAATTTAACTTTACTTTTTATTCATGATACAATTATACAGGTAGCATTGACAAGTATTGATTTTCTCAGCAACAAGGAAACCAGCATCTGTCAAAAACAGTTGTTCGTGCAACAAAAATTAAACGAATGTAAAAATAAATAAATTCCACAATATATGTACGTTAAATAAACAATTATAATAATGAAAGTTGTGAAAAAATTATGTGTGATATGTGTTTAACGTTTTCCAGCCGTGGTGTTTTAATTTTAATTGAAAACTTCTTTAATTTCGTCCATATGAATCTGCCGCTGCTGAGGTGCATTTCAACATTGAGGAACGTTTTCAACATTTTTTTTTAATGTTTGCACTTAATAACACAAAGTTCACAAGTTATCTTCGTTGTAGTATTAATAATTCACTTTGATTAAATAAAATAGGCAATATTTTGTAAGCAAATGTTTGGTTATTTGCAAGCGCTGAAACAACGCTCTCTTTCTGGACTTTTTTTTTGACAGATTTCCCAAGCAACTGTCAATACTACATTGTATTATTATACCATGCTTTTTATTTTTGTTTTATAATTTGTTTGTTTTTTATTTTTTTTTTTTTTTTTGTTATATCCATTTTTTTTGCATTGCTTTTATAAATTGGTGTTATTTAAATTTTTATATTTTTTAATATAAAAATAATTTTCTTTAAGATCGTCTTGTTCTTGTCATCTTTTATTGGTATCTTACCTTATGTTAACTGATGCTACTATTTAGTTTCCTAAACTTAAATCTGGTTAGTTTAATTTATCTAATTATTACTTATTTAATTTTCTCTAATTTATATTTAAGTATTCAGTAAGAGTTACAACAAATATATAAAATAAAATAAATATATGATCGAAAAAAGAATCGATCATAAATAATTGTTGGTTGAAGTTGATTACTATCTTAAAAATCATGACAAAATAAATCATGCCAAATACGAAAGCTCTGACTCACTAGCTCCATATTGCTACATTTTAAATTATTTTACATTTTTTTATGTATGATCTTTTGATCCAAAAATTAAAAAAAAAAATCGTTATTTTCCATCCCTGATCAAACACACAATTTTTCAAAATAAATTTCTTTGTTTGTGCAACTAATGTGTTAAAATGTACTTTCTATTAATTTTAGGTTCTGTATTTTCAAATCTGAGCATATTCAACACACTCTCTTCAGTGAACCTAAAATGAAGACTAGTTCCACCAAAAAGTCCCACGCGCATTATACACGTTACATCGATCTTAACGCAACAAATGACTGCTGCTTCAGCTTTACGCGTTTCTGCGATCTTACTCCCATGGAACTGGAAGCTGTCACCGTTGGAGGACTCATTCAATTGTAAGTTTTCGTTTTTGCTCTTTTGAAGATATTTGCTCACAAAACTAAATGTTTATTATTGCAGCCTGGAATCCTATTTGCGTCTGTTGAATTTTTATGCTTTGCTTGCATACCGTTACCAATGGTGGCAACACTATCAACCTACACGCTTTTGTCTACTCGAACCAATGCTAAAAAATCCACTACAAAAAGAGGCTAAAAGTATACTCAGCAATTTCCTGTTCACTGGAATGGTATATTTGTTGTGTAAAAATATTACTGTAACAATATTTTTTATAAATTTATCTCACTCTACAGACTAGCAATGTCACATATACATTTGGTGATTATAAAACATTTAATATGCAAGAGACCATCGAACATCGCGTTATACGCAGTAAAAACTATAAAAAATCCACAAATGCATCGCTAGCTTTAATAGAGGAGCTAGAGGATATCAAGCTTTACAAAAAGGAAGAACCAGATCTGGATGTAGTCAATTGTGATGAGGATTCATCGTCGCAAGCCGCTGCGGCTTTAATCAAATCGATGAGTGTTGAAAAAGCAAGCACAAAAACGGCGCATATTAAATCGAAAACGGCGGCGGATACAACAGCAATGTTGCAACCGGAATTTCCTTACAAACCACGCAAACCCAACAGCTATCGTTGCGAACCGCTGGAGATGCCTACATTTTTGTACAATCTTGGACAACGTGTGCAGGCAGTTAACCGCAGAGTTTAGTAAGTTTAGATTTTCACCAATTTTGCCATTTTCGTTTTATTCTTTTAATATTCGTGTTAACGCCCTCAACAGCTGTGAAAGTCGCGCTGCAGAATGGTCGCACATACGTCATACACATTGTGAAAACTCCTCTGGTCTACAACTATTAAGCACTGGCTTAAATGCATGCAAACCACGTTATGGTTGGTCATCTATAGTCATACCGGACAAGCAAACGTTAGTTTCTGATGCTGGTAAATTAGCGGTGCTCGATAGTTTATTAACTCGTCTCAAGGCGCAGGGACATCGTGTGCTTATTTATTCACAGATGACTAAAATGATTGATTTACTAGAGGTGTGACAGCATTTAAATTTTATTGCTCTTTGAAGGTTTTATTGACTTGATTTTTTTTCTGTTTTGCTTCTTCTAGGAGTACATGTGGCATCGCAAGCATCGCTATATGCGTTTGGATGGTTCTAGCAAGATATCTGCACGTCGTGATATGGTCGCTGATTTTCAATCGCGTGCAGACATTTTTGTATTTCTACTATCGACACGTGCGGGTGGCTTAGGTATTAATCTGACTGCAGCCGATACGGTGAGTGAAACAATTTAACATTAACCACAAATGCCACAATTTTGCGCCAAGAAATAAATAAGGTACTTATTAAGTATTTATAAAAAAAATAATGCTATTTATGCGCTCGTGGTGATAAGCCTGCGAGAGACAACTTAAAAAAAAATTACAATTATATATATTTAATTTGCACGGTATTCTGCAAAGTCCAAAAATGAACTCATCCAACATTTAATGCAGTCGCTGTGTAATCATTGTTGGTCAGCTATCAGCTTTGGCCTGACAGCGTTAATTTTGTTGCACGCAAAAAAAAAAAAAAAGCCACAAGTAACTGTTTGCAGATTTGCCGTCCAAGTATAGTGCAGCAAATTCTTATTGTCAACGAAATATGGATCCATCACAACTCACAACAGACAAAAAAAAAAAAATCGAAGCGGCCAAAGTAGATTTATCGGCCAACAAACTCATAGCAACATTTTGTTGTTTGATGGCATACGGTATTGATTACCTTGAAAAGGGCAAAACGATCACCGGCCTATATTGTGCAGAGCTTTTGGATCTATTCGAAGCCAATTTGCAGGTACTTTTTTAAATAAAAAAGTGGTCTTCCACCAGGACAACGCAAAAAATTGAACTACGAATTGTTTCGTCATTCACCACGTTTATCACATTTGGTCGCCTTCAACTTTGATGGCTCGGCGGAAAGAGCTTTGGCTCCAATATTGAAGTCATCGCTGAAACAAACGCCTATTTTGAAGGATTACCGAAATCCTATTATTTGGAAGAGATCGAAAAATTAGGAAAAATTTTAACAAAGTCTATCGAGCTACAAGAAGATAATGTTGAGAAATGTAATAACTTCGCCTTGAATACATAAGCTTTGGTCTACCATAGAGCTAAAGCTCATAGCCCACTTCAGAATCAGCCTTAAAGCTTTTGACCTCTCTTTCTTTCAAAGTCAAAGATTCCAAAATGATTATTTTTAGCAACTTTTTGACGTAAAAAAAAACTAACTGTTTGCTATTCTATTTCGTCATAAATGTTTGAACTTTTTGGGCAAAGTACGAACCCAACAATTACTTCGAATAATGTACAGTCTTAAAACACCAAACTGCCTTATCACACCAATTCGAACACCTTGCAGCTTGCTTACTTTGTCATCTTACTACTTAAATTTCATCATGTGCCTAGCCGACATATTTAAATCAAATTGAAAAATCTACAGTTCATTTCAATTCAAAATTTTTTCCAATCAACATCAAAAAAAAAAAAAAAATTTTAAATTATATAAAAAATTTTGAAAAAATTTTCGAAAATGTCAAAAAGTTTATTAAAAAATAATTTGTATCCTATAGCAAAATCCTTAGTTATGTTTACTTCAAGAAGACATCAAGGCTCACATAGTATGCGGCATCCACACGATGCCATGGGAAGATTTTTCTTGGTTGATCTAAAAACCATTAAGACTATTCCAGTTAGTCGGCTGCAAGGCGGATTTGGACGGTCAGATGACTACACTGGAAGAAATGTCGCTAATACTGTTTACTCGCAGCTAGCCTCTCAGTACAAGGAACTCTATGGCTTAACCCATGATAAAACGAGATATCAAAGTGATCCAGTTACAGATGTGCAAACAAAAGAAACTACCAGAAGATTGCAACAACTGCTCGATAGATCGCAGCAATCAGCCATCCAACTTACCACTGAACCCAATCACGAAGACCAAACGATGCATAAGTTTGGCTGTCTCCATGTAAAAAAACCAAATCCGAAATTGTTAAAGGAACAAAGCTTGGCTCAGATACGCTATATGGATGGCATATATCTAATATGTGCCATCAATTCTGATGACATCATGCGAGTGCAGCGACACTTGGCTCCGGTGTTGACCAGCTTTGGTGCTAACTTCTCGAGTGCCATGGATATGTTCCATAACTGTGGCTATATAGACGCTGTTATTTCACCACGTAGACAGGGTGATTTCGAAGATTTGGATACGGACATAAAGAATGATGCTAAACGCAGTGGTGCGGATGGTGCAAGTTTTGTTAGCTATGAAAGAGGAATCGTTCGATTCAAATGTAATCCCCTGAGACTACAAGAAGTTTGCGGCAGGCTGAAAGAAAGAGACTATATTATAAGGAAAACTGATTATGGCTTCATTGCAAAGCGTCCGGTTCAATTGACTAATCAAGAAATAGGAGGTTATGAACGTTTCGTAAAGCAGCTTTTAGCTGTGAAAGGACTGGACGCTGTCTATGACAATATAAAGCGGCAGTCAAAGAAAAAAATCACCCCGCCTTGTTTCAATTTATAAATCTTGTTTCTTGTGACTAAATGAACAGCGTTGATTGGAACGCAAAAATATAATATAAATTTTGGTAACGGCTCATTAATTCAGTGTTTTAGCATTTATTTTACAATTTTCTTTGACCAAATTTTTTGTTTTTTTCTGTAAATCCACAAAAGTTTTGTGTATATATATATATTAATAAATTGAAACGTTATGAATGTATTGTTAAAAAAAAAAAAGAAATAATAAGACTAACCTCGCTTTGGTGCTGAAGTATCTGTTTTTGTACTTCTTTCCTTTTGATGAGTGCCATTTAGTTACGGCCTTTCTATCCTTGTATGAACCAATTATCATATCAGCAAATTTTGCTGAATTTACCTTAACCCATGGGGCCATTAAAAATCCTAGTTTCACTA
Source organism: Pherbina coryleti (assembly GCA_943735915.1). Lineage (NCBI taxonomy): Eukaryota > Metazoa > Arthropoda > Insecta > Diptera > Sciomyzidae > Pherbina > Pherbina coryleti. Next base: position 147,771,947 of record OX030949.1, on the reverse strand, counting down.
GATAGATTGACCTCGGTATTGAGATGTTAGTTTGTCAATTACGGTTCGTCCCATAGAATTGAATAGAATTGAATCAGTGAATTGTATCATGGGTCTGTCCTAAATCGATTAAAATTCCTCTTGCTTTTTTTATTTTTTTTTTTTTTTATTTTTTAACTTTAGTTCTCTGGAATTCTACTGAATAGAAACGATGTTTGACGGAATAGTTCCTTTTTCAGTTTTTCAAGTAAGGCCGTGTGCTATTCGGAAACTTTTCACTCGGATGATGAAATTTTGACAGTCTGAAAGAGAATATTTGGCACTTGTGAGGTGAATATGATTGTCAAAAATTCATGTAGCCCCAGGGGCTAGTATAATTTTCGACAATCGGAAAGAGAATTTTTGACACAAGCAAAAATGAAAAAAAAAACACTTGTTAGTTTGTGAGTCGTAAAGCAGTTAAAAATTTTGTGTTTCCGACAGCATAGCAATCAGAATCCCTAATTTTCAATATATATCAACAATTTCGCAAATTAAATTAAATTCTTGTGCTAATGCACTACCAAAATCTAAAACGTCAACATTTCTAGTTGTCAAAATTTCATCGTCCTTTTGGCACAGCAAAAATTACAATTTTATTTCAACAGACAGAAATTGTATTCAACTCAGTAAATTCTCTCCTACCACGAGTGAAAAGTTTCCGAATAGCACACGGCCTAAGAGTGTAAAAAAGATACGATTATTCACCTTATAACTTTTTTTTATAAAAAAAAATATCTGAAAATGAGGGAAATTTTTATCTGAAAATTAACTTAAAAATCGATTTTCCGAACCGTCAATTGAAAAATCTTGTTGCTTGGTGTAATAATTTATCTGAAAATAATCTTGAGGATGTAGAATTTCTCTGAAAATGAACTTCGAAATTTATTTTCGGGATCGCCCATTTTACAGTTTTTTCACAGCGAACTGTTGGCATTCTTAATCTAAAAATCAATGTGAAAATCGAATTTCAAAATTGAATTTCGAAAAGGAATTTATTCATATTTGATGTTATATTTTATCTGAAAATTTAAGCTTTAACTTAAGCACGTGTTTCGGACTACACGTGTACACGGAAGATCGAACTCCGTGAAGTTCTTTTTGAAAACACGTACTCGAACTACACGTGATTGTTAAACACATACTACACGTGTAGTAGTAAAAGTACGTGTCCACGTGAACACGAGTACATGAGTTCAGTCGTTTACGTTTTTAAGTATTCACGTTTTCACTATTTAGACGCATCCAAGTCAATTCCCATTGGTTTTTATTGTCTTTGGATGAGTTATGGTATCAATTATGGCTTAAATCAAACATGCTCACGTAGCGGCCCGTATGGCACCCGCCCTTCATACAAATTTTTTTCTATCTTTATTTTGTCTTTGCGATTAGTCAAAATCAAAGAACGCCTGCAAAAAGCAACAACACAAACCTCACTCGTTCAGTGTTCAGCACATTTTTCAGCGAACTTTACAAAAACAAATGCATGCAAAGCCAAAATAAAAAACCCACACTCGATGATGTCGGTGCTGAAGCATCGTCCCGTCCCGTCCCGTTACTCGTGTGTCGAGTAATTTTTCATGACATGTGATTTTATAGCATTGTAATTGTTTTTTTGTTTTGTTTGATTTTTTGCCAAACGCAACGATGAGCAACATTTTGTGTTTTTTTTTGTTTTTTTAAGCATTGGCCCGCGCTTAAAATTTCTTGGGCCCCACTGGCTTAAATGGAAACCTTGAACAAGAAATGTATTCTTTTATGGTCTTAGTCCTTGTTATCTCTAGGAAGAAACCTCAGCTCTGCCCAACTTTCTCCCAACTATTGTCCCTTCTTCTCGACTGTTCTGTGCCATGTTGTGATGGCAGAATACCACATCCTGAATTAAAAGCGTCACTGAAAAGAAAAATTTTAAGATGTTTATTTGGTTGCACAAAAATGACTCCAATATAGAAAACAAAATAAATAAAACATTTAACACATGGTCCAATAAGTCCCGAGACTAAGTAAAAAAAAACTTTTTTTGCAAATATTCTTCTTTATTCATCAACATAGGTTCCTTCAAGAGCAATACATTCATTCCACCGCTTTTCTAACTTTTCAATACCGATTTTGTAGAACGATTTGTGCTTCACCTCAAAATACGCTTCAGTTTCAGCCATCACCTCTTCATTGGAGACAAATCTCTTGCCGGCAAGCATTTTTTTGAGGTCAGCAAAGAGCTAGTAATCGCTGGGGGCCAAATCTGGTGAATACGGTGAATGAGGAAGCAATTCGAAACCCAATTCGTGGATTTTCGCCATCGTTTTTATCGAATTGTGACACGGTGCATTGTCTTGGTGAAAAAGAATTTTTTCTTCTTTTCGCGATTCCATCCTTCAAACGCTCCAACAACGCTATATAATAATCGCTGTTGATTGTTTTTCCCTTTTCGAGATAGTCGATGAACAAAATTCCATGCGCATCCCAAAATACAAATGCCATAACCTTTCCACCCGACTGTTGTGTTTTTGGTCGCTTTGGCCTGTATTCATCGGTTGCTCTCCACTCAGCTGACGACCGTTTTGATTCCGAATAACATTTTTGAAGCCATTGCTCAGTTTGGACGGCATTTTTCCCAATCACAAAACATTATTTTAAAATATCAACAGTAGCGTCACTTAAATCACTGAACTTCTGAACTAAACGTTAGATTGTCATGAAATTTGTACGCGTATTGTTTGAAAGTTGGAACTATCGAAATATTAGATCGATATTTCGTTAGAGGTGCCACCTAGTAGTTAGTCTCGGGACTTATTGGACCATGTGTTATTGTCTAAGTTAGGGTTTCTGCACTCTCTTAAATAAATATTTTATTGTTTAGATACTCGCCAAAAGAGATGAAAATAAAAAAAAAACTGCCTGATAACTATGACAAACGTTCGAATAGCATAATTTGCTGCATCGATGTCGTCATAAATTTCTACACTGTTCTTTCAACCAGTAACAGTGTGATCTATATTTGGCTGGACTATTTTTATGTTCGGTTGGTATTTACCCCGAATTTTTTTTACATTAGAACCTCTTGCAAATTTTGTCCATGATATCCATCTCGAGCTTTTTTAAAATGTGTGAAATTTATCTGCACCCTAAATCATTGAATTTTGCATTTATTCTGCTTTGATTTTTTTATTTTTTGTTTGGTTCTTTGATTTTTCTCTTATTGCCGATTCCACACATGGTTGTGGCATGCGCATCCGTTCGATCACAACGATCACAACGTGTTTACAACGCTACTCCTTCATACTATGTCAGGTTGTTGTCGCTGATCGCTGTTGCTTCTGTCTAGTCTGGTCTTAGTTATTGTTTTTGTTGCGGATTCTTGCTCACTTTGTTAGAAATCGAAAGACTCACGATTCACATTAAAAGCGCTTGTTCGGTAGATATTTAACACTTTTGAAATATTTTCCTAGTGTTGATGTTGAACTGACTTTGTGGGAATCCTTTGATGCCTGATTTATGTTTGATTTATACACGTGTTTGTTGGTATGTATGACTGTGTGTCATGTAGACTACCATTAAGTAGGCAAGCACAGTGGGTTAAGATTGAATTGCGAAAAGTGCTCAGAGTGTTTTTTAATGTCACTCATTACGAGCTAAAATTCTCTTGCTCAATGTCAAAAATTTAACTTTACCCAGAGAACATATGCACCTTAAGAATGAAAGAAAAGTGTATTCACCTCACAAATGCCAAATATTTTCCTTCCAACTGTCAAAATTTCATCATCCAAGTGAAAAGTTTCCAATGGGAAAAGAAATGAGAAAAGAGAAAAAAAACATAAGTGCTCACTTTCATAGCAACTTTCCCATCAGTTTTTAATGAAGAAGTCGTCACGTAAGCTTTCCTTTCAATTAGTTTCCAAAATTTTTTCTGAATTTTGGGTAGCTAGGAAATACCCTTCACTCCGAACAAAAAGCTGATCCATTAGGTTTAAGGGCAGTAGCTCCACCTTGTTGCAGTACTTTGAAGTAACCATATTTTCCTAGACGAGACTCCGTTACTCACAGGGGTTACCTAGACTGCCGAAGCGCTGGTCTGCCTCACCATGGTGAGAACACCATCTGAGAACAACTCAGAGTCACAGCTCTGAGTACCAGCCACATGAGGAGATCGGTATTTTGAACCTTAACATTAAACGTTTGATACCCAAGCCCATTAAGACAATTCAATGGTAGCCAAGATAGCGGAGGATGTGACCCACGGTCATGTGAGCGTGGTTTGGGGTGATCATAAGATCATACACAATTATCTACAATTATATACAATTAAATACAATTATATACAATGGCTATGTCATATCCAACTACGGGAGAGAATTCTGGTTGTATTTGGTTTGTAGAAAGTTTATTTTGATCAGGATAGTGAACAATGAGTATCGCAGTTTATGTGTATACACAGAAAACCATGATAAGTCTATTCTTCACTAGGTTAAAAAACAAAAATTAAAAATGTCTTCATTAAAACAAAAAAAAGAAAAAAAAAAATAAATTACATGATTTTCAAGACAAACATTTATGGGCATTAATAATAGTGCGTGACATCTCCCATACAACTTGCCACGTTTATTTGGCTAAGCTCTTGAAATACACACGATAGTGCATGGGTACTTGGCACCATTCACAGAGATAATCTAATTGGAAAAACATTGTGGACATTGAAAATTTTGTCTGGGCATCTCCCATATAACTCGAATTGTTTCTATGGCTTAGTTTTTCAACTATACACGATTAAGCATGGAAACTTGGTATAAAACCTCTTGAACTCATAGAATGGAGCATGTAAACTAGGCATGGAGCGACTATTCAATAAACTTATTCTTATTAAAAATGGTGAAAATAGGTGAAAAGTTTCAGTGGGAATTTTTTATAGGTCAGGATTTTTTTGTATTATAATGTTCTGCAAAGTTATAGATAAGCTAATAAAAATTTCGTTTGTAGAAGTAATGAAAGTGATATCATTACTTAAGTGATAAGTAAATATTAGGGGAAAATAATGTCTCACAATTTTAAAGGGCATTCAATTAAAAAAAAAAAAAATAAATAACTGGCCATTTCAGCCCTTGAAAGGACTTTGACCTAGCTTCTTAGGATCAATTGTGTTGTGCGTGTTATTAAGTTTGTACACAATTGACCGAGAAATGGACCTACAGGCTTAACGCCGACTCCGAACTGCGATAAACGAAATGTTCTTATTCTCAAGAAGCTTTACATGGCATTTTGATTACTCTCTGAGGTTTGCCATTGTCTGCAGAGAGGTGGCGGCCATACAGAAAAATTATTTTAATTCAAATAATTTTCTGTCGGTGCTGGGGTTCGAACCCGGGTTTCCAGGTTCGTTGACATAGCGGCCACGCACTTTAACCAACTTCGCCACGGACGCCACATTCAATTTACAAGAATTAAAATTTTACTTGGTTAAGGAGTTAAAAGAAAATTAACTACGGCCCGTAGTATAATATATGATCTTGAAAAATCGGCTATTTGAGATAACCCAAAAAAAAAAATGATTGTTCAAAGAATTATTGTTCTATGGACGAATGACTATCAGAAACCATTGGAGTTTTTTCAGTTATTTTTTGATGTCGTACAGTGTTATCTATTATTAATCATTTATCATTTATTATTCATTATTTATCATGAATCATTCATCGCTCATCATTCATCATTAATCGTTCATTATTCATTATTCATTATAAATTATTCATTATTCATTATTCATTATTCATTATAAATTATTTATTATTTATTATTTATTATTTATTATTCATTATTCATTATTCATTATTCATTATTCATTATTCATTATTCATTATTCATTATTCATTATTCATTATTCATTATTAATTATTCATTATTCATTATTCATTATTCATTATTCATTATTCATTATTCATTATTTATTATTCATTATTCATTATTCATTATTCATTATTCATTATTCATTATTCATTATTCATTATTTATTATTCATTGTTCATTGTTCATTATTCATTATTTATTATTTTTTATTCATTATTCATTATTCATTATTCATTATTCATTATTCATTATTCATTATTCATTATTCATTATTCATTATTCAGTATTCATTATTCATTATTTTTTATTCATTATTCATTACTCATTATTCATTATTCATTATCCATTACTCATTATTCATTACTAATTAGTCATTATTCATTATTAATTATTAATTATTCATTATTCATTATTCATTATTCATTATTCATTATTCATTATTCATTATTCATTATTCATTATTCATTATTCATTATTCATTATTCATTATTCATTATTCATTATTCATTGTTCATTGTTCATTATTCATTATTTATTATTTTTTATTCATTATTCATTATTCATTATTCATTATTCATTATTCATTGTTCATTATTCATTATTCATTATTCATTATTCATTATTCATTATTCATTATTCATTATTCATTATTCATTATTCATTATTCATTATTCATTATTCATTATTCATTATTTATTATTCATTGTTCATTGTTCATTATTCATTATTTATTATTTTTTATTCATTATTCATTATTCATTATTCATTATTCATTATTCATTATTCATTATTCATTACTCATTATTCATTATTCATTATTCATTATTCATTATTCATTATTCATTACTCATTATTCATTATTCATTATTCATTACTCATTATTCATTATTCATTACTCATTATTCATTATTCATTATCCATTACTCATTATTCATTACTAATTAGTCATTATTCATTATTAATTATTAATTATTAATTCTTAATTATTCATTATTCATTATTCATTATTCATTATTCATTATTCATTATTCATTATTTATTATTCATTATTCATTATTCATTATTCATTATTCATTATTCATTATTCATTATTCATTATTCATTATTCATTAATCATTATTCATTATTCATTATCCATTACTCATTATTCATTACTAATTAGTCATTATTCATTATTAATTATTAATTATTAATTATTCATTGTTCATTATTCATTATTTATTATTTTTTATTCATTATTCATTATTCATTATTCATTATTCATTATTCATTATTCATTATTCATTATTCATTATTCATTATTCATTATTCATTATTCATTACTCATTATTCATTATTCATTATCCATTACTCATTATTCATTACTAATTAGTCATTATTCATTATTAATTATTAATTATTAATTATTAATTATTAATTATTAATTATTAATTATTAATTATTAATTATTAATTATTAATTATTAATTATTAATTATTAATTATTAATTATTAATTATTAATTATTAATTATTAATTATTCATTATTCATTATTCATTATTCATTATTCATTATTCATTATTCATTATTCATTATTCATTATTCATTATTCATTATTCATTATTCATTATTCATTATTCATTATTCATTATTCATTACTCATTATACATTATTCATTATCCATTACTCATTATTCATTACTAATTAGTCATTATTCATTATTAATTATTAATTATTAATTATTAATTATTCATTATTCATTATTCATTATTCATTATTCATTATTCATTATTCATTATTCATGATTCATGATTCATGATTCATTATTCATTATTCACCATTCATGATTCATTATTTATTCATCATTCATGTATCACTGATGATTCATTAATTTATAGTTTTTCATTCGCAATGAATGATTCCTTTATCATTGTTTATTCATCAATCAATAATCATTGTTCATTATTCCTTAATCATAATTCATTCATCACTCATTTGGAATGGTTTTTTCTTGATTCCTTTAAAATTCATGATGTACTGATCATTAATGATTCATTCAGTATTTATCAATTAGTATTCATCATTCATCGTTCATCATTACTTATCTAACATTCATCATTCATTATTTATCATTCATCGCTCATCTTTCATCATTAGTTATTAATTGTTCATTGTTCATTATTCATTATTCATCATTCATTATTCATGATTAAATAACTCCATCATTCATCACTAACCATGCATCATTAATCATAAATTGTTCATTATTCATGATTCATTATTCATCATTCACTATTCATCATTCGTCATTCATCAGCCAACATGCATCGTTCATAATCCATTATTCGTGATTCACTCATAATATTGCATTCATCATTAATGATTCTTTCATCATTCATAATTTAATCATTTATGATCGGGTATGGGCACCACTACATTTAAAGCTTTTGTGTTGTTTCTGTGTTTGTCTTTTTCCTTTCCTTTGTTGTTGCGTTTTGTATTGCTACATGAGCCTTTGCTCTCAATGCTCCGCAGCTAGCTCCAAAGCTTTCTCCGTGCCCGTAGCTGTTCATGATCCATATTTATCATTGCTTATGTATCATTCAGAAATTAATCGAACATCATTTTTCGCTCACCATTTATCATAAATTACACGGTGTTACAAAATGAAAACAAATCAAAAAACTTGCCTCAAGACATAGAAGAGGTAGTTGGCCTGGTTGAACATAAGATAACTGCATACTTAGTTTTTTGAATATACCCTCAAAATCGGGATTTGTGGTCAAAAAACCGATTTTAGGTAGGTGCATGTATAGTTTGTTATGTAACTCCGTTATATCTAGCTCAATTTTAAAAATTTAAACATTGATAAAAAGAAGAAAAATATACCCTTAATATAATATATAGACCGTTTTTTTACAAAAATAATTGACAAAGTTACAGGCAAAATCATTTGAAAATTTCTCATTTTTTTTTAATTTTTTCAACTTCAACAACGTTTTGTTAACAAATTTTGTTTTGTGGCACTATTAGTTTTAGCAGGATTCTGAAAGCCTGTTAAATTTTGCGTTCAATAAGTTATCATTTACTTCAATTGGCTGAAATACAAAAGCACTATCGAATTTTTAGTATTCGTAATAAAATACAAAAAAATTTTTTTTTTTCTTCTAAAAATGTTTTTTTGACCTTTTTAGTTTAAATATATTATCATAAAGCTGGTGTATTGCCCAGATGTGACGGAACTGTTTGCAGTTTTCAACCACAAACACGCTCCGAATGAATGGCGTTTGTTTATTGAGGGATCTTGCAAGAGTATGATTTATTTAAAAACTTTTTGTGTGATTCTTGATATGTTAAATTCTGATGTATGTATGTCGCCGACTTAAAGGCTCTAACAATACTGTTTGGAATGCAAGGTGGATATACCAAGTATCCTTGCATTATTTGCGAATGGGATAGTCGTGCGACTAATAAATATAAGGATGTTCCACCATGCTTAGAACATCCTACACGTGTTTCACTTGATTACCCTTTTCTTCCCACTAATCTATCATCTCATTTTCGAACCAAGGCAGACTTGACTGAAAAGGTATTCCACCTCGAACCAAGGCAGACTTGACTGAATAGGTATTCCACCTGAAATCCTTGGTTCAAAGCTAAAAAAAAAAAAAATCTGATTGCAGCGTTTCCTAGGTTAAGTGAGGCCAAAATCAAAGAAATTATCCTGCACGTTCAAATCTTTTATAAAAGTTATTTATTCATTTCGGTTATTCTAAGGTTTATTTGTGGGCCCACAAATTTGGAAAATTTTCTTGGACACTGATTTCGTTTCTAAATTAAATCCAGTTGAAAAAAAGAGCTTGGAATAGTTTTATTTTGTTATGCATTTATTTCCTCGGCAAGAAGAAGAGTCGAAATTACTTAGATGTTGTAAATGAATTTTTAAGTGCCTACGAAAAAATGGGCTGCAATATGTCAATCAAAATACATTTTTTGCACTCCCATATAAACTTTTTCCCGAATAGCCTTGGGCAGTTTAGTGATGAACAAGGAGAAAGGTTCCACCAGGAGATGGAAGCTATAGAAACCGGCTTTTAGGGAAAAAATTCCAAAAACATGCTGGTAGACTACTGCTGATCCCTAAAACGTGAAATCGATTATAATATATATAAACGAAAAAGGTCAAATAAACATTTTTAGAATAAAAAAAAAAAAAAATGAAATTTTTTGTATTTTTTTACGAATACTAAAAATTCGATAGTGCATTTGTATTTCAGCCAATTGAAGTAAATGATAACTTATTGAACGCAAAATTTAACAGGCTTTCAGAATCTTACTAAAACTAATAGTGCCAAAAAACAAAATTTGTTAACAAAACGTTGTTAAAGTTGAAAAAATTAAAAAGAAATGAGAAATTTTCAAATGATTTTGCCTGTAACTTTGTCAATTCTTTTTGTAAAAAAACGGTCTGTATATTATATTAAGGGTATATTTTTCTTCTTTTTATCAATGTTTAAATTTTTAAAATTGAGCTAGATATAACGGAGTTACATAACAAACTATACATGCACCTACCTAAAATCGGTTTTTTGACCACAAATCCTGATTTTGAGGGTATATTCACAAAACTAAGTATGCAGTTATCTTATGTTCAACTAGACCTACAACCTCTACTATGTCTCGAGCCGAGTTTATTTTCACTGTTACACCGTGTTATTGTTAATATCTAAATATTTTTAGTCATCTCCCCTTAAAAGAACAGTTAAAATGTTCTATTTAAATCAATCTTTCAACGATCGATTAAGTTTCTGCTTCGCCCACTGTTCATCATCCTTTAATCCACATTGAAAATGTTTTTCGTCCTAACCATGAATAATCTCTTGACATTTATGGGAACTTCGACTGCTGAATTCTACCATAACAATAAAAATGCCCGTGCCTGCCCTTTTTTTTGTGTGTGTTTTGTATCGACATTCTACCGTTGCTGTTCTTTATTCATTTTATAGGAATTTCAGCAGCAGAATGGTTTAAAATTTAAGCTTAAATAAATTTTCCAGTTTGTGTTTTTTTAGTTCCTCTGCTTCTGAAGCATTAGCCCTGAAAACCCTGTCAGCAAGAACGGAATTTCCTGAACATATCGGTACATGCTCGCTCGATTCCCAACCAACTTAACTACCGATGATAGTAAATTAGCAAAGATATCTTGAACATTTGTCACACACTTTAATGCGCATGCGTATGTGTGATGTTTTGTGTGTGAAAAGAAATTAAGCAATGGCTGAAGAATTTATTGTGCTGTTCTTCGATTTTTGGGTGTTTTTGATACAATTTATTGACTGTAATCAAATGCGAAACGCGTTAAAGTGAACCAGTTACATTTTTTGTTTTTTTTTATCTGTCAAGACAATTAATTTACTTTATTGCCAGCTTTTGAATTCTGTTGTCTTCCTTAACAAATTAAGCGCTAGTTGGTGCTTGTGCAGCCATGGATTAACCCCAATTCCGGCCTAATTGTTATGCGTTGCTGTTGCCGGCCGTTTAAATTCCTTGCTTGTTTTGATGTTTTTTTTTTCTCTCTTTTTGAAGCCGTTTATTTGCTAAAGATTTATTACAATTGTTTTAAGTAGCCAATCGTTGAATATTTTAAATTTGTTGCAATTGTTGCTATTTTCTGAATTCTAGACACGTTCACAAATTTAGATCAATTGTAAACGAAGACAGTTGATCTCTTTGTGCTTACTAATGATTGGGCACGCCCTGGCGGAATTGGGTCCAAAATATTGAGCAGCCACTGTTTTTGCTTTTCGTATAGATTTTTTTTTTTTTTACTGAAAATTTATACTGTTAAGTATTTATGGCTTATTGTCTGATGTTAAGTCTAGACTTCGAATATCGAGTTGCCTGCAAATAGCTGTAATCCTTTCAAATTAATAGTATATATAGTATTCTATGTAATATTAATTATAGTATATAATTAATATAATATTATATATAGTTATTGCAAAACGGTCCTTAAATTTCACCTTTTTACTGTGCTCTCACCAAACTGAAATACTACTTTATTACTTTGAACAACTTATAATTTTATTTTATTAGTTTGAATAATTTGTCAGTTTACTTTATTAGTTTTAATATTTTTTCACTTCATTATCTGTCGCTACAAGGGTGAGAACACTGCGGTAAGCACATTTTTCTTTATTTGAATGAAATTGTAATTTGTTTCTTATATAGAAATAAACGAACTTGAACTCGAACCATCGACTTCTTATTGTTAAAGGCAAGCCCTTAGGCAGATAACAGCTTTATTTCGCATCTCTTTAGTTGAGATATTAAAGCGCAGCCATTTTATATCGAAAAGATTCGTTTTACTTCGACGTTTGGAAGCAGGCTGTGTAGCTGCCGCCAACAACGCCGCTCTGCCACGAGCCCTTGCATTGAGACTCCCTTGCCGTGAGTATCATCCAAGTTGTCAGGACCTCCCTGTCGTAAGTCCAGGAACTCCCTTGCCTTGAGTCGTCCAAACAAGCAACCGAGACTCCCTTGCCGTGAGTCTAGTCAAGCCGTCACAAATTTGCACAATGCTGAGTCGCACGCCACCACGCCGTAGCCCACGATTTAATCAAAGTGAATCTGGAACAACAGCTGGCACAGAGCCCACTCCAGCTTCACATGAGCCTGTTTCAGACCGCACAGTCACAATAGAATCTTCAGAAATAAACTCTGGTGCCCATGCCGAGCAGCCAGACGTGGAAGACGCACTCCAAACTATGCGTAATCAAATTGCTGCATTGGAGCAAAAGCTAAAGAACGCAGAGTTGAGGTTACATGAAGGAGAAAGCGAACGCCAACGACTGTTGCTCCTACCGCAAGAAACCCCCTCAGTCACCGCTTTGGTGCCGCCTCTGCCGACTGAGGCGCAAATTACAACGACAAGTGCAATAGATAGCAACGGTTCATGTGCGCTTAGAGACCACGCTACCATGCATTTGAACAATCCGACGTCAGCGAATGTGATGTCAGGGAACATGACGTACAACAACATACCGTCAAATAACATGGTGTTTAGCAACATGTCACCAAGCAACGCGGTATCCAGCAACATTTCGTTGAGCAGCATGCCGCCAAGTAGCTTGATGTCCAACAACATTACATCTATTCAGATGCCTACAACAAAAAACATCTCCAGCATCATGCCGCCAAGCATCATGACGACAAGCAGTATGCAGCTAAGCAACTTTTCGTCAAATAATGTGTTTCCAGTCACCGGCATGCCTTCAAATAACATGTTGCCGGGAACATTTATGCCAACTTATTTTCATCGTGCATATTTTCAGCCAACAAGCATGCAATCAAATACGCCGAGTGTGCCTTCGGGAAATTATAATGAAATGCAGTCGCCTTACAACTTTGCCTATCCAGCAGCCAACTCAAGAGAACCAACATTAACAAATGGATTTCATATCCAAAATCCATTGCAATTGCCGAGAAAGGTTCTTGATCTGCCGGATTTCAATGGCCAACCTGCAGACTGGCCAATATTCTATACAGCCTTTTTGGAATCCAACGCCCTCTACAAGTATAGCAACTTTGAAAACAATCAGCGACTAAATAAATGCCTCAAGGGTGAAGCCAAAGAACTAGTCAAGTCATTACTTATCCATCCGGATAATGTTGTCGCTGTGATTGAACAGCTGCAGTTCCGCTTTGGACGCCCTGAGCAACTTATCCGAAGCCAATTAAAGATTGTACGGGATATTGCACCCATCTCAGAGGCTACATTGATGAAAATTATATCCTTCGCCACCGTAACAAGAAATTTGGTGGTATTTTTGAAATCGGTCAATGGAGATCAGCATTTGGGAAATCCAACTTTACTGGATGAGCTCGTCGGAAAGCTTCCAATGACCAAGAGGATGGATTGGGCCAGATGCGCTGCCAGCATAAAGCCATATCCAACTGTGCAGCATTTTAGCGATTGGCTCTCTGAAATAGCCAATATCCTTTGTATTGTGCAGGATAGCGAACCGCGAGAGGTAAAACGTCGCCCAGTGTTGCATACCGCCGAAAGGCAACACATAAATACATTAAAATGTCCACTCTGCCAGGGTAATCACAGAGTGGCTGAATGCGTACAGTTTCTCAATGGTTCAGTTTCTGAACGGTGGTCAATGGTCAAACGCCACCGACTGTGTTTCGCGTGTCTCAAACTGGGGCATGTAACGCGAGACTGCCGCAAAAGTAGGACCTGTTCTGTTAATGGATGCCAAAGGAAACACCATCAACAACTCCACGAGTCGCAAACACCTAAAAGCTCAGAAGAAACAGTCCTTAACTGCGCAGCCGATACAGAAAATAATAGAAGACTTCTTTTCCGAGTAGTGCCTGTAACATTATTTGGCCCTAACAGGTGCGTCGACACCTATGCTCTTCTTGATGAAGGCTCATCAATCACCATGATGGACAAAGCGCTGATGTTGCAGCTTGGCCTCAAAGGAAAGCACCAGCAACTGAGCATGCAGTGGTTTGGTGGGAGAGCTGCTCAGGAGCCCACGGAGGTGGTAAACGTTCACATCAGGGGAGTTGGTAAGACCAAAAGGCATATTCTGCGCAATGTCTATTCTGTTTCAGACCTCAAGTTACCGATGCAGAGTCTTTACGAGAGCGACCTACTTGACTCCTGCCGCCAGACAGAGTTGCCAACTAAGCCATATTCAAACGTCACGCCGCAGCTACTAATAGGTCTGGACCACTGCCACTTGGGCCTACCAACCACTACCGTACGCTTGCACAAAGAGGGTCCCTATGCCGCCAACACAGAGCTGGGCTGGGTCGTGTTTGGCCCAACCAGTGATACTCGATCTGAAGTGTCAACAATGTGTCTGCATATGAGCTTGCAGAAAGAGCTGGATCTACACAACATGATAAGTGAATACTTTGAAACGGAGAATTTTGGAGTTAAATCGTCGCCGCCTATTATCAGCGCTTTCGACTTGCGTGCCCAAGAAATACTCCAAGTGACCACAAAAAGAGTCGCCAATCGTTTCCAAACTGGTCTTTTATGGAAATGTGATACTGTTAATTTGCCTGATAGCTACTCCATGGCTCTCAAGCGATTAACCAGCATAGAAAGGAAAATGAGGAAAGATAGCAACTTTGCCGCAGCATATATTGAAATCATCGAAAGCTACGTCAAGAAGAAATACGCCCGCAAACTGGAGCCTGCTGAAGCCGCTATTACGAGCCCAAAAACTTGGTATTTACCACACTTTGCCGTTGTCAATCCCAACAAGCCAGCTAAGCTCAGACTAGTATTCGATGCTGCAGCAGAAGTAAAGGGAGTTTCTCTTAACTCGCAATTGTTGAAAGGACCGCAGCGATACCGCCCTCTCGCTGCCATTTTATTTCATTTCCGTGAAGGGGCCATCGCTGTCTGTGCGGACATAAGAGAAATGTTCCATCAAGTGCTTATCCAGCCTGAAGATAGGACAGCACAGCGGTTTCTGTGGCGTGGCACTGAGTTTGAGAGGCCACCAGATGTATATGAAATGTCAGTTATGACATTTGGAGCTGCATGCTCCCCATGCTCAGCAAATTACATCAAGACAATCAACGCCATTGAGCATCAAAATCAAGATTCTCGTGCTGTGAAAGCAATTTTGGACTTTCATTATGTTGACGACTTCGTTGATAGTTTCTCAACAGTAACACAAGCCATCGAGATATCAACAAAGGTTCGCGAAATCCACGCTGACGCAGGATTCGAGTTGGTCAAGTTCATCTCAAGTTCAAAGGAAGTTATTACCGCATTGGGAGGCAGTGAGTCCAATTTGGTGATCAGGAGCAAAGACACTCTAGCCTCGGAAAAGGTACTTGGCATGTTCTGGCAGCCAACAAACGATGAATTCAAATTCGAGCTGAAATTCAATTACGTGGATAAGAAGATCATCGATGGAGAGCGCTCCCCAACGAAACGAGAACTCCTAAGTATCGTGATGTCCATATTCGACCCTTTGGGATTTTTGTCCCACATGACTATCGCCGCGAAGCTGCTTTTACGTGAAGTATGGAGAAGAAGCATTGGTTGGGATGAGCCGCTTCCAAATGATGTGAATGAAGGCTGGCTGAGATTTCGCCAGCAGATGCTTGAGGTTGTCCATATGCGAATACCACGTCATTACTTCAGAGGTGGAGCTCCGCAAGAACTGCAGCTCCACATATTCGTCGATGCGAGTGGTGAAGCGTTTGCAGCAATAGCATACTGGCGAATCGTCAACGCGGCTATGGAAGTGGAAACATCGTTCGTGTGTGCAAAAGCGAAGGGCGCTCCACTCAAGACGCTGACCATCCCACGCCTTGAGCTGCAAGCCGCTGTGCTCGGTACTCGCTTAATGGTGACGATCTTGGCTGAACACACCCTCAAAATTGATCAATGCGTGTTTTGGAGCGACTCCAAAACAGTCATCAATTGGATAAAAAGTGAGCATCGGCGCTACAAACCATTTGTAGCCCATCGGATTGCCGAAATCCTAGCCGCTTCAAAGCCCGAGCAGTGGAGATGGCTGCCAACTGGTGAAAATGTAGCTGACGAAGCAACGCGACCCCAAAGCCGGATCGATCTTGGGCCATCAGCACGTTGGTTTCTTGGCCCTAGTTTTCTGTCAAGCACTGAAGATCAGTGGCCAAAATCACCTGAGGGAACAGTGACCC
Source organism: Pherbina coryleti (assembly GCA_943735915.1). NCBI lineage: Eukaryota > Metazoa > Arthropoda > Insecta > Diptera > Sciomyzidae > Pherbina > Pherbina coryleti. Next base: position 147,755,408 of record OX030949.1, on the reverse strand, counting down.
AGGAAGAAGAAGAAGAAATAATTCCCCCGAAAATTGCTCTTTTTGTTTTTAATACAAAATTCATTGATTTTACTAAATTTTCCTCCTTTGCAAGAATAAAACGAGCTGTTGGATGGGTTATACGATTTGCGGATCGTTGCAAGAGACGAAAAAGCGACAATCAACGATACGGACTAACAGTAGCTGAGCTGAATGCTGCAGAAGACCTCTTATGTCGCCTAGTACAAAGAGAAGTATTTGCTGAAGAGATGGACCTGATTGAAAGAAAAAAACCACCGCCGCCAAAGAGTATTCTCGTCAATTTGTCACCATATATCGATGAACACGGCGTCTTGCGAGTGTCTGGTCGCATTGACGCTGCCAGCTGGCTACCATACAATTCGAAGCGACCGATCATTTTGCCCTCCAGCCACCATTTCACTAAATTATTGGTCCACCATCACCACCAGAGGATGCATCACCAAAATGCTGAAGCAACTATATTCGAGATTCGGCGTAAATTTTGGATCCCGCGAGTCAGACAAGTTTTGCGTACAGTTATTGCCTGTTGCCTTGTGTGCAAAGCCGCCAAAGTCATGCCTGTTGCACCGCTTATGGGTTCTTTGCCGAAGGATCGCCTTACACCATACGTAAGGCCATTTACGTTTACCGGAGTTGACTATTTTGGCCCATTATTGGTTGCTGTTGGACGGCGAACTGAGAAACGTTGGGTGGCACTATTTACGTGCTTAACAGTGCGCGCCATTCATTTAGAGATTGTGCATGACCTGACCACGGATTCCTGCATCATAGCAATTCGAAATTTTATCAATCGCCGTGGTGTGCCCTCAAGGATTCGATCGGATAACGGTAAGAATTTCATCGGTGCGGACAACGAAGCTAAGCGGTTCTCGGAAGTCTTCGATTGTGTGCGGATACAAAACGATATGTCATCGCGAGGCGTAGAGTGGTTCTTCAACTGCCCTGGCAATCCTTCGCAAGGTGGAACCTGGGAGAGGATGGTGCAGTGCGTTAAGCGCGTGCTCAAGCACACTGTTAAGGAAACAGTGCCTCGGGAACACACCCTAGCGTGCTTCATTATTGAGGCAGAGAACGTCGTGAACTCCCGACCACTTACACATCTGCCAATCACGCCAGACCAAAACGAGCCACTTACACCCAACCACTTTATACTTGGATCCGCCAACACCGCTAATACGCCTGACGTAAGGGAGTCACCCGAAAAATTCGACACAATTCGCAAACAGTGGCGTATAGCGCGCCAACTGAGAGACAGGTTCTGGAAACGCTGGATTGCCGAATATTTACCGACTTTAATACGTCGAGTTAAATGGTGTCAACCTTCAAAGCCACTTAAGGAAGGGGACTTGGTCTTCGTGTGTGACGCCAACTTGCCAAGAAGAGACTGGCGTAGAGGACGGGTTGAAAAAGTGTACAAAGCCGCCGATGGAGTTGTTCGACAAGCCGACGTACGCACAGCAACTGAATTGTTACGACGAGCTGCATCTAAGTTAGCCGTTTTGGACTTGGTTGATGGTGAAGCGGGTTGCTTCACAGGGGAGGGATTATTGCAAAACGGTCCTTAAATTTCACCTTTTTACTGTGCTCTCACCAAACTGAAATACTACTTTATTACTTTGAACAACTTATAATTTTATTTTATTAGTTTGAATAATTTGTCAGTTTACTTTATTAGTTTTAATATTTTTTCACTTCATTATCTGTCGCTACAAGGGTGAGAACACTGCGGTAAGCACATTTTTCTTTATTTGAATGAAATTGTAATTTGTTTCTTATATAGAAATAAACGAACTTGAACTCGAACCATCGACTTCTTATTGTTAAAGGCAAGCCCTTAGGCAGATAACAATAGTATATGTAAGAAAGTACGCAATGAATCAACACGACCGTTCGGTTAAAGAACATTTATTGGAATGGAGAAATGTAACAAGGAGAGAATAACATAAGTATACAAATTGAACATCGTGATTGGGTTGCCAATGTGATTAAACTTATACATGTTTTCGTACTAAGTTAGCTACAAACTCTGCCTCAACCCAAACGCGATTTATAAATTATATATATAAAAGAAATTCAAATTCAAAGTTCAATACAATATAAAAACTAAATTTAATTCATTAACTTTAAAAATACCAATATTATCAAGAAAGTTTTATCAAAAAATTATTAAGAAAATTCAATTTTCAACATATTGCATAATAATTGATGCTTTTCTCTACTCAAACATTTTGTAAATATGTCAGCCACGTTTTCTGACGATGGAATGTACTGGATCTCAATATGGTTATCAAGGTGCTTCTCACGGATATAATGGTACCTAATATCTATGTGCTTGCTGCGTTTATGTGCTATGGGATTTTTTGCCAAAAACTGGGCTCCCTGATTATCACATAGAATTTTTGTAGGCATGTTTACAAAGATGTCAAAACCCATCTCTTTCATCAAACTTCGGTGGAACATGATTTCTTTTGCACCTTGGCACATTGCTATATACTCCGCTTCCATTGTACTTAACGAAACTACTTGCTGCTTCTTAGACTCCCATGCAATGGGACCACCACCAAAAAATAAAACGTAGCCACTGTAGGATTTTCTGTCTGTTGACTCGGACCCCCAGTCTGCATCTGTGAAGCATATAAAATTTGGATTATTAAGTTTATATGTCAACATACCCTTCCTATTTTGTTTAAGGTAACGCAAGACATGTTTCGCTGCAATAAAGTGCTCTCTGTGCGGATGGCTGTGAAACTGCGCAAGCTTCGATACGATATGCGCGATGTCAGGTCGTGATATAACTGCCAAGTACGTTAGACTTCCGATGAGCGATTGAAACTGTTTTATATCAAAACCCTCGCAACTCTTGTCGTTACACTTTTCCAACAGCGTGCCACTTGCAAATGGTGTAGTTGCTCCTTTACACTCGAACATATTCCAGCGTTGCAATAAATCACTCGTGTATTGATTTTGATGAATTGAAATTTCACCTCGCAGTCCAACTCTCTCAACTTCCATGCCTAAATAGTTTTTTATTGGGCCTCGATCAACTGCTTCAACCTGCGCGATCAGTTTTTGGATGATGCAACTCATAGTTGATTCTAAAGAGCACGCCAGAAAAATGTCGTCGACGTACAACGTGATAATATTAATTTCTTCTGCCTTAATCATTGTATATATGCAAGCGTCTGTTTTGCATCGACTGAAGCCGATATTGGAAAGAACTGATGTAATTTTTATGTTCCAATCTCTCCCCGCTTGCTTCAGTCCATACAATGATTTTTTTAGCTTGCACACTTTTTCTGGATACTCTTTGTTGATGAACAGCTCCGGTTGCCGCATGTAAATCTCCTCGTCTAGCTCTCCATTGAGATATGCTGCTACAATGTCGATGTGATTAACAAGTAACTTGTGCTGAACCGCAAGTGCGAGCATTAGGCGAATCGAAGAATGCCTTGCGACAGGTGCGTAAGTATCAAAAAAATCTTCAAATTTCCTTTGACCGCACCCTTGTGCAACTAGACGAGCCTTATGTCTCTTGATCGCTCCATCAGCATTTAATTTAGTTGTAAAAACCCACCGACATCCGATTATGTTTTTTCCAACTGGGCAATCAACCAGCTCCCACGTTTTATTCTTCATAAGAGCATCATACTCTTCTTGTATTGCAATTCGCCACTGCTCTCCATATGCAGACTCTATTGCTTCAGCAACAGTAGTTGGGCTGTGTAGCATTCCATTTAACTTTTGAATTTCATCGAGCTTTGTAGTATGGAATATCTTACAAGGTCTTCCAGGCTTTCCCGTTCTATTTACTTTCGGCCTACCTCTTTTCCTCTTGCCTGCGACAACTTCCCCATCTTCTTCTTCTATTGAAATGTCCGGCTCTTGAACATCTCTCTCTTCTGCGTTATTCACATCTTCGTCTCCTTCCACATTTATGATTGCAGTATTTTCATTCTCTTTGACTCCCCCGGTTTCACTCTCGTTTACAATATATTTTTGTTCATTGCAGTTGTTGTTGTTGGGTGTTGTGAACACATAAAATTTCTCTTTTTCGTTCGCTTCTGACTGATTCTCACCGACAATTTCATCAGTTGTTGAGGTCGGGGTCTCAAAAAAAATAACATCACGTGCAATAACAATACTATGTGTATTTTTGTTGTACAACCTGTAGCCTTTTGTGTTATTAGCGTACCCAACAAAAATCAATTTCATGCCTTTCGGCTCAAACTTAGATCGACTTCGCTGCTTATCGAGTGCAACCGCAACACAACCAAAGGTTTTAAAATGGGCTACCGATGGCTTCCATCCAAACCAGCATTCAAATGGAGTTTTATTATTTAAAACTTTAGTTGGTGAACGGTTTCTAATATAAGTCGCTGTACTTACGGCTTCCGACCACAAGTTCTGAGGCAGATGCGACGACTCCAGCATGCAACGCGCCATTTCCACTAACGTTCGATTTGCTCTCTCCGCGATTCCATTTTGTTGAGGCGTGTAGCTGACCGTCCTTTGGTGCACAATACCTTGGCTTATAAAATAATTTTCAAAATCTGAGTTTATAAACTCGCGCCCATTGTCGCTCCTTAGACATTTAAGCTTACATCCAGTCTGCTTCTCCATGCGTGTTTTAAAATTCATAAATGCAGAGAATGCTTCGGATTTATGCCTTAGAAATTGTGTTTCTGCATATCTCGAAAAATCATCGATGAAGGTGATGAAAAATCTTGAACCGCCTTGTGAGTATACACGCATTGGCCCACATAAATCGCTATGTACAACTTCAAGAATAGCCGACGTATGCACACTAGAATAGTAACTAAATGGCTTTGAGCTAATTTTGCAAACCGCGCAAGTTACACAACTGAAATCGACAGCCTTATTCGTTTTAAAACCGCGAACCATATTTTTTTCAGAAAGTTTGTACAAATCATTGACATTCAAATGTCCAAATCTGCCATGCCAAACATCAACATTCGCGACCGACGCATTCACATATTCAAACCGATTAGTTTTTTCAAAATTTACACAAAATATACCTCCAATAATTTTTGCAGAAAACAAAAGTTTATTTTGTTGAGTTTTTATAAATGCTTCATTTTGACAAAACTTTACTGTGTGTCCATTACTAATTATTTTGCTCACTGACAAGAAATTCGAATGTAAGCTCGGCACATACAGTACGTCACAAAGTGTTATATTAGAGTTAAATGTTTTTAATTTGACATTACCTATGCCTTCTGCTCTAACACTTTCACCCGAAGCTAAAATTACTTTTTGAGTGCAATTTTTAATGAAAGAGAAAAAATGTTCGTCTCTGCACATGTGTGATGATGCGCCGCTGTCTAAAACCCACACATCGTGATTTAAACAATACTCGTTTGTAAGGCTTAACACAATTGATTGTGTTCGACTTTTATTCGACCTACACTCCGCCCGAATATGACCTCTTTTACCACATGCATAACATTTCACCGTTCTCTTCGTTTGCACTTCCTTTTTGTCGTTGTCATTCGACTTAAAATTTCTCTTTTCATTTAAATTAAAACGTCTCTGATTGTGTTGCTGCGCTACAAATACGGTTTCCCCGCTTAGTTCTTTCCGCTCACCTCTACGTTGTTCTTCTTCTAGAATTTTAACCTTCAAATGGTCAACTGTTGGTAGCGTGTCGCGACTTTCCATAGCGACAATGAAGGTGTCCATGTCATCTGGCAAGCTACATAGAAGAAAAATGCTGAGCAGATCTTCTGGTACGCCAATGCCTATGTCCTTCAAATCATCCGCAAGTGTACAGAAATCATTGATTTGATCAGCGCATTTTTCACCACTTTTAAATCGAAATCGAACGAGTTTTTTGAACAAATTTACCTTGCGTGCAGGTCCGCTAGCCTTATAGAGATCGTTTAACACGCGCCATGCTTCTTTTGCTTTTGTGCATTTTTTGATGTGAATCAATTCCGATGATTTGACACATAGAATTATCATTGCTAGAGCCTTCTGATCTATTTTGTCCCACACTGCTCGAGCTTCAGCAGTAGCTTCATTTGGACACGAACCTTCGACGGCATCCCAATAATCTTGCGTTATTAGCAAGCTCCTCATCTGGACCGACCATGATGCATAGTTTTCGCTATTCAGCTTTTCAATTTGCGAAAATGAATTGCTCATTTTTCTAATTTATCGACCAACGATAAAATTAAAAACTTTTAGACACAAAAATTACCCCGAACACGTGTAAGCGATTGCCCTTGTCTCCTGGGCCCATAACCTTTGTAAGAAAGTACGCAATGAATCAACACGACCGTTCGGTTAAAGAACATTTATTGGAATGGAGAAATGTAACAAGGAGAGAATAACATAAGTATACGAATTGAACATCGTGATTGGGTTGCCAATGTGATTAAACTTATACATGTTTTCGTACTAAGTTAGCTACAGTATATATATATAATATAGTATATATAAATTATAGCAATTATAGGGGTTTAAAAAACACCCAACTTTGCGTAGATGCCCCTGAAAGCCGGGAGAGTTTAAAATCTTTACATTCCTTTTCAGATATAATGATGCACGACGTTGAATTCGGTCTAAATAGGACCTTGATGTTTCTGCCAAAATGTGTGTTTTGAACACCATTTTCGGCCTAACTCATGAGGTATACGAAGGGTAATTGAAAAGTCACAGAAAAATTAAATAAAAAATTATGATTTTTTTTTCTGAATTTCTGAACTTACTGGCATTATAATCACAAGCAATTGGTACCGACAAATTGTGATAATTTTGATTCGGTCTCTATTGATTCGTATTCAGGTTGAACTGTCACAAGGAATAGCTTTTAAAATCCACCACATCATGTTGTAAAGTTTTTTTTTTAATTTGTCACCCCCTTTTTATATCAAATTGGTTCTCAATTGTACCGGAAAATAAATTTCGGTACCGCGATATCGATGATTGATTCATGGAAGCCAAAAAAATATTGCCAACACATTTTTGATAAGAGCCATTAGCATAAAAATAAAGAGTTGCCAATAATCTAAAAACGACCTTTGCTCATCTTGTAGTTGGAGTTCCGGAATTAAATACCAACACATTGAGTTCGGCAGTCGAAATTAATTTAAAAACTGTTTTCGGGTTGCTTAAGTGGGTCATTGCTGACTTGCAGCTGCCTTAGAAGTCGTATTTTCTTTTAAGAGCTTCCCTTCCTTTTATTAGTTCTGCGGCGTACATGAGTAAATATTCCTCCTCCACTTTGATAACAGTGTTTTTGTTTTTTATAAAATTTGTAAATAAGAATTTTCGCTTGTGACCTACTTAGCTGCTAATCACTATTTTGACCACTATTGATACAGAAAGAGCTTTTTCCAAGTGCTCAGATAACTGATACTGAGGTGGCTGTTGTGACTTTGTTCGAATAGTGCTGTTAATCTCTTTGTAGCTTGATAAAATTAACTAGTTTAATTTTTTTTCGATCCCTTCCAAATTCAATTTCCAATTCCAAGTCCAATTTCAGCAATCCTTCCAAATAGGCACTTGTTTCAGTGAAGACCTCATTGTTGAAGCCAAATCTTTTTCCGCCGAAATCTGATGAATATGGTGGATGACGAACCAAATCGTAGCGCAACTCAATAAATTTTGCCATTGAGATGGCGAACTTTTGGGCCGATGCGTACTTCTGGCAGAAGAGTAGTTTTCCTTTCAAATCGGCGTCGAATTGATCCAACAGCTACACCGGTGATCGTTTTGCCGTTTTCAATATAAAATCGATTGGACGATACTATGTGTATACCAAAAAATTTTCGCCATGATTTTCATGACCCAGTATTCCACTTTGGCCTTTTGGCTTCATTACGCTTGAACAACCCTCTGGGTAGAGAGAAATTGGAAGGCGGTTTCTAAACCGAACAGTATCATTAGAAGCGATGGGGAAACATTTCTCATCGTATCTTTTGGAAACTTATGGAAAGTGTTAAATTGATATTGTTTCCAAACCGCTTCTTAAGGAATGCATGTGGAAACTTTTGCATGTTTTGGGGAAATTTCAATTTAATTTTCAATTTATTTACAATAATAAAATCTCGAATAATAAGGCAGATTCGGTAGTCGAGTAAATAGCACGCTTACTGCTACACCAGAAATCCCAGGTTCGAATCCCGGCCAGGCTAATTTTTAGTTGCAATTTATTTGTTGTTGTTTCCACATCTATTTTTAAGACAATGGAGAGGAATGTTTCCACATTCATTTTAAAGACAGCGGAGAGAAATGTTTCTCTCCAATGACAAGATGTGTATAAAAAAAAATGGAGTATCTAACGAAAGGGAATGCTTTCTACATTCTATGGAATGTTTCCTGCTAATATCCGGGAATTTTTCGATTTCCCAGAGGGAAAGCCAAATGCTCCTTTTATAACACGAACGCGTTTGTTGTCAACAGAGAGTAAATCGCGTATCCAAAAATGTTTCATTTCCTTTCGGTTGAGATGCTCATAGCACCATCAATCTCTTGCACTTTCATACGTCGATCGTCCAGTATCATGCCAATCGACGATTTCCGACTTTGTTATTTCAGTTGGACGACCAGAATATTCAGCGTCCTTTGTGCTAATATACCACACAAAAAAAAAAAACAAGTCGAATCGAATATTATTCTTTGCAACGATCGCAAATGTGATATTTGCGTTTTAGTCGAAGATATTTCTTTGCAAATATCACATTTATGGTTTGCGATTGTTGCAAAAACTGTTTTAATTTTCAGGGACATTTCATCTTCCTTTGCTTATACTACCAAAGCTAGAAATTTTAATCCTTCTCGATATTAATAAGTTCTTTCTAGCTTCAAAGTATGATTAACAACTACATGACCTGCATTTGTTTTTTTCTTTTTGCACTTAATTGCTTATCAAGAACATATTGTTATCATTTAATTTACGATTTAATGCATGTACTTGGGAGGTTTAGCAATTTTTGATTTTTTGCCAAAAAAGTTCGATGATTTTGCGCCGAATACGCTCGTTGAATTATTAGACACCCAAACACGTACCCACTCAGCAAGACGTTCCTTGGAAGAACGCATTTCGTAACTGTCGTTGTAGCTGATGGATTCAAAATCATTGCAATGCGAAGCGCGTGGTATGACTGTGGCACCCTCATTTGCGCCATGACCCATTGGGCTCCATGGATCTAAAGCGCCATGAGTCATATAGATATTATCCACTTCCGGATTCATGCCACCAAAGTCGGCATTAGTTTGAGCTACCTGCTGCTCAATAAACTCGTGTGTAAATGGACCCTTGAAAATATCCCTACACATGCTGGTATACAATTCAACTGGAAACAATGTGCCAAAAGGTTGTTCTTTGGATGCAGATGACTGATACCAACCATATTCATTGCAAGTTTGATAGAACCAGGGACGATCTAAGATAACGATAATCCATTAATAAGCAGCACCAAAAAACAAGTGTTATTCCCAAATTGTTCCATACTAACCAGCTCCGAATCGATATGATGTTTCCAAGTAATAGTTAATAGTACTCTTGTAAGTCACATCCAGGCAACCGTTTGAACCAAACATATATAAGATGAAGTTAGTTAAGGCGCTGATATCATCTTCAAAGTACATCAAGTAATTGCATGCATTCGGAATATCATTATTACTGTAACAAAGTAAAAAATAGCATTACTTTGGAAGCCAATTGAAATTAAGATGCTCTCCGCTTACATTTGGTATTGGGCAATGCCAGCGAATGCATTCGAAATTGAACTGAACAACATCCAAACATCCAACTCGTTATGCACATCGAAATTATTGCAGAGCTTCAACATCCTCATCAATATATCGCTGCACCTATTTTTTATAATGTACTCCAGCTCAGCAATGCCATTTTTTATGCGATTGTAACATTCGTAGCTCCCCAATTCCAAATATGAACGTCCTACAACCTCCTTGTATTCTGTAATAAACAAAACATAGAGTTGATGGAGAATTTTTGTTCAAACGGATTTAGTCACCTTCAAAATCAACCTTGGCCAATAAAGGCGCACTCGAAGCCCAACCGCCATCCATAAGTTCAGGATATAGACGCTTAAACCAAACAACCATTGTGGCCGAATAAGAACCACCCGTAAGGATAACCTTGGAGTTTCTCAAACCGGGCACAGTTTGCTTTATCGTCCGTATAAAATGGGCCACGTCAGCAAGAGCCTGCTTCACATGCAAATACTGCAGATTTTCCGTGGTTATTGAGCTAAAAACGAAATTTAATTTCTATTCCCTAGCAAGGAAAGCCAAACTTACCTTGTAGGCTGACTTTTGCCATAATAACGATGTTCGGTATAGAATAAATAACCGTTATGCTCCCTGGCTATATCCGCAAGATGTCCCCATGTTATCATACCTGCGGCAATTTCCCATTCACCGCCCAGATAAATGAAAATAGGTCCACCGGCTTTGAAGTACTCATCGTTGGCCATGTAACGCTATCGAAAAATTGTCAAAGGATTAAAACTCAAGTCTTGAATGATAATAAATTGGTATCATATTATGGACATAACCTACCATCCGCCATGTTCGTCTTTCATTTTCATCGAAATGATCCAATTTTTGTTCAATTGTTTTGGTTTCAACGGTGGAACGTCCTTTAGTCTGAAATACTGGTGGTCCCCGCTGCAGTAACCTCATGGTTTTCACAAAAAAAGGAGCATCACTGTTCTCAAAATCCACATTCCTAGCTGTATAACCGTTAAGGCTAACAAGGTATAGCACTGCCCCAAGCGTCAATGTTAACTTCATTTTTACAACTGCACTGTGCGAAATTGTCAGCAAATCTTTTTATTACGAATTTTTCCAATTTTCTTATCTGCATTATTTATGGCTTAGAATTTGGGAGAAACTCCTTACCATCAATAAATATTTATTATTTTATAAGAAGACACTCAAGGCCGTTAGGGTGTATCGAAAAATTAAAATCGTATTCTAAGAGGTCTCAAAAGTAGTACTCGGGCACTCGAAACCCAAAATAAAGCCCTGGTAGCTCGAAAGCCCGGGAATTCGGGTGTAACCCGGGTAATTTGATAATCAATGCCCGGGTATTTTCGATCTATCGAGCTACCCGGGTAGTTGAGAATATTTTAATTTTCTTTTTGATGTGAACTTCTTTGAATAAGGATATATTTGTTCCGAATAAGGATATATTTGTTCCAATACCATAACAATCACGCTACTATAATACTTCATTCAAAATATACGCGCTACATAATAAGTAAATTCAAAACATTATTAGATCCTTAGTCTAGAACCGTTCCAGTTTTCCAGTAACAGGACATCAGGTGGCAATTCCATTATGAGTTTCAATGTTCTGTGACTTTTACTTCCATAGCTATTCTGTTTCGAAAATCGGACCACACTTCCTTTTCCAATGCACGTGCCAGTTTTCCAGTAGAAAGACTTTGGCAATTAGTAACTCCATACTGAGTTTCATTGTTATGCAACGTTTAGTTCCAAAGCTATTCGATATCAAAAATTTGACTTGTATGGTCGGAGCCACATCCTTTTTTCCAATGCCCGTTAAGGTTTTCTAATAGATGGATATCACCAAGTGGCAACTCCATACTGAATTTTATTGTTATGCGGAATTTACTTCCAAAGCTTTTCGATGCCATAAATTTGAATTGTATGGGTAGTGCCCCGCTTCCTTTTGGTTACTCAATTTTTCTCATCAAAGGACACAACTAAATAGTATGTTCGTACCGAGTTAAATTGATATGTGACTTATAGTTCGAGAGCTATACCTTAAATTTGGGCTACTGGAGAAGGCCTACACCCCTTGCCCAACGCCCATAAATTTTTACCAGTGGAACGGTACATAAAAGTTGAATTCAAATATCGAATTCAGATGCTGTGGGACTTATTATTCCAAAAATATTCGATATCGCAAATTTCGGTTGTAAGGGAGGTGCCTCGCCCCCTTTTACTATGCCCACCCCACTATGCTTACAATCATCTTGCAAATGCAAGCAATAAGTTGGCGAAATTTGCTCGCAATCGGACGAACGGAATTGCAGCGCATAGCTTCAGAAAGCAAATTTGCGCCTACACTGCCACCTGTTGAGAATTTTTGGACTTTTTTCTTTCCTAAACTTTCGGGTAGCAATTACGAACAATCCCGCAGAAGGAAGTATCCAAATTGGGCCAGTCATATTCAAGTTTTAAGCATACGAACAAACCAAGATTAATTTTATTATATATATATGTTATATAGATAATAATATAGATAGATATACATATGAAGGGGGGGAAGGGTGAATCCCATCATATTTATAGAGCCCGCCGCCCATTTGAAATTCAGTTGTCAACAGTGACCACATGAACTAAAGTACTAAATTTTAGCCTAATAAGACTCAAGCCGTCTGAAATGTAAAATTTTCATTAATTTGTGGGTTGTAAAAGGAGGTGTGGCAAAAATTTATGAAGTACGAACCATGGTACGGCCAAGAAAAACACAACAAAGAAAGCCCCAAGCAAATCGGACGCTCCATTCTTGAGTTATGGAACTACAAACACAAATCACGACTTTGTTTTATATAAATAGCTTGCCAGGTGCTTGAAAAGCTCGAAAATCGAGAGCTATAATTTAAAGTCAAAACTGCTATTTTTCATGACAAATTCCGTCATTTTGTAAGTGGAAAATACCCTTAATGTAAAAAAAAGTCTAAAAAATTATCGTTGGAGGGGAGCTATAAAGCTATGCAAAGATGGTGCATTTATGGTACATTAAGCGGCTCCGTAAGGGGCCTCATGACGCCATAATTTTTTTTTATTTTTATTTTAGTCATATGGTCGAAAACCCAACCTTTTGTCGATTCATAAAATGTACTTTTGCGCAAATAGTCATGGAGTTATAATTCCATGCAACGTTTTTTCATTGTTGTTGCATTTTTACAGCATTAAGCGGTTACCTCCATGTTGCCGTGGCGCCCAACATTTTTTTTTTGTTTTCGTTATTAGGTCAAAAACCCAACCTTTGCTGGCGTAAAATAAAATTTACCGTAGCACCTGTTCTGAGCTAGTAATAATTCGATGCAACAATATTGAATTCTTGTTGCATAAGCTGCTATCTCTGCTACTTGACGACGTCAACATTTTTTCTTTATTTTTGTCGTAAGGTCAAATATCCTTAATCCTTAATTTCTATATTATAACATTTACCGCGGCGCATTTACTACGGAGAAATAATTGAGACGGCGTTGCATGATTTTTTCACTTTCGATATTGGAGCGGCTCCAAATGAGGTCAAATGACGTCATACATTTTTTTGCCTTTTTCTATTGTGAGAGCTAGGAAGCAATCTTTATTGACGTACAATATTTTTTACCATTACACCTACACGTATAGATAACGAGTAATAATTCCATGTAACAAATATCCTATTTTGTCACTTAACCCTTTAACCACTAAGACCGTCTACAGAAGGTCATCACAAAAATGCCATTCTATTCAAACTCAAATTTTTTGCGCGCTAACCGCCAAAAACGTTTCTCATCAGTGTGAATTCCCTACCAAACGGTTCCAATTTGAACGCGCTAAGTTGAATAGTTTTACAGATACAGCCATTTCTGTAAAGATTTTTGTGAAAACAGACGTGGAAATTATTTGTGATTTTATTGTAAATAAAAATTTAAAAAAAAAATACTTTCCAGCGGCTCAATTGACTCGGGAATTTTTTCGGTAAGTTGTTTGATGTTTTATTGTTATAATTTGTGACTAGTTTGATTTGTGAAGAAATATTTTTGTTGGAATTAAGTTTTTAGTGAAGACCGTCTGTAGACGGTCTTAGTGGCTTAAGTGAAAAAAATTTCACCAATGTAATTTTATCTCAGTGTTATTTTGTTGGTCTTTTGTTCATTGTTTTTACCAGAATCAAAAGTGTTAATGTTAAAATAGTCAAATAAATATCTTTAAATACATGTAGTTTGTACACTTGTTGTTGGTTTTAGAAAATGTCACGACGAAGCACAAGAAATAAAGACTGCAATAAGCAGAATAAATTCAATTTTTCTGCAATGACTGATGAAGAAATTGAAGATTTAATGAATTCAATTGAATCAGATGATGATTTCGAAGACTCTGATGATAGCATCGAAGATCCAGATTATCGATGTGAGGAGCTCGAACCTGAAGGTAAAGTAGTGACAACCAATAGTTTGCATATAATGGATTCATCAACGTTTATGAATATAGTAAACATACTTGATGCTACACAAAAAATATCAAATATTGCTGCAAATGAATAACAGTAACGGTATGCAATAACGGTATACCCAAAATGAAATTACAATCGGATTACCCGAATCCGCACAAAAAAAATCACAGCCAAAATCGACAACCTCTTTTAAGCAAAAAAAAAAAAAAAAAGAAATCGATCACCATTATCCAGTTTAGAAGCCTCAGGACCAGAAGTAATATCATCAGATGGTGGCTTGACCGGATGTGGTAAGTATTTCAAAACGAATTTTTATGTAAATTGAATATTTAGTTATTGTATTTATTGAATTTCTTTTAGACTTAGGGAATATCAACAAAGATTCGGATGAATTCAAAGGGATTCTTTGGCGTAAAACGTTTATTTTTTTACCATTTTCTTGACATGGCTATAACCAATGCCTTCGTTTAGTATCGAAGACTCAACGCTGAAAAAAATCAAACTACTGATAGTGATGGAAAGATAGAAGACATGACAATGTATAATTTCCGCTTGAGCATTGCAAAAGAACTCTGTGCTTTATCGAAAGACGATCTGTTATTCGTCCATCACCAGCCGAACAGCCAACCACCAGCAATGATGTTGAAAAAAAGCAACACACCCCGTGGCAAGTGTGAGATTCGACGGAATAAATAATTTTCCTGAATAAGGATCGAAGAAATCCTGTAAATTATGTAAGAATTCTGATACACACACGTTTTGTATCAACCTCCATTTATGTTTATCCAAAGCAAAAAACTGTTTTAAAAATATCACCTAGATGTTTGATACGTTTAACTATATATATATATATATATATTAGTATTTGAATATTTAAGTTAATATTGTAGTAATTTAAAATAAATAAAATACAATTTTTTTTTTACATCTTACGTAGTATGTATGTTTTAGTTTTTTTTACAGCTAACCCACTAACACCGTCTACAGACGGTCTTTAATTTTTTCCACATTCCACTTACAGGCAAAAATATTTTGACAAACTGACTTCAGATTCGTGGTTATCAGCCTAAATTCCTACTAGAACCAAAATTTTCACAACTAAATACCTCGTATTTCGATTCCAGTGGCTTAAGGGTTAAGCAGCTCTCTCCGCGTCCCAATAACGAAATTATTTTTTTTTATATTCATATCCTAACGTCACACATTCATATCCTAACCTCAATGAACCTTTACTTTCATATCATAATTTTTCTCTTAGCCGCTATACTCAGGGAGTAATAATTCCATGCAACGTCAAAAAAATTTAGGTATCATCAGTGATAATGCATAACCGTTCCATCAATATGCAACATCGTAAAACTAAATTAGCTGACAATTGGACCTCCTGGGCTTGCACCTCCCTTATGAAAGCGGCACTGTCGCAAAGTGCTGTGGGCCCGATTTAAACTCCATCACGTAAAAACAAA
Source organism: Pherbina coryleti (assembly GCA_943735915.1). Taxonomy (NCBI): domain Eukaryota; kingdom Metazoa; phylum Arthropoda; class Insecta; order Diptera; family Sciomyzidae; genus Pherbina; species Pherbina coryleti. The sequence goes on along the minus strand of OX030949.1, from coordinate 147,739,727 downwards.
AATAAATGAAATTAAAAACAAAAACCATTGCAAAAAATCTCAAAAAAACAAAAATCGCATAATTTAGACATATGAACTTGAAATGCCCGTGTCTATATCAAACCGATTGATATCTTGAAAATATATATGGGTTATATCAAGGCAATTCTAGAAATGTGATGCAAGGAGGAGGCGAAGCACGTCAAGAGAAAAGAGCATTCTCACGACAAGCAAAAAGCACAACTTTCATATCAAATAATAAAGTTTAATAATACCTGGAATGTCTGAACCGCTTATTAGAAGTAATGTGCCTTTATCAAACTGATTGATTTCTTGAAAATATCAAAGGTTTATAACATATTACTTTTAGACTTCAGAGAAAGGCAGACTTTCATTCCAAATAATCAAAACAACTGATATTGATTTATGAATACGCACCTGAAATACTCGAACTCCTTATTGGTTTGGTGTCTAACAGATTGATAGCTTAAAAATATATTAGGCTCCTACCACTGCAAAGTAAAAAAAAAAACGATGAAAGGGGCAGGCCAAACACTAAGAGGGAAGGAGGACAATTGCAGAAGCATTACTTTCTTTTGGCAAACGACTACAGCAGCATGTCCTGAGATTACCGTCTGTGCACGGAGAGAAATAATATTCTTACTAGTGTCGCCTGTGGCCGAAATTCGGCCATCTGTTTCTGTAAGGTAACGAAACTCAAGTTGTTTTTTACATAATGAATTGTTAATGCTTACCTGGAATGGAAATTCTTAATGCTTACCTTGACGCTATGAGAAAAAAAGTGGTAAAGGACAAAAAAGAAAGCATATATGCGTCAATAATCTCGAAATAATCCACCAAATATTGAACAAAAGAAACAATTATCAATGGCTTGGCGCCAAGTGTTATATGAAGCAAGCAGCAGTTTAACTGTTTTTTTGAACGCTGAGAGAAATTAAGGAAAGCAACAACAACAATAACAATAACAACAATAATGCTACTCAGCTCTTTTTAAGTGTTTGCCTCACTCCCGCATTCTACTCTTGCTTTTGTAAGCTACAGCAGTGATGTTCAACAGAGCTTTGTCGCTTTGTAGTTTCTCATTGTCCCATTGTTAAAAAATCATTTTACATTTGCTCAGTTTTACCTATCTTAATGACAACATATTCGAATAAAAAATATATTGTGCAAATCTACTCGAAAATACCTATCCATCGATATAAGTATTATGTGAATATGTTGAAGGTAACACGGAAAAATAGGGAACACAAACTTTTTTGTTTGCGTATTTTAAATTTTATAGAAAATTTAAAATTAAGCCTCATTTGCTGCAATGAAGCACAAAAACCTAAAATTCAGAAAAATAATTTAAAATTAGCACTTTTTTCTAAAATTGAGAAAAAAAAATAAGTGATTGCTTCAAATAAGAATAAAATACTTGATTCTAGACTCTGGAACAAAACTTGAATCAAGAAAATATTTTCTTAATTTAACAATCGCAGAGAATCATTTTTTTTAGCAACTTGTTTACCTGAATAAAGCATATTTTTCTTACTTCAACTTATATTGGCATGCTTATAATTCACAACATGGCATGGTTCGAATGCGTAATGTCTTATCTGTTACTTTACTGGGAAACATGTAAGCGTCTAAAAGATATATTTTGTGTATTCGAGTAGTTTTTTTATGATCGGTTATCCTACATCCTACATCTTTGCTGAAAGATTTTCATTCTAATAAGAAAATAAAGTTTCTAATATCAAGCAAAACATTCTAATATTAACCCTAGAACTGTATCGTGGGGTGAAAAAGCACCCCAGACTGGCTTAAATCTCGCGCCAGACTCAAACGCCTTTCGTTTACGGCCCGGTACCGTAACCATAATTCTGTTTCAACGTCTGAGAGTAGAGGGAGCATGCTCGCGGCATCCGTACCACGTGCTTGCTCAAGCAGTGAACATAAGAAGTGCGTCTGGGGTGCTTTTTCACCCCACGATACAGTTTGTGTATATTTTTCGTCATCTTAAAGTTTTTTTATTTTCGTGTTGTTTAAACTTTTTGGACAAGTAATGAATGTAACGTAACGCCTCATTTCACATATATTTACATATATATATACGCTCCCTTCAACTTGCTTAGTCGCACTTGTTTTAATAACAAAAAGTGCTCTGCTCTCAATATTGGTTAAAAAAATAACAACAACAACTACTTGGAATAAATGCTCATTGAGGGTACTTACAAACAACAACCAAAAATGTGCACTCTCTTTAAAAAAAACGGTACCTGCTAACAAGTATTTAAACAGATATAAAAAATATTACAATTCTTACTCGTTCATTAGATTAGACGCAGTACGAAATTAAAGTTTTCAGTGATACAAGTTAACTTTGAATGATGAAATTTTTTTAATCAAATGTTTTGAGGCGTAGTACTTTATAATTTTAAATAAAGATGTTTTTTTCCAATTTGAACGAAATTCTTATTCATTGTAACGATCTGTGCGGCAAAAATCATTTGTTCAAATTCTTGCTATTTGCGCACTTTGATTTCTCAAAATAAATAGAATTTTTGGAAAATTGGCCAAAACCACTATAATACCCCTTAAACATAGTATCTCCCCTTTAGAACCCGGTGGAATTACTAGATTTAGTCAAAAACTCACTGAGATATCGTAATTTTAACGAAAAATAAAATTTTTCCTAGTTTTTCACGTTTTTTGCCCTTCTTTGTCAATATTCCCGGACCCTCCAAACTTTTGGCCAAACAATTTAGTTCACGTGATTCTAGGTCAAAAGACGAAAAAAATGAGCCCCCATGGAACCATCAAAGTCACACTGTGTCCGAGATACGGGCCCTTGAAAGTTGGGGTGTTTTTTCACCCCGCGATACAGGAATAGGTAAAAAAAAATAGCGATACAGTTCTAGGGTTAAGAAAATTGATTACTTGAATCAAGCAAATTATTCTAGTTTTGAGTAAATTCTTTACTAGAATCAAGCAAATTGTTTCTCAAATCAAGCAAATTATTTTAGTTTTCAGCAAATTGTTACTTGAATCAAGCAAATTTTTCTCACTTCAAGCAAATATTTGTCTTGAATATAGAAAAAATATTCTTGAGTATTAAGCAAATTTTTCTTGAATTGAGGATCATGTGTTTTAATTTTGCTCAATTCTTGCAAAATAATGCTTGAATTGAAAATTTACGCTGGAGTGTAAACTGATAGCCTATTTGCTTGATTCAAGCATAGAATGCTTGATTTTTTTTTTCTCCGTGTGAATGAAAGACTTGAAATGAAAGACATGATTCACTACAGGTCAAAGTTCTTCAACATAAGCTTAATATGTGCGCATGCCCGAAGACGGAAGACAAGAATGAAGTGAATAAAGAATGCTTCTAGTAGCGCTTGGAATACTCGTGAGAGCCATAGAAGAGAGAGAATCATAAAAACCGTGTTTTAGACTCTCAACAGGCGGGAGTCTAGCATCCTTAACAGCACCTCCGATAACGCTGAGACCGACTTTGCTGCAGCACAAAACATCGTCGGTAGTAGCACGAGATGCAAGCATCCTAATATTCTTAATCTTCGATTGAAGAAATTGATCACCAATCCTATCCATAATCTTCTCTACCATTTATTAGATCTGTGCCAAGGGGAACTCCACAAGAAGAGGTTATCTAGCCTCTACTCTAGAATCTATTGGTAAACTTACTACTGGCCAAACTGCAACGAGAGGAGTGCACTAAGGGAAAAAAATATTAAATTTATCCAAAAACTTTTTTAATTTATCCAAAAAGCGAGTCATTTTTGCACTAATAACGCATTTACTTAAATCGACTACGTAAATATATAAAATTTATTTAAATACTTTTTTAATTAAATACCTAAAATATTAAAATTTTTAAACAGAATTAATAAACAATATATTAAAATATGCACGAATATATTTAAATATCTTTCAAATATTTACTATTTGAAAATAAAACTATAGCATTTAAGGAAAATTTATATAAAAATATTGAAATTGAAAAACAATTTATTTGAATATTTCCCACGAGCTGCGTCCCTATCAAACGCCATTTAGTGGTATATTTTATTTTCTTTTTGAGAAAATATGATTTGTGAGTCCGGTGGTGGTGAGTGCAATGCATGATGAAATCATGTAGAGTGGAGTGACATTCTTGAGAAAATACAGAGTTGTCACTCCACCTTACATGAATTTATCATGCATCGCACTCACCACCGCACTCACAAATCATATTTGCCAAATGTCGTTGATATATTATCCTTGAAACATTAACTAAATGAGAACTATAAGACCTGCAACTGCTGGTGCGAAGAAACGGCAGCAGCATCGCACAGGAACAGATTGCGATGCTGCTGCTGCTTGGCAGCTGTATGGAATATGTGTGTCAGTGTGTGGCATAAATTAAATTTAAATACGGGAAAAAAGCGAGTTGTAAGGAAAATCTTTAATTTATCCACGTAAATATTTAAATGAAATATATTCTCAGGCGTGGATAATGTTATTATGCGTTATTTCCCTTAGTGTGCAGACGGATAGCTTTCTGGCTATTGTTACCTTTGGAAAATACATATATTCTCTTCGTGATATTATGCCAAACTGTTTGAATACTCTCATAAATTCGTTACCCGCTGTAGACGCAGCGTTAACCCTGGAAACATCAAGTATTTTTACAAGAAAATACAATCTACCCATAATCAGCCATCTAAAACTAAGAAACGAAAGGCTAAGCTATTCGGACGAATATAAAATATTAAATTGGAAACCCATTTTGCTCGAAAGAGCCAAAAAAAGTTCTACAAAGCTCTCCATTTTTGTAAGAAAGCATTGTGCAACAATTAGAGACTAAAATCATGTGGTACTCACTGGCTTTACACGCCATTTATAAGACCAATATTGAGAAATGGTGCTATCGTTTGATGGTATGCACTATGCACAAGTGCACACTCTAACATACTTCGCAAAGGTCAGCAGAGCTGTGCATTTCGGAGCACCGAGAATAACTCTTACAAACGCACTAAATACAATCCCTGAAGGAAATTAGGGACAAATTGTCACCACCTTTTTTCACCACTGTTGCATCTGAGACAACAGAACTATAGAAAACGGCTGTAGAAACCAACTGTAGACATTATCAACAAAGCGTATACATTCGGATTTTCAACGAACGTGCTGCTTCGATATAAGAATGAGGAACGTTTCAATGATGCCTGCTTGAGACTTGCTAAAAGCGTGCGTAATGATATCGTGATGTGCGTAATTTCTCTATTGCGCGTCGGTCTGTGAAATTTTTATTTGGCAAGTGAAAATTAAAAGTATGAAACATGAATGAGGGGAAGAATGTACTGTGGAGGGTTATAATGTGGCACTAGTACTGGTGACAGAGGAACCAGTGGAAGAGTGACTCTTGCACTGGTTGCATTTAATGGAGAGATGATCCATCTTATACCACTCCATATTCTAGCTTGCCAGTTGGCTGCAAATACATCCCTCTAGAAGTTACCTCTCAATCTAGAAGAAGCACAAATGGAAAATTCTTTAGTAGGTGCTAAATAGGATCAAATTCTTGAGTTCTATACCCAGAACCATAAACTTCATCATACAAAAAATTTTCTTTCTAAGAAGTTTGATGTTTCTATTGCCTTCCGAAATTTAATGAAGATTGAAACCTTCGTCCAAATAATACCGTTGAAATCTATACTGATGGACCAATATTAGATGGCAAAGTTGGGAGAGGAGTCTACTCTGATAAACTAAACTTTATGATTGCCTTCTGGCAGCCCGACCATTGCAGTGTCATCCAAGTGAAAATTATCGCAATACAAGTAGCCGTGACTTGTTTTCACAGAGGAAGAATAATGAGGTATCATCTACAAATATTTACATGCTATCTGACAGTCAAGCTGCTTTGAAAGCCTTGCAATGAATCTGTTGAAATAACATCCAAAACAGTCCTTAGCTGCCGCAGATCTCTAAATGAGATTGCAAAGCATATCAAAATCTTCCTTTGCAGGATTACCGGACATACAAACTCTCTTGAAAACTGAAAAGTCGATGTACTCCATCGCAACTGTACAAAAAAGAATAGTCGATAGTTATCTCCCAGGGAGATAATGGGAGTACATTGCACCACATCCAAACTACTTAGAAATAAGTTATCCTTTAAAAGTACCATGCCAAACAACACGTCAGGTCTGGCCAACACTAAACTTAAAACGCTCAAAAGAAATTATTTCCCTTAAAAGCGATAAAATCAGTAACAAAACAGGTGTCCTAACAGGACACTTTCGGAAACCAACTCGAAGGTTAAGCATCATCTGTAGTGACTTCTGCAGAAGCTTCAGAGACGAAGAACCGAAAGAATACATAGCATATCTCCTCTACGCATATCCAGCGCTAGCCACAAATCGCCACCTTTTCTAAAGTAACTGGTTTAACATTGAACTAGATGGTCTCACAAAAACTTCGGCTCACCGCATCCCCAGCAAGCTTCTTTGTATGAAGAATATGGACTGAAGTTGACACTCCAAACGATTTAAAGTGAAATAAGCAGTGAAATAAGCCTTCTTAATGTCGCATATAAGATCCTGACGACCATATTATTTCGTCACATGTAAAAGCTTATGCAAAGATATTCATCCGAACGAAATTTCATGTCAATACTTCTTTATGTTTTCTCTACTAATCTAAAGAAGGTTCACTTGTATGGAGAGTAAGCGTGTCCGTTATCTCATCTGTTAGCTGTTACTTACGGAACATGCAGAGCATTGTCTTAGGAGCACTCCTTTTTTTCCAAAAAAAAAAAGTATGGAGCCATAGTCATAATTGTGACTGACTTACATTTACATGTGGCTGACAACATAATAACAACTAGGAATGTTACGGAGGTAACTTTACCGGAACAAAGTCGGGGCCAGATATTTTAAATTTGATTTATCGGAGCCGAAGTGAGAGTTGAATACGGAATCGGAGTACAAGAAAGATGTGTGAAATTTCTCGAAATCGATTGAAAAGGAAAGTAGGAAAAAAGAAAACGAAAACAAGCAAAAGATAACGTTGAACGTTTCCCAGAGTGTTTATAAATTTAACGGAGAAATTCGCTCATATGTCAGATACGTCAAATCGTAAACGCCGCTGCATTTCGATCTTCGTTATAACTCCGATTCAAAATTATCGGAGCTGAAGTTGGAGTCAGAGATGTAAAATCAATCGGAAGTTCCGACCTTTCGGAACCGAACTCGAAGCTTCGTTGCATCCCAAATAATAACCAACGACCAATCAGTATGTTCAGAAGATCTGTCCTAGTCTCACTTCTGTATATTCTCAAAATAAAAATTGCCACTCCAGGTTATCTGTTTTGACTCAATTGAAATCATAAAACATCAATCGTGGAATATGCTGGTGGTCATATCGGAAATAAACTGGTGTCAGCAAACTAGTAGACCGAAGTATATAATGGAGCTTATAAAAAAACCCTAAGTTACACGGAACTAATCTCATTTTTGATGAGGTTTCTTTGAATCAGAGGTCATCACAGGTCAGACTTCGACTTACTCGCAATTAGTCAAAGAGTCAGAATCTTTCAACTTATCATCAAAACTCTTACTTGATAATTTTTCAACTGTATTTCACCATATTTGACATAATACCGAAGCTTCACGTTATAATAAAATTAAAAATAAATTTAATTCCAACACAACAGCTGAAAATATCATAATTATTTTGAATTTTACAACTGCTTGATTGGAACTTTTTATTTATTGCATTTTAATTTTCAACAAAAATCAATTAATTTACGATTTGACGCATGTACTTGTGAAATTTTTAGTCGGATACTTTCGATGAATTATTGGACACCCAACCGCGAACCAACTCAGCCAGGCGTTCCTTAGATGCGCGCATTGCATCACTATCGTCATAGCTAATGGAGCCTATATCAGGGCAATGCGAAGCAAGTGGTATGACGGTGGCACCTTCATTCTCCCCATGACCCATTGGGTTCCATGGATCCAAAGCGCCATGAGTCATATAGACATTTTCCACTCCCGGATTCATGCCACCAAAGTCGATATTAGTTTGAGCAGTCTGTTGCTCAATAAATTCTTCGGTAAATGTGTCACCAAACACATCTCTACACAAGGCAGTGTACATCAGAGCAGGGAATTTTCTACCAAAAGGTTGATTTCTGGAGGCGGAGGACTGATACCAACCATACTCATTACAAGTCTGATAGTACCAGGGACGTGCTTAAATAATGATTACGATTTAATGAGCATTCAATAAGTATTGATCCCAAATGTCCCCATACTAACCAGCTCCGAATTGATATGTGCTTTCCAAGTAATATTCAACAGTACTCATGTAGGAAAAATCCAGACAACTGTCTGAACCCACAGATCGAAACACGAAATCGGTTATGGCGCTGAGATCATCCTTACAGTCCATTAGATAATAGCATTCGCTTGGAATATCGTAACCACTGTAACCAAAATTAAAAATTAACATTATTTGAAGTGCATTGAAATAAAATTCGCTCCAGTTACTTTTGATACTGAGCTATGCCAGCGAATAAATTCGAAATCGATCCAAACAATGACCACACATCCAATTCGTTGCTTGCATCAAAATTATCGCAAATCTTCAACATGGCCTTGACTTCTCCATCACGTTGATTATCCATCATGTCTTCCAGCTCAGCAATGCCATTCTGTATGCGATTGTAGCATGCTTGGCTGCCCAATTCCAAAAATGAACGTCCTACAACCTCCTTGTATTCTATGAAAAGACACGAAGTTGGCGACGCATTTTAGATCAAATATGTTTGCTCACCTTTAAAATCAACCTTGGCTAGTATAGGCGCACTCGAAGCCCAACCGCCATCCATAAGTTCCGGATAGAGACGCTTAAACCAAACAACCATTGTAGCCGAATAAGAACAACCCGAAATGATAACCTTGGAGTTTTCTAAACCGGGTACAGTTTGCTTTTGGGTGCGTATGAAATGGGCCACGTCAGCAAGAGCCTGCTTTACATGCAAGTTCTTCAAATCGCTTCTGATTAGGGAACTGAAAAAAGCCAAAAAATAAGTATCCACAAGTCTATCGCTTTCTATAGTATCGGAGACTCATCTAACCTTGTGGGCCGGCTTTCGCCATAATAACGATGTTCAGTATAGAACAAAATTCCGTTATGCTCCTTGGCCATATCCACAAAATGCCCCGAAATAATCGAATCCGGCGAAATTTCCCATTCTCCGCCTAGATAAATGAAAATAGGTCCACCAGCTTTGAAATGCTCATCGTTGACCATGTAACGCTATGAAAAGATTGAATCACAACTTAATCCTTAAATGAGAATGTTATCCATATAACTACCATCTGCCATGTTCGCGTTTCATTCTTATCAAAATGATCCAATTTTTGTTCAATTGTTGCGGTTATTATGTTGGCACGTCCTCTGGTTAGAATTTTTGGTGGTCCTCGTTGTAGCATCCTCAAACTTTTTACAAAAGCGGGTACATCGCTATCCTTAATATCCTCAGCCTTAGCTTCATAGCCATTAAAGCCCAAAAGGCAAAGCACTACAGCAAGCGTTAATGTTAACTTCATTTTTTCATTTGACCCATATGCAATGGTCAACAATGGTTTTATTACAAAATTTTTGCAGTTTTCTAATCTACTTAATTTATGGCTTAGAATTCGCAAAATAATTCGCCATAACTTCAATAGCCGAAAACTATTTTTTTATTGCTTAGGGAAAAAGTGGGGAAGTTAAACATTGGTTGACAAACAAATTCAATCTTATCTAACCTCGGGTTGTTATTCATGCGCCTAAGAATAAAACTAAAATTATACGAGTATAAAACCTTGGCAAGTTTGCAAGTGTAAAGCGAAATGAAAAAAAAGTTAAGTATTTCCTAAGCCTCCAAACACACCGCGATAACATAAAGTTTCTTGAAATTAATTCACTTGCCATGGATGATTGCGATGACGATTGCGCGAACTTTTTTTAATACGAGCATCGAAATCCAGGTTCCAAGAAATCCAAGGTTGTTTCAGTCGATTAAGCTATCCAATCAAATCTGTCATGGTTCGAAAATGGCTGATAGATAAGGGGCAATAAAGTAAAACATGCGTAGATTATTTTATGTGTGCCGAAAATCTATAGAAATACTTCAGCCATTTATAGTTCTTAAAGGCCGTTTCCACTAACTGCGCTGTAGTCAATGATTAAATTCGATCCCAGGACCTAAAGCGTAGAAAGCAGGCATGCGACCACTTGCACCACCGCTTTTTAAAATTTTTTCACGTGCTTTTCTCAATAACGTTGAATCATCTTGGCTTAATTTAGACTTCAGCTTTGCTTTGCACTTGGGCTTAAAATTGGAGTTGAACCAAAACTTACGATTGGACTTTGACTTAGACTTGGACTGGGATTTGGACTTGAATTTAGACTAGACTTAGAGTTAGACTTAGGCTTAGACTTGGACTTAGACTTAGGCTTAGACTTAGACTTAGACTTAGACTTAGACTTAGACTTAGACTTAGACTTAGACTTAGACTTAGACTTAGACTTAGATTTAGACTTAGACTTAGACTTAGATTTAGACTTAGACTTAAACATAGACTTAGACTTAGACTTAGACTTAGACTTAGACTTAGATTTAGATTTAGACTAAGACTTAGGCTTACGCTTAGGCTTAGACTTAGACTTGAACTTGGACTTGGACTTGGACTTGGACTTGGACTTGGACTTAGACTTAGACTTCGACTTAAGTATAAACAGATTAAGCATAATCTTAAAAGTATAGTTGGTAGCCTCACATCTTCTATTCCAACCACCAGATCATACTGACCATATCATCCTGGTGATTAAAAAAATTCCTTATAAAAAATTTCATAGAACCACGATATTTCAAATCCGAATTTTCATCGAAAAACTAACTATATAATAGCCATACATCTAAATTAGTCGAAGCATTCATATTGTTGCAAAGCTGCAGCAAAGTCTTGGCCTCTTCGATACGCCGAACATACCTGCCAAAGCGACAACCTCATTTTTAATGCGTTCGTAGGAGAAATCACCAGTTGACATCCTTTTATTCCTAAAGAAATCAAATATTCATTAATACTCAGATTCCAATTGTTGTCTCCAATTGATTCTAATCTCCATTCTTATTATGGAAGTTCACTTTGCCCTAAAGTATTGCCGTTGAAGTCCAACAGCCCGTCGCCGATTCAGGTTAGAGCTTTCGGAACCATGTTAGCTTGCTAGCCGCATACACACCATCTGAAAAAATCACTTTAGAATTGGTTATGTCCGTCTGATGGTCTTCACGGTACGTACAAAGTGCGCCAAATCGGCTAGAGCCTGATGAATAGCCAAATATTTAATATTTTCATTCGAAATATCGCTGTTTTCTAAAAGAAATTACAAAGTTTTATATGACATATTTGCTCTCCATATTATTCCACTTCGGACTCACCGACCTGGTTGAGTTTGGCCATAGTTCTGTACGATGTTCTGTATAAAATAAGTTAGCGTTATGTTCGCAGGTAAAAGAACGAGCATCGAGTGACAAAGAAGCGTACCTTAACAACATCGCTAGTGAGGCCGAATCAGCTGCATATAGAAACGACCTGAGAAGCGTATACGCCGCAATCAACAAACTAGCGAATGTCAAACCGCGAATTCCACCATTGAAAGATCTCAATGGCAGCACACTCATCACAGTAGATGAGCAGCTGGATGAATGGAGAAGACACTACGAATGCCCGGGTAACACTACGGAGTAAGAAAAATTCAATGATGCCAATGACACTCGGCGATTCAACCCTAACAGGCACATCACGACAGAGCCCCCAACGATTGCAGAGATCACCTCAGCGATCCGCAAGCTTAAAAACAACAAAGCTGCCGGCATTGATGGAATTCCACCCGAATTGTTGAAATATGGCGCAGAAGAAATCGCCCCAGGTTTACGTCCGCTATTCCTAGAAATCTGGATGACTAACAGAATATCCAGTGAGTGGAAAGAGGGAATAATAATATCCATCCCGAAGAAAGGCGACCTGAGCCGATGTAAAAACTAGCTTTTGTCGCTTTTGTCATTCTAGATAGAATATCACCAGCTCTCAACACCATACTACGCACTGAGCAAAATGGTTTCAGCCCAAAGCGATCCTGCGTCGACCACATTAACGCACTTAGAATAATAATTGAGAATCTACTGAGTGGCGACCTCGATTATATATGCTGTTCGTTCATTTTTAACGTGCTTTTGACACAATCAACAGACGCGCAATAATCGGACCATTATGATAGAAACAAGATTACGCGTTCCGCAACTGAGAGAGAGAGAGAGAGAGAGCATGACGTCACAAGCGGTATTATCAGACTTTGGAATAATTTGACTTTGGGGGCCACGCCTAAATATTTTTTTTCTTATTTTTATAATATGTTTATGAACCTCCTAAACCTATTGGTGCAATAAAATTTTGTCGGTCTCGAATGGTTTAGGAGATAAAAATCTTGAAATTTAAAAAAATTCATATTTTTCGTATACGAAAATATTCATATTTTTATACAGAAGAGTAGATATTTTTACTTTACTTTTCCGAAAAATCGTTTTATAATAAATTTTATTGATTTATTCTGATTTAAATCTTAAAATCAAAACAAAAAGAGTCGAAGTCACTAAGAGTCAAAGTTCTTCAACATAAGCTAAATATGTGCACGCAAAGAAAAAAAACGTTTATCGCCAGTTTGCTGCAAACGAACTTCGTTTGTCGTGCTTGAAATCGTTTATTGCAAACGTTTCAACAGTTGTCATAAACGTTGAACGAAAAATAAACAAAATTTTCAGTTGTGAGAAACGAGTCATTTAGTTGCAGGAAATGAATTTCGTTTGTCATAAACGCGAGTGATTTTTAAATTGCAGCAATTGAAAACTTCGTTTTTCCCAACTGAAAATTTTGTTTATTTTTCCCTTCGTTGTATAAACATAACGCTTATAGTTTAGAGTTACTTTTTGGACAAATTGTTACTATATAAGGAAATTGGTAGTTTGCTTAATACGCGGACGAAGATAGCAACAGAGGTGGAATCCATAAGAAGACGGACGGACATAATGAGAAAGATTATTAATATAATAAATAATAATGACCGAAATATCTTGCGGTTTATATACATAAGATATATTTTTAAGTTGTGACAACTGAATATTCGTTTGCGGCAAATACAGCTCGCAAACGAAGTATAGTTGGTGAATTTTTCAGTTGTGGTAAACGAAAAATTTCTTTGCGTGTGCGCATACCCGAAGACAGAAGACAAGAATGAAGTGAATAAAGAATGATTCTAGTAGCGCTTTATATACTCGTGAGAGCCATAAAAGAGAGAGATTCATAAAAACCGTGTTTTTTGACTCTCAACAGGCGGGAGTGCAGCATCCTTAAGAGCACCTCCCAGTGGTAAAATGACCCATGACAAGATATGTCATCTCTCCCATACAATGTATGTCGGATACATCCAAATCCTGTATCAAAATGCTATTTACATTTACAAAGGCTTGTCATAGTCGCACAGATAGATCCTACATGGAAACATTGTAAGTGAGGGTACGATCGGTCCTTTTTCCTATACGTGTTACCGTGCATCCCTGTCTGCCACGCATGTTTTATCAATTAAAAAAAGCTATAGGTGCTCTGCTCACACTTATTACGAATTCCGTAAAGAATTTAATAACAAACTCAGCTGTTTACTGAACTACGAAGTTAGCGTGCGCCAAAAACCTCCCACCATAGTGTAGTCGTTAGAGCGCTGGCCTTTAAGGCAAACACGCGCGGGTTCAAACCCTTGACCAAAGAAAGCCAATTTTTTTTTTTTTGTAATTTTGTTAAGAAATGTTGTTTTTCTATTTTTATTAATGGGTAGTATGTACAAAAGATAAATTTAAGCAAAACATTTAAAGAAACTAAAAAAATAAAACAAAAAATAATGTTATTATTTTTTACTGTAGCAAGGAGAACTTACTTTTCTTTAGAAAGAAGGTTATTATTACATGTGTCTATTTTTAATCATTTTCACTTTCGAACATTATTTTATTAATTAAACACAATTGTAAAACTTTCTGTCGGGTGATATTTGAACCTCGGTCTTCGGTCATATAAGACGTATATTCTACCCTCTGCGCCACGGCCACTATTATTAAAGTTCTATATTTTAGGCTATTATTTTCTTGCGTGACTTGTTTAACATGACATCAAAATGTAAGAGTGTGTTAGTGAACACCAAATTTTGTTTCATTGTGTTTGTAACTACGTTAGAGCTGTCTAGCTGGGTGCTCTTCAGTTTATGCTTTGCTTGAATTCTTTGCTCATCCTGACTCACATATATGACCGCTAACAATTAGATGTTCGACAAAATAAAAATAATTGTGGGAAGGCAATTATAGGAAACATTCGGATCAGTTGCAAAATTCGAATGCATTTTACCGCTGGGCTCCGATAACGATGAGACCGACTTTGCTGACATGTAACTAACAACATAATAATAACTAGGGATGTTACGGAAGTGACTTTACTGGAAAGAAAGTTGGAACCGGAGTTTTTAAATTTAATTTATCGGAGCCGAAGTCGGAGTTGGATACAGAATCGGAGTACAAGAAACATGTGTGAGATTCCTCGTAATCGATCGAAAAGAAAAGCGGAAAAAAGAAAACGAATACAAGCAAAAGATAACGATGAACGTCTGAATTGCGCTCATATGTGAGATTCGTCAAATCGTTAACGCCGCTGCATTGCGATCTTCGTTATAACTCCGATTCAAAATTATCGGAGCCGAAGTTGGAGTCGGAGATGTAAAATCAATCAGAAGTTTCGACCTTTCAGAACCGAACTCGAAACCTCTTAACATCGATTGTAATAACCCAGATCTATCTATCAATATCATACAATAACATATTGATCTATCAATATGTTCAGAAGATCTGTCCCCGTGTCGCTTCTGTATATTCCCAAAATTAAAACTGCCACTCCACGTTATCTGTTTTGAATCCATTGAAGTCATAAAACATCAATCGTGGAATATGCTGGTGGTTATATCGGAAATAAACTGGTGTCAGCAAACTAGTAGATCGAAGTATATAATGGAGCTTATAAAAAAACCCTTAGTTACAGGGAACTAATCTCATTTTTGATGAGGTTCCTTTGAATCAGAGGTCATCACAGTTCAGACTTCGACTTACTCGCAATTAGTCAAAGAGTCAGAATCTTTAAACTTATCATCATAACTCTTACTTGATAATTTTTCAACTGTATTTCACCATATTTGCCATAATACCGAAGCTTCACGTTATAATAAAATGAAAAATAAATTTAATTCCAACAACAACTAAAAATATCATAATTATTTTGAATTTTACAACTGCTAGATTGGAACTTTTTATTTATTGCATTTTAGTTTTTATTTTGATTAATTTCTGTCAAAAACTGATTGTAATCAATTAATTTACGATTTAACACATGTACTTGTGAAATTTTTCGTCGGATACTTTCGATGAATTATTGGACACCCAACCGCGAACCAACTCAGCCAGGCGTTCCTTAGATGCGCGCATTGCAGCACTATCGCCAGTGTTGATGGAGTCTATATCAGGGCAATGCGAAGCAAGTGGTATGACGGTGGCACCTTCATTCTCCCCATGACCCATTGGGTTCCATGGATCCAAAGCGCCATGAGACATAAAGACATTTTCCACTTCCGGATTCATGCCACCAAAGTCGATATTAGTTTGAGCAGTCTGTTGTCCAATAAATTCTTCTGTATATTTGTCACCAAAAACATCTCTACACAAGGTGGTGTACATCAGAGCAGGGAATTTTCTACCAAAAGGTTGATTTCTGGAGGCGGAGGACTGATACCAACCATACTCATTACAAGTCTGATAGAACCAGGGACGTGCTTAAATAATGATAATGAATTAATGAGTATTCAATAAGTATTGATCCCAAATGTCCCCATACTTACTAGCTCCGAATCGATATGTGCTTTCCAAGTAATATTCAACAGTGCTCTTGTAGGACAAATCCAGACAACTGCTTGTACCAAACGATTGTAACACGAAATTGGCTATGGCGCTGAGATCATCCTCAAAGTCCATTAGATAATTGCATGCGTTTGGAATATCGTTACCACTGCAACCAAAATGAAAAATTAACATTATTTGAAGTTCATTGCAATAACACTAGCTCCAGTTACATTTGATACTGAGCTATGCCAGCGAATAAATTCGAAATCGATCCAAACAATGACCATACATCCAAGTCGTTGCTTGCATCAAAACTATTGCAAATCTTCAAGATGGCCTTGACTTCTGCGTCACGTCGACTATCCATCATGTCTTCCAGTTCAGCAATACCATTCTGTATGCGATTATAGCATGCTTGGCTGCCCAATTCCAAAAATGAACGTCCTACAACCTCCTGGTATTCTATGAAAAACCAAACATGAAGTTAATGGAGCATTTTAGATCAAATATGTTTGCTCACCTTTAAAATCAACCTTGGCTAGTATAGGCGCACTCGAAGCCCAACCGCCATCCATAAGTTCCGGATAGAGACGCTTAAACCAAACAACCATTGTAGCCGAATAAGAACAACCCGAAATGATAACCTTGGAGTTTTCTAAACCGGGTACAGTTTGTTTTTGGGTGCGTATGAAATGGGCCACGTCAGCAAGAGCCTGCTTTATATGCAAGTTCTTCAAATCGCTTCTGATTAGGGAACTGAAAAAAAAAACAATAAAAATTAGTTCCTACAAGTCTATAGTATCGGAGACTAATCTCACCTTGTGGGCCGGCTTTGGCCATAATAACGATGTTCAGTATAAAACAAAATACCGTTATGCTCCTTGGCCATATCCACAAAATGCCCCGAAGTAATCGCACCCGGCGAAATGTCCCATTCTCCACCCAGAAAAATGAAAATAGGTCCACCAGCTTTGAAATGTTCATCGTTGGTCATGTAACGCTATGAAAAGATTGAGTCACAATTCGATCCTTAAATGAGAATGTTATCCGTATAATCTACCATCTTCCATGTTCGCGTTTCATTCTCATCAAAATTATCCAATTTTTGTTCAATTGTTGCGGTAACTATGTTGGCACGTCCTCTGGTTGGAATTTTAGGTGGTCCACGTTGTAGGGTCCTCAAACTTCTTACAAAAGCGGGCGCATCGCTATCCTCAATATCCACAATATCCATAGCGTTAGCTACATAGCCATTTAAGCCCAAAAGGCAAAGCACTACAGCAAGTGTTAATGTTAGCTTCATTTTTTCATCTGAACCATAGGCAATGGTCAGCAAATGGTTTTAATACAAAATTTTTGCAGTTTTCTAATCTGCTAAATTTATGGCTTGGAATTTGCAAAACATTTTATCAGCGATAATTTCAGTAGCCGAAACTATTTTCTTTTATACTTAGTGAAATAGCGGGGAAGTTTAACATTGGTTGACAAAACTAATTCAATCTAATCTAAACCCTGGGGCTTATTCATGCGACTAAGATAAAAACTAAAATCATACGAGTATAAAACCTTAGCAAGTTTGCAAGTGCAAAGCTAAATGAAAAATAAAGTGAAGTATTGCCTAAGCCACCAAACACACCTCGTTAACATAAAGTTTCTTAAAATAAATTCACTTGCCATGGATGATTGCGATGAAGTGTGCGACCGCTTTTTCCATACGAACATCGAAATCCAGGTTCCAAGAAAACCAAGGGTGTTTCCGTCAATTAAGCTAACCAATCAAATTTGTCATGGTCCGAAAATGGCTAAGAGATAAGGGGCAATAAAGTAAAACATGTGTTTTTAATGTGTGGTGAAAATCTATAGAAATACTTCAGCCGTTTAAAAAAAAAGAGCCATAAATTCACCACCCAAAGTGGAGTCCGACAGGGTTGCGTACTGTCACCTCTTCTTTTTATAGTAGTCCTTGACAGCGTCCTCAAGAAAACAAATAACGACGCTCCCGGTGGTATTATGGCGGCCACACCAAAAACTTAGCGACCTCGACTACGCTGACGACATTTGCTTCTTGGCTCACAGACTGTCAGAGATTAATGCTAAACTCAAATCTCTCGTCAAAAACGCCTAAGCTTATGCGCGTAGAATCCCCAAGCCAAGATAACCTGTCAGTGGTCATTGATGATAACGTGCAGGTAATTATTGAGAATGTTGGTCAGTTCAGCTATTTAAGTAGCGTGCTCACCAAAGATGACGGTGCCAAGGAGGATGTAACTTCGCACATCAACAAGGCCCGATATGCCTTCCAGAAACTCAATCGCATCTGGACAGCGCGTAATATAAGTAAGAAAACCAAACAACGCATTTTCAACACCAGCATCAAGCCTGTACTATACGTTTGCGAAACGTGGAAGGTCACTAATAGCATCTGCAACAAGCTTCATAAACAAGTGTGCGCATTCTACACCGGATCTTTTGGCCAAACACCATAACAAATGCAGAACTGTTAACCATATCTTCGTGCAAACCAATAATCGTGGAAATCCAAAATCGCAAATGGCGGTGGATCGGTCACACTCTACGCAAAGACGACAACGACTATGCAAAGATGGCTCTTGAATGGAACCCCCAAGGCTCCAGGCGATGAGGGCGCCCATGGATGACATGGATCCGCTCTACACAGGCTGAATACCAACCCCGATGGAACTGGCAAATGTTCTCGAGCCATACATACATGTGACCAGGAGTTATATAGTTTAGCATGAGGGCCCACTCGGCACCTACAAAAATAGTAGCGGAAGACCTAACCGATAGAATTCATCGTTGGCCATATTTAATTCATGTCATTACCATATTCCAACTTTCTGTTGTCCCTCTCATTGAAATGGTCCAACTTTTATTTGATCCAGTTCCACATGTCTTGAATTTCTTTTTTCCACTGTTTCCGGTTTGGTGTATAACAATGTGTGGATATCGTAAAGCAAAGACTGAGACTTCAAGACGCCATAGACGGTTCCGGCAGTTATTGCTAAGGTGACTATAATTATTACAGCTACTTTCATATTTTATCCACTTCAAATGTTGAAAGTTTACTAATCTTGAAAGAATTTTTGGTCTTTAAAAAAGCTAAATTTTTTCTAACAAATTTATTTCTTTTCGCTTTCTTAACTATCAAGAAATTTGTTCAAAAGGAGTCTATAAAATCTTATCGAACATTAACCTACATTACTTAACTGCTATGCTGAGATAATAGATATCACGTCATGACTTGTACTCTACCATTCGAACTCTGATAAAAGTTATTAGTTCTACAGTTGATATCTCTACTTTTCCTCAATAATTTTTTAATCTATTATTTATCAAAGCTCCATGGTTTAAAAACCTATTTTTTTTTTTGCAATGCAGTAACATATCCGGTAGAATTCGCAAAATATGTGTGCATACTTTCGGGATCATAAAAAAGTTTCACCAGGTAAAACTTTCAGAATTGAGATCGTCGAAACCAGTGGCACGATCATGAGAGCTACAAAGCTATCCTGTAGTCGGCGATGCAAGGAGAAGAGGAGAAAAGAAAGACGCATTTTCAGTCTAAGGAAAAGAGCGGTAGAAAAACGTGAGTGTTATGCAATTGAGATGCATAGTGACAGGAATGAGGTCAAGGAAAATTTTTCGAAATAATAAGCCGCCGATGATTTTAAGATTGGGGATACTTCCTGCAATGACGAAAATAGGAATCTATAGACAGATATCAAGAGTACACGGATATGTGTAGGAAACTCTTTTTTAGACTTAAAAAACACAGTTATTTATTTATTTGTTTAAAATTTTAATAAGTTCAGTAAGATTACAAAATTTCTTTTAGCGTACAACAGTGAGAAATGTACTGGCAACATTAATGTCAATAGCTAAAATCTGGTATGACCATAATAAAGTTTGACATTTGTTAGCATCATGGTACTCACAACGTTTTGATGTACAAGTGCTATTTGTTTTGCTTACAGTGAGTTAAGAAAATCAATTTGTTCAATAAATTTCAAGAGAAGGTTTTCGTTGGATTATTTTTCACAACTTTCGACGAGGATTATCTCAACAAGAATGTGTCGATGAACTCAGTTCTTTGTATAATGATAAAGCACCATAAAAAACCACAGTATATCGCTGGTAAAGTGAATTTAATCGTGGCCGTAGTTCGGTCGCCGAAGAATTCCGTAAAAGTCGTCCAAAATAGCTTTTTGTGCCACAAAACATCGATGTAGTACGTGAACTAATAATGCAAGACCGTCATGTGACATATCGTGGGATAGAGGCAGCCTTGCACATTAGTTCCACGTCAATACATGCGATTTTGCTTGAACACTTATCTGTAAAAAAAATTTGCTTTCGTTGGATACCCCATAATTTATCAATCGCTCAAAAAAGTCTCGCATCGATTGGTGTAAGGAAATTATCAAAAAGTTCAATTGTGGTGCTTCAAAAGACGTGTATAAAATCGTGGCAGGTGACAAATCATGGATATATGCTTATGAGCCGGAAACAAAACAGCAATCGTCCATGTGGGAATTCCAAGACGAGGTAAATTCAACAAAAGTTGTTCGCGAAGCAAATGGTCGCCTTTTTCTTCCACCGCATGGGTCATGTGGCCACTGTTCCGCTTGAGCAACGTAGGACGGTTAATTCTGAATGGTACACGACCATTTGTTTGCCGGAAGTCTTCGGAGAAATTCGCAAAACCAATCGCCAAAGACGAATCAATCTCCATCATGACAATGCGAGCTCTCACACATCTCGTCAAACACGTCGAATTGATGACTCATCTTCCATACAGTCCTGATTTGACACCCAATGACTTTTTCTTGTTCCCAAATATCAAAGGTAAACTGCGTGGTCAACGATCTACAAGCGCCGCAGAAGCAGTTGAAGCGTTCAAAAACTATGTTTTGGAGGTGTCTCAATAGGAATGGGAAAAACTGCTATGGCAAATAACTTCAACGAATGCAAAAGTGTATTGATCATCAAGGGGAATATTTTAAAAAACAATAAAGCCATTTTCATTTAAAAATGTTTGCTATTCCCGAAATACTTGCTATTCCCGAAATATAAAAGTACCCCTCGTAATAATGTTATGAACTTGGTCAGTACACGTAAGTTTAGAATTAACAAAACACCTAAATTTTTTATTTTTTCAACCATTTGAAGTTGTTTATCGTTTAGTTTAATTACCGGAACTTGGGTGAAGTCAAGTTTATCCTTAGATGTTAGAAGAATATACGTTCTGTTACCATTTAGGCAGAGATAATTTGCAATTCCCCACTTAGATATTGCACTTAGGTCTTCATTAGTTCTACAAGACAAGTCCTCAATAAGGCCGATTCGGTTAGAAAAAAATATAATTGAATGTCTTCTGCATAAGGATGCATCGTCATATCATTGCACACAGTAAAAATGTCATTAATAAATCAACTAAAAAGAAGAGGCCCAAGGATTGATCCTTGGGATACTCCAGCTTTAATTAATAAATATTCAGAGAAGGTATTGTCAATCTTCACTCTTTGGATTCTACCATCAAGACAGTAAGCAATTATTGAAGCAGCACTTACGCTAAATCCAAAGAGTTGATGGAGTTTTTTTAACTAACAGAGCATGATTAATGCAGTCAAAGGCTTTAGAGAAGTCAAGTAGACAAGGGAGTGTGATGTTTCCTGCGTCATATTGTATAAGAATATCGTCAAGTATCTTAAGCATGGCTGTCGCACAGCTGTGTCCTGCTCGAAAACCCGATTGATATAGTGATAATAGTTTTTTCACTTCTAAGTATTCATTTATTTGTTTAGACATCAGTCATTCACAGATTTTTGACAGTAAGTCACAGTACTTCGAATGCTGATAGTTCGAAAGCAGTGATGTTTACGTATTACCACGCGTGGTGAGACTCGAAAACTTTATTCGAGAATCGAAACACGTACACGATCGAATGCACGAAGTTCTCTCAATCAGTTGGCGCTGTAACTCCAAGCGAGAAGGCTCTCGCTTCTTGGTCGTGTGTTTTGCACTGTACGAAATGTTTGAGGCATATGAATTTGCGTTATTTTCAGAATAATAATAATAATAATAATGATAATAATAGTGAGAATGATAATGATCGTGGTAATGATAATGATACTGATAATGATAATGATGATGACAATGATAATTATAAAACAATTCTTGCTTAATACCTGCACAACAATTTTTGTCAGTGCAGAGAGAGAGGGAGCTACTAACACAAGTACAAAAGTTGAAAATTGAAGTAGTATGCGTGTGAACACCACTGCTTTAGACCAGTGGTGTTCACACGCATACTACTTCAATTTTCAATTTTTGCACTTGTATTAGTAGCTCTTATTTATTTTTTTTATTAGTAGCTCTCTCGCTCCATGCACTGACAAAAATTGTAGTGCCGGTATTAAACAAGAATTGTGTTACAATTATCATTATAATTATCAGTATCATTATCATTATCATCATCACTCGCATTATCATCATCATTATTATTATTATTAATATTATTCTGCACTCATAACTGCACAAAAACTAATTTTTATATACTTAAAAATTTTTGTGCAGTGCAAAACATACGACCAAGCGGCGTAAACCTTCTCGCTTGAAGTTTCAGCGCCAACTGCAGAGATAAAGAGATTGGAAACTTCGGCAAAAAGGAGATAGCCATATGCTAAAATGCAGTCAATACTAATGCAAATGTTATAAATGTGTTAGTAAAATTTCATGACAAACTCACCCCTCTCGATGGATTCTCGATGAATTCACCCCTCTGGATGGACATGAGCGCTGGTGAATATCTCACTTTCGACAGCTAAGCCACCAGTGTACACATAGGGAAAAACTAACCTACAATGCTTGTTCAAACAAATTAATGAATTTAAAAATTAGAATAGAGTTTTTAAAACAAAGATATAGCTGTTCTTGAAATAAATTGAATTATGTTTTTCTGTTAACAACACCACTTGTAAATAGAACAATTGTTTTCATTTTAAATTACATATTTTTCTATCAAAAATATTTTTGTCTGTTATCGAAGTAACTCCACAAATTAGATTGACATAACTAACATTTCTATATTAACAAAAGTTCTTTATCGACTATTATTAACAATATTCTTGCTCAGCTAAAAACAATTTTCTTTTAAATATGCAAGACTTTTTTGGGTGTAATACCTATTTTTGACAAATATGAGGTGAACTCACATACACAAGACGTGATTGCATAAAAAATTGGAGAAGAAGCATTTTCAGCTGTCAAAATCAACAGAATTCACAATAGAAACGAAGTTTCCCATCTCTTTATCTCTGCCAACCAGTGCTGCCAGGTTTCAGCGCAAAAAAATCCCTATTTTTGCATACAAATGAATATTTTTCCCCGTTTTTAACTTCGAGTTTCCCCGTTTTTTTCCCCGATTTTTAAATAAATAGTAATATAAAGAAATAACAAGTTTATTAATTCTCTTTAAAAAAAAAAAAATAAATAACTGGCCATTTCAGCCCTTGAAAGGACTTTGACCTAGCTTCTTATGATCAATTGTGTTGTGCGTGTTATTAAGTTTGTACACAATTGACCGAGAACCGGACCTACATGTTTAACGCCGACTCCGAACGGCGATGAACGGAATGTTCTTATTCTCAAGAAGCTTTACATGGCATTTTGATTACTCTCTGAGGTTGCCATTGTCTGCAGAGAGATGGCGGCCGTACAGAAAAATTATTTTAATTCAAATAATTTTCTGTCGCTGCAGGGGTTCGAACCTGGGCTTCCAGGTTCGTTGACATAGCGGCCACGCACTTTAACCAACATCGCCACGGACGCCACAATTCTCTTTACTATAACTAAAATAAATACAAACAGGAAAAACGTACGTATCTATAAGAAAAATATAAATAAAAATGAAACTTTTAAGCGATATTGTATTTTGACTCGAACGTTACGTTTTTGAGATTATAAAAAATTGTAAGAAATTATTTGAAATATACATATTGTTATATATACATATTATCAAACCAAGTAAACAAGAGTATGTGTATTATTTCTATATAAAAAATCAAAAATTCTGAATTTATTTCAATTGCAAAGCAATTTTTTTATTT
Organism: Pherbina coryleti; assembly: GCA_943735915.1. Classification (NCBI taxonomy): domain Eukaryota; kingdom Metazoa; phylum Arthropoda; class Insecta; order Diptera; family Sciomyzidae; genus Pherbina; species Pherbina coryleti. The sequence continues at coordinate 147,715,571 of OX030949.1, read as the reverse complement.
CATTAAAGATTTACTGTGGAGAATTCCGCATTGAGTGGTATTGTCAAAAAAGTTTCTTATTTTTGTTTTATTTACATTAATAGCTGAAAAACCACTTTCAGCACTTGCCCCGCTATAGGGAAAGCAAAAAGTAAACGACACTATTTTTTTTTTTTTTTTGTTTTTAAATATCATCTGAATCAATGAAAAATATAACTTCTTTCCAGAATTCCTGGATATTTTCTGATGATATATTTGAAAAATTTATATATCTTAACGATATATATTCTTGGTCGAAATCATTCCACTCGGATTGATCCGAAATGACGTGTGAAAATGTTTTTAAGCTTAAAATTTTATTTTTCATTTTTACTATCTATGAATGGCCCTTTATATAGCTCCTTAAAAAAATATCGAAATCGTATAAGTCTACATCAAAAATACTATTATGACTATTTATGTATTCCTTTCGCATGAAACAATCAACAAGTCTTCAAAGTTAGTTCTATTTTTCCATATATTACACATTCAGATTTGTAAAAAAAGCAAACAAAAAATTGATGTAATTAAAATTAAAAAATTGCAGTTGGATTTTCTAATAACCGATATATTTTTTCACTCGCTATTTTATTTTTAATTTTCCCCGTTTTTATCAATGTTTTCCCCGCCTCCCCGTTTTGTGCAAAAAATCCCGAAAAAGGGGAAAAATCCCGCCACCTGGCAGCTCTGCTGCCAACTGATTGAGAGATATTCGTGCTTTTGATCGTGTACGTGTTTCGATTCTCGAATAAAGCCGTCGAGTCTCACCACGCGTGGTACTACGTAAACCCCACTGGTCTAAAGTCTTTGATAGCGAATGCATTAGTGACTTTTGCAATTAGAATGACAGTATCTCGTTTCCAAGAGTGAGGAAAGCTGGAAACAGTAAAGCAATGGTTGATTATATGCGTCAGTGGTTTAATAATATATTGCAAAACAATTCTTATGAATTTTAAAGGAATACCATCGTCACCAATAGCATATGATTTCATTTTCATAATAGTCAAAATAACATCATTCTCACTATCATGTTAAAAGGAGAACTGGTCACTAACAAGCACATTATGAAACATAACATTGAGGCCTATTATTAAACTCAGACGAGGAACTGGACAAAGAAATTTATAAAGAGCATCATGTTCAAACTCACACTTCTGATCCTCTTTGCTACATACTAGGGCTGTTCATGTTCGGTTTTTTCGAAGCTTCGAAGTATTCGAATGATACCCAGTTTGAAATACATATTGTGTTACTACATATTTATTTCTTTTAATTTGACAAACAATTTTTGATTGCTTTCTGAATGGGTAATTCATAGATGCAGAAAAAAATGCTACTACTTGTTTCAGTCAGTTTTTAATGCGACATTGAACGCGTTTTATAAACGTAAGCTCTCTGAAATGTACTTAACCCTGTACTAAGATACGGTTTCTATAAAACGCTTTACTACACGCAAGATATCACCAAATAAAAGCTCCATTCTGAGATTCAATTTCTTCTACTTCCAAAGCTATTCCATCTTAAAAATTTAGCTTGTATGAGCAGATCCTCTTAAAATGCCCCAGTTTTCTAGTAGAAGGACATCACTCAATAGTAATTCCATACTTAATTTCGTTGTTATGCGACATTTAGTTCCAAAGCTATTTGACATCAAAAATTTGAAATGTATGTTCCGTGCTACGCCCATTGTCCAATAATCATTATCTCTTCACTGTTCTATATGTTAACTTAGGAGAGATACTATAAGGCCAAAAGTAATAATGCCAAATTTTGGCTTTCACTTGAAAAACTAAAAAAATAATCAGCGGTACGGTTATACAGCCAAAAATGACTTTCTGCAAATAAAACATTGTTTTTGATTTTTCATCATTACAATAATGTTATAAAGGCAATATGGCCTTAGAACCTTTGGCCTTACAGAGTCCCACCGTGAACTTACCTTTCTTCATGCTGGCGTTTTCTTTGTACATAGTTCTTCTGGAAAAATTGAATGCATCTTTAGATGCTTACGAAGTGAACTCGTAGATCCATGCGACTGCAATACTCGCTCGCATACATTGCAAATCGCTGATTGAGCATCAGAACTTTTAGTATAATAGCTCCACACCCAGAATCTCATGTTTTTTTCTTATATCGAAGTGTATCACACGCACAAAAAATTTATGAAATATTTTTGAGTAAAAACTTCGAAGCTTCGAATTTTTTTACTGCCTATTATGTTGAACGAATAGTCAAGCTTCGAAGCTTCGTAAATCCGAATTTTTTTTCCTCTTCGAAGTTTTGAAACGAAGCTTCGAACTTCGAAGCTTCGAATACTTCGAGTTTCAAAAACTTCGAATAAAAGTCATAGCCCTACTACATACTCCCAAACATCGTATATTTTTCCATAGAACCTTAGAACGAAGTGAACAGTTCAGTTTGCGGAAAAAGAATTTTTTCTTAGACTGCCTTACAACTGAAATGGCTTGCTTGCGAGCTATCTTGTAGAGTTTTCCAGTTTTCATTATTTCAATTTTTTTTTTCCCATTTTACATAGGCCAAGTTTCTGGTTTTGATAGCTGATTTGTCTAGAGACGTATACCAAGCAGAGGACTTATTAACAACCATCGATGTACGAACAGGAACGAAGTGTTCAAAGGCATTGTTTACATAAGAGACGAGAACATTTCATTTATCATCAACTGATTGAGAAAACCAATAATCATGCCAACAGATCTGAGACAAATATTGATGCAACAGATTGTAACCAATAGACTTGTAGTCACGATAAGAAACTGAAACCGCAATTAACAGACGACAAGACTTAAAATTAATAAAACAAAAGAGTAGATCGTGGTCAGAAATAAATGACATTTGATCGAAAAGTAATAGTAAAGAGACATCAGACAGAATAAAAATATCAATAAGACTAGGAGTAACATCAGGAACGAAGCGTGTTGGAATCAATGAGTTAATAATGGTCAAACCAGCTGCATTTACTTTGTCATAAAAACTATCAGAGGCGCTATCCTTAGTTAGTAAGTTGACATTGAAATCATCACATATTAGAAAAACAGCCAAAGTGGGTAACACGTTGATACAAGTCACAAAAGAAATGTTCAATACTGAAAGATCTGTTCGGGTTATAGACACAGGAAACAAGCAATTTTGTACCATGATTATTAGTCAATTCAACATTTTAATATTCAACATCAGACCCACACTTTAGCGGTAAAAAAGATTTCTTCACATTGGATGCCACATAATCTGACAATTAGAAAAAGGCTCGTATCGACTAGAACAAGGAAATGTTAAAAAAATTCGATCCAGATGAATCAATGGCTGTGTATTACATCTACACAGGTGACGAATTATGGATTTACTGTATGGGCCTTCCAAAATGAGCGAAAAATATATCGAAGCAAATGGTTGCCTATTTCTTCGGCATTACTGGTCATTTGGCGACAGTGGCGTTAGAGCTATCAAGACGGTAAATTCTGAATGGTACACGACCATTTGTTTGCCACAAGTAGTCATCAGAGAAATTCGGAAAAAGTCGAAAAAGAGACGAATCGAGCTTTCACACGTCTGCAAAGCTCAATAGATCAATCAATGGGTCATCCGCCGTACATCCATGATTTGGCACGTAATGACTTTATTTTATTTCCGGAAATTAAAGAAATTAAAATAACGTGGTCAACGATTTTCGACACCGGAAGAAGCGGTTGTTTCATTCAAAACTTTATTTTTTTCGTTTTTATGTTTTTCCGAGTTACCACAATCTACCAAAATTGGTTCAAAGGCATGTAAAAAGTATATTGATCTTCCTGGAGTATATTTTGAAAAACAATAAAATCAATTTCGATTAAAAATATTTATTTTTTTATTATAAAGCAAAAAATATAAATACCAACCCTCATATAACCGAGGCGTCACGTTATAATAAAACCAGAAAAAAACTTATTTTCAACACGATGGCTGTAAATATTATCATTTTTCGGGCTTACAGTTGAAATTTCTATTTATTGCACTTTATATTTTATCAACAACAAAAAAAAAACAAAAAAAAAAAAATATCGTTATCACTTAATTTACGACTTGACGCATGTACTTAGCGATTTTTTATTACGTTGGATTAGCTGTTAGATACCCAACCGCGTACCAGCTTAGCCAGGCGTTCCTTAGAAGCGCGCATTGCATCACTATCGTCCGAGCTGATGGAGCCAAAATCATTGCAATGCGAAGCACGTGGTATGACGGTAGCACCTTCATTCTCCCCATGACCCATTGGGTTCCATGGATCCAAAGCGCCATGAGTCATATAGACATTTTCCACTTCCGGATTCATGCCACCAAAGTCGATATTAGTTTGAGCAGTCTGTTGCCCAATAAATTCTTCTGTATATGTGTCACCAAAAACATCTCTACACAAGACGGTGTACATCAGAGCAGGGAATTTTCTACCAAAAGGTTGATCTCTGGAGGCAGAGGACTGATACCAACCATACTCGTTGCAAGTCTGATAGTACCAGGGACGCGCTTAAATGATAATTATGAATTAGTAATCAATCAATAAGTATTGATCCCAAATGTCCCCATACTAACCAGCCCCGAATTGATATGTGCTTTCCAAGTAATATTCAACAGTACTCTTGTAGGAAAAATCCAAACAACTGCTTGAACCCAACAATTGTGCCACGAAATTGGCTATGGCGCTGAGATCATCCTCAAAGCTCATTAGATAATTGCATGCGTGTGGAATATCGTTACCCCTGTAACCAAAATGCAAAATTAACATTATTTGAAGTGCATTGAAATAAGACTCGTTCCAGTTACGTTTGGTACTGAGCTATGCCAGCGAATGAATTCGAAATCGATCCAAACAATGACCACACATCCAAGTCGTTGGTCACATCAAAAGTATTGCATATCTTCAACATGGCCTTGACCTCTGCATCACGTCGATTATCCATCATGTCTTCCAGCTCAGCAATACCATTCTGTATGCGATTATAGCATGCTTGGCTGCCCAATTCCAAAAATGAACGTCCTACAACCTCCTTGTATTCTATGAAAAACCAAACATGAAGTAAATGGAGCATTTTAAATCAAAAACGTTTACTCACCTCTAAAATCAACTTTGGCCAATATAGGCGCACTCGAAGCCCAACCGCCATCCATAAGTTCCGGATAGAGACGTTTAAACCAAACAACCATTGTAGCCGAATAGGAACCACCTGTAAGGATAACCTTGGAGTTTTCTAAACCGGGTACAGTTTGCTTTTGAGTGCGTATAAAATGGGCAACGTCAGCAAGAGCCTGTTTGACATGCAAGTACTTCATATTGGCTTTAATTAGGGAACTGAAAAAAGGGAAAAAAAACGAAAGTCAAAAACTTACTCTCTACCTTCAGTAGCGGCGGCCAAACTTACCTTGTGGGCCGACTTTCGCCATAATAACGATGTTCAGTATAGAACAAATAACCGTTATGCTCCTTGGCCATATCCACGAGATGTCCCGAAGTAATCCTGCCTGCCGAAATTTCCCATTCTCCTCCTAGATAAATGAAAATTGGTCCACCGGCTTGAAAGTGCTCATCGTTGGCCATGTAACGCTATAGAAAGATTTTCACAGAATCAATACTCAAATCTTAAATGAGAATACTATCGGCATAACCTACCATCTGCCATGTTTGCGTTTCGTTCTCATCGAAATGATCCAACTTTTGTTCAATTGTTGCGGTTACAATGTTGGCACGTCCCTTGGTGGGAATTTCGGGTGGTCCTCGTTGTAATAACCTTAAGCTTCTTACAAAAGCGGGTGCATCACTGTCCTCAATATCCACAGCTTTAGCCACATAACCATTAAGGCCAAGAAGGCATAGTACAACTGCAAGAGTCAGTGTTAACTTCATTTTTTCATCTGAACCATACGCAGTGGCCAGCAAATGGTTTTATTACAAAATTTTTGCAGTTTTCTTATCTGCCAAATTTATGGCTTAACATTTGGAAAAAAAATATTATTCAGCCATAATTCCAATAGCTGAATAACTTTTTTTAGTTGCTGAGGACAATAGCGGGGAAGTTCAGCATGGCTTTACAATATCAATTCGATCTAATCTTATCTCACTCAGTTTTCAAAGAGATCAATGATATATTCAGGGGCTAATTGGTAGGTACTAATTAGATTAAAACTAAAATTCTATAAAACGATAAAGAGTTTACAAGTGTTAAACTTAAAATAAAATTATTATAGGTATTGATAGCTGATAACATTATTGAAAAAAAAACAATCAAAAACTAAGTGAAGTATTTCTGTAGCACCTACGAAAAGGCACCACACTTAATTAATTATATTGGAATTTATTAACTCTTTATGACCACGAACCAAGAAATCTAATCGTGATTCAGATCAAGTCCAGTCAAGTCTGTCTTGGTTCGAAAATGGATGATGAATTAGTGCGAAAGTAGGGGCAATAAAGTAAAACATGAGTAGATAGTTTTATGGGTGGCGTAAATTTGTAGAAGTGCATGAATTTCTTAAACATCTGACGAAATTCAGGCAAGTGTAATGTTTAAGCTCCAGCCATTTTTAGTCTCTCAAGATCATGTCTACTCAAGAATGATATATTACCAAATTGCGCATTGCGCATGTCGTCCATTTTTTTTGTGAAGTTGGCTGCGAAAAACCGTAACGTAGTTCGGGTTTGTCAAAGTGGCTGAATGTAAACGTATTCACAATTTATTTATAGGGGATTATTTATTTATAAAGATAAAAAAATGTCGACATTTTCTTATTGAAACTTGGCTTATTGAAACTATTTATTTTTATAAATATATTTATAAATATATTAAAGTACATATATATATTTTTCAGTACTATTTCTTAAAAAAAATGCACCTATGTTATAATAGTGGAGTGCTATCGCATTTGCACCGCTACATACAAGAAGCAGCTACGTTGCTTGATGTGTTTGACAGCGCTTTTATTGCTGCTTTGTTTTCATTTTGTTATGTTCTTCTTGTTTACTATTTCATAGGCCCATATTACACGATGTCCGTTTGTCCGACCTTTGTTGTTGCTTTCAATGTGAACTGTCAAAAAACAGTGAGAGTGAGAGTGAGAGCGGATGCAATAACAAAACCGCTTGTCTGCCCTATCGTATTTCGGACAAACGGACATCGTGTAATATAGGCAATACAGACTTAAATGCTTGCGCTGCTTGTGCTTGCTATTTGCTTTTTGACATTTTCTTTTGTTTGTATCCATAAAGTGTCACAGTTGAAAATCCAGATGACGTAGGCTGCGCAGTAGATTTTTTCTGGACGCTTGGAATGCGCAATCCTTTTATCTATCATTCTTGATGTCCACTAACTTCGCTATGCTAAGTTCTGAGACTCGAAGGCAGTACCTTAATCTTAGAAAGCAAGCACGTAACCATTTATACCACTGCCTTACTTGTGTCGATTGTTAGGTACATTAACTTAATTATTTAACCCTTTAACGACTAATAGGACACTGGTGACCCTTTTATCTTCGAATTTTTCCTGGAAAAAGTATGCAATCAATTATGCTCTACAAATTATCACTTAATAGGGAATGAATAAGGCTTTCAGAAAGTACCTAATTTTCTATGGTAGATTCACCCCTTTGTATACCATACCGCCCCAAAGTCAAAAAATCTTTACTTTTTCCCCTCTTTCTTTTTGTTGCAATATTTTGGGGGTGGTAGGAGCTACAGGTAAACTATTTTTAGAGAAGTTGCGGGAAACCTTCCTCTTTCCAACAAAACAACAATAAAATAATATAGTGATCACCCACGCGACCACCCAATCTGACGAGACCTATATGTCGACCCAATGGTCGTCAACGGTAAAAATCAATGACATATTATAATTTTGTTGGAGAGTTGCTTTATTTAGAAAAAAAAAAACAATATTGTTTACATTTTTAATCGATACAATGCAAGACATTTTTTGTGATACATTTCAAAACAATTTCGTTCATTGGTGAAGCAAAATGGTTTTTTGCAAAAGGCACAAATAGCATTTGTTCGACGGTCCTTGCCTTGTTTGGAACAGACAATACATCTCTTACACCTCGTTCCAAGCTGCGCGCGGAACTCCAATGCAGTTATGGAAAATAGGTCATTATTCGACGTAGCGATTTTGTTGTATACAACGAACGCATTATGCACACTTAAGTCAAATAGATCATAGAAAAGACGTAGGTAGAACTTGGCCTTTGATTTGCGATCGTGTTCGTAGTAGGACTGAAATAAAATAAAGAATAAAATAAATTATAAAAACCGTTTAATATTCGGGGAAGAATTGACCATTTACCAACATTCTTCTGATCCATAAGATCCACTACACCCATTCCTTTATTGTAAAGCTTGATCGCACTTGGACATTTCACATCAATTTTTACAGCGGAGACAGCTTGGCGTCGTTTTACGTTGATCGATTCAAGTGAAGATAGAAAATTAGACCCAAAAATACGGCACGATTAACCATCCACTTGATCACAGCCACTCCATTAGCCACCGTGCACTGGTAGTCGCCTCGTTTTAATTTCTTGTCTGCATCAAATTTAGGCATTTCTTTACGATTGGAGCGAAGATTGCCGCAGGCTCTTATGTCTCTCTCTTTTAGCTTGTAAAGCAATGTCGGATTATTGAAAAAATTATCGAAGTAGAGATCAATACCCATGCCATCGATACCTTCCGCAATATCCAGAACAATCAATTCACCAATGCCGATTTCTTTTTGCGCTTTCTTACCTGTATAAATGTCAAATTTGTGTAGGTAACCAGTCTTCGAGTCGCATCGGCATCATAATTTGAATCACCATGAAATCGGTTTTTCTCTCATTTACTGCTTGATAATGTTACGTCCCTTGAATTTGACCATGTGCTCATCGATGGATTGGCACTTGGCCTCGGGCATCGCATCCGCGAATCCTTTGATCATATGAACGATTATTGGCCGAATTTTATAGGCTCGATCGTACGATGGATCATCTCGGAATGGCTGTTCAACATTGTTCACGAAATTTAAACAAGAACGAATTTCTTCGAATCGCTTTCGGCTCATTACATTCGAAACAAGTGGAACTGAGTAAATTGGCAACGTTGACCAGTAAAGCCGAGTTTGTGGAAGACGGTGAATTGTCATGCACAAAATAATTCCCAAATTAGCCCTCAATTCAGCCAAAGAAATCGAAAACACAATGCTTTTTTGCTCAGCGTATATTTGCGACTGCTTCTTGATCAATTTGAGCATTGTATCCAAGTTGGAAACTGCACTGAACACTTGGTAAATACTTGGCACATCGCTGTCGGGTGTCGTAACTAGTAACAAGATTTTTCCGTAATCAAACTCTGGATCGGTGAACGTCGGTAGCGTGTAATTATTCATCGTTCGAATTCCCGAGCGGTTCAAGAGCGGTCGTCAAAGGGTTAACTTATAACATACTTGGACTTCAAGCTTTATCTATATTAACACGTCGATTTAACCTAAGGCTTTGAACTAGATTAAGCATCAGATTAAAACTTAAGGACTCGGACTTAGACTTAGACTAAGACTTAGAATTACACTTAGACTAAGACTTAGACTTACACTTAGACTTAGACTTAAACTTAGACTTAGGCTTAGACTCAGACTTACACTTAGACTTAGACTCAGACTTAGACTTAAACTTAGACTTAGACTTAGACTTAGACTTAGTAGACTTAGACTTAGACTTAGACTCAGACTTAGACTCAGACTTAGACTTAAACTTAGGCTTAGACTCAGACTTACACTTAGACTTAGACTCAGACTTAGACTTAGACTTAGACTTAGACTTAGACTTAGACTTAAACTTAAACTTAGACTTAAACTTAGACTTAGACTTAGACTTAGACTTAGTAGACTAAGACTTAGACTTAGACTTAGACTTAGACTTAGACTTAGACTTAGACTTAGACTTAGACTTAGACTTAGACTTAGACTTAGACTTAGACTTAGACTTAGACTTAGACTTAGACTTAGACTTAGACTTAGACTTAGACTTAGACTTAGACTTAGACTTAAACTTAGACTTAGACTTAGACTTAGACTTAGACTTAGACTTAGACTTAGACTTAGACTTAGACTTAGACTTAGACTTAGACTTAGACTTAGACTTAGACTTAGACTTAGACTTAGACTTAGACTTAGACTTATACTTAGACTTAGACTTAGACTTAGACTTAGACTTAGACTTAGACTTAGACTTAGACTTAGACTTAGACTTAGACTTAGACTTAGACTTAGACTTTGACTTTGACTTTGACTTTGACTTTGACTTTGACTTAGACTTAGACTTTGACTTTGACTTTGACTTTGACTTTGACTTTGACTTTGACTTTGACTTTGACTTTGACTTTGACTTTGACTTTGACTTTGACTTTGACTTTGACTTTGACTTTGACTTTGACTTTGACTTTGACTTTGACTTTGACTTAGACTTAGACTTAGACTTAAAATTAGATTTAAACTTAGACTTAGACTTAGACTTCGACTTAGACTTCGACTTAGACTTAGACTTAGACTTAGACTTAGACTTAGACTCAGACTTAGACTTAGACTTTGACTTTGCCTTAGACTTGGACTTGGACTTAGACTTAGACTTAGACTTAGACTTAGACTTAGACTTAGATTTAGACTTAGACTTAGACTTAGACTTAGACTTAGACTTAGACTTAGACTTAGACTTAGACTTAGTGTTGGAATTAGACTTACTTTGATTTCGACTAAGAACTTAGTTTTCACTAAAAATATTTTTTTAACCTAGAAGAATATTGAAGGATAGTTTTTGGATATCCAAAGGGTCCAAAAATGTTAAATTTTTATGAATTTAAAATAAATATGTAATTAAAGATTTAAAGAGTTGAAAGGAGGTTTAAATAATTTAAAAAACCTTTACGGAAAATTTTCGCAAAAAATGTTTTTGGATAAATTTAAGGGATTTAAAGAAGTCCTAACGAGTTAAGAAGAATTGTGATGAAATATTTTAATAGAAGTAAGATCTTGACGAATTTTAATAAATCTTCAAGATTCGTTTAGCAGTTTTAACACTTTTGAATAGTTGTTGAGTATTTCGAAGAATTTTTGAGAATTCATTGGAATCGAACTACTATATCTTAAAGCATTTTGAGACATAATTTAAACGTTCTTTATGAAACGAAATTAATGAAAAGGGTCAAGGTTCTGTTAATATTTTAAGTTTTTTATTACTATTATGAACGTAACGAGCTAGACTAAGACTAAGACTTAGACTGGGTACTGGTACTAAGACTTAGAATGCTTTAAAGGCTTAAAACTTAAACCAGGGCTGTATCGAAGAATTTGTTAAGAACTTGGGCTGCAACTTCAACTGCTATAACTATTTCAACTAAGGCTATCACTTAGACTGTGACTTAATTTAGATTAATAGGCCGATCCCTTTTTTTTAAGTAGTCCGTGTATAAAAGTCCCAATTAAGTGCCTAAGAAGTGAAATTAATCCCAGTGCATTCAATATAATCATTCATTTTAGACCAAAGAATCTATTTAGACCTTGAATCCATACTTGACCTCAATGATACATCTTCGACCTGAGATTATCCACGTGTATCCGATTGACCATCCATTTTTATCCAAGGTATCTATGGAATTTCTTTATGACCCCATGAACCAGCTTTGACCGAAGCTAGCTTATACTTGGCCATGGAATTATTAATTTATGACCAAAGAACCCATATATCCTATTAAAGTTTTTAACTTCCAATTGAGAACGAATATCAGCCTAACCTTTAGTCAGCCTTTTGGGCTCATACAGCCCTAAAAAATCTCAATCTGAAGTTGGTGAAATTCTATTTAAATCTCTTGTCCAAAAGTTCCCTTATTCGAACCCTATGAGTCCAGAAATCTGAACACCGTGAAAAGTCGTTAAGGTCGTGAACATGAAATTGAAATTCAATTATGAAATGCACGTACGTTTGCAAATTCACGTGTTCACGTAAACTCGTATTATTGCGAGTTCTCGAGAACGTTTAGTTGAATTCAGTGAATATTTTGGGTGAACATTTTATTTTTTTTCTTGTGTACGAAATATTAACCCTGGAAGGACATGCTTCGTCCAATCGACGACGCATTTTTTACCTTTTGTAAAATAAACCAAAAAACTCAAACTGTGAAAATGAATTTTTGTATTAAAAACTTTTATAAATAAAATGCATTGCATTTCTCCTTCACTCTTAATAAACTTAATAATCAAGAACAAGTGATTTTTAAAGATTTTGTCGGATAGGAAATCAGTAGGGTCATTTTAAAACATGTTGTCGTCGTTTCGACGAAGCATGACCTTTATGTATAAAAAATAAGCATGTCCTTCCAGGGTTAAAGAAGTTATTAAAAATAGCAACTGACAATAAGACTTTCGTCTATTTGGAATAATTTTACGAAATTTTTCGAATTTTTTGCAACTTATTTTTATAAAATTGGTTCTCTTTTGAAAAACTTAAGACAAATATATGGCAAAGGTTTCATAAGGTAAATACGAGGGTTACTACATTTATTCCGAGATTAAATATAAATACCGATTTTTTTCTTAAATTCATTTTGTAAAAATATGACAAAAATTTTTTCAATTTTTTCCACGGTACCGTATAAAATTCGTAAAAATTCTAAAAAAAGCGTAAAACCTGAATAAACTATCCAAAGGAAAATGTATTTCCTAAATATGAACAAACAAAAAAAAAAAAGTTTTTAAATACAGACGGCTTTTAATTGACGAAATGAAAATGACACCAAAACGCGTTTTTCTCATTTTACAATAACATAAGAAATTCAATGAAAATGAAAATCGATGAAAATTAATAAAAGAACTTCAAGGAATTTATAGACAGGCAAAGTCAACCTAAAAAAAAAACTTCACACACCAAAACGGAAGTAGCTTCAGTGCACGACGCACATGAACTGAAATGCATGATCAATTTTCTCTTCTAACTCTAGGGCCTGTACTGATTTAATTCCGACGGTACTGAGGCAACTGAGGTCTTTTGAAGAATGAAAATGCACTGATTACTATTCTATCAGCGCCTTTTCATTGCGAGATTGTCTTGAATTCTCACCGAATCACCAATAATTGAACACGTGAGCAAAATATTAAGGATTATTGAATACTTGATAATTATATGCTGGCAAAGAGGCGGGCGAGACGTAATTTTATTTAGACGAAAAGGAAATTCCAAATAGATAAAAACGAAAGAACAAGCTCTTCATTTATAACAAGCACTTGAATGAAATTAATCCTGATTTTCATTTTGAAGTGGCAGCGGAAATGAACCCTTTTTTGTGAAGTTTTATTGTAGTTTTCTTTTGTTTACTCCGGCAAACGTGTTCAATTTCTAGGTTTTCATTTCGTATGAGTATCTTTTGTTCAAGTAGCCGCCGCCATATACCGCCATTCAGTGTGGATTAAAATGCTCTTCATTTAATTTTTTTTTTTTTTTTTGTATTTGTCGTTGCGCCTTAGACGTCACCCAATGATGTCGAGGACTGACAATGAAGTGCTTACAGGAGTTTTATACTTAATTCTTGTAATATTCAATTGAAACATTTTTGGGAAAATCAGCTATGCTCGCATATAATCTTTTGGTAGTATGCTCTCATAAACGTGCTCCTTTAATTTAATATCCGCTTCCGCTTAGAATACCGCGACAGCGGAATCCTTTAATGTCATTCCTTGAATGCCGATAACGTTGATGCGGATTTTTTCCCTTGCTTGTTGGATGTGGAATAAGGTAGTGGTTAAGTAGAAAGCAGTCAAAGTGTAGAGGAAACTTCCTATTTGCATACATTCATAATAGACAGGAAGGATGTTCATTTCCACGACGTTGTTGTACATTTGATTGAATTTAAATAGCAACGGTTACTTCTTAGATGGTAATGATGCTGAATTCTCCTTCTCTCTTATTTCTGATTAGCTTCCTTTATGCTACATTCATATAAACAGGGTGGAAAGTTAATGAGTTGGAAGCCCTTTGCAATCTATATCGAAATGAATTTTATTTAATTTTGTTAATCAATAAAACCAAAGAGGAATTATAGAAGGAATCTTTGCAGAATTAATGCAGTCAACTTTTTGAAATTTTGCGACTAGCAAAATAGTAGAAAAACATTGCTTTGACAAAGTATAGCGCTTCTATAATTCCTCTTTGGTTTTATTGATTTGGTTTTATTTATTGAAAATACAAAAATAAAAAAATACAAAAAACCGAAAATTCAAAAACATGATGTACGTAAATACAAAAATGAAAATATAGAAAAGTACAAAAATACAAAAACATTAGGATACAAAAATACAAAAATATAAAAATACAAAAATACAAATTACAAAAATAGAAAAGAGCAAAAATAAAAAAGAACAAATTCACAACAGAACCAACACACAAAAATATAAAATTACGAAAATACAAAAATTAAAAAATTTAAAACTACAAAAATACACAGATCCGAAAATACAAAAATATAAAAATAAGGTAGACTGGGTACGGTTGAAACATTTTAACGTTTATCGTCCATTGCATCGGAACTAGTTAACCAAGCGATGACGGAAATTTATTAAAAAAAATATCATATATTGGTCTCCTAATGGGCAATGTTATTGAGATTAAATCCAATTTTAAAAAAAGGTAATTTGTTTCAACCGTTTCCATGCCAGGGTTGTTTGAAACAGTGCCTGGTGTCAATTGAAACACATGCAAATTATAAAATCAAATTTGAAGAAATTTAATTTGTTTTAAAATTTGTTTGCCTGGTGTCAATTGAAACACATGCAAAATATAAAAATAAACATGTTTTATTCATCGTCTTATAATATTTTACGACTCGTAAAAGCACAGTTGAACATCAAAAATATTTTTATACCCCCACGTTTAAAAAACGTTAATGGGGGTATATTAATTTTGTCACTCAGTTGGTAACGCCCATAAGTAAGCGTGGCAGGTATAGAAAAGTATATATATTATTGATCAGTATCACCACCCGAGTCGATTTAGCCATGTTCGTCTGTCTGTCCGTCTGTGATCACGATTACAGCCGTAATTTTAAAGCTATCATCACGAAATCGAATATTTAAGCTTTTATCTAAAAAATAATAGTCAAGTTCAAAAATGAGCCAAATCGGATGAAAACCACGCCCACCTCCCATACAAAGTGACTTTGTCAAAAAAGTAAAACCTCTTTAAATCCTACAAAAAATAATATATGAACTTGATATTTTGCATATGAACTTTGATATATAATATGTACTCTGTGTATGAAATTCAACCAAATCGAGTGAAAACCACACCCACCTCCTATACAAAGTGATATGTCAAAAAACAAAAGCGAATATTTTGTGTTAATAATATGATGAAAATGTTTTTACAAATACACATATTATTGACTGCTTAAGACTTTATATATACTTCGGTTTGGACGTGGGGGTATTATAACTTCGGCCCAGTCGAAGATCATTTCTTACTAGTTTTTATTAATATTCAAGTCTTTCACTATATTTATAATCTTGCATTAATTTTAATCAGCCTTCAAAGGCTTATATTAAGTATAACTTAAATTATTTAATAATCAAATGTTGGTGACGATTATTTTTTTGTAGTTTTTGTGTATTACTTGCTATTATATTTCTCAAAATTCAACAGCATTTATTATAAACTCCATTTATTTTCAACTGTTTCAACTGTCCCCAACCACCAACCAGGTATAAAACGGTTCTCATCAAGAATGATAATAAATTTGAATAAAAACTAATCATACAGCCATATGCTACAAACTTCAATTAAAACGATATAAAACTTTCAATACTCTAATTTCTTAAAATCATAATAATTGCAAAAATGTACGGACAAAAAAATACTATTTTTCCATTAAAAGATACAATGGAGCCTCCTATACACAATCACAGTGCGAGAAGAGCAAAGCAAGATAAAAATTCGTATTTCGGCTTGTCGCCCGCTTCGTTCTCCCTTTGTACCCCTTAACCTCATCACCCACGGTGGCAAGATATTCGCTTTGTTTCAACCGTACCCAGCCTACCCTACAAAAAATACAAAAATACAAAAATTCAACAAAAAATAAAAAATATAATAATACATAAATACATAAA
This sequence comes from Pherbina coryleti, assembly GCA_943735915.1. Classification (NCBI taxonomy): domain Eukaryota; kingdom Metazoa; phylum Arthropoda; class Insecta; order Diptera; family Sciomyzidae; genus Pherbina; species Pherbina coryleti. The sequence continues at coordinate 147,699,399 of OX030949.1, read as the reverse complement.
CACAAAATAAAAAATACAAAAATAAAATAAAAATACAAAAATACAAAAATTCAAACATACAAAAACACAAATTAACAAAAATATAAAAATGCTTGCGTACAAAGAACAATGTAGCATTGAACAAAGCAACAGTTCAATTAAATAAGTCCATAAAAATAATTTCAAAATTTTTTTTTTGTAAAAATTTATCTCAAAAACGGGTTTTGTTGTAAAAATGGATATAAATTCAATATCAAATTATATTATAAAAGTTGTAGAGGTTGGAAAGTAAATTATAAAGCTTCAAGTATAAAGCTTATTTATTTCGTATTGCGTTGTTGCAATAATGTCGTTACTACAATACCACAAAATTCTTCTCCTATATTATCCACCATTCTTCTTTGACAGATGTCAAACGAGATAAATTATAAAAGTTGTAAAGATTTAAAAATATAACAAAGAGCTTTTTTCAACAAATATTTCAAATTAACTCTTGTACACAGTTTAATAGTCTGAAGACATTGGGCGCGACAGCAACATTACGACACAACGCTAACAGAAATACGACAGCAACAAACTGTAATTTTGTACATATATAATTATTGAAGTCTGAATGACAACAAACAAATAAATGAACGCAAAAACAGATAAAAGTCAAATTAGAAATAGATATAAATTTGTGACGACAACGTTGTTGCAATGAGCAATGACGTCGTTACTACAATACCACAAAATACTTCTCCGTCATTCTTCTTTATTTTTCTTTGACAAATTTTAAAATAGTTGCGATTTTTCTTTATGAATATTTTATGCATAAATCTCTCCAGCGGTAACTGAATATTTTTCACCTATTCTAATATCATTGAATTAAATAATGAATTCTTTTTATTGCAGGTTATTTTCTATGATTCCGATTGGAATCCTACGGTTGATCAACAGGCCATGGATCGTGCACATCGTCTGGGACAAACGAAACAAGTAACAGTGTATCGCTTGATATGCAAAGGAACCATTGAAGAACGAATACTACAGAGAGCGCGCGAAAAGAGTGAGGTGTGTAAAAATTAAGAAAAAAAAAAGCAAAATATTACGTAGATGATGATCTTCCTGCGTTATTGTTCTCATAGCGTGTTGAGGAAACCACAAAGTTTTTTGTTATATTTTTTTTTTAATGCTTAAGACGCTTTGTTATGTAAAACTAAGAAATTAAAAACGGAACGAAAACAAAAAAAAAAAAAAACTAAAACGCACATAAAAAAGTGTTGCATACCCGCATATTAGGCACGTGCGTCGTCGTGGTAGCGTTTTGTGGAACATGATCACTTTTTTGCTGCAGTTGTTGTTGTTTTGTTTATTATTTTAATCGCTGTTGTTGGTTTCATACTCGTTGCGCTCACACCGGAAACTAATTATTCAATTTAATGTTGGTAGGCGACACTTTTCTTTTTATCCGCCCCGAAAAGAAGACAAATTTCAATGCGTGCACGTGAGACTCTCCTGCTCAACTAAGGGTGTCTCTCTTTTTTTTTTAATTTACTTAAGTAGAATCTAGTTTTGTTCAATTTTCGGATATTGTTCAAAGGAGAAAGAATGAAAATCGAATTATTTTATCACTACTGATTAAATCTTTTAAAATGGAGTTGTTCAATCTGTTCTTAAAGCAGATTTAGTGATATTAAATAAATTGCATAATGTTTAATTTTGTTTTCCTTAATTTAATTTAGTTAAATTTAATTTAAATTTTAAATTCTGAGTTTTAATTATTTTGATATTTAAAATTAAAAGTTTTGTAATTTTGCTTTTTTGTATTTTCATATTTTTGTATGTTGGTTCTTTTGTAAATTCATTCCTTTTATTTTTGTTCTTTTCTATTTTTGTGTTTTTGGATTTTTAAAATTTTTGTATATTTGAGTTTTTGTATTTTTGTATTTTTGAATTTTTGAATTTTTGTAGTTTTGTAATTTTGTATTCATGTATTTTTGCATTTTTGTATGTGTGTACATCTGTATTTTTATAATTTTGAATTTTTAAATTTTTGAATTTTTGTTTTTTTTTTTTTTGTAAAGTTGTATTCTTGTGTTTCTGTGTTTTTTTATTTATGTATTTTTGTATTTTGTTTCTTATTTTTGTGATTTTAAATTTTTTTATTTTAGTAATCTTGTATGTATGTATTTTTGCATTTTTGTATTTTTGTTTTTTTGTATTTTTGTTTTTTTGTATTTTTTGTACATTTGAATTTTTGTATTTTATTTTTGTGTTTTTGAATTTTTTATTTTTGTAATTTTGTATTTTTGTATTTTATTTTTTTAATTTTGTAGTTTTGTATATTTTTGTGTTGCTTCTTCTGTAAATTTGTTGTCTTTATTTTTGTACTTTTCTATTTTTGTATATTTGTCTTTTTGTATTTTTGTGTGTTTGAGTTTTTGTATTTCTGTATTTTTGTATGTTTGAATTTTTGTATTGTTGTTTTTTTATTTTTTTTTTTTTGTAATGTTGTATTTTTTTATTTGTGTATTTTTTGTATTTTTGTGCTTTTGTATTTTTGCATTTTTGTATGTTTGTACATCTGTATTTTTCTTTTTTTAATTTTTGTATTTTATTTTTTAGTTTTGTATTTTTGTTTTTTATATTTTTGTATTTTTGTTGTTTTGTTTTTGTATTTTTGTTTTTTTTTTATATTTTTGTATGTTGGTTCTTTTGTAAACTTGTTCTTTTTATTTTGGTTCTTTTCTATTTTTGTATTTTTGTACTTTTTAATTTTTGTATTTTTGAACTTTTGTATTTTGATATTTTTTTGTTTTTTTGTTTTATTTATGTGTTTTTTATTTTTATACTTTTTTATACATCTGAACTTTTCTGCTTGTATATTTCTGTGATTTTGTATTTTGTGTTTTTGTATTTTTGTTTTTTTGTTTTTGTATTTTATATTTTTGTATTTCTGTTTTTTATTTTTGTATTTTGTTTTTTTTTTTGTACTTTTGTATTTTAATATTTTGGTTTGTTGGTTCTTTTTTAAATTTGATCTTTTTATTTTGGTTCTTTTCTATTGTTTTTTTGTATTTATGTATTTTTTAATTTTTGTATTTTTGTATTTATGTATTTTTGTAAATTTGTTTTTTTTGTATTTTATATTTTTGTATTTTTGTTTTTTGTTTTTGTATTTTATATTTTTGTTTTTTTTTTTTTTTTTTTTTTGTATTTTTATATTTTTGTTTGTTGGTTCTTTTTTAAATTTGATCTTTTTATTTTGGTTCTTTTCTATTGTTTTTTTTTTTATATTTATGTATTTTTGAATTTTTGTATTTTTGTATTTATGTATTTTTGTAAATTTGTTTTTTTTATTTTTGTGTTTTTGTATTTTTGTATTTTATATATGTATTTTTTTTTTGTTTTCGTATTTTTGTATTTTTATCTTTTTTTGGTTTAGTTTTGGATTTTTATATTTTGTATTTTTATATTATTATATTTTTGTATGTTGGTTCATTTGTAAATTTAACCATTTTTATTTTTGTATTTTTTGTTTTTTTTTATTTATTTTCTATTTTTTTTTTTTTTGAATTTTTGTAAATTGTATTTTGTATGAAATTTGAATTTTCAAATTTTTGAACCGTTTTCGTTTTTGAAAAATTGAAGTATTTTTTTTTCTTTTTTTATTTTTTATTAGTCTGTTTTGTTTTATCTATATTATTACCTGTTATACTTTTAAAATATTTTTTGTTTATTTATTTAATTGTTATTTCTTCCTTGAAAACTTATTATCTATCTTTTCTCTTTTTTCTATCGTTTTAGATCCAACGTATGGTTATAAGTGGCGGTAACTTTAAACCAGACACATTAAAACCAAAAGAAGTTGTCTCCCTGCTATTGGATGACGAAGAAATCGAACTGAAGTGTAAGTTTACTGTAAATATGGCAATAATGAAAAGCTTTCATACAACTAAATAATTAAAAATTTTTAACTTTTTTCTCTGTAATAAGTATTTTTGCAATACTAAAACCCTTGTCTTGATCCACTTTCCAACATAACCACATGCATTGAAATGCCATTTTCAGAATATCTCCGGTTTTTATTTGAAATAAAAAATCTTTACATTTGTCTCTTTTTGAATTTCTATAAAACAACTTTTACTGACCTAAGGTCCTTAAGTCTTATTTTTTTTTTCTTATTTTATCATATTAGCAAATCCCGTTTTTTTTTAAATTTTTCGTTTGTAAATTTGTGCCATTATGTAAATTTAAAATTATTTTCAAATAAAAATTGATCGCAATGAATTTAACAATGTTGAAATACAAATATTTTTGCAATTTAAATTGTTGCAACGAATGTTTTTCTAATATTAAGATCGCAAGACTATAAAAACTTATACAATTTTTCATAATGAATTTTAAAATTTGTCGCAATGAAAGTTGTCCCTCTAAAGCTATTCGCATTGTATTCTATGACAATATGTCATTTCGCCTCAAAATTACATAAAGATGTATTTAATGCCAGATTTTGTTGGTGTTTTTTATTGTTTTTGCGAAATTTTATGGATTTTAAAATTTGTCGCAATCAAATTTGTCGCAATGAAATATGTCCCCATTAACTTATTTGCGCTTTAGCTTATAATATTGTATAATATTGTATTTTATCGCCTCATAACTACTTCATAATATAATTTAGCCCCATATTTTGTCAAATTCTGTGAATGGATATTTGTCCCAACTAAACTATTTGTTGTGCATTTTATCAAAATTAATACATTTCCCGGTTTTAAAATGCTTCACTACGTTTTTCCGGCGACGTGATGATATTTGATGCATTGAAATGTACAACAATAAAGTTGCTTGCAATGCACAATGCATTTATTCACTTTGAATTGCTTAAAATTCTCATTTTTTCTAAATAAAGTTTGTCGCAATAAAATTATTGCTACAAAATATGTCGCAATAAATGTAATACCAATGAATTTAAGCTATTTGACAACTTCACTTTACACGCATTATATTGAATTTTGTCGCAACTATATTTTTGCTAATAAATTATGTTTTATAAATTTTATCGCAATCAATTGCTGCACGATTATTCATTTGCAGCTAGATTGATGCATGTCGCAATGAAATTTGTCGAACAATATTTGTCGATCTAACAATTTGTCTAACAATAGTGTCGATCAATAATAGAAAATAGTTTCGTAGTGTCGCAATAATAGAAATTCTTCTAACAATAGTAGCGACCGTAGTCGAGTGCGTAAAAACGACGTGAACCAATCGATGCCAATTCGACACCAGGTTCAATCCCCAACTTAACACAGAAAATTTTTTCAATTTTAGTTCATTTTTCTGATTGGTCGTCAACTCTTTGCAGGCAATCGGCATGTAAAAATAATACTATCTACGGCTTCTTGAGAACATGCATGAATCCGCAGTTGTCATAAAACAAGAAGGTTCTTGTTCTCGATCATTTGCGTATAAAACATTTTATAATACGCACAACACAGTTGGATTATAAGAAGTTCGGTCAAAGTCCTTTTAAGGGCTGAAATAGTTAATTAGTTTTTTTTAATGTCTGTCGCAATGCATTGTGTCCCAAAGCTTGAAGCAAAGTGTACTATCTATGGAAATGAATTGTATCCCACAGTTGATGCAAAGTGTATTTTTTTTTAGTAAATTGATTGTCGCATTGATTTTGGTCTCAATACAATTTATCGCAATATATGAGTTTTATTACTATTTTTTTTTTTTATATATTGCTTATAAGTGCCTTTTAACACGATGAGATTTGTCGCATGGCCTGTCGCAATGAAGTTTATTAACAAAAATCGAATTGTATTTTGTCCTAAATATTGCTTTAAAACAATTTTATGGGCAAAACTGTCGCATTGATGTTTGCGACAATGGGACAATGAAGTTTATCTTGTCCTAGCTAAATAATTCGTTTTTAGCGTTAAATTGCTTGTCGCAAGTTTATATACAAAAATCCATCGAATTGTTTTTAATTCTAAATATTGCTTTAAAATAATTTTATAGTAAAACTGTCGCATTGATTTTTGCGACTATGGGACAATGAAGTTGATCTTGTCCTAGTTAAATAATTAATTAACGCTTTTCACTGTTAAATTTATCGCAGTGAAATATCTTTCACATAAAAATGGTCGCATTTAAATGTGTCGCAATGAAATGTGTCGCATTGAAATGTACTGCATTTAAATTTGTCGCAATGAAATTTATGTGATATACATATATAATTTCATAACAATGTCTTTCATGCCATCAAAATGAAACGAATTGCAAATTGTCGCAATGCTTTCTAAAGCATCTCATGAGTTTTTCTTGTTATTCTTAATGATTCAATGTAAAAAATTTGTTGATTAGTAAAGTCAACTCAGAGCCATACCATTACAAATTCATAAAGATGTATAGTTACTCAAATCATTAATATATATTTATAATGTACAGATATCGCAGACTCAACGGAATTGAAGTAATAAGTGGAGTCATATAAGTTGTCGCAAGGAAATTTGTCGCAATTAAATTACACGTTATAATATGCAATTGAATAGATTTTGTTATTATGTTGTTTGCCATAAATAATTAGTCGGAACTAAATGTGTCGCAGATACTTAGTCGCAATGTGTTTTTCTATTTAAAATTCCTGAAATTGTTTTATTTATTAGAAAATTGTGCAAAATTTTTCATTTATAAATAAAAATATAGATTAAAAATTAATATTCGTTTTATTCCTTTCATAGATCGTCAAAAAGCTGACGAAAAGAAGAGCAGTACCGCTGATGGGTCTACAGTGGGATCAAGAGAAACAACGACATCAACGCCAACAGCAGCAACATCAATAACAACAAATGATAGAAAGCGCAAACTACAAAACAGGGTGAGAACTTAATACATATTTTCGAATTCATCAAAATATATTAAAATTTTTTTGTTCTTATCCTTTGACAAGATCATTTATGATTTTATGATATTCTACAGAACGTCTTATTGTTATATTTTAAAACATGTCCCCTTTCATCTCCATGGCAACCTATTTGTTAAGAGTTGAATTTTATTTATTCTACCATTTCTTTGCCAATGACTTCTTTCATCTAGTTTCTTAATGAAATTAAATGATCTCTTAAGCTTCATGTTCGTTCATTCTTTAACTGCTGCCTGCTTTTCTTTTATTTCCGTCATGGTCACGTGATTCACAAATACAATTCAATTTGTATCACTTGCTCGCTGCGCTGTGCTGCGTGCAGCAAAAGACGAGCGTTAATGTCAAGGTTTGAACTTATTTTTTCCAACATCAAAGTCATCGTCTTCGTCGAGTAGTTTTTCATTCAGAATCACGTGCTGCATATGGCAAACCCTTCTAAGCCCAAAAAAAAAAACACTACGAAGTGCCACGCAACAATAAGTGTTTTCAAGTGAAGTCTCCGCTGTTGCTGGTGTTGTTTCTACTTATTCTTCTTCTTTATATTTGACTTCGTCTTCCTGTACGGTTAAGTTTTTGTGCGTCCAACTGAGCCAAGTGGTCGGTCGCAGTCAGCCGCCATCGTCGAAGTAGTCGTCGTCGTCTGCCTTGTTGTCGTACGTCGTTTTCATTGGTTTCGCTAAATGATTTTGCTCGTTCAATGGAAGAGTGATTATTGTAAATGGTTTTCCATAAGAAGCTGTTGACTTCTTTTCATTTCATCCCTTCTCTCCTCCCTAACTTCCTTTCTTTCTATATTGAGACCACGACGACGACGACGACGCACTCATAGCAAAATAAAAACGTTACCAACTTCAATATTAAATTGAAGTTCAGTTCATATACCACGTCAAAAGTTCTTAACATGGCTTTTTGTGTGCCAACAAAAACTAAAAGCAAACCATCATTATCAGGTAGAAGGGGAAAACATGCCACAGTTGTAGCTAGTTGTTTCAGGCACAACTTAAAGTTGCTGATAGCAAAAATATTAAAAAAAAAACTACTCAAAATTGCTTGCATTTTCAGTATTTTCAGCAAATAGCTGATGATAATGCATTTTGCTTTCTTGAAGAAAATAAGCGGAAGAAGCCTTTCCGCTTGGAATTTTCCTCAAAACGAAATAAATTCATTTTGTCATACGTTTGACCAAAATTTTAGTCATTGTAACCATTTCGGCAAAAACACTAGCTTAGACAATACATGCCATAAAATACAAACTGTTAAATATGGACTGTGTATTCTGTCCTTTATAGCGAGAGAAAAATTAATGTTCTCACCACTTGATGGTGAACTTCACTTGATGGTGAACAAAATGAACTTCTTACAAATAGAAGGTTAAGGCTTAAACTCAGAATAATTTACCTAAAAGTTCTGAAAAAAAAAATTAAAGATACAGACCATGTGGTGAAATTTATATCACAATTTAATTATAATTCTAATTTAAATATATCAAGATGCCTTACATATTTAGGCTATATAACGGCAGCAACTCCCAGCCTTAAAAAAAAAATTAGGAGTTTTAACCAGGGATCGTTATTATTATAAGCGTTATCCAAAAACTCACAGTTTAATAATTATTTTCAAATTTTGATTTTATTGCTCAACAATAAAAATTACGTTACGATTTTTAACGTTTTGATCAGAAATAAAAGTTATTTTTTGATTTTCATTTTTCTGTTCAAGAATAAGAATTATTTTTGAGTTTTATTATTTTGCTCAACAATAAAAATTGTTTCTCAATTTTAAGTTTACGTTTAAAAATAAAAATCATTTGCCCAGTTTTGTTTTTTTTCTTCAAACAAAACTCAAAACACCACACTGCTTTGTTGCTGGCCCATGCCAATTTTTATTCCATACACCTAAACTTTAAAGGGGGCTTTAAGGGATGGCCGGAGAGGTTTAATGTGTATGACTGACCCCCATTACTTTTGCAAAAGCAACATTTTTCCCCTTCGGGACCTATTCCCTTCGACCACTCCTTATGGGGACTCCCATACAAATTTTATTTATTTTTTGACGTGACGAAGTTACGTTGTACTTCTCTAGTTTCCAAAAAAGTTGAAAAATGAATTTTTTAAAAATTCATCTGCGTTTCATTGAATTGTTACTCGCTGGGTATAAGAGCTATGATTAAAAAAATAGTATGACCATAAAGGTTAATTCTTTGACTATATTAAAAAAACAAAAAAAAAATTTAATACGGCATAGGGACGTAGTGGGAGCTACGTAAGCAACGCAACTGAAAATTTGTTACATGGAATTATTACTCGCTGAGTATTAGTGCTAGGGTTAAAAATACGATACGCCAATAAAGGTCTACTGGAAGCCCTCACAACAAAATTAGACAAAAAATTTCTGACATCATGGGGACGCTGAGAAAGCCGCTCAAAGATCGATAACGCAACATTCATGCAGCGGCGTTGCATTGAATTTTTACTCAATGAGTATATAACCTACGATAAAAGTTTAAGAAGGAAAATAAAGTTTTTATACATGGCTTTACGACAAAAATAAAAAAAAAAATTCCGGCGTCGTCAGGTCGTGAATATAGCAGCTTATGTAACAGAAATGTAATATCGTTGCATGGAATTATTACTCACTCAGGAGGAGTGCTTCAGTAAATTTTGTTTTACGACAGCAGGGATGTGTTATTGCGCTTCACAACTAAATTACTAAAAAAAATTTGATGTCATGATTTCAGGGATGCAATCACATAATGCAGTAAAAATGCTACAGCCATGAAAAAACGTTGCATGGATTTTTAACTCTGTGACTACTGGTGCAACGGTAAATTTTAAGGAACGAAAACAAAGGTGAGGTCTTGGAGCATATGACAAAAATAAAAAAAAAAATTGACGGCGTGTCAAAAACCCTCAGGGAACCGCCTAATGTGACGCATATGCATCAATTTTGGTCGATTAATTTAAATTAGAGCACAACCAATGGGGAACCAAAAAAAAAAGCTAAACGAAAAGCACCAACTCCAACTCCAAATCCAACAGTAACTCCAACACCAACACCAACACCAACACCAACACCAACACCAACACCAACACCAAGACCAAGACCAACACCAACACCAACACCAACACCGACACCGACACCAACACCAACACCAACACCAATACCAACACCAACACCAACACCAACACCAACACCAACACCAATACCAACACCAACATCAACATCAACATCAGAATCAACATCAACATCAACATCAACATCAACATCAACATCAACATCAGAATCAACATCAACAACAACACCAACACCAACACCAACACCAACACCAATACCAACACCAAAACCAACAACAATATCAACATCAACATCAACATCAACATCAACATCAACATCAACATCAAAATCAACATCAACACCAACACCAACATCAACACCAACACCAACACCAAAACCAACAACAATATCAACATCAAAATCAACATCAACATCAACATCAACATCAATATCAACATCAACATCAACATCAAAATCAACATCAACATCAACATAAACATCAACATCAACATCAACATTAACAACAACAGCAAGAAACTTCGTCACGTCAAAACCTACGGGTGTGTCCACGGCACAGCCAACTCTTTTTTATTTTATATATTTTCCCTACCTACAAAACATAAAACTGGATAAATGATTTTTAATTTTGAGCGTAAAAAATCAAAATTGAGAAAAATCTTTTATTTTAGCGCGAAAAAAATAAAAATTTAGAATAAATTTTCTTGAACAAAAAAATAAAAATCAAAAAATAACTTTTAGTTTCGATGAATGATATAAAAATCAGTAAATAAAAATTGAATTAAATTTTTATTGGTATAGCTCAAAAAATAAAAATCATTTCATATTTCAATAGAACATGCATTAAGCAGCATATTAAAGTACATAATCCAAAATGTGCTCCGACATTTGGAACATGTTGATTGTTTTTTTTTATTTAATTTTTGGAAATACACTCTGCGCCATTAGCTTAAGAACATATGCACTCCGCTGAAAGCCAATTAAAAAAAAAATGTGCAAAATTTGAAAACGATATTTTTTTCCTTCTACGCAAAAAAATTCCCGGAAAAAAAAAAATTTTTTTAAATTTGTAGCCTATATGCCCCCTTAAGTCAAGCTGAAAAATCTAAAATTGAAGCGTTTCATGAAGAGGGCTACAGCACCCGTGTAATTGCTGGTAAAATTGGGAGAAGCAAAACGGTGCTGAATAATTTTCTAAGAAATATGCAAGGCTATGTAAAAAACTAAAAAGGGCGCACTTATAGAGCCACTACAGCATCAGAAAATAGATTAATAGTACGTGCAGCGTCCAATTCGGCTAAATCTGCAGCAAAAAACAAGGCTGAAACGGGAGTTGAAGCTAGCTTTTTAAGAGTGCGTTGCGTCATAAAGTCATCTGAACATTTACAGCGAAAAAATTTAAAAAAAACCAACAACGCTCAATCAACAACATTGAGCATTTTGCATTTTCGTCTAGAATTTGCTTAACGTACAATGTCCTGGACTACAGAGTGGAGAAGAGTTGTTTTCTCGGGCGAAAACAAATACAATTTAGACGGCCCTGATGGCTACAATTATTATTTTTATGATTTGAGAAGAGAAGAACGGTTTTAGCTAAACACCATAGTACAGAGGGTGGTGTTATTTCCTATTGTGGAACGATTGACCTGGTTTTTGAAAATGCGAAAATGACTGCACAAACATACAAAAACATTCTGGAAGTGGCTTTCCCACAGTTTAATAATTTATTTAGATCACTTGATTGGACCTACCAACATGACAATGCTCCAATTCACACTGCAAGACTTGTAAAAACCTGGATTCGAGAACAAGAGTGTTGAGGTCTTGGAATGGCCCCTCCTTACTAAGCAGACCTTAACGTTGTGGGAAATCTGTAGGGTTGGCTTTCCAGAAAAATTTACGAAAATGGAAGACAAATCGACAACAAAAATTCTTTGATTGACGCCATCAAAATGACATGGGATCAAGCATGGTGAAATAATTATAAGGTGTTCTCATCGCATGACAATATATTTTTTGACAATCTGAAGCGTTTCATATAAACGTTTTTGGATGAAAATGCCAAAATAAGGCAGCCTATTTTTTTCTGATTCCGGATGAGAACACCTTATATTTATTCCACCATGGGATGAAGTAAACCTAAATTACTTGAAATCACTTTATAATTCAATGCCCAGTCGTGTCTACGAGGTGATCTTAAAGAAAGGGGGCAGTAATCATTTATGGTCAAAACAATTTAAATCCGTCACTATTCTTCGGGTTTTTCTAGGTCCCCTTATCCTAATGACGAACGAAAAGGTATTAAATTTAACAAGCTGTATACATGAAGTTCTACAATATGTCCAATACTGTTTCAGAAAGATTTTTTTATTTGAATTCTGTTTTGTTTTTTTATGTTTAATAAATCAAAAAACAAAAATTCAAAATTTAGTCTGTGTAACTCTTTTTACTACAATAAAGTAAAATGAGTATTGCTGTCCTTAAGCTAATGATGCTCAGTGTAATCGTTATTTTCTGTCCCTAGTTTTAACCATAAAAATTGAATTGAAAATAACTCGAAAGGATATTCTAAAAAAAAAAAAAAAAAACAAATAAATGTAACACATCATCTATATTATTATTACGCATTTAAGCATAATAAATAAATGCTATTTTCATAAATGGGGTATCAATAGAAAGGTCTTGAACCGGAGATATGTAATAAGGTCTTACTTTTTCTTGAGTGTTGTGTATTTTAACAAAAAAATGCAAAACAATCTTCTGTTTTGCAATCTTATATACCTTATCTTTATATATTTTATCGTACCAGCCGCAAAATAGCAAGTTAATTCAAAATCGCTATTCCAGGAGAAGCTAGCTTGGTTTAAGTAGGACGTACCTTGCACAACCAATTCAAACTTCCTCGATCTCTTTTTATATACTTACTATATGTATGTATTATGTTTCGCGATATTACCAGACATTCGGAAACTGTTTTTTGAAAAGTTTTTGTATTTTCTGGTGATTTTAAGGAAACAGTTCGAATTATCCCTGGTGAGGGAATTATTACACCACAATTTAAGCTCGCATACATTTTTTTCTTTTTAAAATGCAACAATTTCTAATTCCGGTCTCATTGTTATTTGTTACGACTATTAATAAGAGCCTGAGACAGTCATTGAGAAAAGTTCCAATATACCTGCAAACACCTGTTTCGCACACCGCCAATAATATTTCGCATTAAGTCGAATGAGTCCGCTCTTTTGATGGCTTGAAAATTTGTAGTAAAGAAAAGAGTATACAGCGCATTCTACTCAACAATGAAGGTTTCACAACATCATATATAGTTTACACAGAAATATGTTAAAAAGTGATAACAATTCTAATAATAAAAATAAAAAATCTTACACTAGATATTTTTTTTTTCATTTTGGATCTTTAACGATATACCGGTGTACTAGTTATACCAATTTTTTAATACTTCACTGTTAAGCATCTCATGTCGCATCCCCATATTCCTGGAAATAGCCTAATTTGGAAATAAGTGTTTTTTCTCCCTACTCTTCTGTGACTTTTAGTAACCCCGCAATTGCATGCGATTATCTTTTTATGTAGGTTAGTCGTTATTTAGAGCTTACGATGGTTCTAATCTTTTTTAATCTCTGCCATTTTTTATATAAAGTTTAAAGTTTTCGAGGAAAAGAAAATCACAAACTTTCTACATGATGTATTCCATAAATAATTTTTTTTTTTCTAAAACAATCAACTTTTCGAAAAAACTACTGAAAATCAAAATACTTAGAATTCTTCAACTCTCTTCTGAATTCTTCAAGTTCAATTCTCATCTGCAAAATCAAGCTTTGGACAACCTGCCGCGTTTAATATTTCAACTGTTTATAAATTGAGGCCATAAGCAAGCAATTATAGAAAAAGATGCATTTATACTTCTTGATGTTCGGTCAAGACCATTTTATATTGTAATGTGTGCATCAAAAAAAGTGTAGGATTTGTTTTTTGCATAAAAACTTAGAATTGTTCTGATGTCTCTTAAATTTTATTGGATTATAAAAAAGACACATATCCTAACCGCCTCGACTTAGCTTACAGATTTTAATTCTCTTGTTTTTCGAAATTTTCGATTACTCTTTCATATAATAAGGGCTCTGTTTCGGCGATGACGACTTCAATGTTCGCTTTGAAAGAGAATGGTTAACGTAGACCTGATCCTTAACATAACCTCAAAGGAAGAAGTAGAAAAAGTATTATATTGTAAAATCTTGGTGGCCAATTGGTTTCTCCAAAACGCAAAATTACGCAACCAGACCGCAATAACTCGATTGTTTCGTGACTTGTGTGGCATGTAATACCACATCCTGTTTGCAAAAATCACCCAAGGCCCAATACGTAGTACGTACGGCGCTACTGGTGGTCCGCGGGCTGCAGTTCTTGAGTCAATAGAATTTTGTACGCATGCAGGGTCAAATTTTTCGTCAACATTCGCTCCGGTGTGGACTTGCAGGAGCACGGTGTGACGAATAGAGGTGTTTGGGTCGTTTTCAACACTTTTCACTTTTATTCTGTTACTTTTACTATGACGTTATAAAACTAAAACCGAGTCTATAAGAAATCGCTGCTGATATAGGGAAATGTCGATTTTAAAATTTTGAACCTTGCAGAGTTAAATAGCTCGAGTTTGCCGATTTCGAAACCGATACCGATGATCTGTTATTTTATCTTTTATTTCAAGTGTAGTTGTATCGTTGCTCTTCTTCAAATCCTCCACTTAATTATTGCAACATTCCCTCACAACTGGGTCCCCGTTTTCGATTTTTATTATCTTTACTTATGACTTTCTTCTTGCCATTTATTTTCCTGCTGCTTTTTGCCACGTTTTGCCAACCAACCAGTCTAGAACTTGGCTCGAACATGATGCTTTTCTTGAATGGATTTACGGCGTTTTATGCTCGGCTTGGCTTTGGTCTGTTGCATAAAATCTAGAATTCTTGCTTATTTTCAGTTTCTGATATAAATGATATCGCGTATTCGCCGCTATCAAGCTGAAGCTTTTCTATTATTTTCATTTTGAAATTTTTGTTTTCTTACAACTGTTTTAATTTCTTTTTCCTTTTACAGTCTACTTCTGGTGCTGGCGCTGCTTTGGGAGGCATAACAATTGCGGCAACTACACCGAATGGCAGCGATGACAACAATCAACAGCTTTCGCAAGAGCTACAGCCACCGGCACACAAACGCTTGCGATTGGATGCCGCAGCTACTGCCACCGCCACCGTCGCCGCCGCCAACAATATTGATGATGATTCCATTGATGCATCTGCCACAAATGATTCAGCTAGTCCTGCCGGAAACAGCAATAACACCAACAACAATTATAGTGAACCATTTGTGCCTGGCGCTACAACGGTGCTGTCCAATGATGATTCAGATAACGAGGCATTGATTGTAGACTGTGAGAGTCCGCTACGAAGCACGGAATCGCCAAGTAAGTTTTTTTTTATTTTTAGATTTTCAACATGTTGCTGCATTTGTGGGCCAATCAGTAGCAACAATTTTGTGATTTTTTTTTTTTTTTAATTAATGTGTTGTGGAAAATAATTTGCCTAATTTTGCTGCTCACTCGTTAAGGAAATTTAAATATTTTCCGGTAGCTCTTTTCGAGCACATTTTTGGCAACATTAAAAATCTATCTTATTTTTAATATTATTTTTGTTGTTGTTGCTTGTGCTGCGCATGTGCTACTCACCCATTTTCCTGCCTTTCCACAAACTGCGATAGCATCGCACTTTTGCTGTTTTTGCAGCAAACGTAGGCAGCAGACGCTGTCGACATGGTCGACATTCAGTATCGAATTGGTACATCATTCGATTGAAAGCCTAGAGTGACCAGCGGAGATTTTTTCCAGTAATTTTTAGCAACATTTTTTGTTTAAGTTTGTTGTGCAAGGTGGGACAAAAGTAATCACACTATTAGAACACCCTATAACTTTTGCAAATGGCGCCAAATGTCAATTCGGTTTTGACAAACGCAGAATACAAATCGACAAGAACGTTTTCTCCGTAAGAACGCGGAATAATTGTTTCCAATTTTTTGCGCAACAATTTGTCGATTGTGTTGGCGCAGCGTGAATTTCGTCGCCGATTTCCTGCCCGTCCGACACCAACTGTACAAACACTGCGGCGTTTGGCCACTCGCCTTGAAGAGACTGGGACAGCACGAGCTCTTCCCAAGGCTGGCCGGCCCCGGAGCAGCTGTTCTGCTGAGAATATCGCTTCTGTTGCCCAAGATGTCGAAGAAGAGCCCGGAACATCGACTAGACGACGTGCCACGCAATTGGGCATTAGCCAGCGGTCCCTACACAGAATTTTGGTGAAAGATTTGAAGATATTTCCTTACAAAGTGCAGACAGTGCATCAGCAGTTAGCTTTTGACCGCCAACCGCGTGTAACCTACGCTCAAGCCATCCTGAATCAACGAAGAGACGATTGGACGATTTTTCATTGAAAATTATCATTAGAGATGAGGCTCATTTCCATCTTTCCGGTTACGTGAATAAACAAAATAATAGTTTCTGAGACACCGAAAATCCGTGTATCACCCACGAATAACCATTACAACCGGTCAAAGTTACTGCGTTGTGTGCTGTTTACGCTGGCGGAGTCATGGGGCCATTTTTTTTTAGAACGCCGCGGGCCAAACGACGACTGTGGACGGCGCGCGCCATGATTACACAATTTTTTTTCTTCCTCAATTGGATGAATTGGGACAGGAGAACATGTGGTTCCAACAAGACGGTGCAACGGCGCTCACAGCTCAAGCCACAACCGATATTCTGAAGGAAGCATTTCCGGGTCGCTTACTCCTTGTTTTAGTGATTTACATTGGCCGGCCAGATCACCCGATTTAACCGCTGCAGACTTCTTTTTATGGGGTTTTTGAATTCGCGGGTGTACGTCAACAAGCCTCAGACTCTTCAAGCTCTTAAGGAGAATATTCGCCAAGAATGCGAAAACCTGTCGCCCGAAGTTCTGGCAAGAATGATGAAAAATGACATAAAGCGAGCCCGTATGGTCATCAACTCTGGCGGCGGCTCCAGACTTATTTTTATGTGCTTTATGAAGTCGCGGGTGTACGTCAACAAGCCTCAGACTCTTCAAGCTCTTAAGGAGAATATTCGCCAAGAATGCGAAAACCTGTCGCCCGAAGTTCTGGCAAGAATGATGGAAAATGCCATAAAATGAGCCCGTATGGTCATCAACTCTGGCGGCGGCTCCAGACTTATTTTTATGTGGTTTATGAAGTCGCGGGTGTACGTCAAGAAGCCTCAGACTCTTCAAGCTCTTAAGGAGAATATTCGCCAAGAATCTGAAAACCTGTCGCCCGAAGTTCTGACAGGAATGATGGAAAATGCCATAAAACGAGCCCGTATGGTCATCAACTCTGGCGGCGGCTCCAGACTTATTTTTATGTGGCTTATGAAGTTGCGGGTGTACGTCAAGAAGCCTCAGACTCTTCAAGCTCTTAAAGAGAATATTCGCCAAGAATGCGAGAACCTGTCGCACGCAATTCTGGCAAGAGTGATGGAAAATGCCATAAAACGAGCCCGTATGGTCATCAACTCTGGCGGCGACCACTTGCCCGACATCATTTTCTAAACTTGATGGAATAAATTCTAATGGATTAAATAATTAAACTTCATAAGTGAAACCAAAGTTTTTCATGAAAAGAAAAATTACAGCAAACGAACATTGGGTGATTACTTTTGCCCCACCTTGTAGTTATGGGATTAAGTATGGAATGGATTCTGGCTGAACGAAGCTCGAAAACAATTTCTACTTGAATTTCTCATCTGGTCACTTTATGTTTTAACCATGTCGTGCCAATTTATACAACTGATATCTTGAATAATTTACTTAATTTGCAACAAATACGCGAACATCATTTAAATATCAATGTAGAGTGAGTGAGTCTCAAATTGACAGCAACAAGCCATGAGCAATAGTTGCCCGACAACTGCTGCTGCTGCTGGTGCTGTTGCTGCTATCGTTCAACGTGGGATGGCAACACTTGGCTATCGATGCTAATGCGATGAACAACGCATTAAATTTGTCTGACAATTAAACAAACAGCGCTCAACAGGCTAATAACGGACAACCTTAGCAGTTGCAGCAAAAACAACAACAACAACATCTACTAATAGAATAACACAGATCTCAGCGACAGGTTGTTGCTGTGGTCGAATCTAAAACTGAATTAAATTTGTGTGATTTTTGCACAATTGGAAAGTTGCGATTTAATGCAACACCAACAACAAAAAAAACTTCAACATCAAATTTAACGACGTCGTCGACAACATGTTGTTGACTTAATTTTGATAAGATTTTTCAATTGAAAATGTTGGTCTTGTTTTTTGCTGGTCTCTTTTGCCTCTGTGTCTTGGAGTTTAAACAATTTTCTTCAGCACCCAATTTATTGTGAAGAGTTGCCTAGCATTGAGCTTTGTTGTTTTTGTTGTTGTTGTCGTTTTTGATTGGTTTGGAATTGATGCTGATGAAATCAATACGTTGTCAATTTAATTTTGGCCAATTGCACTCCGTTGACGAATCGCACGTAAAAAATGTTTGAATAAAGTGCTTATTTCAAAATTCAGCCACATTTTTTTTTAAGTTACACTTATTTTGGGGTATTGAGCGTAAAATAATCATGAAATGCAAATGCGACACCAGAAGTTGCTGATGTAAGTAAGTAATGAACTGAAAACGAAGCTGTAGCACCCTTTTTCAAACAAAATTTCTGGGCTTTTTAAAACTTTGGTTTATGCATTAACTATAAGTCAAGACAGAATAATGTTGATTGAAAATGTTGTCATCCTTGAACTCTGTTATCGAGATTTGGTTACATATCATCTTTTAGGCCACCACACAAGAGAAGCAACAGACGCATGACGACAATTTGTGACGGCAACATATCGACGACGACTTCATTATATTAAAATATTCAAAAGTTGCGTTCGCGATTTCCACTAACCAACAAAATAAAGTTCAAAGTTTGGAAATCATAGCCTGAGCACATTGGCGACAGCAATAACATATCAATATGTGTCAAATTTTTTTTTGGCATGCATTTCTTATAGAGAAGAATTTTGCGGTAATGTCACAACGAGATGGCGACATTGCAAAAACGTTGTTGCCGTCTGTTTAGATATATTTCTAATTTGCGGGGCGACAAAGATGAAATTGAGTCATTTTCCTAGGGTTTGTTTACATTTTGGTAGTATTTTCCCCAGTGGCAAAAAAAGTAGGATCAGATTTAAGAACCTGACCCTTATTAAATTTTTTCCAATACGTGCAATTTATTCCAGGGTAGTAGTAGTAGAAAATAGTGGTAAAAAATAGTTGTAGGAAATTGTGATGGAAAATAAAACAAAAATAGTAGTAAAAAGAGTAGTAAAAATATTTGTAAAAATAGTAGTAAAAATAGTAGAAATAGTAAAATAGTAGTACAAATAGCAGTAAAAATAGTAGTAAAGATAGAAGTCAAAATATTAGTAGAAATAGTACGTAGCAAAATAGTTATAGAAAATAGTAGTAAAAATAGTAACAATAATAGTAGTAAAAATAGTAGCAAAATAGTAGTACAAATAGTATTAAAAATAGTAGTAGAAATAGTAGAAGAACCGAAGAGAAAACTGTAGTAGAAAATAGCAATAAAAAATAGTAGCATCCAACAGTAGTAGGCATAGAAGTATGAATAGTAGCAGAAAATAGAAAATAGTAGTAATAATAAAACATAAATAGAAAACCAGTAGTATTAAATAGTAGTAGATAATATAAGTAATATTAGTAGACAAAATGGTAGCAGGCAAAGGAAATAACATAGTTATATAAATAGAAGTAACATTACATAGTAGGAGATATAAAAGAAGAAATATCAGTAGAAAAAAGGAGAAGATAAAAGAAATTTCACTTTAGAAAAAACTTCGAAATAACGGCCATCATAATGTACCACACATGCAACTTTTTTATCTATAAAAAGTCGATGAAATATAATTTTTTTAATCTTGTCGAAAAAAATCAATTGATTTTTATTTCTAATCTCAAAATAATCGATAAAAAATAACATTTCTGATCGAAAAAATAAAGATTAAAGAAAAACTTCCTGTTCTGATCGAAAAAAATAACGATTAAGGAATAATTTTAATTCGTAACCGAAAAACAAAGATAACAAAATATGTTGAATTGCTGATGGAAAAAATTTCGATAAAAAATAACTTAGTTATGATCGAAGAAATACCGATCACAAAATTATTTTTATATCTGATCGTAAAAATTACGTTTAAAAAAAGAATATCTTCTATTTCTGATCGATAAAATAACACCCAAAGCATCATTTTTATTTCAGATCGGAAAAAATAATGATAAAAAATAACTTAAATTTCTGATTGAAAAAATATCGATAAAAAATAACTTCTATTTCAGATTAAAAAATATCGATAAAAAATAACTTATTTCTGATCGAAAAAATAACGATCACAAAATTAGTTTTATTTATAAACGAAAAAATAACGATTAAAAAAGAATATCTTCTATTTCTGATCGATAAAATAACGATCAAAACATCATTTTTATTTCAGATCGGAAAAAATAATGTTAAAAAATAACTTAAATTTCTAATTGAAAAAATGTTGATAAAAAATTAACTTTTATTTCTGATCGAAAATATAACGATAGAATATAAACATAATTTTCATTTCCGACCAAAAAAAAAAAGTAAGGAAAAAAGAACTTAAATTTCTGATTGAAAAAATATCGATAAAAAATAACTTTTATTTCAGATCAAAAAATATCGATAAAAAATAACGATCTGATAATTTCTGATCGAAAAAATAACAATCACAAAATTATTTTGATTTATGTACGAAAAAATAACGATTAAAAAACAATATCTTCTATTTCTGATCGATAAAATAACGATCAAAACATAATTTTTATTACTGATGAAAAAAAAACAACGATAAAAAAAAGAAGTTAATGCTCTTGAAATTTTAAATAATATCGATAAAGAAATAACTTTCATTTCTGATCGAAAAAAATAACGAAAAAATAACTTAAATTTCTCATTGAAAAAATATCGATAAAAAATAACTTTAATTTCTGATCGAAAAAATAACGATCAAAGAATAACTTGAAGTTCTGATTGAAAAAAATAGCGATAAAAAAATAACTTTTATTTCTGATCGAAAAATTATCGATAAGAAAATAATTGCTTTAAAATGATGGATGGCGATAACGTTATTTGCGGTCCTTGGTTTCAACCGAATATTTAACACACAAAGTGTTTTTAAAAAAACTCTATCTGCTATTCCCAACTTTTTCCCACAGTGTAAAACAGGCTGCGTGTAACGCAATTTTAACAGTCTCTTTAAAATGCAGCCAACGTTGCAGTCTTCGCTGCAATGTAATTTAAACCGATTCCGTCATATTCGGTATGGGGGCCAATAAGGTGTAAATTTATTCGATTGATTAATAATTCGTTGTTAATTTTTGACATTCTCAACTGCTCAATTGAAGCAAGAACCATTATGTTTTAATTTTTTTTTTTTTTTTTTTGTTTTTGGGCTATAAGGTATGAACTGCTATTGGAGGTGGCTGCTGGTGTTATTGTTCGTGTTGTTATTATTGTTGTTGCTGCAATCAGCCATATTTCTTTGTTAATTGTTCACAAACTGTGTGAATTTAAGAGCTGGAATTTTTTTTTGTTTATTTTTTTTTGTTTATTTTTTTTTGCTGTGACTCCCGTTTTTAAACGTTCTGCACAGTTTTGTTGATGCTGTTTCTTGGCTGAACGATAAGCATTGCTTGCTCAGGGTTAAACAAACATATTGCAACAACAACACTAACAACAATTTATTAATAAACACAATAACTAAAATAAATTATAGTTGGCTTGTTTAGAGGTTTTTAGTGGGTTTTGTTGTTGTTCTTGTTGTTGTTATTGTTGTTGCTTATGTTGTTATTTGTGGCACGTTGTTAACAAGTGTTTAGTTTGTCATTCATTTGTTATTTTGTTGTTCAAACTGGGCAAGTATTCGGTGTTGTTGTTGTTTGCCACTTTTTTGTCACACGTTGTTCTTTTGTAACATATCAATGTTTTACTAAAATATTTTGTCATAATTAACGCATATTTTTGTCATTCGTTTCTTGAGCTATAAAGTGCGTTTCATAATCATAAGACAATAGCTTTTTTAAATATTTTAAGTATTAATTTTTTTTCAGTTAAGATGCATTTTGAGAGAAAAGTCTAAGGAAAAAACAAATAAATTTCAGTAGAAATAACATTGGCTTCTTAATTAAAAAAAAAAAATATAACAGAAACGTATTTGCGCTTTTTTTCAAAATGCATCAACACTTTTCATTGTGGTTTCAGCTAATTAATTAAGCATTATTTCTGCAATTTTTTTTATAAGGTTTTATTATTTCTTAATAATCAATATATCACGAATTCCACGAAAAAGTCAACCTCATAGGTCAAAAATCAAATTGTAAAGAGAGAAGAGAAACTATATAGAATATATTCTATCGAATTCGGACAACACGTTTTAAGTTGAATTTTTCAAGATAACGGAGTTTTTCTGTGTTTTTTTTACTTTCGAGTGGTGAATAAGTTGTGCGAAAATTTTGCAGTTTTATTTTGATATTTGCCGTGAGGGCGTGCGCTGTTTATTACAACAATTAAAAAAAAAAAATATATGCTTAAAATTTTTTAATATTTTCCTAATAATCATACATATGTATATATGAATAAATAATTATCAACGACATACCGTGGTAAGAGCAGTTAAATAAATTAAAAAAATATGTAGCATGTGCGTGACAATATTGATATATGTTTCAATGCAGACTCTAATATAAGAAATTTTTTGCAGAAAATGCTGTTATGTGTGGATATTGAGATGGCAAACCAGATTGAAAAACATTTTTTTTACTATTTCCATTGAAAAAAATTCCACGCGTTTCGCACATGTTACACTTTTTTCTATACAACAATGTAGTTTTCACACTACGGGGTCGTTCATAAACTAAGTTACCAATTTAGAGGGGAGGAGAGGCTTTAAAATGTATTACGATTAGTAATGATATGGGGGGTCTCATATATAGCAAAGTGACCAAAAATAAACCAACTCGAAAAAATTAAAACTAATACACACTTCATTTAAAAAATTTCCATCCTTACATCTGCATTAGACGGTCAAACGTCTAAATTGACGGTTAACTATTGACAAGTGTCAATATGAATTCTCATAAGTGAGTTTTATTTAATTTAACCCTTAAATGGCCAGTGTATCTTTTTGGATACAACCGAGAAAATAAGCTATTTATTTTAAAATATTGCAAAAATTAAAATGCTGGATATGTAGTTTCACTCAGAAAATTACAAATATAAAACAAAAATTTAATTATTGACATAACTTTGTTGGTTTGTGAAATATTGACCGTCGAATTAAAAAGTTTTTTCATTTTTACGGAAAGTTCGGTTTTTGACATGAAATACCTTTTAAACTATTAACAACTTTAGAGTATCATTTAACAAACAAATTTAGAGTTATCATAAAAAGAATCTTTTTCCACGTTTTTGCCTTGAACTCCTACAACCAAGCTGGTTGATGGTATATGTCAGAATGCCCACTGTATCTTTTTGGATACAACCATGTTTTCTTTAAACAAAAATTTTTTCCAAAAAAAATAAAAATGGGGTCGTGTTCAGGGGATCATTTAGCACAACATAATTTTAATGATATCGGTGTTGTTTGGCATTTAAGGGTTAAAATAAATAGGAATATAAATTATTATTCAAATAAATTTATTTTAAGGAATCATATTCACAAAAACACTGAACTTGGTGATGCAGCCTTTACGGGTACTCTCTCAAAGGCCAGTCGAATTTCTTTGCATAAGAAATGAGAATACACCTGAATAGGTCCACATGGAATCTGTTGAAGAATTTGAAGAGTCCCCAAAGTTCCAGCTCCTTCAATTCCAGTGATTGAGAGCATCGAATTTTGGATCGAATAGAATAGAATAGTTTTTATCGATTAAAATAATTGATTTTCAAATTTTTTTCTTAAATGTATCTAGTCATGACATAAAAGAGATTAAAAAAAAGAAAATATGAAATTTTTAATCCTTTTGTTTTGTATTTCAGTTTTTAGTAAATATGGTCGAAGGTAACAGTAATATGAATGTACGGTGTAATTGTGCGTGACAAATGTAACATGTGCGTGACGGTACTACTAATATAATCTAGGATAACCTCTTATTGCTGTAAAAAAATATGAAAATTCTATCTGAAGTCAATTCGAGCCCAATAGGTCTTGAAAAATATAATTGCAGGTCATCAGCGTACACATGCATTGCAACATTATTGCATATATCGAAAATGTCATTGATGAACATTGAGAGAGGGCCTAAAACCTAACCTTGATTTAATACACTAGTAGTATTCAGAAATGTAGAAAGAATATTTCCAACTTTAACTCTCTGTGTCCTCCCGCTTAAATAAGTATTTAAAAGACGAACTGATGCATCAGAGAAGCCAAAATTGACTTTTAGTTTTTTACACAAAATATCATGGTTCACTGTATCAAAAGCTTTGGAAAAGTCCAACAAGCAGAGTAACGTCAAGTGTCCCATATCAAAGGGTATTCGAACGTCATCCAAGACTTTAACGAGAGCAGACTTATCATCGTTTCATTAGAAGATAATTCTCTACTGTACTTTGAAGGGTTAAGCATTCCGGATTTCGGAAAGTGTAGCCCTGGCATTTGGCAGCTGTCAAACGTTTATCTCATCCATCCTAATTTTTGTATAGTTAGAGGTTTGCCATTTTACAATATGGAACGTTTTACTATCGAACAACGCGTTAAAATCGTTAAATTCTTAAAAAAAAAAAAGTTGGTTTTTCGAAGCAAATTTTTTCAGCGATGAGGCCCATTTCGCACTAGGTGGGTACGTGAATAAGCTACATTGCCGTATTTGGGACTATAAAAATCCCCAAATGATTGTGGAGAAACCATTGCATCCGCAAAAAGTGACTATCTGGTGTACATTATGATCTAGTGATGTCATTGGTGTGTACTTTTTTGAAAACGATCAAGGAGCAACCATTACAGTCAATTCTGAGCGCTATGGCATCATGGCATGTTTTTGAAATTGAAATTCGATCTGGACTATATGTGGTTCCAACAAGATGGGACGACAAACCACAAAACACCACCAATTAAGGCTAGGACGCCTTATTTCGACATTTGGCGACGTCAATTGGCCGCCGAGATCGTGCGATTTGACTCCTGGGGCAAAAGTTGGTTAAACCTTAAACTTCTTATCAATTATAACCTAACCCAACATTCGTCAAGTCATGGCCGAGCTAGTGCCCGAGTTGTCCCCAAAAATCATTGAAAACTACCTCAAAAAGATTGAGTCCTGCAAAAACTCCCTTGGAGAACACTTGAATGATATCTTATTCAACCTATAATGACAAGTCTAATCATTATAGGGTGGGCCAAATACAATTTTTTTTTTAAATGCAATAAAATAAACAAAATTAAACTTTTTCCATGTATTATGGCATAACATCGCTTATTTGACATCGCCAAGACGGATGATAACACGATTTGGCATGGGTGTGTGGCATGGCGCGCCATCCTGCATGAACCAGAGGTCATCCAAATTCCTGTCTTCAATTTCAGTAAAAAAATGTCGGTTAACGGTGAGCTCTGTAACGCCCACCGTTGACCGAAACGTTGTTCCCAGCCTCATTTTCGAAGAAAAATGGTCCAATGATGCCACCACTCCACAATGCGCACCAAACTATCACTCTCTGTGGATGCATCGGCTTCTCGACAATAACGTGCGGTTTTTCTGAGCCCCAGATGCGGTAATTTTGTTTGTTAACGTAGCCGCCGAGATGAAAATGCGCCTGGTCAGAAAATATGATTTTCCTCCCAAAATCGTTGTCCAATTCAAGCTGCTCTATGGCTTAAACTGCGAAGCGATAATGAAGCGGATGATCGTGCGCCTTCAATTGCTTCAATTGCTGAGTCAATTGGACCTTGCAAGCGAATAATCCGAGATCTTTGTGCAGAATTCTCCTCAGGCTAGTGCGTGAAGTGTTGAGCAGTTGAGATCGATGGCGAGTTGATATTCGTGAATTGAGTCTCACACTCTCGGCTAGAGCAGCCACATTCTCGCCTGTGCGCACCGTACAACGACGGGCCCCTTGAGTGTTGTCCACTAGCTTACTAGTCTCACGAACTTTTTTCACAGTTAAACGTGCAGCAAAAGAGCTGTCGATCAAAAGATGTAACCGTTCTATGATATCTTGAGTACAGCCGTAGGTTTTGACGTAACAGCTAATTTATGTTCTTATCTTAATCCTTAGCCCTATCTTTTCCTTTGTTCCCAGACTTTCTCTCGTCTTTATGCTTATTCTTGGATTTATCCTAATAATTGTCCTACTTCTTGTTTAAACTTTTGTTTTAAATCATGTCCCAATTCCTTACCTTATTTTTATTTTTGTTCGAATCCCTTTCTTCCAATCCGTATTCCTTTGTCCGAAATCTTGTCCTTAGTGTCTCTAAATCCTTGTTTTATTCCTTGTTCATATGCTTTTCCCAATATTGTCCTTAATATTGTTTTTGGTGTGTTTTTGTCCTAATATTTGTCCCAATACTTATCATAGTCCTTTTCCCAATCTTTATACGAATTAATGTTTTAATCCTTATCCAATTCCATACTATTATCTTTATCCAAATTTTTGTCCTACTCCTTATCTTATTCCTGTTCCAAATTTTTGTCCAAATTCTTGTCCTCATCCATTTTCCAATCCTCATCTTTATTCTTATTCAAATCCTTGTCAAAAACTTGTCATTATTTCAATTTTAATAAATTTTTTTTTTTATTTTTATCATGTGACCGAATATCTCAGCTTTTCTATCATGCCATTATATTGACGGCAGCTCTAATAGTCGCGGAATTATAATTCCATGCAACGCTTTTGCATTGTTTTACTTATTAAGCTCTTGGTGTCATGGCTCCAAGGATTATTTTTTTTCATGTTTGCTTTTTGAAGCCAAAGAAGCACTTCTTGCTGTCGTAAAATAAAATTTTTCGTAGCACTTTTACTCAGTGCATATTGCATTTCTGTTCCATAAGCTGCTATCTCCCCAACCCAGGACTTTATAATTTTTTTCTTATTATCATGAAGCCAAGTATAGATCATTCATTCTTATTTAATAACATTTACCGTGACGCATATAATAACTGAGTAATAATTGTATGCAACGCCGTTGCATAATTAATGCATTTTCCATCTTGCAGCGCCTCTCTTCGCGGCCTCATGATGTAATGAATGTTATGTCTATTTTTGTCAAGTGAGTCTATAACCGGCCTTTACGGGCATATAATATTTTTTAACCGTAGAACCTATAGATTCTTATATAGATTCCTATAGAACCTTATACATTCATGTAACATATTTGCAGTTTCGTTGCTCAGACAGCTTCATCTGCGTCCCGATGACGTGTAATTTTTAATTTAATTAATTTTTTGTTTTTGTTATTTTTGTCGAGGATTGAATATTTACTGTCCAATCATTACCTTTTTTTCATAACACCTATGCTCATTGAGTACCAATTCCATGCAACGCCGATGCATTTTGGAAAAATTACTTTTTCAACTTTTTTGGAAACCTGCGTTGTAAATCGTAACGTTGCCACGTCAAAAAACTAATGCAGAAAGTTTCTAATTTTATTAAATGACTTGAGTTCCATTCTTGAAGTGTCGTATGATTATGAAATGCACCGTATTTTTTTTGCCTTTAACCCAAACTTTGTTTTATTCATTTAATGGCTTGTTTTTTTAAATGTATTTGAAATATTTTTAAATTAAATTCTTGAATTAAATCAAATATTTATTGAGTTCAAACTTTTCTGTTTTACTTTTTTTGTAATGTGGCTAAACCAACGCCCAGTCATTTAACTTGATGTGAAAAACTGATTTGTTCCAACATAAAATGACAAGCATTTTTTTTTCCTTCTTTGCAAAAATGACTTGAGTAATTGACAAGAAGCAATTTTTTATTTTTATTTTGTCTTTAAATTAACCTGACTTAAAGGAATGGATACCTTAACAAAAGAACTAGAATAAAACTATTCCAGAAAACTCCCATATTAGCCAACCTACAAAATTACTCTACTTATAATATTTATTACTGGAAAAAAAAACAACAACCACAACCATAACAACAGCACGTGCCAGTGTTGCCACTTTGACTTGATTCACATAAAAAGCATTTAATTTGTAGTGTTGCTTCTTTATTAATTTCCAACATTAGTAGACATGAAAACCAAACGCACGTTACCCCATTTAATTTGAATGCAATGCACGAATTATTTCCCACATTTTTCTACAACAACAACAACAACAACAACAACAACAACAACAACAACAACAATTACCACTGCAATTGCTAGTATATTAACCAAGCTCAGCGAGGGGTATAAAGCTGAAATAAATGCAATAATAATGACCCACATAGGAAAACTTATGAAAACCGGAAAGAATTAGAAAAGCATAAAAAAAAACACGAAAGAATTGCACTAGACGCGTGCACTTTACATTAAATTACCGCACAAGCACCGCACACACTGCCTTTGCACTGCAATCCTGTCGTGGATATTTTATGCGAATCTTATTAATTTAATAGTACGTACGTAGTACGTACCAACAGATGCGACAGTAAAGGAATTTCCAAAGGAATGTGGTTGAAGTGAGTTACTTAACTTTTTTTTTTTTTACTCTATACAAATATTGAATTTTTGTGGAGATAAGCCTGTTTTTACCTGGAGATTAGCCTGCTTTTAGTTGGAGATTTAATGTTTGGTTGATAACCCATTAGTGCGCAGTTGAAACTAGAAAAGTCAGCGCGATGAAACTTTATGAACCGTATTATTTTGAGCTAAATAAGAAAGTGAAACTGTTCCCATCGATCGGAAAATCAATTTTCCTGCTTTTCCAGACCGTCTTCTTTAAAGAACGTCGCGCATAGCATACCATTCACATAAAGAAAAACGCACATTTTTCAAAAGCCACATTTTGTTTTTAAGCCACAATGACCACAACGACGTTGAATAGGAATAATGTTATTTCAATGCTGATACCCATCATATCTTGCATTATCGCTGACAGTAGTTGGTCTGGATCAAGGGTGTATTTTTGGCTTTCCATGTACAGGGTTTTCCAATAAGGACTTGACAACTTTGAATTAAAGTTCTGAACGCACCCTTTCACTAATCATCGAACTGTCACTGTCAATTTATTCATTTCAACATTTTCATCATAGGTAAGGTATACGGACGAACAACGTCTGCAAATTATAAAAATTTACTTTCGAAATTCGGAATTGTTGATCGCAACTTTAAGAGCGTTAACTGCAATTTCCGGTCGTAATTCTCGCCCTAGTAGACAGACAATAACAAGTTTAGTGCAAAAATTTGAGTCTACATATTCGTTGTGTGATGTTGCCGTGCCAGTAAGACAACGGGTTGGTCGAAGTGTCGAAAATATCGGTGTCGTTCAGGCGTCCTTAGCAAACGATACAAAACAGTCAATTCCATGGCGTTTTCAAGAATTGGGCATCACTTTATGGCGTAATGATCTTGGTTAACACCCATACAAGACCAAGCTGACTCAAGAATTGAAGCTGATGGACCATTTGAAGCGACGTACGTTCTCCAATAGGGCTCTGAAAAAGATAAGCCAAGATCATGAATTTCATCGCAAAATCATCTTCAGTGACGAAGCTCATTTTTGACTCAATGGGTTCGTCAATAAGCAAAATATGCGTTATTGGTCGGGTAAAAATCCACATGTGCTTCATGAATCACCACTTCGTCCACAAAAAATAACTGTTTGGTTCAGTTTGCATGCCGGCGCACAGTGGCGTATTTTATGCCAAAAGTGACGATTAATTGACAGGGGCCACTTATCGAGACAAAAATTGTAATTTGGTGGTTTTTGGGGTCGCTGATCAGGAATCTGAAGTAAAAAACTGAAATTCAAAATGGCGGCTATGAACAAGCTAACTTCTACAAAAAACGTTTAATGGAAGTAAAATTTTGTATACAGGAGTTTGTGGGGTCGCTGATTACGAATCTGAAGTCAAAAATCTGAAATTCAAAATGGCGGCTTTAAAATGGCTGCCATGAACATGCTAACTTATACAAAAAACGTTTAATGGAGGTAAGATTTTGTATACAAGGTTTTGTGGGGTCGCTGATTACGAATCTGAAGTAAAATTTTTGAAATTCAAAATGGCGGCTTCAAAATGGCGGCCATGAATAAGCAATGTTCTGCAAAAAACGTTTAATGGATGTAAAAATTTGTATACTGGGGTTTTTGGGGTCGCTGATCATGAATCCGAAGTCAAAAATTTAAAATTCTAAATGGCGGCTTCAAAATGTAATCATATGTACCTTTTACCGAATTACATAGTACATATATAGAACATAATTTTCGTTATTACTACAAATTGCACAAAACAAGCTTTGAACGACATTTTATACAAACACAAAGGATTGCAATAACAATTGTTAATAAACATAAACAATGATGTTGATTTCACATGTGCTCTTCAAACTGCAGGGCAAACAATTTATCTCTTACTAATATCAAAATCAGAAAATAAGTGTTAAAATCGAACAAATATAATTTAATTTAATAGCTTAACACATTCATCTGCTTCTTTTAATATATAAAAAGCCGGTGTTTGAAAGAAACATCAACTAACCACCTTAATTGGGGAAAGGTGCACTGAATATGCCACTTTCCATAATGTAGGGTAACAAATAGCGGATAAAAAAAAGAGAAGAGAATTGTTAAAAAAAAAAAAACAAAAAACAGCAAAATCTGTTTAGTATTTAGATTTATTTTGTACTTTATTTTCATTTATTTTAATTTTTCGAAATAAAATCGTAAATTCGTGACATGTAAGTTAAAGTAAAAAAATCGAAATACCGCGAAAGTGCGCAGCATTGACGCAACTTTTTTTTTTATAGAATATAGCTTGAATGTTCATAGCTTACGAAAATCAAAACAGTTTTTCTTAATTCCACTCAACACACAACTGTATCTCTAGTTACATATCGAAAAATCCAACTTTTTAAGGTTAAATTAAAATAAATAAATTAATATATATATAAACACTATTTCATAAAAAAAATTAAATTTTGTATTGCTTAAATACCCGAACAAGAAGGTTCCATCGTAATTTTTTGTAATTTTTAACAAATAATACACAAAAAAAAACTTTAAAAATTTCTAATAAACACGTTTGTCACTGTGCACACTCAAAGAGAAAAAAATTATGACTTTCAAACTGCATTGCGGGTAAACGGTAGAATATTTTTCAACTATTCTTTCACCTAGTGATGCAGAATTTTATCTTCTTTCATCGGGTACCTAGCATCATTATGTACCTTGAACGTTTTTTTTTTCAATTAATCGTCACTTTTGGCATAAAATACCCCATTGTGCGGCGGCGTGATTGCACCATATTTTTTCGTCGACGATAACGTTCGCAACGTTACTGTCAATGGCCATCGTTATCGCGCCATGATTACCGATTTTTTTTTGACCCGAATTGGAAGATATGGACTTGGACGACATGTGGTTCCAACAGCACGGTGCCACAAGCCACACAGCACACGTTACAATCGATTTATTGAAAAGTAAGTTTGATGAGCGTGTTTGACTGGCCGCCTCTTTCGTGCGATTTAACGTCTCTAGACTATTTTTTTTTTGGAACTACGTCAAGTCATTGGTCTTTGCCAACAAGCCAACGACGTTGGAAGAGCTCAGAGCCAACATTGAACGCGAAATAGCGGACGTTTCGGCCGAAATGTGTGGCCGAGTCATCGAAAATTGGGTCCAACGAATCGACCGCTGCATACGTGCCCGCAGTGGCCATATGAACGAAGTTGAGTTCCATTCATAAATGTTTTGATTGTACATCAAGCCGATAATAAAGTTTTTGAAATATCTGAAATGGTTTGCGTTTTATTTAAAAAAAAAGGTGGCAAATCCTTAATGGAAAACCCTTTACGAGAAGTAATGTCCAGTATCATTTACGTTGTCGCATACGTATTCTATCAAACCGATCCACACCGCCAATCCCTTTATTGTAATTTGCATAAATTTTTGGTTGGGGAATATTCACCTTGTCTTTTTTCTCTTTTGACAACGAAGACATGCAAGTACTTTCATTGGAAGTACACTGAAAAAAGAAAATAATTTCATAATTTACCTTTTTTTTTCATATGTTTTTCAAAAGTCTTTAACACATTTGCTCTTACTTTGACGAAATTTGTTGCGAGCTATTTTTTAAACACAAAATTCTTCAAATTAATAACAATCGTCGTCAGTTTTAAAACATTTTTTTTTAGTGTACTTAGACTAATTTTCATCGGACAGCGTGGAATCCCAGTCTAGTTCGGCCAGTGGCAAGACACTGTAATGGAATGAGTTCTATCTTCTTCTCCATCGCTTAATTTCTCGAAAATATCCAAAATATCATGAAGTTTGAGTTTATTTAATGTGCGCCACTATCTTACAAAAAGATGAGATGGATGGTATTATGTGCGCGGCGGCATTTATAAGGGACGGAAATAGTTTTTGGAACAAAATGGCACATACTTTCGTGTTAACGGAATAAAAATATATGATATAAAAGTAAATAATAAAAAAACCCGTTTTTTCACAAAATACCAATCAGCAAATTTATAAAATTTTAAAATTCACCTGCGAGCTATATTTGCACTTCTTTCTTTTAAATAATTTTCACTTCGATGCTTAATAACATCTGACTAAAGTAAACTTTAAGAAAAGAGTTGATCTCTTATTTTTATTTGACGCCATTTATATTCAAAAAGCTAACCTATTTTGCAGGGATGCCAATCACCTTTTAATTATTTAAGTTTCTCGTTCCGTCCTTTTTAAAGGCCTCTGCGCACTAAGGGGTTAAAGTAGTTTTTTTCTAAGAAATTCCAAGTGAACACAAGAAAGTAAAGAATTGAAATTTAGATTATTTTGTAAAATTTCCTTATGTGCTACCATTGAAGTTTTCAACAAGAGGTGTCATTTCCAATTTCACACCGTTTTTTCAACTGGCAACATAAAAATGTCATTCGATGATGTTTGATAAAGAAAAACTAGAAGATTTTCAGATATGGATCGATACCCACTCGTCCAATGCATTGGAATAGTGAAAATTCACTACAAAAAACGATGAAAATATCGCCAACACGATTCGTAAACTTCGAACTGTTTTGGGCATCATCAAGCTCCTTTTCGTCCAACTATAGTGAAATTAATCGATAAATTCCAACGTTTCTGATAAATTAGTTATGTAAAAACCCCACCCAACTCGTGGTCGTTCGGCTAGGTTAACTGTAAATATCGCAGCTGTAGCTGAAAACCCAGATTTTTCCATTTCGAGATGATCGCAGGAATTGGTCCTATCCACAGCCACTTTGCACCGAATTTTTTTTAGCTGTGAACCAAGGATTTCAGGTATAATACCTATTCAGTCAAGTTTGCCTTGGTTCGAAATGAGGTGATAGATTTATGGGAAGGAAGTGGCAATCAAGTGAAACATGTGTAGGATGTTCTAAAAGTGGTGGAAAGCCAAAGAAACATGTGAATTTGAATCAGAGACAGGATTTATGCCTTGGTACGTGAATAAGCAAAACTGACGCATCTGGGGCTCCGAAGACCCAAGAGAAATAGTCGAACAACCTCCATCCACAACAAATGACGGTTTGGTGTGGTTTTTGGAGTGGCGACGTCATTCGGCCATATTTTTTCGAAAATGATGCTGTTGCGACCGTTTCAGTGAATGGATTGCGTTACCGAACGATGTTGCCTGACTTTTTTTGGCCAAAAATTAATGCTATGGACATTTATTTTCAGCAAGACGGCGTCACATTCCAAACAGTTGGCTAAACAATTGCTCTTTTGCGTGAACAATTTTCTGGTAGTGTGATTTCTCCAAATTTCTCGTGCGAATTAACACCATTAGACTTTTTTCTTTGGGGCTACGTTAGAGGTAAAGTCTTCGCCAATGATCCAGCAAATATTCAAGCACTCAAAGACAATGTTAGAGCTTCTATTCGCGATATACAGCCTCAATTATGCGAAAATTTGATGAAAAATTTCATCAAAAGTATGAAAATACAGCTGCGGAGGACATTTGGCAGATATTTTGTTTCATTAACTAACCTCAGAGTTTTTACTTTGAATTAAAATAGAAATATCAGCTCTTTTAACAAAAATATTACGTTTTTTTTTTTAATTTCAAATGACACCTCTTGTTGGAAGATTTTTTAATTTTTCCCACAGAAGTGGGAGATTATTTCCTACTTACTTTGCTTCCAGAGAGGCCTACTTACGTTTGATACAGCCTGCCATTTAATCTTATTTTCAGCGCATTCTTCTTGAGGCCTTGTCAGTCGACAATGGCAGGAGTCCGAAGCGCAACAAGCACCCTTCGTAAGAATTTTTGAGGTCTTCCTCGTTAGATAAAAGCAATTGATTTGAAATCGATACGAAATGGATGATTTTTCAGACCGCCCGCTTTCGTTGCGCTAAAAAACCTAATAGAAGCACTTCTTGAATATGACTGCGATAACAAAAGAAACAAAAATATTGAAAAAAATTTAGTTTTTTCTCTTTTTTTTTATACATACCCATGGTTGAATAAAGAAGGTTGCCGCATGGGTGAGAGCGAGTTCCCATAAATGTCAAATCGAAGTTGACAGTTCATACAAAATCTGAAAGCGATAATTGATACCATGTAAGGCCGATGAAGTTGTTGTTGTTGCTTTGCATTAATTTTGACAATTATGGGTACTGAGAAGAGAGTACAATCAGCCCCGAGACAACCTAATTTATTCAACCATGTACATACCCAGCAGTTATTTTGGAGTCAATTGAAAAAGTGAACTAGTTCATTTCTGGCGAAGTTCGAAGAAGCTCTGAAAAAGTACAAAAGGCGTTCAGTGTATAACAGTTCACTTTGCTTTTGTTTTCAAAAGTATTGCTGAAAAAAATAAACGCGTTCTGGCTATTTTTTAAAATTTGCCGTGGACAATAAGAAAAAAAACAAATGTTTATAGACATTTATAAACAAAATTTCTTCTGGATGGAAAAGATCGTACAAATCAAGTCTTTAGGACCTTTGCTCCGATCCACAAAATGTTTACACTTTTAAAATGTTCACTTTAAAACTAGTTAAAAAAGAACCACTTTCAGACTGCTGAAACTAGTTCAAATATGTGGAAAAAGGAGTGTTTATGGGGACAATTGTCTTTTCTCATGACATCAACCCGCAAAAAGCGTCAGTTCGTTCAATGTTAAAAGGTATTGTAGTGGAACTAGTACTGGCCCTTTTTGGAACTAGTCCAAAACTATTTCCAATTTGGTTCACTTTCTGCTGGGTATATAGATTTTATGACTTTATCGTATATGTTTATTATATCAGTTTAAAAAAATATGAGGAAAGTTATGGGTCTCCTTTTCTTCGGTTCTCGTCTATTTTCTGAAAGTTCCATTCCTGATGAGAACCAAAATACCTTAAGACCCAAAAATGTTTCTTCTAGATGTTGCAGAAATCTTTTAAAGATCGTTTTGGAGCATTTTGAATAATGTCTTGTCCAAACCGTAACACACATGGAATAAACTTTGATAAAAAATCATTTACTTATCTAAGCTTTTTTAATTTTTTTTTTTTATTTTTCTTAAAATATGCATCTGATCTTTTTTGACGTTGCTTTGCACATGCAATTTAACTCCTAAGTCAAAATTATCGTTTTTCAACATAAAATCTTTTTCTTATTTTATTCCAGCGACATAATATTTATAATTTTGTATTTTTCTGCGAAGCTTAAGCTTTTATGGCGCCTGTGACGCAGTGGGTAGAGTGCGCGACCTATACGCCAGAGAACCCTGGTTCAATTGCATCTGACACAGAAAGTTTTTTCAATTGAATTAATTTTTTCTGTTCGGCCGTCACTTCTCTGCAGACGATGGCAACCTCAGAGAGTAAAAAAGGCCATGTAAAGCTTCTCATGCACATGAGTTAAGGCTATGCCTAAAAGTATGACATGATCTAGGTTAACACAGGGTGCATCATAAGTAGATAAGAACTCAGTTACTAATGTAAAAGCGTTCTCTCTGTAAAATAAACTTCCGGGTAACTTCGTTCGCATATTAGCAGTATAAGTAGGACCTTAGTAGCTTGAGTGGATCACAGTGAGAAGTCATGCAAGACTACATACTTAGATTAGTTGGTGTAGCGGCCGTTGTTGTTGGTTGTTGCCTTCATTGTCTTCATGTTGTCTTGTTGTCAACATACTTGGCCTAAAGCGCAAATTTGTTTTCAATATTATACATATTGTTATTTTCAACTGGAAAAATTACTGCGAAATATATTACAAACCAACCTTTGAAGAAAAAACATTAAAGATATACTCGCCCTTTGATAGCGAAAAAGCCGGTCTTAACATACAATGCATCACTCGCCTTCTTTACTTGAACTTGATTTGCAACTAATTTGTTTTAATCACATAGATGTCTTTTCTCAATTTATCAACAACAATAACAACAACAATAAAAACAACTGCGAGTACAACGACAAGAACAACTCTTAATTTATGCACTCTCATTAGTTAAGCAATCGAGTCATTATCATCATCGTCCGTATCATGCTACCATCGACAAATTTATTCAGTCCGCAGTAATGAGTCCGTAATATTTACTCAAGGAAATAAAAAGTCGAATTCCGGAAATATTGCAGCATGACATGCTGCTGCTCGAGCAGCATTTATGTGACAACAACAACAACAACAACAATAACAACATGTAAAGCAACTATGAACTTTTTATTGCTATGTTTTCCAATATTTTTTTGTTTTTTGTTTTCTTTTTTGTGGTTTTCTTTTGCATTGCCCCCCTGTTGCTGTTGTTTTTCCTAATATTTGTGTTCACATTTTTTTCTACTTAATCCTCGTCAGAAATCGGGAATTTATGCGCTTCGATCGCGTGAACACGAAATATTGCCGTTTTCAGCAAAACTCTAGCAGAAAATAAAAAAAAATAAGTTTTTCATCTTCAAAAAAATGCAAGATCAAAAAATTGAATCTAAGAAATGGCGGAGAGAGAAAAAAAAAGAAAAAAAACATAAGCAGCACAAATTTGGCACCTTCCTTTGCGCCACAGTCAAAGTCAACTGGGCGCTAAGTTTGGGACACACACACTTAACCAACAACAGTGCATCTCCAAAAGGTACCAAACGCCATTGTGGAAGGGCCTTGCACTCGCCTCGCACACGAAACACTGATTAATAATTCATTCTTGACTTCTTTTTGTTTTTGTTTTTTGGTTTTGCGCTTTATTTATTGCTTCTGCCGCGGATTAGCAACACTGTTTCGCGTCGTCGTCATTTGTTTTGTTGCTGTTGCTGTTGCTGCAAATTCGTCGCGTGCAGGTTGGAAAGCGCGGGCAATGTCAACGTTACAACAAAAACATTGTCTATCTTTCGTAAAGCAATTCTATTGGCATGCCACGGAAAATTTAAGTCGAAAGGGAGGGAGAAAAGTGGCAACACTGAATATTTGTCATCTTTTTCGATTTGTTTTTTTTTTGTTTTTTATTAGTTTTTGTTTTTTTTTATGAGACTGCAAATTGCCTCATTTCATAAAACTTGTCTATCTTGTTGCCAAGCATTTTCTTTATCTCTGTAATTTTTACGCCAAAATAAGAAAATGAGTTGTGAGAAAGTCATACTCTGATTTTTTTAATGAAATTCCCTAAATTTTTCAACTAAACTCTTTCGAAAAAGGTTGTTTATTTCTTTTTTTTTAATACTTTACCTACTTAACATAATTTTCATTATTTTCTCCAATATTTGTGTAGGTGGCTCCGAAAGGCTTAATACGAAAGTGACTCAATTAGCTCAATCGTGCCAATATGCAATATTCACTCATTTGACTCAATTGGTCCAATTTGATGTATTACCTCACTTGGCTCAGTTGGCTCAATTTTTATTTTCGCTTTGTAGTTTTCGTGTAGCTTTCGTGTAGCTTTCGTGGTTTCAATTGGCTTTTTATTGAATTTAACTCATTTCGCTCAATTGGTCCAAATTGATGTATTAACTTACTTGACTCAGTTGGCTCAATTTTTATTTTCGCTTTGTAGCTTTCGTGGCTTAATCTATTTAGTCGGTTAAACAAACTTATTGGTTTCAATTGGCTCAATTTTTATTGAATTTAACTCATTTGGCTCAACTAGTCCAATTTGATGTATTAACTTACTTGACTCATTTGGCTCAATTTTCATTTTCGCGTTGTAGCTTTCGTGGCTTAATCGACTAAATAAGGTAAACAAACTTACTACCTTATTGGTTTCAATCCATCAATTTAATCGATTAATTAATTAACTCAATACCTTATTACGATCAATTGTCCTTTGTGGCTCAATTTGTCCAATTGACTCAATTAGCTAAATAACTAAATCAACTCTATTATTTCAATTGAACCAATGGTAAATTTAGCTCATATTGTCGTTATTGACCCCATTGCCTTTAGTATTCAATGGCTCGAGTCGCTCGAATTTTGAATTTTCTTTCTGAACTAATTGATTCAACTGACTTTATTGCTTTAATAGACACAATTGATAAAATGTCGCAAAATTATATTTTCAGTTATTGATTAACTCAAATTGGCTGACATTAATTCAATGGCTCAATTGGTTCAATTTTATA
The DNA here is from genome assembly GCA_943735915.1 of Pherbina coryleti. Taxonomy (NCBI): domain Eukaryota; kingdom Metazoa; phylum Arthropoda; class Insecta; order Diptera; family Sciomyzidae; genus Pherbina; species Pherbina coryleti. Next base: position 147,660,569 of record OX030949.1, on the reverse strand, counting down.
TTTTCTTTTGTGGCTCAATTGGCTCAACCGACTTAATTATCTCAGTTCAAACAATTCGTTCATTGGCAACTTTGGCTCAATTTTGAATTTTTCTTTGTGGCTTATTTTTTTTTATGGTTTAATTACCACAGTCGCATTAACTTATTTAATTGACTCAATTCAATATTAAACAATGAGCACAATTGATTCAATGCCTCGTTTGGCTCAATTTTATAATTTCTTTTGGGGTTCAATTGGCTTATTAGCGAAATCGTGTTGATACATTAACACAATCGATTTAAGGGCTCATTTCACTCAAATTTTAATTTTTCTCTGGCTCAATTGACCCAATTAATACAATCGATTCAATGGCTCAATTTTCTTCTGTGTTTCAATTAACTCATACAAACTTACTCATTTGCCTGAATTGACACAATCAATTCAATGGCTCATTTCGTTCTAATGTTAATTTTCAATTGTTGCTTAATTGGCTCTATTGACTCAACTGACTCAACTGATTATATTTCCTGGATTGATAACATTGATTCAGTGGTTAATTTTTTCTCAATTTGAACTCTTCTTTCAACTACTTAATGTACTTAATTAACACAATTGACTCTACTGATTCAATGGCTCATTTGAAATATCTTTTGTAAAAACTGAAAATGACGCCATGGCTCAGTTGGATCAAATATTAGTTTTCTTTTGTAGCTCAATTGGCTAAATGAACTCAACTGACCCAAATGCCTTTATTGACCAACTGCCTTAAGTACTCAATGGCTCAATCCGCTTACATTTTTATTTTATTTCCTGAACTAATTGACTCAAATGACTCCATTGTTTTAATTCACTTGATTGATAAATATTAAAATATTTTTATTTTAAAAATATTTGTAAAATATTTTTAAGTTTTCTTTGCTCAACTGACTCAATTGCCCTTATTAACACAATTGATTATATAACTTATTTGTTTTAAATTTAAGCTTTCAGTTGTTGCTCGACTCAACTGATTCGATTGCCTTAATTAGCAAAATTAATGAAATGGCTCATTTGGATCAAATTTAAGTTTTTATTTTCTTGCTCAATTGGTCTAAATGACTTCATTGACTTAGTTAAAACAGTTGATTCAATGGGTCCTTTAACACATTTTTAAATTTCTCTTTATGGAACTATTGAATCAATTGCCTTAGTCGACACAATTGACTAATGCAATGGCTTATTTGAAATTTTAAATTTTCATTTGAACTTGAATTCCTTCGGACTCTGATTTGTCACTATAGCTCATTTAAACAATGGAGTCCCTTAGCTTAGTTTCTGATTATAATTTTTTTTTTATTTTTTTTTTTTAGCTCAAATGAGTCAAGTTTCTAAAATCAACGGGCTCAAATTGTCTCTATTGTGGCTCCACTTACTCAATTAGATAATGGGTTCAATGAACTCAATAGATTCCAATTTCAATTTTCCTTAATCTAAATGATTTCAATTGAATGGCTCAATTGGCTTAATTTACTTAAGGGGAGCAACGCAGCCAGAGGCCGAAAAAAAGGTCATGTTTGTGAATTTTTTTAAGGAAACCTATTGGATATTTTTAAATGAGGGCTTTTATACCTAAAAATATACACATTCAAGAGTATTTTTAGTTTTTTTTTTTATTAAAAAAAATTTAATATTAAGGTCGATACAGCAGTTTTTGTAGAGCGCTCTGAAAAAAAGGTGAAATGCGGTGACCAAGATTGCTCCTTCTTAATTCATCTGAAACAAAAAAATGAAATATATTATTAAAGTAGATACTTAAAACTCGTACTTGTCATAGCCGTTTTTCAAAATATTGATTTTTCACAAAATGGCGGACTTTCGAACGTAAAAAAACGATTTTCGACCAAAAATTCGTCATAGTTTTGCGTATAAAAAATGAACGAAGCTTAAAAAAAAAATCCTATGACAAGTACGAGATTATTATGTGTACAATAAGCCTGCAAAAAAATCAAAACGATCGCTTCACTGAGCTTTGAGAAGTCTTGGTCACCGACTTTGAAAACATGGTTTCGAGAAAAACGCGTTTGAAAAAAAGCGCCAGCACTGCGCGCTCTAGAAGGCGGTTCACTCAGTAGGCTATAACTTTGTTATTTTTTGAGATATCAACTTGATATTTTCACCACATATTCTTGAGACTTGAATAGAAAGGCTTTAAGAAAATGCAAAAAAAATTTTTGAAAAAAAAAAAGTTCTAACTGCGTATCTCCCCTTAATAATATAGTGGGTTTAATGGACTCAATTGACTCAATATTTTAGCTTCCTTGAGCTAAATGATTTCAATAGATTCAATTGACTTTATTAGCTGAATATACTCAATGGCCAGTATATTCAGAGCCATATTTCAGTTATTTCTTATTTTCATTTTATTTTCTATTCAGTTCAATTGACTCATTTTGATCAACTGAGTCAACTGGCTCAACAATTTAGTTATTTAATTTTCGCTTGTACCTCTATTGACTCAATGATTTTACTCCATTTAATCAAATGATTCTATTTGGTTAAATTTTAAATTTTCCTTTGAATCTCGTTTAGATGAATTGGCTCAATTGGTTCAATGGGTCATTATGCTCATCTGACTCAATTTTCAATATTCTCTTGTGGCTCAATTGATTCAATCAACGCAACTAGCTAAATGAAAACAACTGGCTCAATTAACTCAACTGATTCATTTAACACAACTGGCTCAATTAATTCATTTGAGTCAATGGCACATTTGGTTAAATGGACTCAATGAATTTATTAATTCAAGTTCAAATTATCCTATGTTTCTGAAATCGATTTAACTAACTGTAGTAGCTCAATTAATTTTTTTCCATTCGAGCGAGTCAATATACTCAATCGGTTAAAATTGACTCAACTGGCGTAATTGAGTTAAAATTTTCCTATTTGTCCGAAATCGACTTAACTAGCTGCAGTGGCTCAAGTGATTTTTACCGCTCAGGTGAATCAATATACTCAATCGGTTAAAATTGACTCAACTGGCGAACTGACTCATGACCAATGGACTCAAATCAAAAAAAAAAAAATAATTTTTGCTATGTATCTAAATCAGTGATGCTCAAACGCACACAACTAAACTTGATTGGATGTGTGTGTAACACTTAAAGCTTCTCACTGAAAGAAATCTAATGTTAAAGCAATTTGAAAGCTTTCCGAAAGCTTTATGTTCATAAATAGAATTAAATCGACGCAAATCAAAAAACCATGAAATTATTTGTAATAGATTATTTGCTTATAATATATTTCATATTATATTGTTTTTGGATTTTTTATTATTATATATGAATATATATCGTATGGGTATATTTTGAATACTTTGAATATGTGCAGTGCCCTTGTTTGCTTCTTATAATGTTAATATTTCTGGAAAAAATATTAAAATTAAGACGGGGTCAAATAACATGAAAACGATATGAAAAAAACCGATTTCAAACTGATTTTGAAAAGTTTTTTCCTTAAATTTTCTGACATACTTTTGACATGATAACAAATCAACCAATTGTTGTTGATTTTTTATATCCACGGCCGCCAAATATGTTTATTAGTGTTGTTATTATTATTGTTTTTGGTATTATTATTTTTATTATTAAAATCTTTGATTATTTCGTCAAAATCTACATCGTCATTGGAAATTTTTATGCGCATCAAATCTTGCAGATGATTGTCCGATAAGCGATTTCGGTGTTTGTTTTTTATTATTTTCATCAATGAAAAAGAGCTTTCGCAAATATATGTTGTTCCAAACATCGAATAAAGTTTATATATAGCATTTTTTATTGTTGGATAAAGGGACTCATCAACATTTTTCCAAAATTCACATCCGTCTGCAATAGGTAACATTAAATCTTCTTGCAAAATTTTTAACTCGCTTTGGATCGATGGGCTTTGTTTTTCTATATTGCATTTTAGAGGATTGTTATGTAGCTCAATTAAATCAGATATTTTTTGGAAATCTTGAAATCTTTTAGAACAGTTGGTTTCTAATGTATCAAAGACTTCAAAAAAACGGTTCATGCTGACTTCATTACAACACGCAGTGTAAGCCTCTGCAGTTCTTGTTAAATTTTCTAGGTTGCCGTTTTTAAATTTAGTAGATAAAATAGTAAGCTGTCGTTGGAATTCTACAACGGCTGAAACCAAATCAAAGATCATTTTTTGCTTCCCTTGTAATACTAGATTTAATTTATTGATAAATTCAGATATGTCCGTTAAAAATGCCAAGTCCAAGTTAAAAATAGGATCTTTTAAAGAGTTAACTAATAAATCCGAGCCAGGAGAGGGGTTAAGCTCAAAAAATGACAAAACTTCAAAACGCAGATAAAATAATCTTTTGAGGCTATTTCCTCGACTCAACCATCGTACTTCAATAAAAAGTAGCAAATCACCATAATCGGCCTCCAGTTCTTCCAAAAATGTTTTGAATTTTCTATGATTTAAAGAGTTGTGACCACCTCGAATTTTATTGATAATTTTAATGGATATTTTCATTGTTTCCAATAAATTTAATGATTTGGCAAACAAAGCTTGTTGATGTATTATACAGTGAAATACGGGTACATCAATTTGGTTCTTTAATAAATAACCTATAAGCCCTTCTTTTTTCCCCGTCATAACGTGAGCTCCATCGGTACAAACCGAAGATAATTTATTTATGTCTGCAAATGAAAAGATTTTACTATTTAAAACATCATAAATTGTTTTGCCCTTCACGTTTCCATGCATAGACTCAACTATTAGCATTTCTTCTGAGCAATGAAAATTTTCATTCACAGTTTTTACACAAATTAATAGTTGACAACAATCATTAACGTCAGTGCTCTCGTCTAAGCAAATAGAAAAGTACTTGCAATCACGCATTCTTTTTTGAGTTTTTGAAAATAAGTATTCGCTCAAAGTTTCAGTCCGACGAGTGATTGTTGACCTCGATAAAGCTAGGCTTTCAAAAATGTCTTTAAACTCTCTACCTTTTTCACCAAAACACTCAAAAACTTCTTTGGCTAAGTCTTTAAAGAATATTCCATCTTCGAATGGCCTGCACCTCTTCCCTAAAGCAAGACTTATAACATAAGAAGCTTTTAATTGGACAAAATTTATATCGGTTACCGACTGGCTTATTACTGCGTTTTTCTTCTTATTGGTGTTAAATTCATTGAATTTTTCAAAAAACATACGTTTTAAGTCAATAAGTATTTCCTGTCTCTCCCCTCCCACTACATTATGGAATTCAGCATGTTGTGTAATGTAATGCCTCTTGATATTGGATATTTTCACCTGAGCCAACACCTTAAAGCATACTAAGCACTGAGCTTCGCTTAAACTATTTTTTATAAAAAAATAATCTTTTACCCACCTTTCTAAAAACATTTTTTCACAGTTCTAAAATCAATTTTTTTAAAATAATCTTAATGCGGAGCAAAGTAAACGAAAATCAACTGGTCTGAATGAAATCTAAAATCACAGTGAAGATTTGTTAGATAGACATGATTTATATATGAAGATATCATCACCCAAAATCCAAAAAGCCGCAGCAACATTTTTTTATATTTTCTTAGGAAAAGACGAAAACTTTATAAAAAGACACATATTTCAGATTGAACAACCACTCCTTCTTATGCATTTTGTTGATTAACAAGCTAATCAATAAATATTAGTATAGAATTCAGTAAAACAGGTTTCTTTAATTAAATTTATTTTGAAAAGTCAATAATTCGATTTTTTTTGTAGTTATGACTTTTTCAATTATAGGCGACAATATGATTCAGTTTATCAGAATTTGAATTGACTAATTATAGGTCTACAAATGCTGAAACAAGTATGTTGGTGAAGAGGCGATCTTATTCTTCGAATTGAAAAAATATTCAATTTTATTTTTAAGTCCTTTGCGGCAAGCAAGTAAACACTTTCATCTAAAAGAAAATTTGGAAAGAGTAAAAACCTTGTATTTAGGCAAACATTAAATTTATGAATTGCACTAACCTTATTTTTCATCCCAATTTTTTTTATTTTGCATTTACAAGTTCTTTTTTGCTGACAGCTATTTCTTAATTGAAAACAGCAAAAGTGTGCTGAATTATTTACATATATTAAATATACATACGTAAATAGCAACATTTTTCGGTATTAACTAAAAACAAAATAAATATAAAATTGCATACAATCATCGCTTACATTACAAAGTGTTGCGTTTCCGAAGAATCATAGTTAACTGAACTGTGCTTTGCTTCTTAATGTTTTCTTTTCGGTGTACAAAAATTGCGTAATTATAATCAAATTAAGCGAACAAAGTGACGTGACCCTTTCTGCTTGGAGTCTGCCTGCAGACTGAAAGCTTTTTAGCAGCGCAAAATTTTATATACCTATACGTTGCAGAAAAAGCTGTTAGCTCTCGAGCTAATTTTGATCGACACTGATCTAAATAAAATAAAATTTGTAAATATTACGAATTATACAATAAACTCAATCGATTAAAATTGACTCAACTGGCGAACTGACTCATGATTGACTCAAATAAAAAAATATTTTTTTTTATGCAACTAAATAAAATAAAATTTGAAAATATAACGAATTTCTTCCATTTTTTTTTTTTTACCTTTTCTGCACTTGTTGGCTCCATTTGCTTAAGTTACTCCATTGCTCATTTGTTGGTGCAATGTAGGTACTTAATAAGCTCAATAGACTCTATCATTTGCTCTAATGAATAATCGCTCAATCTTAAAATTCTTTTTGTGGGTCATAACCGGGTATGGGCAGCACTACATTTAAAGCTTCTATGTTGTTTATGTGTTTGTTTTTTTGTCTTTGATTTGTTGTTACATTTTGTGTTGCTACATAAGCCTTTGCTCTCGATTCTTACTCTCCAAGAGCGCTCTCTGCCCATAGCTGCTCATAACCTAAATTGACTCTTTAAGCTCAATTTGCTTTAACGACAAAAATAGCTCAAACAACGCATCGGTTAATTTTGCGCCATTTTGCAAATGTTTTTTATTTTTTTTTTAATTTTTTTTAATTGTTTTTTAAATATTTTTTTTTTTTTTTTTGCTTCAATTGACTCTTTTGGATCAATTGAATCAATTAATTCTATATAAATATTGACACATTTGGCTTATTTTTGCTTTTTGGTTGACTCGTGTGGCTCATTTGACTTAATATGTTTCGATAGGCTTATTTACCTCAAATGACTTGATTGTCCCTCTGCACAAGTCTTATTTTCTGTCCACTTAAGTGTCTGAAGTCCACCAAATAAACCCAACTATAAAAATTTTTGAAAACATTACTAAATTTTATTATGTTTCTTTGAACTAATTCCCCACGAGTTAATAATAAAAAAAAAAAAAACACAAAACATATTCTTAAAGCTCTTGATCTGATCCTGTTTTTCTTTTGTCTCACTTTAGGGCAAAAGAATTTTACACGTCTATCTGATGGCATGACCCAGAAGAAGCCTCAATTCTATCGGTTGCAGTCTCTGTCTCACTCCACTCAGTCCACCAAACCATGCCTTTCAAGACTCAAGCATTCAAGTTCTTTGCTACTGCCTCAGCCGTCGCTGCTTAAGAATTCAAATTCAAATTCAAATACCAAGCAAAAATTCAATTCACCATCAAGCTACCAAAAATCCGCTACAAGAAATGCAAAATCCTCTGAGCCTAACTCAAGCCTCTCAAGTTCTGCATCCAGTGTTGCCAAGCTAATAGAATTACATCGCGTATTTAGCAGATCGCGCTGCGCTGCACTGCTTAAAGATGAGATGCTGCTACAGCAGGTTGAAGCTGCGGAGGAGCGCGACTTTGTCGATGTTGTTTACTGTGAAAACAGCAACAACATAAAAGTTGGTGTCATTGATGATAAAGCTGATCATAATAATAATGATGATGATGATGAGAATAGTTTGGTTGTAGTTTAAAGTTGTTATTGTTATTAAAAATGCTAGCCAAGATCGGTGGAAGCTACTGCTGCTTCTTCAATAGTTTCCTTCTTACTGTTGGTGGTGATGGTGCTTGTGGCACGCATTCGAGGTCGTAACCCAATTCCTTTTGTGACGTTTGTGCGTCGTGTGTTGGCACGATCAACGGTTCTACAAGGCATTGGCAGCTGTTCACTGTGATCGTATCTCCTTACGTTTTCCTCTTAGTTTTTTGACAATATTTTGTGAAGTTGTCTTTTTCATGTAGCTCTTCGTCATTGATTTTCTTTTCCCCTGTACTTCCCTGCGAGTAGAAAAACTTTTTCATTTCAATTTTAATTCAATTGATATTCAGTTGGGCGATCGCACAACGTTCATCCAACTGATCATTCCTCAACATACTAGTTTTATTTGTTGTCTTTGCTGTTGTTATCATCGTTGTCGCCAGAGCTACATTGTTAAAGCTTGATTCCTGTTAGTTGTTGTCATTGGTGGCGGTGGCAGCGGCAACGACGACATAAACAACGTTGCTGCTTTTAGAATTTTTAATCATATCTTTGTTGATTTTTTAAATTTTTTACATGTTCAATATCTGTATTGTAGTCGAGGTTTCTCTTATCCTGAACCGTGTTCTATTTCCCAAAGCATTCAGCCATACTTTCGTCATCATCATCATCATTATCATAACTTCAATACCGTCAGCTTCTTACTTTTCATTTCTTTGTTAAGAAACACAAAAAAAAAAGAACTCATAAATATCGAACTTCAGTAGGTTATCTGTAATTTTTTTACATTGTCATAGGAGGAATATTAAATTTTTCCATAAAATAACAGTTCTCATATACTTCGATTTATTAATTTAATTTTTGTTCTAATTATTTGAAATAAATGAATTCTAGTGTTTTATATACATTGGTCAATGTTTTAAAATTTGTTTTTATGTTTTACCTTTCATAATGTTAAATATATCCTTTATCTACGGTATTACTTTATGCAATACTACAAAAAAACTAATGTTAAAATTTAAAAAGTTTCAGTAGATCATCGGAGAAGTAGAAGTCATTTAGTCGTGGTTCTTTTAAAATTATTTAATTTCAATTAATTGTTTTTAATTTAATAACTGTTTTCAATCCGCCAACAAAAAAATATTAAACGATCTTTAAATTTTTTAACTCTCTTTTTGGGGCTTTACTTTTTTTTGTGCTTTACTCAAAACTTACTGAGCGCGTAAAAGTAAAAATAAGCATATTTTGGTAGTTTCTTATTTTTCTAAGAAACTATTCTAAGAACTATTTTTTCCACCATTCTCCTAAATCAAATTTTTAAAAGTAAACCTTTATTAGACACCAATCAACAGTAAATACAAATGGAAACAAGACAAAATGGTGGTTGTACAGCTTTTTTCGATAAGAAATGCTGTGTTCAAGAGTAAATGGTCAGTCTAGCATAACCTAAAATTTTTAGTTTAGGATAATAATTTCAAATTTGTTTGCGAATTATATATGACAAGAGGTTTAAAAGTGCATAGGAATGTTTTTAATTAGATTTTTGCAAGAATGAGGAGCTTAAAATTAAACTACAATAAAAAAATTACAGTATTGTGCAAATAATATAATTTTGAACAGTGAAAATGTTAAGTGAAGTTAAGGCGAAGATCTATGTGAGTTCCCATAGATCCCATTGAGCTCTCATAATTTGTTTTAAGTTCCCGTACATTTTGTTTGCGAAACAAAATTTTTATGATACGATGACACTTCATAAGCAAATAATTGTAGACTGTACTAAAGAGTTGGCCGTTATTTAAGGGATAATATGAGATTATATAAAAAAATTAATAAATTGGAAATAAATTCATATTTTTTTATTTTCAATTTACTTTTAATACAAAAAAAAAAGTAATAATGAATTCAAAGATTTTAACGTTAAAAGAGCAATATAAAAATAATATTTTAATTAAAGTTAAATTAAAAATTTTATATATGATTTTATTTTATATTTTTTTAATTAATTTTTTTTTTAATTTTAATTTTAAATGAAAAAAACAGCCCTTGAAACTTGTTTTTTGGAGACTTCTCCGAAAAAAGTATCCTCGCAATGATGAGGATGGTTATTACAAGCTTTATCTTAAATTGATATACCAAATATTTTCTGTAGAAGGATTAAAATTTAAAAAAAATTGCATTTTGAATTTTTGCAAAGTTGTATGGCAAATAGCACAACTTTTGAAAAAATCAACATATATTGCCTTGTGATTTAAATTTCAATCAAGAAAAACCATCGTTCAGCTACTCTCAGGCAAATATAAAATTGATGAATGGCATTACTTTCTAAGAAATAAAGTTTTGAGAAAAAAGCGACACTTTCAGTCCTTCGAACCTCATGATAGAAACCTTTAAAAGCTCTCTCTTTCTCTATATTTCTCTCTCTCTCTCTCTCTATATCTATCTCTCTCTCTATATATATATCTCTCTCTCTCTATATCTCTCTATCTCTCTCTCTCTGTCTCTTTCAGAGCTTTATTGACTTGAAACTTTGGGAAATTTTTCTTAACCTGTTATTAGATAAAAACTAAAAAAAACTTTTAATTTGAAAATCCATCGAACTCATTAAGATGAATACTAGGGCTTGCAATTTCTTGACTCAGTAGCAATTTCAGGATAAATAATTAAGAATCATGGGATCTTAAGATTAGATTAGTTAGATGATTCATTTTTTTGGAATTTTTCAAAATCTTAAAGTAGGAAATCTTAAAGTAGTGGCGTCCGTGGCGTATTTGGTTAAAGTGCGTGGCCTCTATGTCAACGAACCTGGAGACCCGGGTTCGAACCCCAGCATCGACAGAAAATTATTTGAATTAAAATAATTTTTCTGTACGGCCGCCACCTCTCTGCAGACAATGGCAAACCTCAGAGAGTAATCAAAGTGCCATGTAAAGCTTCTTGAGAACGAGAACATTCCGTTCATCACCGTTCGGAGTTGGCGTTAAACCTGTAGGTGCGGTTCTTGGTCAATTGTGTACAAACTTAATAACACGCACAACACAATTGATCATAAAAAGATAGGTCAAAGTCCTTTCAAGGGCTGAAATGGCCAGTTATTTATTTATTTTTTTTTAAAGTAGGACTTTCACTTTAATAAGACTTTTGAGTAAGAACATCAACCTGAAGTGCTTACAAATGTTTTTAACCATCCTTTATCAACCTTAACCTTTGTCATACTTATTCTTATCCTTATCCCTATAGCTATTCCTATTCCTATTCCTATCCCTATCCCTATCCCTGTCCCTATCCCTATCCCTGTCCCTATCCCTATCTCTATCCCTATCCCTATCCCTATCCCTATCCCTATTCTAACCCTTATCCTTAGCCTTACCCTTTCCCTTATCCTTATCCTTATTCTTATTCTCATTCTTATTCTTATTCTTATTCTTATTCTTATTCTTATTCTTATTCTTATTCTTATTCTTATTCTTATTCTTATTCTTATTCTTATTCTTATTCGTATTCTCATTCTTATTCTTATTCTTATTCTTATTCTTGTTCTTATTCTTATTCTTATTCTTATTCTTATTCTTATTCTTATTCTTATTCTTATTCTTATTCTTATTCTTATTCTTATTCTTATTCTTATTCTTATTCTTATTCTTATTCTTATTCTTATTCTTATTCTTATTCTTATTCTTATTCTTATTCTTATTCTTATTCTTATTCTTATTCTTATTCTTATTCTTATTCTTATTCTTATCCTTATCCTTATCCTTATCTTTATCCTTATCCTTATCCTTATCCTTATCCTTATCCTTATCCTTATCCTTATCCTTATCCTTATCCTTATCCTTATCCTTATCCTTATCCTTATCCTTATCCTTATCCTTATCCTTATCCTTATCCTTATTCTATCCTTATCCTTATCCTTATCCTTAGCCTCAGCTTTAGCCTTAGCCTTAGCTTTAGCCTTAGCCTTAACCTTAGCCTTAGCCTTAGCCTTAGCCTTAGCCTTAGCCTTAGCCTTAGCCTTAGCCTTAGCCTTAGCCTTAGCCTTAGCCTTAGCCTTAGCCTTAGCCTTAGCCTTAGCCTTAGCCTTAGCCTTAGCCTTAGCCTTAGCCTTAGCCTTAGCCTTAGCCTTAGCCTTAGCCTTAGCCTTAGCCTTAGCCTTAGCCTTAGCCTTAGCCTTAGCCTTAGCCTTGCCTTAGCCTTAGCCTTAGCCTTAGTCTTAGCCTTAGCCTTAGCCTTAGCCTTAGCCTAAGCCGTAGCCTTAGTCCTAGCCTTAGCCTTAGCCTTAGCCTTAGCTTTAGCCTTAGCCTTAGCCTTAGCCTTAGCCTTAGGCTTAGCCTTAGCCTTAGCCTTAGCCTTAGCCTTATGATTATCCATATAAACTTAAACTTAAGCTTTACCTAAGACGTTAACTTTATCTTTAACTTTAACTTTAACTTTAACTTTAACTTTAACTTTAACTTTACCTTTAACTTTAACTTTAACTTTAACTTTAACTTTAACTTTAACTTTAACTTTAACTTTAACTTTAACTTTAACTTTAACTTTAACTTTAACTTTAACTTTAACTTTAACTTTAACTTTAACTTTAACTTTAACTTTAACTTTAACTTTAACTTTAACTTTAACTTTAACTTTAACTTTAACTTTAACTTTAACTTTAACTTTAACTTTAACTTTAACTTTAACTTTAACTTTAACTTTAACTTTAACTTTAACTTTAACTTTAACTTTAACTTTAACTTTAACTTTAACTTTAACTTTAACTTTAACTTTAACTTTAACTTTAACTTTAACTTTAACTTTAACTTTAACTTTAACTTTAACTTTAACTTTAACTTTAACTTTAACTTTAACTTTAACTTTAACTTTAACTTTAACTTTAACTTTAACTTTAACTTTAACTTTAACTTTAACTTTAACTTTAACTTTTACTTTAACTTTAACTTTAACTTTAACTATAACTTTAACTGTAACTTTAACTTTAACTTTAACTTTAACTTTGACTTTAACTTTAACTTTAACCTTAACCCTAATTTGAACTTTAACTTTACCTTTTATCTAAAGCTCTTATTTTTAAGAAAATCTTTATGGATAATCTATTAATATTCCTAGTTTTATCACATCAGGATTAGATTTTATAAATTGGTGTTGATCCTTCAAAGTTTGTCCAAGTCCAATTTTTTTGAATTTATTAACATTTTCGTATCTCATACAAATTTGCAAATACATGCTGTCCGATAAAGATATAAAGATTTTTAAGAGTTATACACTTCAACATTTACATCTCCATAAACGAGAGAGAAAAATATTTTCATGTTTTTTGTACCAAAGCGACCCGAAACCAAAAAGAAATGGATGCTTTAGTCTAGTGTTTTTGGTTGCTTGTCTAATGTGTTAAACGCCCTTGTCAGAGTTACTAGCTATAAATATTTGAGTTGGTTAATTATCCTACAGCGTCCACGCTTCAGACTTCAGAACAGCGGAAGTGATTTTTCTTTTCCCCAAAGGCAGGCAGGACACGCAGATGATGAATTAAAAGAACAACACAAATGCATAACGTGAAGTGGCTGCTGTGGTGTAAAAATTACTTTTGATACTTATTTTTGTTATTTTTTTATATCGAGAAATGTAGAAATATAATTACAGTAAAAATTTGCTCCAGAATATAAAACGGTTCGGTGGTTGAACACAACTTACCACCAGAAAAAGAAAAACAAACACATGGGCACGCGTGAAATTGACACGTAGACGGTGTAACATAACAAGCACTATGTTAAAAAATAGGGAATAAATTATAAAAAAAAAAGAAACAGATTTCAAATCAAAATAACCGCATAAAAGGATCTTTTTTTTTTACCGCATGTTGAGGTCACCTTGGTGTGGGTTTTAATTATAAATGGAGCAATGTAAAGATTGAAAGCGAACTCTAGGCAGCAGCTGTCAAACGCAGCAATTGGTTTGTTTTCAAAAATTGTTCTCTTTTATATCCTTGAACTAAACAAATGGAAACACATTTTTACTAGGCACTCTCCTATGCAAGAAAATCTACAAAACTAACAACGATTTTTGTATCAAATCTACGACAACATTCAAAATTTATTGTGTTTTTAAAAAAAATTTCTTTTTTTGACATTCAAGTGTGCACAAAGGAAAGTTAAAACTGTTTTTTTTTTCGCCTGCAATTTCAAAATTCCAAAAAACCCATTCAACAGTTCGCTCTTATTCCACACAACCTCCAATAGCAACAATAACAGCAGCATATCCTTATAAACAACAGAAAAAGTGGGCCGAATTAACAACAACAACAACATCAATCGGAACAGTATCGGAACAGTAACAACAGCAGCGAATTTTGACATACTCTCCAGAGCAAGGATCAGCAACTAACCAGAATCAATTCGTATCTCATCTATTATGTCCGTCAATGAAGAAATCCCACAACCGCCGCGTCCACGTTGGCAGGATTGGTGCGATAAAAATGCGCTCCCCAAGAATCATTACTACCCACGCATGAAGCGTGAGCTGACACGTTGGCAAAAACGTGGACCCATGACGCGGCGTGATTGGGTGCGTTTCTATCATTGGGCCGCCAAGAACGCCATTCCACGACCCGAATATGAGCCAAAACCGGAGCCGCTCAAAAAAGGCGAGAAGCCACCGCCCAAAAAGAAGGAAAAAAAGAAGAAATCCCTGGACGCTATAATGAAATATATCATAAAACTTTGTGATCCGCGCCCGCGCAAGGCGCGCTCCAAGTATGACTATCCACCTGAGCCTAAATATCCGTATTCGCCTAAAATAGACTGGAAAAAACCAGCACACAAAGATCGTGGCCGCCCCTTCGAGCCGCCCGAAGTGCCCATAGATTTCCAACACATCGATGTCGAGACCGACTTTTGGTCGAAGCTACGTTTTCCCATTATGCGCAGTGCGCTCACATACAAGCCATCGCCCAATGTACTCAAATTGGCCGTACCTAGAGTGACGCCGCCCGAAAAGGAACACTGTCCCATTCCAGAACGCCCCATGGAGGTGGTGCCGGCGCGTCATCGCATGAACTATCGCCAATGGTCAGAGCATCAGCGACGTCTCGAGTATCTGGCAAAACCTGTTATGCGGCCACGTTTCGATTTGCTGGTTTGACGATAAAGAAGCCAAGAACCAAAAACCGAATCCATAGACCATTTTTTTTTTATTTTTGGAAAATTTGACTAAATGTTTTCAGAATGAATCTAAATCATTCTGAATCTAAAATTCAAAATCGAACCACTACAAAGAACCGTTAGCAGCGAAGCGGTGTTAAGCGGTTTAGTTTTTTTTTAGAAAAATGTAATTTTTGAATATTTTTGTTGTATATAGAAAGTGTTGTAACGGTATTATTTTTTTTCGGCATGTTACAATATTTTCACTATTTTTAGTTTATATATGGAAAAATTTCAAAATTTTCATCTTTTCGCTAGCGAACGATGATCAGTAAATCAGTGGCAGATACTTTGTACATTTTTATTTTTTTTTTTCTATATTTTTGAAGTAACAAAATTTGAAGTATTTTCTATTAAATCAAAGCAAATTGAAAAGTTAAGCAACTAGTTTTAATTAATCTGGTTTTTTTTTTTCTTTAAAATCTAAAAATGTCTTGTTTAAATCCGTGAAAATGTTTCTTTATCCTTGTGACAGTAACTCAAACGCCATTCCCGCTAAATATCTTTCAATTTTATGGCTTCCTTACAATAATAATAAAAAATTCGAAATTTTTCACTCTTATGGCATCGTAAGGGGATTTCTTAGTCATTCTTTGCTTCCATCAATTATATGCCTCATAATAATTGATATGACTGATGATCTTGGCTGAACTTTGCTACCCAGGCTGCTGATGCTGCCAACTCCTCTTTACTAACAATCTTTGCCAAAAAAAAAATTAAAAACAAAATCCCCACATCATCCAGTTATACGCTTCTGCCAGTAATTTTCATCGTTTGAGCGACTCACTCACTCACTCACACTCACCTCTGATCACCACCGATGATCGCTGCAGCTTGACATTATCTTGTTATGTGTTGCTGCGTTGTTACTCTTGCGTGTTGTTGGCTTCTTGATAACTTCTGACTTTTGCATCGTTTTCATGCCTGCCTAGATTTGTATCTTAAGTATTTTCATGCAGGATATATTTTATGCTTCTTTAGATTATAATGCGTAGCATAGAATCGCTTGATCCTTGCTGAATAGCATTAAAAAATCACTGTTTGTTGTTATTGCTCTCGCATTTAGCTAATTTATTACTTGCAACTAATTGACTCTTCTCTCTAAGTTTGTGCAGCTGAAAACGATTCTTCGTTTGATGCCTAAACAACTGCATTGAGCCGCATCTTCTATGCAGTCAAAACGGATTTTTATTGAAAAGTCTGGGCGTAAGAAATATCCTTGACTTGTGTATTTTTTTAGTTTTGAAGTTAGAAATATTTTTCATTAGCGATGCGATATCAAAATAATTCTCTTTTGAATAAATAAGAGGATTTAAAACTAACTTTCATATATGTATATGCCCCGGTTTAACCCGGGATTAGCTCTAATGTTTCAATCTGAATTTAGATATACTTAGTACTCTCATATGTTTGGATAGACGGTATTTTGCTCATAAAATGAAAACAATAAAAGATTTTTTGAAAACTATTTTTTTCT
The DNA here is from genome assembly GCA_943735915.1 of Pherbina coryleti. Classification (NCBI taxonomy): domain Eukaryota; kingdom Metazoa; phylum Arthropoda; class Insecta; order Diptera; family Sciomyzidae; genus Pherbina; species Pherbina coryleti. Next base: position 147,643,976 of record OX030949.1, on the reverse strand, counting down.
TTATTGAGTCGTTCAATAGCTACAATAGCTGTAGAAGAAAATATTAGGTGTAGTAAAAAGAAATCCATTATTTTTCCACTAGATGGCTTTAACAATCTGTAACTCGCTTGGTATAAACGCGATCAGGTATCGCTAAATGGCGTTAAGAAGATAAGATTTCGTACTAAAGAAACTTATCAGAGAGTTTTGTGATTGCTTGACTCAGTTTTGTTTGAGCGCGCCTCAACGATGGACACCAGCAAAGAGAAAATACGTCATATTTTACAGTTTTTCTTCGATAAAGGCAAAACGCAAAGCAGGCGGCTGAAAGTAGTGTTTATGGTCCTGATTCTGTAACAGCCAATCACGCGCAATTTTGGATTTTGTTTCGGTAATTTGGATGTCAAAGATGCACCACGCTCTGGAAGGCCAATTGGCGAAAAAGTCGGTAAAATCATGAAAATCGTTGACTCCGACCGTTATGTAAGCACGGTTTCGATTGTCCAGGAGCAAAACATTGCACAAAAACCCGTTTGGAACCACTTGAATAAGGTTGTTTAAAAAAAAAAGCTCGGTGTATGGGTATGGATGTTTACCACACGAGTAAACGAAAAAAAAAAACTCATGGACCGAATTTACATCTGCGAATAGTTGCTGAATCGCAACAACATCGACCCATTTCTTAAGCGGATTGGGACTGGTGATGAAAAGTGAGTCACTTAAGACAACGTCAAGCGAAACGTCAAGTGAGCCGGCGCAAACGGTTGCCAAGGCCGGATTGACGGCCAGGAAGGTTTTGCTGTGTGTTTGATGGGATTAGCAGGAGGCCATCTACCAGGAGCTGCTCCCTTACGGCCAAACTCTTAATTCGAACCTGTACTGTCAACAATTGGACCGTCTGAAGGAAACAATCGCCCAGAAGCGACCAGCTTTGGGCAATAGGAGCGGAATTGTGTACCCTAAGGACAAAGTCAGGCCACACACATTGATAGTGACTCGCCACAAGCTAAGAGAGCTTGGTTTGGAGATTTTTATGCATCCACCTTAAAGTCCGAACCTGGTACCTGTTCCTGTCTATGGCGAATGATTTTGATTGTGAGAACTTCGCCTCAAGGAAAGCATGTAGAAATCGACTCTCCCAGTTCTTTACCAATAGGGACGAGAGTTTTTAAGAGAGAGGCATAATGAAATTACCTTTAAAATGACAATAAGTGGTCGATCCAAACGGTGCATATTTGACCTAAATCGGATCATTATAACTATGATAAATAAAGCCTTCAATTTCATGTAAAAATAATGGATTTCTTTATACTACACCTGATATCTGAAAAAACCACCATTTGCTTTCCAGCACGAGCGTAGTCGATCCGGCCAGCGATCGATCGCAGCACTCGCGACATGCATAGGAAATTTATCTACTGCTCGGTCAACAGCGCTCTTTAGAGACTCGATATTTTAGTGCTGAGTAGAGGAAGTCGTATTATGACACGGACCACAGTTTGTAATCCAATGGATTCAGGTCTGGGCTACCCGCTGGCCACTTATCCGTGGAAATGAATTCCGATACATTGTTTTTGAGTCGATTTAGCCATATGGGCCAGTACAGAATCATGTTGAAAGGTTGTTTTTAAATAATGAGGTGTTGAGAGCCCTTACAACCCATTCCAAAACATCGGATCTATACACTTTAACGAAGTTTTAAGTCCTTTTTCATAAAAATGGAGCTTGGTGATCGCATCATAGGTGTTTCCCTACCAAACCATCACAGAAGCCGGGTGGTGACCTTTCTGAAATCTCGGAACGAGTTCTGCTGCATGTCATGATGACATGACATACTCACTATCATTCTGTTTATTGAACGATTTCTGTACGGTGAACATTTTTTCGAACGATTTTTCTCCGTTTCAAAACTGATACTCCGAGACTACTAAGATATACTTTTCACACTCGGAGTACCCAAATTTGACACCTCTTTGACATCGTTTTCCAAGCCTTTTAAGACTATCCAAGGACCACAATGCCAATGTGCCGGTGGAGACCGTTACAGTACGTCTGTCGAGCGTAACGACTATCCTCGTGCTAACAAATTTTAAGGATCATTGCTATTCCCTCGTAGGCATATACTACCGTTAATCTAGTCAAACGGTCCACCTACTTCCCAGATTGGGCCACCAATAGGATCTGATAGGATCTAGGTAGTCCTTCTACATTTACACAGGATAGGGCGAACCCGTTGCCTGCGACTATCCTCCATTATCCTGGCTTTGGACAGGTTGCTCGTGAGAAAAGGCGAAGTTGCTCAAGTGGTACAGAAGGAATACAAGTATTTTACATCTTATGTAACGTAGACACCAGACAAGGAATTGATGCCTAGGAGATAAATCTCCAGGACGTCAGTGCCATGCTAATGTATATACGACATCCGTCATATCTCTCCTAGGCGTCACTTCCATGACTCCAAGCGCGACCATCGCCCTGTCATAGTAGTTTCAACATCGGTCGCACACCATACTTAAGTGTATATTTAAATTAATAAATAAACTGTATGGATAGCAACCAATGCTGAAACGCAACAGTACCAATTATGGATGATTAGTTGGGTCATCATCCACATTTATTGGTTGAAATCGAGACCCATCTAACATCTCTTGCAATGAAGGGCATTGCCACCCGGTTGTTTAGTGCAACTCCACGCCGATCACAGACCTGTTCCCGACATTGAACTACCACAGACAGCACGATACTCCCCGAAGGGCCAGCCCTGCGATAGTTTCCCCGGGCAAAGGGCTTTACTTCGACACGCACTTATCACAACACCTATACATTTGCATTCATCACTCTTGACTGTGGCGGAAAAACCACCACTACTTGGACGTGCTACAGCGTAGACCACATCGCACTTGACTGTGTGAGACCCAAGGTTCGAAAGTAACGAATATCCCCGTGCTAACAAATTTAAAGGATCATTGCTATTTCTTCGTAGGCATACACTACCGTTGATCTAGTCAAACGGTCCACCTACTCCCCAGATTGGGCGACCAACTTCAGGATCTGGGTAGTCCCTCTACATTTACACAGGATAGGGCGAACCCGTTGCCTGCGACCACCCTCCTTTATCCTGGCTTTGGACAGGCTGCTCGTGAGAACAGGCGGAGTTGCTCAAATGGTACAGAAGGAATACAAGTATTTTACATCTTATGTAACGTAGACACCTGCCGTATGGCTTAATTCTACGTTGCCCCATGGCAGTGGGGTCGTGGTTCAAGGAATTGATGCCTAGGAGATAAATTTTTCAGGACGTCAGTGCCATGCTAATATATACGACGTCCGTCATATCTCTCCTAGGCGTCACTTCCATGACTCCAGGCGCGACCATCGCCCTGTCATAGTAGTTTCAACACCGGTCGCACACCATACTTAAGGGTATATTTAAATTAATAAATATACTGTATGGATAGCAACCAATGCTGGAACGCAACAGTACCAATTATGGATGATTAGTTGGGTCATCATCCACATTTATTGGTGGAAATCGAGACCCATCTAACATCTCTTGCAATGTAAGGCATTGCCACCCGGTTGTTTAGCGCAACTCCACGCCGATCACAGACCTGTTCGCGACATTGAACTACCACAGCCAGCACGATACTCCCCGAAGGGCCAGCCCATCGATAGTCTCCCCGGGCAAAAGGGATTTACTTCGACACGCACTTATCACAACACCGATACATTAGCATTCATCACACTTGACTGTGGTGGAAAAACCACCACTACTTGGACGTGCTACAGCGTAGACCACATCGCCATTGACTGTGTGCGACACAAGATCGCCACTATTTGTTTCGTTTCATACCGGTACCCTAAGACCACCGGGATGAACTCCTAGCACCAACAGCACTTCATGACTATTCGCCATATCAACATTCATTGATATACTCCTCATCAATCTTGTACTCCGAGGCTACTCAGATAACCTTTCACACTCGGAGTACTCAAATGACACTCCTTGATACGCCTCAGTTATTACACCTTGGGACACCATTACAACTCCTCAATACACCTCAGTTATCACACCTTGGGACACCATTACAACTCCTCAATACACCTCATTAGTCAAGTGCTGAAGGCTACCAAGAAGAACACCCAGTGACTCAAAGCACCGGCATGACACCTCCTCAATACCACCTTAAGGGTCAACCATAATAGGCTCGAGCTGGCTGCGCCATGTGTCAAAATTTATACGACTACACAGATATGATGCGCACAAACCATAATGGCTTGAGCCAGCTTTTTCGTCAAGTTTCGTTAACTTGATCTGGCTGCAGCCAGAGCGATTCAAATCGAATGCTCCGTAAGGAATCGTTTGTTTTAATTTATTTATAAATTTATTTCCGCAATCCGTTCTAATAATTATAAATTCAAACGAACAAAACGAATTGATGTAGAAATTGTTGAATTTTTCAAAGCAAATGTGAAAAGTAGTTATGACATAAAGGCGAGCACTGCTGAAGTCATTATGGTCAAATTAAGCATTTGACAGAACTTGAGCTAGCTTTTCGTTTATTTTGGACATTAGCTGCAGCCAGCTGGAGCCTATTATGGTTGGGCCTTTAGAATCTGGTACTCCGAGGCTACTAAGTTTAACTTTTCACACTCGGAGTACCCATCTGACACCTCTTTATTCGTCGTTTATACCAGCCATATAAGTCTTCCAAGACTTATATGACTATCCAGGAGACCATACGAATGCATCAGTGGGGACTTGCAACAGTACGTTTGTCGAGAGTAACGACTATCTCCGTGCTAACAAATTCTTTAGGATTATTGCTATTCCCTCGTAGGCATACGCTACCGTTGATCAAGTCAACGGTCCACCTACTCCCCAGATTGGGCGACCAACTCCAGGATCTGGGTAGTCCCTCTACTTTTACACAGGATAGGGCGAACCCGTTGCCTGCGACCATCCTCCTTTATCCTGGCTTTGGACAGGCTGCTCGTGAAAACAGGCGGAGTTGCTCAAATGGTACAGTTGAGACATGACCGGTTTTTCTGAAAAAACTGCCAACTGCTAGAAATGTCAAATTTTCGAATGGCACTGTCAAATTCGATCTCAGCCCTCGTATTTTTATTATTTCGTTAGCACAAGTTAATAATATTGATTTTTTTTTTACTGTATTTTCAAAGCTCTTTGGTTTATACGATAGTAGTCCCCCGGAAGTTACCAACCTGACGTTTAGAGAGCTGTTGTTCGAAAAGTATGACTTTGGTAGAAAGTACCTGCGTAAGACGTGCGTGAATGTTCGATTAACGTGTGTGAAACGTTCGATGCCAATTTTATGAACCACAAGGTCCGTGGTTCTACCACTCCCCTCCCCATCTGGGATGTGTTTATTTTTTTTTAATTGCAAGTAATTTTTCTGATCGGCTGCTACATCTCGTCGGATAATGTCAAATCTCAGAGAGAAAACAATGTCTTGTAAAGCTTCCTGAGAATATGCATAGGTCCAGTTCTCTATTATTTGTGTACAAACATTTGATAACAACACAACACGTCCCATCCAAGTCCTTTCAAGGGCTGAATGGCCAATTATTTTTTTTTTATGACATTATAGAACGTTTGCAGAAAATCTTAGTAGAACATAATCTGGGTCAAAGGTCAATAATCAAGGATCAATAGGTCGAAATAAATTTGTTTGCAAAATTATGAAATTTAATTGAATATGTTGCACTTAAACATCCAAACATGAAAATTAAAATCACAAAACCAGTGAGTGCTGTGATATTTCAATGAAAATCTCGCATTTTAATCTATCTCTTATTTTCATCTTGAGTTAAAATAAAAACTTGTTTTTAAACTTATCTCCTTTACAATTTTTTTTTTTTTTTAACTTATTACCTCGTCATAATTTTACGAATTTCTTAGCCTTTAACGATATTTCAATCTTTCAGCTCATGGGCACAAAAAAATGCTCTGCAAGTTATTAGCGTAGTTATTGAAATCACTTTAATTTTACTTAAATGTAAAAATATTGCAGCCAATAAATTGCAGCAAGTTTTATCAATAAAACCAAGTATTATTCATTTATATATATATATAATATTTTTTTCTTACCACGAAATTCGGTCAACAGCTTGTTTCCATTACAACTTCAGGCAATACTTGAGAAATCCTGCTTGTTTATATGTCTAGTTTGCATTTATTTAAAAAAAAAAAAAAAAATTAGAACAGAAAAAAGGATAAAATTAAAGCCGGCAGCAGGCTTTTATTGTTGTGTTTTATTCAACTTTGTAATAAAATATCGACGAGGATATCGTCGCTGTACACGAACAGCGCCCGCCGCACATCGAACTCTTCAATAAACTTGTACCTGCTGCATTGAATATGAAGGAGTTGACTGACTCAAATACAAAGCCCAAATTGTCAAACACTAACTTCACCGGGTTAGCCTCGCTCACCACCACCATCACCATCACCATTGATTTGTATGCGCTACTCTTTGGCAAAGGATTTTATTGCATTTTAAGTAGAATTTTTAGTGGTGCAGAGTTTTGCAAAGAATTTCTATAATATTCCGCACTTAATGACCTTCCAATGTTTTGACAGGCTTTCGCCGATATGTTTGTATGTCAGTAGAATAAATAGCATAAGTTGCAAATGGTAAAGAATTCACTCAGTCTGCCAGGTAGAGTTAGAAATCAATAATTCTTCTTTAGTTTTATTGCGCTAGCTTTTAACTTTAGGATTTATTTTGCATTGTTTAAATATGAACTTTAGTTCGCTGTTGACAGGCTCTTAAATAAATTTAATAATTTTAGTTGAAAGGAACAACCGTTGTTCAATTTTGGCACATAAATTGATGCTTACCTTCACAAATGTGACAAGTGCACTTTTGATGAAACATATAACATAGACCAACATCTAAAAACTCAGAACTTTTCAGAAAAGATTAAGGTAGAAGGAACAAAAATAATTTACATGTAGATCAATTGGTAGTAAACAAGTACAATAATAAAAAGTAAGAGGACTTCTAAGATTTGGCTTTGACATAACTGACTAAGATTTGACGTTGACATTCAATGAATTAAAATAAAATTTTATAATGTATATACACATAAATTGCAATAAATGTTTTAATTTTATAAATAATGTTGCTACGCCAAAAAATTATTTAGCTGCTTTATTATGTAATATTATGCATTGCATAATTGAGTGGCTCTATTTTTGTCCATCCTCATACAAAAAGACTTGTTATTCAGCCCAATCATGAAACTTTTCTCCCGAGCAAATTACACTACTCCACAAATTTACGAAAATTTTCACCACAACGAATTGCGATAACATTTTCTAAAGTAAAATTTTCCATAGAATCCGAATAGCATAATGATTTTTTTCGATTGGCCCCAATTTTTTATTAAAATGGCAAAATTAAAAAAAAACATTGTTGGAAACACATACTTCACATAAATGCTTGTAAAAACTTACATGTTCAGTTAATGAATTTTAATTAAATTGCATGTACACTAAGGGAAATAATGCATATTAACATTATCCACGCCTGAGTATCAATTTTATTTAAATATTTACGTGGATAAATCAAATATTTTCCTTATAACTCGTTTTTTCCCGTATTTAAATTTTATTTATACCACACACCTACACATATATTCCATACAGCTGAAATAGCCGACAAGCAGCAACAGCATCGCACTCTGTTCCAGCAGTTTATTTCTGCAGTTGCAGGTTTCTTATAGTTCTCATTTCGTTTTTGTTGCAAGGTTAATATAACAGGGATATTTGGCCGTACGTATGAGCGATTGTGTACTGAAATAATGCAATTATGTAGGGTGGAGTGACAACTCGACATTTTCCCTCGAATGTGTCGCACCGATTGTCATTTTCCTGCATATTTTGCTTTATTATTTTTTCCTAATTTTTCGTTCTATAGTTTTATACTATTTTTGACATTTAGTGCCATAATATTGCACCGACTGTCAAAAATAGTATAATATTAAGGAACGAAAAAAGAAAATAAAGTAACCATGCTAATGGCATTAATGGACGCAGCACGTGAGAAATATTTGAATATATTGTTTTTAAATTTCAATATTTTTTAAATAAATTTCCTTTAGATGTGATAGTTTTATTTTCAAATAGTAAATTTTAAAAAGATATTTAAAAAAATTCGTTTATAATTTTAATATATTTTTTTATTATTTCTGTTTAAATATTTTAATATTTTATTTAATTAAAAAAGTTTTTAAATTAATTTTAAATATTTACGTAGCCGATTTATGCAAATGCGTTATTGGTGCAAAAATGACTCGCTTTTTGGATAAATTAAAAAAGTTTTTGGACCCATTTTTACCTAGTGTTCGCCCCAGTACCGAACTCGTTAAAATTAAAAAATTGGTGGCAACCCTTTTAGCTATCTCAAATTTTAAAGTTCTGAAATCAGATTCCAAATCAGCGAACCCCTAAAACTGTTAGATAATGTTTAAAAATCTTTAAAAAAATATATTGTTAGGTGGCAACCCTATTGTTAAAATATCATAATTTTGAAATTCTGACATCAGATTCGAATTCAGCGACCCATTTTTACCTAATGGTAAAAAACAAATCATTGTATGCATGCATTTCTTAATTTAACTGCAATAAAATATTTTTTTAACAAAAAATGGTTTTTGCATTGATGTTAAAAAAGTTAGTGAATTATGACTTTTCTTTAGGCATGTGTATACTTGAAATTTTTGTAATAAAATTCTGTATCACATAAGAGGGCTAACTTTTTCTCTCCGATATAATTATTTCGAGATATAGGGCTTCAAACATAAAATATGTTTATAAAAAACGAAAAAAGTGATTTTTTTTTACCTGTTTGAGATCATAACAGCCATATCACTGAAGCTATTGTCACATATTATACCTTAAAATTTTCATCTGACTCTCCTCTACTACATGCAATTAAATTAATTCATTAACTTAATTCATTGGCTGAACATGTTACTTTTTACAAGCATTTATGTGAGGTATGTGTTTCCAATAATGTTTTTTTTTAAATTTTGCCATTTTAATAAAAAATTGGGGCCAATCGAAAAAAATCATTATGATATTCGGATTCTATGGAAAATTTTACTATAGAAAATGTTATCGCAATTCGTTGTGGTGAAAGTTTTCGTAAATTTGTGGAGTAGTGTAATCATTAAAAGATATAAAACATGTGTTAAAAAGATTGAAAGAAAAACTCGAAACATAATTCTACCCAGTGAATCAAAACTACCATTTTCGAATTCATTTATGAACCATTTCGGGTAGAAACGTTCAATTTCGACACTTATAAATGAAACTTTTTTGTATCATTCTTCGGACTAAAATGTCTCTCAAAAATTAACCTTTTTTGTTCGGAAATGAGTTAAAAATAAGCATAAATTTTACTTTTTTGTTCGGAAATTACTTAAAAAAGAACCATAGAAAGCTAAATAAGTTTTTTATGAATTTCGAAAAAGAAGATCAGTTTTTATTTTTGGGAAAAATATTTACGAATTTAATCTTCTATAGCAAGCACTTTTAAACAACAAAATAAAAAATCAAAAATTAAAAAAAAATTCTACCCAAACACTTTCGAAAAACTCTCACCTTACGTAAAACCTTCGCTTATAGTTCAGTACTGCATTAGTACCTTTATTTAATTTTTTAAAAAATAGTTGATATTTTGGTAAAATAAAAACTACATAGATATATCGTGCCACTTTTGAAGAGGGTGTGCGATATGCAGGTAAAAAAAGTAAAACATTTATTTAATTTGAGTTATGAAATTGTGGCATATTTTAATAAGTTTATTTCTTTTATAATTCTTAACAAACATATTTTTTAAGAATTATATTGTGAGCTTAATGCCAAATAATTCATGAAGCAACAGGTTGCTACAACAACAAAGTTCTTTGCAGAACTTAAACCAAGCTGACTAGACCATGGTTTCGTCGGACGCTACTCCGACTCATCAGTAGTCTCAGTGGTTCTAGCAGTCCACTAACTTTGACAAGCTAATAGGCGCAAGATCAATAAAACCAAAGAGGAATTATAGAAGCGCTATACTTTGTCAAAGCAATGTTTTTCTACTCTTTTGCTAGTCGCAAAATTTCAAAAAGTTGACTGCATTGATTCTGCAAAGATTTTGTTGTTGCGCTTTTTTGTTTACTTCTTTATCACGTATCAATCTAGGTTCCAACATTTTGTTGGTATTAAACCATAGAAGGCGTGAAGAAGAAAGAAATAAACTTATTAAAATATACCACAATTTTATAACTCATGTAAACTGGTGCGAGCACGACCTACGAAAACATGATGTAATATTATATCGTCGTTCGCAAATTATTGTGTTCTATATGACAAAAATGTTTTTTTGGTAAATCAAGTTTAAAGTTTAGTAAAAAACTGAAGCGAAAAATCTACCGCGATTTTCTTACTAATGAAAGTTCAAGAGTTTGTGGTTTTTTCTGTCAAAAAAAATGTTCATCCTTGGAAGCGTTTTTTAGAGTAAGATGCATTTAAAAAAAAATAATTTGTTCTATATGCACTTACTTATTTACGAAACTTTTCTTTTTTAATAGCATATAGAACAAAATGTAATATGTATTGGAGAAATGAAAAGCAATGTGATTTCACTCAATAAAAACTTTATTTCATATATTATAATATTAACTTAATTTTAAACTTAATCTTATACATATGTGTTTATGAGTCCACTTAAATCAATACCTGTTAATTTCTTAAAAGGTAAGTTTCGACTACAAAATCAAGTAAAAAATTAACCAAATTTATTTGACTTTGATTCCACGAAGTTCATGCTTGATTTACGGAGATTTTTTAATTGAAGCAAGTTTGTTAAAAAAACGAAGACAAAAAGTTGTACCTATATTTTAAATTGTATTAAACAAATTATTATGGGTATTTACGGGTTGATGCGAAACACAGTTGCGACGATGCGAAAATGCAAGATTGCGAATTTTTGCTTCATTCCAACAACAAACACATTAGAAGCAATTTTGGGACTCTTCTTGAATTACGCACTGCTCAAACCTATTGCGAAAGCGCACAAACAGTGATGCGAAACAGCTGATTCATGTTATGGGTGTTTTCAAGCATAGTTGCCATCTGGGTAAAACTTTAAAAAGACTAAATTTGTACGTTGATTTAAATAAGTTTTTGTTATTTTGAAATAAGGTGGCAATATATTTCTTTCCGCTATCGTAAAGTTACAATATTGATGTTCACGCGTTAGTGCGAAAAATATGTTGCATTTTCGCATTCTTGCAATTCGCATCAACCCGTGAATACCCCTTTTGTAGTATGCCACTGCATCAAGTGATAAAAAGTTGTATAAACTTTTCACATCATTTACTTTCTCCAATGATATCTTCTTATCTATTGCTTATCCATTCTTATTCTTAGTATTAAGCTTTTTTAAACGTTGTTGTAAAATTTAACTTCTAACCTTATGTTATTTATGATGGGTATTTTCTTTTCGTTTTTGTTTCATTTTATTTACCAACTGCAATCTAAAGCGAAATTTTTTCTTTTTTGTTTCATTTCATTTGCCAAGTGCAATGTGAAGCTAAGAAAAAAACCAGAAAAAAAACAAAAAAAAAAGCAAAATACAAAGACCTCCAAATAATAACTTTAATAACTTTATTTAGACTTGCATATAGAACAAAATAAAAAAATATTTTTTTTACTTAGTATTTTTGCTTCATTTTTGTTCTATATGCACGATTTTTTGCATATAGAACACAATAGGTTACGAAGCTTGTCACAACAGTGTTGTATAGCACAAAGTCGATGTCTCATATTTCGAAAACAATAAAAGATAAAAGCAAACTGATGACACAGATCGATAGATCTTGAAAAATTTGCCTTTATACCAGTCTTATCTCAATTTTTTCAATTTTGTGATATAGAACACAATAATTTACGAACGACGATATGTCTGCGCATATAATAAACATCTGCTTTCAAAAAAAAAACCTTCTTCACGCCTTCTATGGTTTAATACCAACAAAATGTTGGAACCTAGATTGATACGTGATAAAGAAGTAAACAAAAAAGCGCAACAACAAAATCTTCGCAGAATCAATGCAGTCAACTTTTTGAAATTTTGCGACTAGCAAAAGAGTAGAAAAACATTGCTTTGACAAAGTATAGCGCTTCTATAATTCCTCTTTGGTTTTATTGATCTTGCGCCTATTAGCTTGTCAAAGTTAGTGGACTGCTAGAACCACTGAGACTACTGATGAGTCGGAGTAGCGTCCGACGAAACCATGGTCTAGTCAGCTTGGTTTAAGTTCTGCAAAGAACTTTGTTGTTGTAGCAACCTGTTGCTTCATGAATTATTTGGCATTAAGCTCACAATATAATTCTTAAAAAATATGTTTTTTAAGAATTATAAAAGAAACAAATTTAGTTAATTTGAAAAAAAACCGGGTTTTTTATAATGTCGAATAGTTGCATACCCTACGGGGGTGTTTTGACATGGAATCACCGATATACGGTTATATATTTATACCCCCACGTTTAGCAACGTAAACGTGGTATATTAATTTTGTCACTCCGTTTGTAACGCCCATAAGGAGGCGTGGCAGGCATAAAAAAGTATGTATATTCTTGATCAGCATCACCACTCGAGTCGATTTAGCCATGTCCGTCTGTCTGTCCGTCTGTGATCACGATTACAACCGTAATTTCCGAGCTATCCTCACGAAAGTTTGTGATCTAAATTTAAGCTTGTATCTAAAAAATAATGGTCAAGTTCGAAAATGAGCCAAATCGGATAAAAACCAAGCCCACCTCCCATACAAAGTGACTTTATCAAAACGGAAAAATCTCTTAAAATTCCACAAAAATTAATAATGGGTGTTTTTTTTAGGGGTTTGTTTTTCGAATAGAGATAAAACTGGCATTTTATAAATAATGGTTCAGTTCGCGAAGTTTACCGCAAGCTCCGTCCATTTTATGGTCGACATAATCATCCATCAGAGCAATTAATTCAGTTAACCATGGGTCGTTTTCGCACTACGTTTACTCTATGTGATAATACGCATCCGCAGAGACGTCGAACAGTGCGCACCGAAGAAACAATTGCCGCTGTAGAGCAAAATGTTGAAAAGGACCCGAATGAATCGATTCGCCACCGTGCACAGCAATTGGAGCTTTGTCCATCAACTTTATGGAAGATTTTGCGCAAAGATCTTGGCTTGCAACCATACAAGATCCAGCTTGTGCAAGAATTAAAGCCGCGAGACCATGCAATGCGTCGTGATTTTGGTGTATGGGCCGAAAATGAGATTGATCTCGATGCTGATTTTCATCGCAAAATTTTGTTCAGTGATGAGGCTCATTTTTGGTTGAATGGCTACGTCAACAAGCAAAATTGCCGCATTTGGAGTGAAGAGAATCCACATGAGATCCTTGAGACGCCATTACATCCACAAAAACTGACTGTTTGGTGTGCTCTATTGGCTGGTGGAGTCATTGGGCCATACTTCTTCCGAAATAATGCTGGAGAGTCAGTTACCGTTAATGGAGACCGGTATAGAGCCATGATAACCGACTATTTTGTTCCCGAATTGGATGGCATGAATGTGGATGAGTTGTGGTTCCAACAAGACGGCGCTACATGCCACACAGCGCACGTCACAATCGGTTTATTGAAGGAAACATTCGATGAGCGCATAATTTCGCGGAATGGACCTGTCAATTGGCCACCAAGATCGTGTGATTTGACACCATTGGATTATTTTCTTTGGGGATATGTGAAGTCGCTCGTCTACGCCAACAAACCAGAAACGTTAGGGGACTTGGAGGCCAACATTCGTGGCGTTATTGCCGACATACGGCTCCATATGCTCGAAAAAGTGGTTGAAAATTGGACCTGTAGAATTGGCTTTATTCGAGCCAGCCGCGGCGGCCACATGCCCGAAATCATATTTAAACATTAATGGCATAAAATTATCCTTCCAATAAAGCCATCAAGGACATTAAAACGATTTTCTTGTGTTTTATTTCAATTCGAAGTTCTATACCTCTAAAAAAAGTATGAGTATGAAATTCAAATAAATCCGATGAAAACCACGCCTACCTCCCATACAAAGTGACTTTATCAATAATGTAAAATCTCTTTGAATTCCACAAAAATTAATATATGGACTTGAAATTTTGCATATGAACTTCGATATATAACATGTACTCTGTGTATTCAACCAAATTGAGTGATAACCACATCCACCTCCCATACAAAGTGACTTATTTAAAGAACAAAAACGAATATTTTCTGTTAAAACTATGACGAAAATGTTTTTACAAATAAAAATTTTGTTGACTTCTTAAGACTTGGAATATATTTTGGTACGGATATGGGGGTATTTTAACTTCGGCCCAGTCGAAGATCATTTCATACTAGTTTTTATATCAAAACCCCGCCCCGAAGAAAATCCTGACCGCGCCCACCTGACGTGGATATTGTTCACAATAATTCTGAGCATTTCTTAAAAATATTCAGAAATAAAGTTGTTCAAAACAGTGATTCTACCCTTAATAAAACGCTCCTATTATGAATGGGAATGAAAAATGAAACCAAGCTGTTCAGGTGTACTTGACGCACTTAGTCCTTAAACAAATAACTCCAGCGAAATTGCTCATATTTACCAAAAATGATACTGATAATAATACTGAATAGATAACACTGAGATAATAAATTCTGTACCAGGGAAATACTCATATCTCGCTATTGGTTGGTTATAAAATTTCAAGTTTAAATCTTGATTTAAAATATTTACAATTTTTAAATAATTAATTTAATAAATTAAAAAGTCTTTATTTATCACTTGAAATATCACAAATGTCTCAAAAAAACAGTTTAGAGCGAAATTGCAACATTGCAGAATGTCATGTCATGAATGATGCCTGTCTATTGCATGTTCCATGGCGACAAGACGCGCCGTTTTACCATTTATTTTTTTTCTCTCCATTATTACGCTCTAACTTATATTATTTATGCAACTTACAGTTATGAAGAAAAAGGGAAAGACAAAAATGATGACAACAACAGCAACAACTACTTGAGAGACACATGATTGTCTCCCCCTGTCATACACAGAACAAGAATGATAACCACAATAATAATAATAATAATAATAATAGTAATAATGGAATAAAAATCAGGTTCACTGCGCATGCGCAGCTCAAATAACAACAGAAGCAAGTTGATGTACCACAAGAAGAGCATGAAAGAAGTTTAGATAAGAAAAAACAATAAAAGAATAGTTTATATAAGAAAAACAGCATGTTTTGATACATCATCAGAACAGCACGGTTGTTTATGCTGGTTTTAGTTGTTGTTGTTATTGTTCTGGCGAGTACAACACAATTAATGCCAGACTCAAATGAAAGCAGCTTCCAAACATGGCCATGACATACTCGCCAAACAGTTAGAAAACAACGCGTTAGTACCATGAACTGGCGCCTCAAATAAACGATAAGCTAGAGAGAAGCTAGTATACCAGATAGTTTGGGTTGACTTTTCGAATTAATTTCTAGAGCAACTGTCATTATTGATGTTGCTACCGTTGATTGTTGTTGTGGTTGTCGGTGGTTTAGGTATTTTAATTGGTTCTTAAGGGTTGCTTTGGCTGAATCAATATCGAACACAAGGTGTGGAAATCAATCAAGCGGGGGCGTTTTTCTAGAAACTTTTATTTGTTTGCTCTAGTAATGGGGGAAAAAATAAAATCGTATCCTTAAAATGTCTGTGAAATTGAGATGAATGTGCATCAATTCTCGCTCTATCTCTCCTTGTATGACTCTGACCAGCAGTTGTTGTCTAGATCATTAATCAAACTTATGTTTGTTCTAAGCATTAAATTGCCCTGCAACAACATTTGCTCCAACACACATTTGTCCGATCCTAGAAAACGCTTTCCCGAAATTAAATTTTTTTAAATAGCATAAAAAACATTTTCTTCCTTCTTTTTTCCACCAATTTAACATTTCATTTTTCATAATTTTTTCTTTTTTTAACTTTCAGCACTTTTTGGTGATTATGGCAGTATTGGACGCATACGTCGACGTCATCATCCACGCGGCACTAAACGTGGACGACCACGTGGTTCAAGACGCGGAGGCGGCAACGGCTCACTAGGGCGTTCACAAACGTCACCAGTGAGCGGCAGCAGTCAGCCAACAACGCCTGCCCATGCCGAAGGTAAGTTCTTTTTTTGTATAAAACTTGCCTAATTATATCCAAATGATCTGATCCAGCTGAAAACTAAAATTGAAGGTCGTAAACACGTGAACCCATGATAACATGAACGCGTACTTTTGCAACTTCACGTTTACTGGTAGTTCGTGTTTAGCTTTCGCGTGTATTTAAAGTTCGTGAATTCGGTAGAAGTTTTTAAATTCTTGGGAACATTCTGCATTTCCTCCTGTGCTTCACCCTTTTTTATTTTAAGTACATAACGAACCTCTTTAATTAAAACTGATGCCGGAAAATCCTGTCATAAAATCAAAGAAAAAAAATTGTTTGAGTACCCCTACCCCCCTCGTTGTTTTAAAAAATTCAAACTGCGCTTTTGAATTCGAACTAAAATTCTGACGGAAAACGCTGTCATTCGATATACATATATACATAAAAAAAAAATTGAAGTAGCCACTTTTTCGGTCTTGAAATGCTTAACTGAAGTGGCCACTTTTTCCTAAATTATCACGCTTATCGCTGTACTTGAAAAATTTATCTGCCTAACACACTCAAAAATTCAAAAAAAAATCTCCAAATAAAAAACGCTCTGTAAAAATTACCCCAATTAAATTGCATTCCTTCTGAAATTTAACAGCTTCACTGCTACAGTTGTTTTCCCTCATATACATGTAGTGTTCTTTTCTCTTTCCCCTTCACTTAATTGTTATTAAGTGCTCAACTCTAACTCAACTTTGCGCTTGGCTCGTATTTCATAATTCTTTTTTTTTGCCTTTCTTCCTTCCTCTGCTACTTTCAATGAATTCTTTAGCTTCCGCTGATCATGTATCTACTAAGCATTATTCTGTCAATTTATTCAAATTTTCTATATTCCGCCCCCACTTTACACAAACTGACACGTGTTAGTGAGGGTGTTTCTTCTTTCGTTTGTTTTCAAAAACTCCCCATTTTAATTTTTTTTTTTTTAATTATCTCATGCGTAGCTATCTTCCTGTTGTCAACATAAGTCAAAGCAAATATTTGCCCTTAGATTTAAATCATGCTTATTTAAGCGATGATGATCCCCACTCCATGAGTTTTCCTTTTTTTTTTCTCCGCAAACTGTCATAATTTAATGTTAAAGGGTTGAACACTCCCTGCAAATGTGTACATAGCGTTTTACTTCCTTTCTTTGGCACGATTTGACTCTCTAGATATTCGACTAATAGAAATATCTAAGTCTCAGTCAGGTTTTGAATATATGTTAATGAAGCTTTTTAATCATTTTATCTTTTTCTTGAAAATATTCTTTAAAATTGCTTATAATTTAAGATTTTCATAAAGCTTTTCTTGCAAAATGTTCTTTCAGCCTTAACTCTACCTGTAACTCTTATTTTAACTAACTCTAACGCTTGCTCTTAGTAGCGCTCTTAATCTAGATCTGAATACATCTCTAAATCATACTCTAACCAACTATAAGTCCAACTCTTGCTCCAACTCTAACTATAACTCTAACTCTAACTCTAACTCTAACTCTAACTCTAACTCTAACTCTAACTCTAACCCTAACTCTAACTCTAACTCTAACTCTAACTCTAACTCTAACTCTAACTCTAACTCTAACTCTAACTCTAACTCTAACTCTAACTCTAACTCTAACTCTAACTCTAACTCTAACTCTAACTCTAACTCTAACTCTAACTCTAACTCTAACTCTAACTCTAACTCTAACTCTAACTCTAACTCTAACTCTAACTCTAACTCTAACCCTAACTCTAACTCTAACTCTAACTCTAACTCTAACTTTAACTCTAACTCTAACCCTAACTCTAACTCTAACTCTAACTCTAACTTTAACTCTAACTCTAACTCTAACTCTAACTTTTACTCTAATTCTTCCTATAATACCTACACAGAAAGTTAAGTAAGTTTTAACCAGAAAATATTACGTTTAAATTTCAGTAAAATTGGATGAACAACAATTATTGGATATTAGATGTTACTACGCAAAGTGTTTTTAATAATTTTTCACAGTTAAAAATTTGAGAAGTATTAAACAATTGATCTTTTTATTCAAAAAACAAAACTTCTTGTTGCTATACTCTTTATAATTCGTCTCTAAATTTTGTGAAATTTTTTTTTTTTATAAGTTATCGACAAATTTAAACTTGACCTTTATTTTTTTATACAGATTAGATTGCATTTATCTGGGTCTTCTTATCAATTTTTTTTTTTTTCTTAACTTATAAACTACTTATTCTTGGAGCTCATTGTGTTTGAACTTATTGAAAAAAGTTGTATCGTTGACCAAGAAACTCATCAAACTCAACCAATCATTAATAAACTCTTAAATTTTCATCTTATTTCCTTTTTCTAATAACTTTAAATGTGTCTTCACTTCCATTCCATCAAGGTAGAAATAACGTCTCGAATCGAGCATTAAACCGACCTCAAATAATGACCATAAAATTTTTGTTGTGACAACGTTGCGTTTTGCCGCGCAGGTTTCCAAAAAAGTTGACGAAAGCTTTTTTCAAAATGCATCGGCGTTGCACGGAATTGTAACTCAATGACTATAGGTGTTATGATAAGAGTTATAACATGACAGTAAAAGTTAATTATTTAACTTTATGAAAAAAATTAAAAAAAAAGTTATAGAGATTATTGGGACGGGGAGGGAGCTGCTGAAGCAACAAAACAAATTTGTTACATGGAATTATTAAGCGCTATATGAAGGTGCAACGCTAAAAAATATTCAAATATTATACGCCAGTAAAGGGCATGGAGGGAGCCGCTACAAAATCGATAATGGAATAATAATGCAACGCCGTTGCATGGGCTTATTATCATTTAATTATATGCACCATGGTAAATGTTTTGAAACAGAAATGAAGAACTTATACTTGGCTTTACGACAAAAATTAAAAATAAGGTGATATGAGGTCGCCAGGGCGAGGAAAAAGCAGTTTATGGAACAATAATGCAATATTGTTGCATGAAATTATTATTCACTGAGTAAAAGTGCTACAAAAAATTTAATTTACGAGATCAAAAAATGGTTCGTTGACCTCATAATGAGAACGAATTGTCTTGAAGCCAGGACACCGAGAAGGCAACCGCTTAATACCATGAAAATACAACAACAATGAAAAAACGTTGCATGAAATTATTATTCTTCAACCTTTGGCACTGAAGGAAATTTTATGGAACTACAAAGAAGCTGAGGTTTTCGGTCACACAATTAAAATAAAAAATAAAAAGAGCGTTGGCTGTGTCGTGGACACACCCGTAAGTTTTGACGTGACGGTGTTTCTTTATACTCCTATTTCATGTCCAAACTCTTGTTCTAATCCATGACCAAATTTATGACTTAATCAAATATACCGAATCCCTTTCCTAGTTTAAAAAGGTGTGTCTTAGTTTTTGTCCTAATCCATATCCAAATTCATGTCATTGTCCTTTTCCAGTTTCATTGTGTTATTTTGTTGTTTGTGAGCAGTAAAATCGTAACTAACTAGATTTTTGTTGTTGTTGTTGTAGTTGTTGATGTTGATGTTGATGTTGATGTTGATGTTGATGTTGATGTTGATGTTGATGTTGATGTTGATGTTGATGTTGATGTTGATGTTGATGTTGATGTTGATGTTGATGTTGATGTTGATGTTGATGTTGATGTTGATGTTGATGTTGATGTTGATGTTGATGTTGATGTTGATGTTGATGTTGATGTTGATGTTGATGTTGATGTTGATGTTGATGTTGATGTTGATGATGATGTTGATGTCTATGTTGATGTTGATGTTGATGTTGATGTTGATGTTGATGTTGATGTTGATGTTGATGTTGATGTTGATGTTGATGTTGATGTTGATGTTGATGTTGATGTTGATGTTGATGTTGATGTTGATGTTGATGTTGATGTTGATGTTGATGTTGATGTTGACGTTGATGTTAATGGTTATGTTGATGTTGATATTGATGTTGATGTTAATGGTTATGTTGATGTTGATGTTGGTGTTGGTGTTTATGTTGGTGTTGGTGTTGGTGTTGGTGTTGGTGTTGGTGTTAGTGTTGGTGTTGGTGTTGGTGTTGGTGTTGGTGTTGGTGTTGGTGTTGCTGTTGCTGTTGGTGTTGGTGTTGATGTTGGTGTTGGTGTTGGTGTTGGTGTTGGTGTTGGTGTTGGTGTTGGTGTTGGTGTTGGAGTTGGTGTTGGTGTTGGTGTTGGTGTTGGTGTTGGTGTTGGTGTTGGTGTTGGTGTTGGTATTAGTGTTGGAGATGTTGTTGGATTTGGAGTTGGTGCTTTTCGTTTAGCTTTTTTTTTTTTGCTTCCCCATTGGTTGAGCTCTAATTTCAATTAATCCAGCAAAAGTGATGCATATGCGTCACATTAGGCGGTTCCCTGGGGGTTTTTGACACGCCGTCAAATTTTTTTTTTATTTTTGTCATATGCCCGAAGACCTCACCTTTGTTTTCCTTCCTTAAAATTTACCGTTGCACCAGTAGTCACAGAGTTAAAAATCCATGCAACGTTTTTTCATGGCTGTAGCATTTTTACTACATTATGTGATTGCATCCCTGAAATCATGACAACAAAATTTTTTTTGTAATTAAGTTGTGAAGCGTAATAACACATCCCTGCTGTCGTTAAACAAAATTTACTGTAGCGCTCCTCCTGAGTGAGTAATAATTCCATGAAACGATATTACGTTTCTGTTACATAAGCTGCTATATTCACGACCTGACGACGCCGGAATTTTTTTTATTTTTGTCGTAAAGCCATGTATAAAGAGTCTATTTTCCTTTTTACACTTTTATCGTAGGTTATATACTCATTGAGTAAAAATTCAATGCAACGCCGCTGCATGAATGTTGCGTTATCGATCTTTGAGCGGCTCTCTCAGCGTCCTTATGATGTCAGAAATTTTTTGTCTAATTTTGTTGTGAGGGCTTCCAATAGGCCTTTATCGGCGTATCGTATTTTTAATCCTAGCACTAATACTCAGCGAGTAATAATTCCATGTAACAAATTTTCAGTTGCGTTGCTTACGCAGCTCCCACTACGTCCCTATGCCGTATTAAATTTTTTATTTGTTTTTTTAATATAGCCAAAGAATTAACCTTTATGGTCATACTATTTTTTTAATCATAGCTCTTATACCCAGCGAGTAACAACTCAATGAAACGCAGATGAATTTTTAAAAAATTCATTTTTTAACTTTTTTGGAAACTAGAGGAGTATAACGTAACTTCGTCACGTCAAAATTATGGCGTCATGAGGCTTCTCAGGAAACTACCTAAAGTTACATAAATGCACCAAATGCAAAAGCAAAAGTAAAACTAAATAAATATATATAAAAAAAAAATAATTTAAAATTAAATTAAGGACACGTTTTAGGAAAAGGGTCAAAATAAGGATTTTTTTATATCTGGGTAACCACATAATGCCAGATAACTCATTAAAATCAAGAGATATAGGACATATACATACTAGCATTTATCTCAGATATTGGACTAAAAGAGGTTCTTTAGGTCCATGAAGGGGCACAATAGATCTTAAGGTCGCAATGCAAATCCTAACAATAATAATAATAATAATAATATTAACGCAAAGATTAGAAAACGGATGAGGGTAAATATTTGGATAAAGATTAGGAACAGGTATAATATAAGGAATAGGATAAAGATTATCGTATGGAATTGAACAAGGAAACGGGCTATGACAGGAAATGGGACAAGGACTAAGACACTGAGTAAGACACACCTTAAACAATATTTAGAACAAGACTGAGCAATAGGGCACATCGAATTACGCATCGAAGTTAAATGGTCACGAATAGTTACGTGCGATATATTTAGACCTTTTTGCGTCAATTTCGCTTGCCTTTGACGCAAGCTTAACCCTTTGACGACCATCGGGACACCGGTGACCCTTTTACTTTCGAATTTTTCCTGGAAAAACTATCCAAACGATTTTTCTTTACAAGGTATCATTCAACTGGGAATGAATGTGGCTTCCAGAAAGTACTTTATTTTCAAGGGTAGATTCATCCCTTTGCCTACCAGACCACCCCAAAGTCGAAAAATCTTTACTTTTTCTCCACCTTATTCTTGCTGCAATATTTTGGGGGTAGGAGGAGCTATAGGTAAAAAATGTTTGGGGAAGTTGCGGGCAACCTTCCACTTTTTAACAAAAAATAGCAAAAAAAGATAGTCCACTTGGGCTATCCACGCGACCACCAAATCTGTCGGGACCCTATATGTCCCAATGGTCGTAAACGGTAAAAATCTAAGACATATTTAATTTTGTTGAAAAGTTGATTTATCTTATATATAAAAATCAAATGTGTTAGTCTTGCTAAGGCTCAGAAACGGCTCGGCCGATTTTAATAATTCTTTTTTTGTATTGTTTGCCTTAATACAGATGTGGTTTAGAAAAAAAGAAAAGCACAAAAAACTCGAAGGAACAGCGGAAAAATCAAAAAATCGAAATTTTGTATGGGAATTGCCACATCAGACTACTTTAAATAGCCAACAAATCTTAACGGCTGGACTGATTTAACTCAAATTCAGCGAACGAGGGGGTGTGGCTCCGCCACAAGCCAAATTTGCGATATGGAATAACTTTGGAATTATAAGTAGCACAGCCTTGAAATTTGGTAACCAATTTACACCAGTCGTTCCACTTAGAGATAGAAATAGAAATAGAGATAGAGATCGAGATAGAGATAGAGATAGAGATAGAGATAGAGATAGAGATAGAGATAGAGATAGAGATAGAGATAGAGATAGAGATAGAAATAGAGATAGAGATAGAGATAGAGATAGAGATAGAGATAGAGATAGAGATAGAGATAGAGATAGAGATAGAGATAGAGATAGAGATAGAGATAGAGATAGAGATAGAGATAGAGATAGAGATAGAGATAGAGATAGAGATAGAGATAGAGATAGAGATAGAGATAGAGATAGAGATAGAGATAGAGATAGAGATAGAGATAGAGATTGTATCTGCTTTGGCATAATTAGTTTTGACCCCGGCTCTTCCACCACTTTACAAGTAAGGGAAATCAACTAGCATTGTTTTTTTAGCGAAAAGCTTCGTTTAATTAATTTAAATAAAATTCTGTAATTTTGACACCAAAAAAATTCATATATCTTCAAGATTGCACAAATTTTTAGTATAACGTCTTTTTCTAATAACGCCGTTTCCTTAGAATGACAAAAACCATTTTGCATATTTTCATACGCTTTACGTTGAAAGCTTACTTTTTTTCTGGCTAAAAATCGTTACCTTCTGAACGAATAAAACCTAAACATCAAAGTTTTACATTTTTTCCCCGAGTAACACCGGGTATATCAGCTAGTTTGAAATAAAAATAAATTTTTTTCCATTTTTGATCAATGCATTATTTAATTTTCATTTTCTTATGATGAAATATTAAGTTATTTCGATCATTGGCGAAGCAAAATGGTTTTTTGCAAAAGGTACAAATAGTATTCATTCGATGGCCTTTGTGTTGTTTTGCAAAATTATCGGACAGGAAAGTGATATCCGCAAGTTTAAATCTCTTAGGTACCTGTCTTACAACTTCGCGGTTAGTGACCGTATTGATCATTTGAGTAGCCAGTTGCCCGCGGACTTCCAATACAGATATAGAAAATGAATCATTATTCGAAGTAGAAATTTTGTTGTAACCACAGCGCACAGTGGCGGATTTACATACGGGTTGAAAAGGCTTTAGCCGCCATCCTCCTTGAAGAATTTTTTGTGTGGAAAAAAAAATTGAAAAAATTGCTAAAAGCCGTTTCAGCCTCCCCCTTGGACTATAAAACTGTTAGCTCAGTCCTTCCCCCTTCTGGTGAATCCTAAATCCGCCACTGATTGTGCTCATTCAAATCAAATCGATCGCAGATGAAAGTTGAATTTGGTCTTTGATTTGCGATCGTGTTCTTAGTAATACTGAAATAAAAACACAAAATCAAAAGTGTAATTTTCTTTCTAATGGTGGTACTTTGGCCACTCTACGACTATTGGTCCAAAAGATATTTTCAAAATAGGTCAAAAATTCGTTAAAAAATCCCAAGAATTTTTTTGTTACGGAGTTTTGTTTTGCATCAAATGAAAGATTCGATTTTTTGGAAAATTTAACCTATTTTGTGATATTTTGAATATTCGTAAAGAGGTCAAAGTACCACCATTGGAAAGGTTATTTTTCAACCTTTCATTGGATGTCAAACATTACGCCGTAGAAAATATAGAAGGTCAGATATTATGATAGAATTTTTGGGGTTTTTTAACAATCTATTTAAATATTTTGGGAATATCTCCTAAACCAATAGTCATAGTCATCATAGTACAATAGTCTTAGTACATAAAGGTCAAAGTACCATCATTGCAAAGGTTATTTTTGAAACATTCATTGGTAAACTTTCATAACAGATTAAAAACAACGAGTTCTCATGAAGTAAATCAAAATTCAACCTCAAACTTTTCGTTCGCATACTGTCAACGAGAGAAAATAGTGGTATACATGACAACACGAATCCTTTGTCGGATTAACGAATTTTCCAGCGGTTCAAGAGCCGTCGTCAAAGGGTTAAGCCAGAATTCCGCGAAAACGAACTCACTATAATTTTTTTATCCTTCTTGGTCACGTTCCCTGTTGAGCCACAATCGGGAAGGTCATCGATGTTTTTAGATTCCTTAAAGCGTTGCACTCACTTCTGGACTTTTCCTTTGACTTTTTCAAATACTTTGCCCTTTACAAATACTTTGGTCCTTTTGGATGGTTGCAGAGGAAAACTGCCTCGAAGCGTTCTGCGTATGTAGCACTCATTATGCCTAACACACTTTTTTGACAGAGTTTCGACCACTAATTTAACTTTTTTACTAGTGCCTCAAGGGAAGAGGTTATGTCTACTTGTTCACAAAATTTCAGGGTTGCACTATTTATCGACTGCGAAAAATGCCGCACACGCTCTTACTTAACAGACTGTAAAAGGTAAGGGATGAGGACAAATTTGTGAACAAAAGAAAGAATATGTAGTGACAACAAGTAGAACAAGTTAAAAGATACGCTGTCACGTTCAAACCTATGGGTGTGTCCACGATACAGCCAACTATTTTTTGTACAGAAATAGAGTATTTTTATATAAACAGTGAATATAAAGCAAATATGTTCCATTTTTTAAGTCTTCCTTTTATGCATAAATAAAAGTATCGTCCTACATAGACATTAAGACAGGAAGTATTTCGAAAAAACTTGATGAATACGTAAAATTAAGACATAAAAGCGCATTTGTGACGAAAATTATATATTAACACTCCAATAATAACAGCTCTAAAAAATCACATCTACTCCAATAAATGTACACAAAATGTGTTCAAATGTGTCTTCCACTTAAATGATTAACATATGTATAAATCAGGTCTGCAAAATTATTATTTTTATTATTATTATTTATAATATATGCTGGCCAACGTATCGGCATCACAACTTCAACGTTTGTGCCACGCTGCACTTATTTAAAAAAAAAAATAACAAAAAATAAATAAATTAAACTCACACTCCAAGCTGTTGGCTGGCTAATGCTCTCAAATAACATGTTGCAACATTTCTGATAATTGCATAAATCGGCTTAAATATTTTTCGCATGTGCGTCACAAGCTAATCCATAACGTGACAAAGTAACGTTTGTATGTTTGTCTGACAGCATAACGAGCGGCTAATACTTGAATTTGGTGAATGCATTAATTCCTGCTATACCGCTTAAATGCACAAAAACCACAATTTTTGGCTCATGTTCGCTCATATATGATGCGGATGTTCCTCTTAAATATTGCAAAATATTAATTTACAATAATTCAAAAGGAAAAATAAAAAAAAAATCAGAAACCTATAAAAACCACAAAAGTCACGTGCTGCCACAAATTCACACTAATGACGAAAATAACGCAAATAATGACAATTAATGTTCCAAATAGACCAAAGCGCATAAACGTGTTTCCTACAAAATATTCTGTATTTTATCAAAATAGAATCCTTGCATATAATAAGTTAATTCAAATGTTAAACTTCGCTGTAATTTTGTTTTCTTGTTTCTTACAGATGGCACAACAACACCTTTGACCGTTACCGGTGATGGTCAGTTTACGTCTACAGCTTTGCCAACACCCATGAAACGTGGTCCTGGACGCCCGCGCCTAAAGACTGCTGGACCACCGCATCAGGGCACACGGGGAGCACCACGCACACGGAAGCCAATTGGACCACTTATGGTGCCGTTGGGGCAGAGTCCAGCAGCTACACCGCATAATCGCAGTCCCGCCATAAGCCCAGCACCTAGTCCTGCCCATTCGGAACGCAGCAGCTTAGGTGGCGCAGGCGCTGGCGGAAGTTCTGCAGTGGAGTAATTGAACCGAATAAGTTTGAGAAGCTATGATGCCAGATTATTTTATTATCGCTTTATAAAGAAATATCTTTGCTATTATGTTAAGTTCAAAAAAATTTCCAAATTAAGTTAAATGTACTTCTGCTTTCGCAAATCTTACTAAGCATTTATGATGAAAAAAAACACACATTTGCATATTAAGTTGCTTTAATTAACATGTCTTGTAAAACACATCTCAATCCATTATTGTTCATTATATTCACTCATCTAATCATTTACTTTTAGTTTTAAGCTGAAATTCAAACCTTTTTTTTTTGTTATCTGTATTAACCCGCTTTGTCCCAAAGTTTCATAGATTTTCGCCTTTTTCCATCAATTTAATTTGACATAAAAAAAAGTTATGCCATGGAAAAAAAATTTTCGAAAAAATGTTCCAATGTGCTCTTTCCGATTCTGTGACCATTATCGTGATCCGAGTGACCTTATCCAAAATGACTGCTTTATTAACAAAAGGTACCAAAATATAGGCTTTTTCAAAGTTTTGAAATTATTTTTTTTTTTTTTTTAAAATTGAGAGTGGCAAATAACTATTTATTTGGTGGCATACGAGTGTATACTTCAAGATCCTGCCGTAAAAATTGCAGAAATCAACATGGCGAACCCAAAATAGTCTCCTTTTCAACATAATTATGGATTTTGTAATCAAGAAAATCTCAAGAAAAAATCTTAATATTTGAATATGACCTTCAATATAAATATATTGAAAACAAATTTGAGCTTCAGGCCAATTATATTGACAACAAAACAACATGAAGACAAAGAAAGCAACAACCAACAACAACAACAACAACAACAACAACGTATAAGGCAAATCATACAACTTGACTATATAGACTGTTTCGTTGGCCGCTACACCTACTCATCAGTAGTCTTTGCATGACTTTTGGTTGTTGCTTTCTTTGTCTTCATGTTGTCTTGTTGTCAACATACTTGGCCTGGAGCTCAAATTTGTTTTTAATTTCAAAAAAAAAAGAAGGTATTTTTTAGGCCAGAAATTGTCACTCGGGTGTTCTCGAGGTCGCTGATTAAGAATCCAAGGTCAGAATTGCCATATTGAGGATATATGCAAGGTAGCGGATCTAAGATGGCGGACCAAATTTATTCAAAAATTTCGTTTTTCCACACGAAAGAATTGGAATATAGTCAGAATTGCCATATTGATATATTCAAGGTAGCGGATCTAAGATGGCGGACCAAATTTATTCAAAAATTTCGTTTTTCCACATGAATATGTTTATACGTCAGTTTTCGGAGTCGCTGATTACGAATATTGGAATCAGGAACGTTTTGCTACATACCTTGAAGAACACACCCATATGCCACCGAATAGATAGTTTTTTGCCTTTTTATATACAAAAATTAGCGTTTTATATTTTCCAAAAAAAAAAAAAAATCCCCTAATTTTTTAACATTTTATTTATAAAGCCGCCATTTTGGAAACTCGAATCATGAAAATATTCACGGTTTTAGATAAAGCACCCTCGATAATATATCGAGATACATGTCTCTTAAATGTTTTCACCTACGTTTTTTGAAAAAAAAATGCAAAAATATTTGCCACTTTGGGCCGAAACGGGTTAATCTCTGTTATCTCTTTCCGAATATTTAAATTGCCTACTACAAACAAATGTTTTCTATATTTTTAAGCTGAAATATAAGTTAAATTATATAATATAAAAAAATAATTAAAAAAAAGAAATAGTTCTTAAGTTTAAAACTCCTTTTTCATCCTATAGAAGTTTGAAGTAACAAATAAAGTCTTCTTGTGAAGTTTATGGCTATGTTTCTTTGTTTGTTCTTTCTGGAGTTATTGTTCGGGTATCATAATATTCTGGAATTCGAGAAGATTATGTAAATTTTCAATTTTAAAACTGAAAACTATTATTAGTTTTTTTTGTTATTTCAAAAAACATACATTATTAGACAATGTATCATGTTTGAAAATATGCCTATAATGAAATAATTTAAAATGTAACTAATAATTTTAATTTTTTTCGACTATTTGATTTAATTATATTTATTAACAATGTACAGTGTATGGATAACCTGAAACTGTTAATTTTTTTCTAAGTAAGACTGTCAATAACAGTTCAGTTGTTTTTTTCCAATATCCTTCTGGGGCCCGAGCAATATGTAAATTTTTCAATTAAATGTGAAATAAGTTTCTGCTTCATGTTTTGCAGGTGGTATCATATATCGTTGACTCCATGTCAAAACACGCACTTTTCTGACATCACTATTTTTGAAAATTTTTAAACTCTCCGGGTTGATAGTTGTCCTGAAACGTATTATATCTACATACTTGTTTTATTTATTTTCAATTTCTTTTTAAAAGATATACACTGTAAAAAAATTGAAAATATTGTAAAAAATACAATAATTGCATGTATTCATACAGCGTAACTTCAAAACAGTAAGTTCTACAGAAAAAAATTAGTGACAAAGTCATGTACAGAAGAGTTTTATATGTAAATATATATAATTTACGGTAAAATTTAAGAAATCTTTTGTAGGCATTTTTTAAAAATTCATTAAAAATAGCAATTGTTGGAATCCCAAGCTAAAACTTTGTATAAGCCTTAAGAATTGATGTATTATAACGACACTATGTTCAAAAGGTGAAAAATTTACTGCCACCATCACCATGAAAAATGTGACTCAAAACTTCAGGCTAAAAAAATTTCATATAAAAAGAGTGAAAAAAGTACACCACAAGAAGGACTCATTCAAGGTCTTTAAGGTATATCTGGGATTTTTTTCTGTAGGACTTACGGTTTCGAAATTGCAGCTGTTTGAATACATGCACTTATTGTATATTTTACGATTTTTTAAAATTTTTTACAGTGTATAACTTTAAAAAGAAATTGTTTTCGCAAAAACAAAAAGTACTGTTTTTTTCACGAGCACTACTAACTTATAAAGTTTAAAAAAAAATCTGAATCACAAGGGTTAGATTTTGCTCAAAAATAGTCGAATTGATATGGAATCATCGATATAACACTTTGGGTTACAGAATGGAAAATAAAAGGCTATTTCAATGATATCAATTTATTTACATATTAGTACAAATAAGTTTAATTAAATGACAAAAGCTATAATTATCTATCACTAGAAGTCTATTCTATACCTTCAACAAGAAAGATCACTATTACTCAATAGATGGCGTTACCACAAAGCTTTTATTGCAATTATCAAATATCATATCCACACTCAGAAAAAAAACATTGGTAAAATCAAAATTTTTCATTGGCATATCTGCCAATTTTACATTTTGTTTCATGCTCAAAAGTTTATTCTTTTGTATTGAAATGGCTGAAGCTGTTGTTTTCCCCTTTTAAATCAAAACAAAATGGGTTATCGTATAATCAAATGCTACAAAATGTTTTTTTACAATTTTTAAATGTTGATTTAATATCGTGTAACTTTTTGAAATAAAATGTTAAAAATGTAAAAACAAAATAATTTTTAATTTTTTTTTTTTATTCATTGAAGAATTTATCGATAAAATTAAAAATCTGTGAAACATAACGGAGCTATATTCAATTTAATGTTTTTTTTTTTCATTTAAGACATAAAATCTTGTTTTCAAAGGTTTTATTTTAACAATTTTTTACATTTTGAATCAACATTTTACAGTTTTTGAGAAAATATTTTTACTTGTTATTTCAAAATTTTTATTTTTTGATACAAAAGTTTTCACTTTAATTTCAAAATTTTTATGGTAAAATCAAAAGTTTTTATGTCAAAATGCTAAAATGTTGATTTTAAATGCGGATTTTTTTCTGAGTGCAGGGTACCAGAAGAATATGGGGCATTTCATATCAAATCGGACATTTGACTTTTTCTAAAAAAATTGTTACCTGCCAATTGGCTGGTGGATAGTATTCTTTAAAACCCCACGCATACTATTTAAGTGGTATATTAAGCTTGTCAGTCTTGTATAGGAAAGTATATCGCTAATTTTAAATAAGGCGTTGGGACATTTGGAGTACATATTTTGTGAATGGAAATTCATTTAAGTTAAGAAATATTTGTAAAATATTTTTATTATTTTCTGACGTGACGAAGTTACGTTTTACCGCGCAGGTTGCCAAAAAAAAGTTGAAAAAGGCATTTTTTCAAAATTCATTGGCGTTGCATTGAATTGTTTCTAGCTGAGTATCAGAGCTATGGTACGACCATTAAGGCTAATTCTTTGACTTCATTATAAAAATAAAACAAAAATTCAAAATGTCATCGGGACGCGATTGGAGCTGCTTAAGTAACGCAACAGAACATTTGTTACATGGAATTATTACTCGCTGAGTATTCTTGCTAGGATTAAAAATATGAACACCAATAAAGGCCTGTTTTGAGTCCTCAAAACAAAATTAGACAAATAATTTCTGATGTTATGGGGACACAGAGAGAGCCGCTCAACGATCGACAATGCAACATTTATGCAGCTCCGTTGCATTGAATTTTTATTCGGTGTGTATATAACCTACGATAAATATTTAAAAAGGAAAATGAAGGATTTATACTTGGCCTTACGACAAAAATAAAAAAAAAATCCGACGTCACCAGGACGTGAATATAGCAGCATATGTAACAGAAATGTAATATCGTTGCATGGAATTTTTACTCACTCAGGAGACGTGCTGCGGTAAATTTTGTTTTATGACAGCATAGATGTGTTATTACGCCTCACAACTAAATTAAAAGAAAAATTCTCATCATCATGATTTAGGCATTTTAGGATTTATGTGGCAACGACATAATCGCCTTGATTCTTGTTGTCACCTCACCTAAGTGAGTGTGACGTGTCTCACTGTGACGCTAAATTCGTACTCTTGTTCTCACCTCACCTAAATGAGTGCGACTTGTTTCACTGTGACAAAAATTCGTATTCTTGTTGTCACTTTTCGTTGAATTTAAGTGACATTTTACTCGCGTAAATTTTTTAAGTGAGAACCAAAAAGGTATGTTATAAAATGGGTTTAATTTTGGTTTTGTTTATGAAATTAACTTGAAATACCATAGATTTATTTCCGTTTAGAGTGAAGATAACCACAAGAAAGCAATTTGAGGCGATGGTGAGTTTTATAACAAAAAATTCATCTATCGATAAAGGCCTTATATATACAGAAAACGGCAAAACGGCTTCCGATGGAAAGTGGCAAAAATTGGCCACTAAAATAAATAGCTTGGGTCCGACTATAAGAAAGGATGCAGGATGGTAAAAAGTAAGTAATACAGTCGTGCATATGAAGACGACGATTTAATTGTACAATTTTATTTGATTTAGGTTTGGAATGACTACAAGCTCAATCTAAGAAAGAAGTTGAGGCACAACAAGAAAGAGTAAAACTCTACCGGTGGCGGCCATTTCCGTTTGGCTCACCTGGACGCCCTAGAAGAAGTCTAAAAAATTTTTTGTCTTTGCATAAAGTCGTGCAGTGCGATGCGCCAACATATGGCGTTGATGATGAGGTGGAATTACGCTCCATCCGGTAACTTCAACGGGTTAGAGGCGTCCCTTAGCTTTAATCTTTTTAATTTTAAATTCGCACCATCATTGCTGTCTTCACTATTAGTATCCGAAAACCAGAACTCGAATGAACTCATGTTAATTTTAATAAATAATACTTAAATAATTGCTTTTTATTTTTTTTTTTTACTTTAAAATTGATATTGATGCTAAAAAAAATAAAAAGTCGACGCAATAAACACGACTTGCGATTTCATTTCCACATGTTCCTCACGCTCACTTCACATGACAACTAGAATATCACAATTCAAGTGACGTGAGACGAGTGTGAGACTACTCACATATGTGAGGTGACAACAAGAATCAACCCGAATATATTTAGTAAAAATGCTACAACTATGAAAAAAGGTTGCATGGAATTTTAACTCAGTGACTAACGACAACAACAAAAAAAAAAACATTGACATCAATTAACATCAACATCATCAACATCAACATCAACATCAACATCAACATCAACATCAACATCAACATCAACATCAACATCAACATCAACATCAACATCAACATCAACATCAACATCAACATCAACATCAACATCAACATCAACATCAACATCAACATCAACATCAACATCAACATCAACATCAACATCAACATCAACATCACCATCGACATCAAGAACAACAACAACAACAACAACAACAACAACAACAACAACAACAACATCATCAATTAAGTTGTTGTAAGAAACAACAACAATTAAGTTGTTGTAAGACTAATTCAGGAATTTGGTCATGGATTAAAGCAAGAGTTTGGACATGAAATAGGAGTATAAAAAAACACCGTCACGTCAAAACCTACGGGTGTGTCCAACTCCTTTTTTTTCTCTCTTTCGTAGTTTATTTCGAATAGCAGGTAAGGGAGAAGTGAAAAAATGCTCGAAAATTTTTATTGGGAATAGGAGGAATGTAAAAAGTGAAAAAAATTCTCGTGGATTTTCTATTCAGAATTGGGCTGTATGAAATTATTTGTCTTTTTAAACTTAATACTTTTTTCTAAATTCTTTTTTCCACCTTCAATGGTGAATTCTTGAAAATTTGAATGTTTAATACTTGCATGGATGGCAGATTCTAGTTTGTGGATATCTATTGTGTTCAGTCCAGTGAGTTCTACTTGGGTTTTTGAATACTCCAACTTAATGTTATCGATGTTATCAACACGGAATAGTTTTTTGTTGAACTTTTCCTATCTATGACTGTTTATAATGAATTATTGAAAAATTATTTCTTAGCAATTAAAAATATTAATATGTTGGTGAAAAATTGCTTTCTTAACCTTAATCGGTCCCTTGTGTAAATTTTACACACACTTTTCAACTCCAAGCTGTTAGTTTTTTAATATAATTTCAGCAAATCGACTGAGCTAGGATTTTGGCTGGTTTTTTAAAAATCTTTTTTTTTCAAATAAATAAAATAATGAATAATAAATAATTTTTAACGACTAGATCGCATTAATTTCATTCATCGATAAAAATATGGCTCTTAAAAAAGTGTGTAAAATTTACACACAAGGAACTTATTCGTTTCTAGAAATTAGGGACCGATGAAGGTTAAACAAGGTATTCTGGACTCCTTACTATTCTCTATAGCATGTACACCATGGTCTAAGGAGAACTAAGCCCCACTTTAAGAAATTATTTTATACTTTTTCGTTCGTTTTAAAACGTGGTATATTAAATTATTTTTTTCAATATTTTTTTTAATACTTGGTTTAATACTTGCTTAAGATTAGCAAGAAGAAACACCACTGATCAATAAACAATAACATTAAAAATTAATACAATCAAGACAAATAACACTAAAAAGCAGAGATTCATTTATAAAATTACCTAAGCTCGGGAAAATGATCTGAAGTATAAAAAAATTGCAAATACTATGAACGACACATTTAGCCCGGTAGCAAACAGTTTAAAGGAAGAACAATATCGTGAGAGTAACAGAAGCAGTTGGCACCATCCACACAAAAATTCCCATTAAATCGCTGGCAGGTGCAAAAACGGCGGCAGACGTTCTAGATAAAAATCTGGCAACGCTTACAAATTAACAAAAAATTAGTTAAATTTGAAGTTAGTTTTGCTAACCTACGCTATACTTCTTCTCCCTTGAGCTGTATCCAATTAATTTGCATAGGAAAACGATTGAATGCAGACTTGGCCTGGTTGAATAGCAAAAATACAGATAAAAGGGTAAGGAAACAGGCGCAACACTGGGACATGATACTAATATATATATAAAGTAACAATATAGATAATGAGCATAGATTATGCGAAGAGGGAGGACCTAAATATGCTTGGAATGGATGGATGCCAACCAACAGCAAATAACAATGGTAGCCAAGTCATGTTTTGGTTGTTATTCTTCAGCATTATTATTATGGCTATTAAGAAAGAACAAAAATGTGGCAAGAAAAACAAATGATTTCCTGTTAACAATTAAAACGCTTGTTCAACAATAGTTTGAGTGTATCAGCAGGAGGTGGGGGTTGTTTTTGTTTTTATTTTTATTTTTTTTTTGTTTTTTTGCTTAAATTCTTTTATCATTAAAAAGATTTTCCGCAAGAGCAATTTTGAAAATATAAATTATCAAGTTATAATTACGATTTATCTTCAAATATTTATAAAACTTCTTAACTGTTGAAGTTTATCAAGTTTCCACTAGATGATGACTGACTGATTGGGAATAGTCAGTACAAGAGTATTATGAGATACATATACAAGATCTACTTTTGGGACATCTCTGGAGTCCTACCACAAAAACAAATCCCAAGAAATTGAAATTGTTTACAAATTGTTTGGATGTAACTTGGGCTCAACCAAAACTACTCAACTCAACAGGACTGTATGTGTATAGAATTAGTAGGCATAAAGGAACTTTTTTGGATTTTGTGAACTACTTGAATAAAAATTAATGGTTCTTTGCCCAATAGATTCTTTTCACTGAAACTTTCTTCTCTGTGGAACTAGATGTGTCGTATTAACGCTTTTTAGAATTAGTCTTATAATATTTTATACAGAAATTAATAACACTTTCCACAACTGTAATTTATATAGATGTTGAAAGTTGCAAACTTAAGAAAAATATTGTAAAATTCAATCTGTTGAAAAGCTTTCCCTTCCCCGAAACTCCCTAACACCCTTCGGAGGCCTTTCAAGACTTTGAAATCGACATATTTACTAAAATTCTTTCAGAAAATACTACTCTTATCTGGAGTAGGATTATCTATTGAAAAGGTTCCATAAATTAATAATGTAAGAAACATTAATTCTAAATAATTTATTTAAAAGATTTCGAAACTCATCGCTTGAATTTATAAAAACTTTTTAACAAAAAAAAAACCGATTTCAAAATAAGCGTTGCCATTGTGACGTTAAATACGTCATTTTGATGTATTTTAAGCTCAAATGACGGTTGACGTATTTTGAAGCATATTTGACGTATTTAATAGACAATAATTTTCATTATATCAATAAATTTTAAAGGTAAAATGTAAACATTGATATATGATAAGGAACACTCCTTGCATAGTATACCTGCAACACTGCCTACACAAGTGATAATGTTATCGACTTTATTGTCATCGCAAGTGTTAGTTAGCGGCGTGATATTTTTTAATGTATACAACGAGCATGCAGCTTGCAGCCAAATAAAACGAACGGAGCGCTATTTTCAGCTTCAATATTTAACTGACGTTTTTTTTACTGAAATGACGTATTTTGAATCTGAAAATGATGATTTTGAATCACAGTTTTCTGGCAACACTGTTCAAAATCAGTACAAAGTAAAAAATAATTTTAAATAACTTTTCCCATTAATTTCTTGGTCAAATTTTAAAAGTTATTTATATGTATTATAATATTGGAAATCTTATCATTTTCATTTTTTCTATTTTCTTTTATTATCTTCAATATATTAATTGCTTTATGAACATAAAAGCTTTAAAGTCGGCGCTAATTTAATACTAAGGCCGTGTGCTATTCGGAAACTTTTCAATCGGATGATGAAATTTTGACAGTCTAAAAGAGAATATTTGGCACTTGTGAGGTGAATATGATTGTCAAAAATTCATGTAGCCCCAGGGGCTAGTATAATTTTTGACAATCGGAAAGAGAATTTTTGACACAAGCAAAAATGAAAAAAAAACACTTGTGAGTTTGTGAGTCGTAAAGCAGTTAAAAATTTTGTGTTTCTGACAGCATAGCAACCAGAATCCCTAATTTTCAATATATATCAACAATTTCGCAAATTAAATTAAATTCTTGTGCTAATGCACTACCAAAATCTAAAACGTCAACATTTCTAGTTGTCAAAATTTCATCGTCCTTTTGGCACAGCAAAAATTACAATTTTATTTCAACAGACAGAAATTGTATTCAACTCAGTAAATTCTCTCCTACCACGAGTGAAAAGTTTCCGAATAGCACACGGCCTAAGTAATCTTTTTATTTTTCTAATTTGTTTTATTATCATAAAAATATTAATAACTTTATGATAATAAGAGCTTTTTAGCGATTTTTTTTCAGTTGGCTATTGTTGAGTACCCTGCATGCAGCCATTCATTATTTGTGCAGCTGTTTCACACTATATCATATTCAATATGAGCTTTATAAGCTCACCCAAACCAGAGAATGCTTATATTTACAAAGCTTTTAAAATTACTTTTAAAATAAGATTTAAAATTACTACAGTGTCACCAAGGCAGCATAGCATCAAATAAAAAAGTTTAAAATAGTGCAGGTATGGTAAAAGATTATGATTGTGTGTTTAAGATTAGCGCCGACTTCAAAGCTTTTATGTTCATAAAGCAATTAATATATGTATATTGATGATAATAAAACAAAATAGAAAAAAATTAAAATGCTAAGTTTTCCTATATTATAATACACATAAATAACTTTTAAAACTTGACCAAGAAATTAATAGAAACAATTATTTAAAATTATTTTTTACTTTGTAGTGATTTTGAAGTCGGTCTTTTTTTTTTTTTTTTTGTTAAAAAAAGTTTTTATTTCTTCGTTTTTAGAGAATATGAACAGTTTTATATATTAGTATTCTTGAGGAAAATTTCAAACATGACACTTTCTTCTTAAAAAATTTTTTTTTATTCATTCCTGAAAGTTTGTTGTGTATTTTCCATTCCTGCACTGAAAAAAAAAAGTTAGCTTAAAATTAAACACAATGTGTTCACAAAATGTGTTGTTAATTTGACTTTTTTTTCATATGTTTTTCAAAATTTTTAAATACATTTGCTCTTACTTTGACGAAATTTGTTGCAAGCTATTTTTTAAACACAAATATCGTCAAATTAATAACAATTGTCGTCAATTTTAAAACATTTTTTTTTCAGTGTGTCTTTTTACAATTTTTATTAAAGTGCCACGCCTTTTCTCTAATCCCGACCACTTTATTTTCCTTACTTTATAATGATTCTACCTAGCCCTGTGCCAAATTTCAGTTCCCAAGTATCAATATTAACCGATATATAGTACTCTTCTTAAAGTGCCACACCCTATGTACAATCCCGCCCACTTTTGTAATGATTCTACCTACCCACCTACCTGCATACAAATATTAGTACCCTAGTGTCAATATTAACTGAGATATAGTATTTTTATAATATTGCCACACCCCTTTGTTTAAAAACGCCCACTTTTTTAACGTAATTTGTAGTAACTGTGCCTACCCATGTACTAAATTTCAGTACCCTAGTGTCAATATTATTCGACGTACATAGTATTTCTAATATTGCCACACCCAATTGGTGAATAACGCCCACTTTATTGACCGTAATTTTTAATAACTATGCCTACCCATGTATTAAATTTCAGAACCCTATTGTCAATATTATTTGAGATACAGTGTTTTTCTTACAAAGCCACGCCCATTTGTCGAATAATGCCCATTTTATTGACCCTAATTTGTAATACTTGTTCCTATCCCAGTACTAAATTTCAGAACCCTAGTGTCAAGTATTATTCGAGATACAGTGTTTTTCTAATATTTTCACACCCCTTTGTGAAATAACGCCCACTTTCGTGACTAAAATTTGTAATAATTTTGCCCACCTCCGTACTAAATTTCAGTATTCTAGTGTCAATATTATTCGACATGTAGTTATTCTAATAGTGACACGCCCCTTCGTTGAATACCGTCCACTTTTTAAACGGGCACCTCCGTGTTTATGGTTTCTATCAGTTGAGAAAAAATTACGGCAATCGGGCAAGTACTTTAGGAGCTATTCATGTACATATAAAAAAAAAAAAACAGAAACCAACGAACTTGAGAACTTCCTCCTTTTTGAATTCGGTTAAAAATGATTCAGTTTTATGGACACATCCGTAGGTATTTGAATTGGCAAGGAATCTTTTTCCTGGTAATTTTTCTAAGTCATGTGATTCACCCCGCCCCTAACTTGTCCTTATCCTCATACTTGTTCTTATATTCGTCCTACTTCTTGTCCTTATCCTTGTCCAAATTTCTGATTTTGTCTATGTTGAAATTGTTACTAATCCTCATTCGAATCCCAGTTTTAATGCTTGTTCCACTTTTTGTCCCAATTTTTGCCTTAATTCTTGTCCTAAGCGTTGTCTACATCCTTGTCCTAATACTTGTCGCAATCCTTGCTCTTATCTTCTCTCTATCTTTTCCTAAATTCTTACCCGATCATTTTCCTAATTCTTATTAAAATCTTTGTCCCCTCTATTTTTTTGTAAACATATATTTCTATTTCTATGTCAATTTTTTTGTTTTTGTTTTTGTTTTTTATTTAATATTTTTATATATAAAGGGTCCGCCAAATAACTTTTTTTTTTTTAAACAGGGCGGAAAACATCGAGTGTAGCTTCGGCTGTGTGGCACGTAGTGCCGTCCTGTTGAAACCAAATGTTGCCAATATCCTCCTCTTCAATTTTTGTGAACAAAAATTCGTTCAACATGGCCCGATAATGATGGCCATTGACTGTAACGGCCACTCCTTGCTCATTTTCTAATTATGCCTCTGGACCAAAATCCGCACCAAACAGTGACTCGTTTTGGGTGCATCGGCTTTTCAATGTATGCGTGCGGGTTTTCTGTGCCCCAAATGCGACAATTTTGCTTGTTTACATACCCGCCAAGATCAAAATGAGCTTCATCTGAAAAGATGATTTTTTTGGCAAAATCGGCATCTTCTGTTAGTCGATCGCAGGCGCACTTCCCAGCGTTGTTCAAGCGTATACACAACCATATTCGTTCAGCGGAAGGATAAAACTAATTATCTGTCGAATCAGACATGTGCTAAGTGTTACCATTCACTAAATAAGCACTAGTTGAAAAAAAAAAACGTTATATGGCGGACCCTTATATATTTTTTTTTATTATTTATTTATATTTTTGGTTTTATTTTTATTTATATTTTTATATATCTTCTTTGTTTAATTTTTTCTTTTGTTTTTTATATTTAACTCATTTTACTTTTGCTTTTGCTTTTGTTTTTGTCTTTGGTTTTTGTGTTGCTTTTCTTTTGCTTTGACTTCTGAGTAAAAGGTGTTGCTTCTGTTTCTAAGCAAAAACTTTTGCTTTTACTTTTGAATTAATTGCTTTAGCTTTTGCTTTTGTTTTTGTTTTTCCTTTTATTTTAGTTTATGCTGTTGTTGTGGATTTTTTTATTTATATTTTTTTTAGCGGATTTCGTGACATTTAAAAGTTTTTATCTCAAAACTACATTTTCTTAACTCGTAGAATAGATACTTCGGTATTACTCGACCGATTGAAAAAAATTAAAAACATTTGACTCTGTTAAAAAAATTTGGGATAAACTTTTGAAAAGTCATATATTTTTACTGGCGTATCCTCGTAAATGGTCTCTTTTTTCAAAAATATTTTCAGAAAAAACAATAGTGAAAAGCAATATTTTATGGTCCCCTAGATGATCCAAAGGAAATAATCCATTTTGAATTTTTTTAATGTATTTCAAAAAGTCCACAAATTGTTCAACCGTTTAAAAAACGAACTTTTGTAGTTGACTTTATTAGACTAACTTATATACCCGGTGTTACTCGGGGGAAACATATAAATTTTCGATGTTCAGTCCACTTTAATTGAAACTTTTAACTTTTTGTAACTCTTGATCAGGAAGAAATATTGGAGCTTAACTATTGGAGTTTATCTATTGGACCTTGACTTTGAGTTTAACTATTCTATAAAAAAAAAAAACGAAAACAATATTTGAAAAAATTTCTTCAAAAAATCTTGTGATTCTTGTAGTTTGCAGTTTTTATTATTTTAATAACAAAAACAACTTTTGTGTCATTTATGAGTAAAATGTACATTTTTTTACCTTTTTGAAAAAAATATCAAGAACATGTGAATGTTTTTGATGTGGAAGTAACACAATTTTTTTTTAAAATACCCTACGGAGAAAGAAGAGTCAAGAACTCTTACGTGACTGGTCCCGTGACAACTCGAATGGAACCTATCACAGGACAGGTCTGATATAACTTGTTACGGAACAGGTTCTTTGTGGCTGATACGGGGCAGATTTTATTTTATTCAGCACGGGACCAATTAAAAGGATACAAGCGGATACATATCGATTAAAACTCAAAGCTCTATTTGTATCGTCTGGAAATTCAAAGTTGAAAAGAAAAAACAAAATTGCATCTGTCACAGAATAAGTATTTAACAATGTGAAGGGCAATATTGAGTGATTGTTTAGTGAACAAATAAAATTGCTCAATGAACTACTTGATAGTTAGATTAGATCACAAATTTGTTCTTCGAAGCCGGTCACGGGACAGGTCCAAGGTGACGCAGCAGGTGGCAATTGACCCCTGTCAATGGCAACACTGTGTAAAAGTGACCGGTCGGTTTCATATATTGATGGTTGAATTGAGACTGATCCCCCTCCCTTGGGGACCTATCACTTGATAGGTTTAGAACCGGTTCTTTTCTCCGTAGGGTAATAAGACTAACATTTTGTTAAAAAAAATACGTTAGTACGTAGATTTGCGTTGCTTGTAAGGGAGTGGAAGAGGCATGGTAAAATTAAGCATGTAAAAACCTAATCTAGGATAGAAGTAATATGTGTGCCGTCCAGCCGTTAAGATTTGTGTTCAGATCAAACGAACAGAAATGATTTAATTGATATAAATTTTTCACCAAAAAAAAAAAGGAGTATTCCTACAGGTAACGCCATTTAAAATTGAAACCAAAATTTTCGACAGTGTATAAATATGCATAAATAAATATGCAGTGCATAAAAAGTGTTTAAATTCGTAAAAAGTCTTGAAGTGGACTTTAAATAATGTGTAAATTAGGCGATGAATCGCGATGCACATGGGCCTACTGTAAATGTTACTAAACAACCCTGACTCTTCAGACATGTTTTGGACCTATTATACTATACATACAGGATTTGTTGGCCTCCATAGTTTGCTGTATGATAATGTGAATTTCAATTCACAATATTGTGATAGAAAGAGGAAGATCCCATCTGATTTTTATTATTTGACCTTTTATTTAAGTATTTTTTAGATTTATTTCATTTGTCCATATCTCACCTCTTAAATTATTTTTGCGCCATTAAACTGAGTATTTTATTGTATTATTAATAAATTTCTTTTAGTTCTTTTTTATTATTTTATGTCTGCCATACAAAAAAAAAAAAAATAAAAACTATTTCACCCAGGTTCACAGACTTTCACATTAATTTTCAGTCTCTATGACATGCTAGTGTTGAACTTTTTGCAGATATTTTTATGTTTTTTTTTTTTTCTCCATATATCTGAAGACATTCTTGTGTCTTAAAATCCCCCCCAAAATTAAAAGCACCAAATGAAATAATGCAGCGAAGCATGCCGTCGTTCATTGAATTAATTTATTCACGGGAAACTCAAACGAGGTAACACTTTAATTTAAATTATGACGAATATAAAACTAAAACTAAAACTAAAAGAAAATAAAACCTAACTTCTTAAGGTTTATTTTCCATTTTGGCTGTTGCTTGTGAATATTTTCAAATTTTTATTTGAAACGGAAACAAAACAAGCTTACATTGCTATGGCGACTTAATTAGGGAAACATGATTTCATGATTTTAACGATGTTACCAAAATAATTTCAGTTACATTTAATTATAATGCAAATAAATCAAAATGAAAGTAAACTACAATATTTTGACAGCCAAAGAGAGATGAAGTTAAAACATCGTTTACAGTTTGGGTTCAAAGTCTGACATGTGAACAAACGGATTTAGTAGATCTAGATTAGCTATGTAGATTGTGTGACTGGATTTTCTCATCAAACTTAGATAAAGCTCTATGGCTCGAGGCTTGAAAATTGCTTACACGAAATATAAACAAAAAGATTAGCATAAAAAAACGAAAAGTGGCTCCGAAAAAAATATTAAAACAAAAACAAAAGCAACAAATTTACCAGTCAATTAACTTAATTTTACACAGATCATATCTGGAGCCAACAAAATTTGCATAAATATAAATATTGAAACATTTTTGCGCTATATCTCAGGGTGTTGTTTCGTGAATTGTGCATTGTTCAAAAAGCTTGTTCAAAGAGCTTAGAATAATAAAAGTCGACTTAATTACATCTGGTTCATAAAGCAAAATACAGCTTTAAGCTTGTAAATACTTTAACAAACGGAAGTTCAAGAGAATGACTGAAATATTAAACTTTAACATAAAGTCTAAACAGAAATGTATAAGTTTTGACTATATTTTAAAAAAAATAATTTTACAAGGCTAACGAAAAAAATTAATCGGCCATTTCAGCCCTTGAAAGGTCTTTGACCGAGCTTTTTATGATCAAATTATTTTGTGATCAGGAACGGGACCTAGTAGTCTTATGCCGACTCCGAAGCCTTACATGTCATTATTTACTTTCTGAGGTTTGCCATTGTCTACAGAGAGGTGAGGACCGATCAGAAAAATTAGTTTCAACTAAAAAAAAAAAAAAAAAACAGTAGTTTCGACTTTGTCGTAACACAAGACGTAGAATTATTCAATTCGCTTTTGATGACATCTTTTTTAAAAAATATTTAGCAAAATATTTATTCCATACACCTGAGCATATGACCTTTAAAAGAGTGCCGGAGAGGGTTAATATGTATGACCGACCCCCATTACTTTTTCAAAAGAAAAATTTTTGCCTTTGACACCTATACCCTCCGACCACTCCTTAGGGTGGCTCCCTTACAAATATTATGGTTTTTGTATATTTATTCCATACACCTCAGCATATGACCTTTAAGAGAGTACCGGAAAGGGTTCATAGGTATGACTGACCCCCATTATTTTTGCAAAAGGAACATTTTTGCGTTTCTCACCTATTCCCTTCGACCACTCCTTAGGGGGGCTCCCATACAAATTTTATAGTTTTTGTATATTTATTCCATACACCTGAGCATATGGCCTTTTAAAGAGTGCCGGAGAGGATTAATATGTATGACAGACCCCCATTATTTTTGCAAAAGGAACATTTTTGCCTTGGACACCTATTCCCTCCGACCACTCCTTAGGGGGGCTCCCATACAAATTTTATGGTTTTTGTATATTTATTCCATACACCTGAGCATATGACCTTTAAGAGAGTGCCGGAGAGGGTTAATATGTATTACCGACCTCCATTACTTTTGCAAAAGGAATATTTTTTCCCTTGACACCTATTCCCTCCGACCACTCCTTAGGGGGGCTCCCATACAAATTTGATTGTGTTTGTGCCGGAAAGGGTTAATATGTATCACCGGCCCTCATTACTTTTGCAAAAGGAATATTTTTGCCTTTAACACCTATTTCCTCCGACCACTCCTTAGGGGGGCTCCGATACAAATTTTATGGGTTTTGTTTATTTATTTCATACACCTGAGCATATGATCTTTAAGAGAGTGCCGGAGAGGGTTAATATGTATTACCGACCTCCATTACTTTTGCAAAAGGAACATTTTTGCTTTCGACACCTTTTCCCTCCGACCACTCTTTTGGGGGGCTCCCATACAAATTTTATTGTGTTTGTGCCGGAGAGGGTTAATATGTATGACCGACCCCCATTGCTTTTGCAAAAGAAACATTTTTTTCGTTGACACCTATTCCCTCCGACCACTCCTTAGGGGGGCTCCCATACAAATTTTATGGTTTTGTCGATAAAACCGGAAACTGTCGATAAATAGGTAGCAAGTTTAAGCAAACAAAAACATCAAATGTTAGCTTTATAATTTATGTAATTGTGTAAAATTTATATAAGTTAGAGAGTTCTAACATGAATTTTTGTCGCATTGAGGATCAAGCAGACCAACAAGT
The DNA here is from genome assembly GCA_943735915.1 of Pherbina coryleti. Classification (NCBI taxonomy): domain Eukaryota; kingdom Metazoa; phylum Arthropoda; class Insecta; order Diptera; family Sciomyzidae; genus Pherbina; species Pherbina coryleti. Next base: position 147,599,501 of record OX030949.1, on the reverse strand, counting down.
GCTAACATCAACATTGTACGATCAGTACTTTAGGCCGACCAAAGGCTCAAAAAGTGATATAAATACCGACACCTGATCACTATCAACCACCCTACGTACCTCCGAGAATGACGTATTCTACGTCAAAACTTTCTGTTAATTCAGTTGGGGTTCAAACCTGGACTCGCATTGGCATTGAGTGGTCCATACACTGTTAAACACACTCGGCCACGGTCGTAACTATATTTTTTTGTATTGAATAGTTTTCTAAGAATTCTGCCAAAATTGTTCTCATTTCTTTAAATTAATTTCTATTTTTTTTTTCTTGACGTCAAGGAACAATTGCTTTTGCATTTGCTATTGATTTTGATTTTGCTTTTGATTTTTCTTTTTCTTTTGCTTTTGCTTTTGCTTTTGCCTTTCTTTTGCCTTTCTTTTGCTTGTGCTTTTGCTTTTGCTTTTGATTTTGCTTTTCCTTTTGCCTTTGTCTTTTGCTTATGATTTTACTTTTACTTTTACATTTACTTTTACTTTTACTTTTACTTTTACTCTTACTCTTACTTTTACTTTTACTTTTACTTTTACTTTTACTTTTACTTTTACTTTTACTTTTACTTTTACTTTTAATTTTACTTTTACTTTTACTTTTTCTTTTACTTTTACTTTTACTTTTACTTTTACTTTTACTTTTACTTTTACTTTTACTTTTACTTTTACTTTTACTTTTACTTTTACTTTTACTTTTACTTTTACTTTTACTTTTACTTTTACTTTTACTTTTACTTTTACTTTTACTTTTACTTTTACTTTTACTTTTACTTTTACTTTTACTTTTACTTTTACTTTTACTTTTACTTTTACTTTTACTTTTACTTTTACTTTTACTTTTACTTTTACTTTTACTTTTACTTTTACTTTTACTTTTACTTTTACTTTTACTTTTACTTTTACTTTTACTTTTACTTTTACTTTTACTTTTACTTTTACTTTTACTTTTACTTTTACTTTTACTTTTACTTTTACTTTTACTTTTACTTTTACTTTTACTTTTACTTTTACTTTTACTTTTACTTTTACTTTTACTTTTACTTTTACTTTTACTTTTACTTTTACTTTTACTTTTACTTTTACTTTTACTTTTACTTTTACTTTTACTTTTACTTTTTCTTTTACTTTTACTTTTACTTTTACTTTTACTTTTACTTTTACTTTTACTTTTACTTTTACTTTTACTTTTACTTTTACTTTTACTTTTACTTTTACTTTTACTTTTACTTTTACTTTTACTTTTACTTTTACTTTTACTTTTACTTTTACTTTTACTTTTACTTTTACTTTTACTTTTACTTTTACTTTTACTTTTACTTTTACTTTTACTTTTACTTTAACTTTTACTTTTACTTTTACTTTTACTTTTACTTTTACTTTTACTTTTACTTTTACTTTTACTTTTACTTTTGCTTTTGCTTTTGCTCTTAATTTTGGTTTTGACTTTGATTCTGATTCTGATTTTGATTTTGATTTTGATTTTGATTTTGATTTTGATTTTGATTTTGATTTTGATTTTGATTTTGATTTTGATTTTGATTTTGATTTTGATTTTGATTTTGATTTTGATTGTGATTGTGATTGTGATTGTGATTTTGATTTTGATTTTGATTTTGATTTTGATTTTGATTTTGATTTTGATTTTGATTTTGATTTTGATTTTGATTTTGATTTTGATTTTGATTTTGATTTTGATTTTGATTTTGATTTTGATTTTGATTTTTATTTGATTTTGCTTGCACTTTTGCTTTTGCTTTTCCTTATACTTTTGGTTTTGCTTTTGCTTTTTTTTTGCTGTTGATATTTTCTTTAATTTTGCTTGTGCTTTTGCTTTTACTTTTGCTTTTGCGTTTGTTTTTGTTTGTGTTTTTGCTTGGGTTCTTACTTTTGGTTTTAGTTTTTCATTTTATTTTTTGTTTTCGCGTTTGTGTTTGCTTTTGAGGTTAACCTGTTTTGTGGTACACTGACATATTTACAAGGCCAACAAATACTATGGAAATGTCAAGGCTGGAAAGGAAATGCTAGATAAATACTATGGGGACGCTGCACTTTCAAGTTTAATGATTAAGAAGTTTTTTAGAGAGGTGGTCACGCCAGAAATCGTCGATGAAATCCATGGAATGCTATTGAATGATCGGAGAATGAAAGTGTATGAGGTGTCCGAGGCTGTAGGCATTTCAACTGAGGGGATAGATCACTTTTTACATGAATATTTGGACCTGAAAAAGCTATTCGCGCGATGAGTGCAGCTAATGTTCACACTCGACCATAAGCACCGCCGTGTTACCACTCCAAAGGATTTGGAGGGAGTGTGGCGATGTTATACCGCAATCCGAATGAGTTTTTGTGCCTTTTCGTAACCGTAGACGTATAATGGATACTGCACAACACACCAGAGTCCATGGAACAGTGAAACCACTGGACTTCTCCGGGTAAACGTGCACCAAAGAAGGCCAAAGTGGATTTATTGGCCAACAAGGTAATGACAACAGTTTTTTGCATGTGGTAATGACGATTGCCTTGAAAAGGGCAATACGATCACTAGCGAATATAATTCACAGCTGTTGGTCAGATTTGACATTGATTTAAGGCGGAAACGACCGCATTTGGCGAAGTAAAAATTGCCCTTCCACCATTAAACGCACCGGCACATATGTACGTCTGTAGTCACCCATGTGGCAAAAAATCATAAGTTGAGCTATGAACTGTTACTCCATCCACCATATTCTCTAGATTTTGCCCCCTGCGACTATTTCCTAAACCAGAAAAAATGGTTTGGTGGTAAGAGATTTGGGCCAAATGAAGAGGTCGTCACTGAAACAAAAGCCAATTCTGAGGTCTTTGAGAAAACTTATTATTTGGTTTTAAGGAATAAAAAAAATTTCAAAGGCGCTGGACAAAAAGTTACGGTCGAGAAGGAGACTATGATGAGAAATAAATCACTTTTTGCTGAAAAAAAATAACTTTTAATGAGAAAGTCACTGATTTATCAAACTGCACCCGAAAATTGGTTCTAAACCGCATTTTTAAAGATGTTTGAAAAACAATTTTTACTTCAAATACCTATGTATGATATTTATATAAATTAGAAAAACTACGTTGTCAATTAGAAAAAAAATTATTTTATTACTTTTTGACAACTTAAAAGTTTGACAAAAAATAACAAAAAAAAAAAATAGTTATAGTTTAAGCCAAGTTCGAACATTTGGTATAAAAATACTATACTTATGAGAAAATATTAAGAAGACTCAAATATAAATAATTTTTTTAAAATAATTGCACAAGATCTATCGAACATTTCACAACATTTGAAACAACCGAAAATAATGGCTAAATAAGCGCGAACAAATTGTCAAAAACGTCAAAACTATTTAAAAACAAACACTTAAAACAAAAATCACACACACTTTAAGACAACTTCATATATAAGCTGTTAAATGCTGCAAATAAAAATATTCATTTTATAGCTAGTGATCATAAAAATCAGCTAATAGCTAAGCTCTGAGCTTAAAGACAATTTTAAAATTTGGTGTGAAAATCTTTTTTAACACACCAACACACACAGCCACTCACATAGGAATTCATGAGAAAACTAAGCGCCAAAAGATCTTCACAAGTTGATCATAAATATTGAAAATTTTGCACTGAATTGTGAGTTTTAAGTGTACCCCCAACTTAATGTTTAGAAGCGTGTAAATGGCATTTTGCTTTTAAGTAATGCTTGGAAGATATCGCAAAGCTGTACGAACACGATAGCTCTTTACGTTGTGAAAAACCGTTTTCAAAAATATTTGCTGTTAAAGATTCATCCTAAGTGAATTTGCTATACAGTGAAAATGTATGATGAAAAGAATGCTCGTGTGACAACTTTGTAGCAGAATTAGATGCTGACATAGTAAATGTATAGATATCCTACCTACTGTTAAAAAGACTGCTATTACGAAGTTGTGAAGCTGAACTCAAAAAAGAATATTTACCGCAGCTTAAGAAAGCTTTCAAAATTCGAAATAATTTAAGATAAAAATTCTAGCCTTCTATCAATAACTTCCACTACTTCGATTCCAAACTAAAAAACCAAATTCACACACAATCCAGTTTCCATGTTGATCTTGTAGTTGACTCCAATGGCATCTTGTCTTCTTAAATTTGATTGGTTTTTATCTGTGTTACAAACAGCGCAAAAAATGTTGTTAATGCACGCTTCATTATTGATATCAACTTTTTCTCGAATTGTCTTTATACCCAATTTCCAATTTCCATTCACTTTACCATAAATCACTTTCTTTCATATCATTCCTCAACAATTCGTTGTGTCTATGCAAGCTTCATCGACTTTTGGCTAAAATTTGTTCCGCTTTAATTTTATCTCTTGTGCATGGATTTAGAGATTCAAATAAATTTCGCACAATCACTTTCGAAGAAATCAATTTGCATTTCAAATTGATTGCAATAAATCCAAAATGATTTAATTGATCTTGTTGCAATTTTATTCCATTTTTCCAAAATGCATCAACATTGTATGGAATTATTTTCACTGAGTATAGGTGCTGTGATAAAAATGATGATATTGCTAAAATGGGTAATTTTATGACCTTATAACGAAAATATAAAAAAAAAATAACGACAACCACAGGACGCAGAGGGATCTGCTTAACCAACGAAACAACAAATTTGTTACACAGAATTATAACTCGCTAATTATAGGTGCTACGATAAGAATACCCCAGTAAGGGCTTGTTCTAAGCCATCACAAAAAAAAAAGACAACAAGTTTGTGAAGCGGAGAGAGGCCGCGGAGAGAGCCATTCCAAAATCGGAAATGCAGCAATCATGCAACGACGTTATATGAAATTATAACTCCATGAGTAGACACGCCAAGTTCAATGTTAATAAACAGAAATAAAGGACTTATAAAGGGTGGCTAAAATTTAAGGGCCCATGTTGATTTTGAATAAAACACAAATTATTTAGGAAATTATTGTCATTTCTTTTTATTATGATAATTTCGGTATTTTCGATGACGCTGAGGCATAAGTGAGGTTCTATCAGGGCCGGCCCTAGAGCCGAGCCAGTAAGGCCAGGGCTCGGGGCGCATACAGATAGGGGCGCCTTACATATTTAAAAAAAAATATATCAATCAATATATATGGAAACATTTATGGCGACCGTAGCATGCATGTTAAGTGTGTAGCTTGCATGCCTGGAGCGAGAGATTGATTCCCCCTCACGGCAAATTTTTTTTTAATAAAAAATTTTCTGATCGGTCATCACATCTTTGCAGACAATGTCAAACCTCAGAGAGTAAACCATGCCATGAAAAGATTCTTGAGAACATGAGCCGTGTGGAGTTGGCATAAGACATGTAGGTTCAGTTCTCGATCAATTGTGTACAAACATTTTATAACACACACAAGACGACTGTTTGAACCATGATGAGCAACTTAATGTTACCACAGCCTCTGCAGCGAAAAATAAGTCAGAAGCCACAGCTATATTCCACAAAATTGAAAAATATAAATTTATCTGCTCTTTAATTGTATGGTATGATATTTTATTTGAAATAAATGTAACTAGCAAAGCATTTCAGGCAGTTAGTTTAAACCTCAGCCAAGCAGTAACGTGGTTATCAAAGAGTATAATGTTCCTTGAAGACTATAGAACAGATGCCAAATTTTCTTGTATTTTGGAGGAGGCTAAAATAATTGCAATTGATTTATATATTGATGTACAGTGTGAACGCGCACGTGTTCGCCTAATAAGGAGACAGGAGACGTTGCCCCATGGCAGTGGGGTCGAGGTTCAAGGAATTGATGCCTAGGAGATAAATATTCAGGACGCCAGTGCTATGCTAATATCTAAACGACGTCCATCATACCTCTCCTAGGCGTCACTCCATGACTCCAGACGCGACCACGCCCTGTCATAGTAGTTTCAACACTGGTCGCACGCCATACTTAAGTGTATATTTAAATTAATAAATATACTGTATGGATAGCACAAATGCTGGAACGCAACTGTACCAATTATGGATGATTAGTTGGGTTATCATCCACATTTATTGGTGGAAATCGAGACCCATCTAACATCTCTGACAATTTGAAGGCATTGCCACCCGGTTGATTAAGCCCAACTCCACGCCGATCTCACAGACCTGTTCGCGACATTGAACTAGTCAAACGGTCCACCTACTTCCCAGATTGGGCGACCAACTCCAGGATCTGGGTAGTCCCTTCTCATTTACACAGGATAGGGCGAACCCGTTGCCTGCGACCATCCTCCTTTTTCCTGGATTTGGACAGGCTGCTCGATTTGAACAGGCGGAGTTGAACAGGCGGAGTTGAATAAGGAGACAATTTGATTATGAACATCGTGACGAAGTGTTGGATGATCCAATGCAAAACTTTAAAGTTACTTTTTTTAACAAGATCTTGGACAACGCGATACAATCATTACGTGATCGTTTTCAACTTATTCATGAACACTACAGTAAATTCGAAATGCTATATAACTTTGGCAATATAACCAACATAACGGATGATGAACTACGAAAATATTGCATGGATTTAGAACTTCTCTTAACTGACGGTGATCAAAATGATATTTCCGGCTTGGATTTATTTGACGAATTAAAATACCTTAAAAATCATTTGTCTTCAGATCGCTCTCAAATTATAAATAATTTATTAGAAAATAATTTAACAACCGCATTGCTAAATATATATATTGCATTACGACCGTCTTGATGGTTTAGCTACCCTTTCCATCGAACGCGATATTAGGGAAATTGGAACTGGATGATGTTATCAACAATTTTGCAGCCAGTAAAGCTCGGAAAAAACTGTTGGTGTAAGTTAAAATAAAATTATTTATGGATAATATAAGTTCTCTCTTTTTTATCTAGATAAAAAAACTCCGCCAACATAATGAAGGGCATACTTTAGATAACGGTTTGAGCGGTTTGAGCGGTTTGAGATATGTTCATTTTCTTATTTTGATTTAAAGAAAGTTTTATATGTGACCCGGTCTACGAAAAGGGACCTTCGGTGTGAAAATATCATTTTTCACTTTTTTGGCGATTCGGATAGACTAATGTGTGCTCTTTCTAATGGCGCAAAGCAGAAGTTTCCAACTCGTAAAGAACTCGTAAATATTAATTGACTAAGAAATACAAAGACGCCATTCAGTGTGCGACAATTAAACGTTTACAAACAGCTGTTTTCTCGAAAACTTGTTTTTACACCGAAGGTCCCTTTTCGTAGACCGGGTCACATATATTTAATTGTATGCCTTACTTGTTGTACTTAAAGTTCGAAAAATACCGACCAAAGCCGAATTTTATCAAATATGGAATTTTATATAAAGATAAAGTTGGGAGTTTTATACATAATATGTAAATAATTTTTTCTTATTATTCTTAATTTAACTGAAATAAAATTAAAAAGGGGTTTCTTACTCTTTTTTTTTTTTGCTTGTTAAAAAATATGGGGCGCAATTTGGAGCCTTGGCCTAGGCTGCCACAAATTCTCGGGCCGGCTCTGGGTTCTATGCCGTTAATGTGGCGAATTATCTCATCCTTTAGCTCTTGGATTGTTGCTGGCTTATTGACGTACACCTTTTCTTTCAAATAACACCAAAGAAAGAAGTCCAACGGTGTCAAATCACATGATCTTGGCGGCCAATTGACATCGCCACCACGTGAGATAACACGGCCATTGAATTTGTAGCACAAAAGAGCCATTGTTTCGTTAGCTGTGTGGCAAGTGGCACCGTCCTCTTGAAACCACATATCGTCCACATCCATATCTTCCAATTCGGGCCATAAAAAAACTTTTTAACAAAAAAAAAAACCGACTTCAAAATCACTACAAAGTAAAAAATAATTTTAAATAACTTTTCCCATTAATTTCTTGGTCAAATTCTAAAAGTTATTTATATGTATTATAATATTAGAAATCTTATCATTTGCCCTTTTTTCTAATTTGTTTTATAATCATTAATATATTAATTGTTATATTAACACAAAAGCTTTGAAGTCAGCGCAAATCTTACACACACAATCATGATCTTTTACCATCCCTGCACTAATTTAAACTTTTTTATTTGATTCTATGCTGCCTTAGTGACACTGAAGTAATGTTGCTAAAAAAAGCTTTGACAAAATTACGGAAATCGGGCAAGTGCTTTAGGAGTTATCGATGTACATACATTAAAAAAAAAAAAAAAAAAAACGGACAAACCAACGAACTTGAGAACCTCCTCCTTTTTGAAGTCGGTTATCTCACGATAGCGAACACCATTCACAGTAACTGCCTGACCGGCCTCATTTTGGAAAAAATACGGCCCGATGATGCCGCCAGCCAATAAACCGCACCAAAGAGTCACTCTTTGTGGGTGCATTGGTTTTTCGACAATCACTCTTGGATTATCATTCGCCCAAATGCGGCAATTCTGCATATTGACGAATCCACTGAGGTGAAAATGTGCCTCATTACTGAAAATGATTTTCTTCGAATGCATTTTGATTTGAAAGCCCATTTTCATAATAAGCCTGAATAACTTTAACGAGTTGCTCGATTGTGTATCTTTCCATGGTTCAGATTGAGCTAGTCTGAAATTGAGAAATGTCAAATGAAATGCAGAAAAAACTTGACGTTTAGGTGTGGTTCACATTCAATATCGGCCCTTAAAATTTAACCACCCTTTATTTACGCAGACTTCATATCTAAATCACAATAAAGCAATTGAACTACTTACTATTCACTTGGAAACTACGAAAATAATTATGGGTTGTTATGGTGGCGACCGTGGCGTAGTTGGTTAAAGTGCGTGGCCGCTATGTCAACGAACTTTGGAGACCCAGGTTCGAACCCCAGCAGCGACAGAAAATTATTTGAATTAAAATAATTTTTCTGTACGGCCGCCACCTCTCTGCAGACAATGGCAAACCTCAGAGAGTAATCAAAATGCCATGTAAAGCTTCTTGAGAACGAGAACATTCCGTTCATCGCCGTTCGGAGTCGGCGTTAAGCATGTAGGTCCGGTTCTCGGTCAATTGTGTACAAACTTAATAACACGCACAACACAATTGATCATAAGAAGCTAGGTCAAAGTCCTTTCAAGGGCTGAAATGGCCAGTTATTTATTTTTTTTTTTTTTTTGTTATCGTTTGCAATTTAAACAGCTATTTTTTAGATCTAGCTGAACTTTGCTGTTGCAATATGCTTTGCTAGACATCTTTGTTTTTGAGAGCAAAACAAGGCCTAAAAGTTTTGTATTATTTTAAGTGCAGACACAAACCGTATGATAAATTTAGTACAGATTTAGTACAGTAATTGAAAAGCTACTGTACTGTACTGTAAACGTAACACTATGTGAAAAGCACGACGAAGTGTTTCATCGGCGAATTGATTCATCGGTTTTACTCCCCATCGCGGCTAAAGAAGTTTCACTTCAAAATTATGATATGACCCAAGGCGGTAGTTTTTTAATCATCACGAAAAAAAATCGACAAGAAGTTTGAGACGCTATGAGGCCGCGGAGAGAACCTTCCAAAAGAAAATGCAGCAATAACGCAACGACTTTACATGAAATTATTACTCTATGGACAGATGCGCCATGTTCAATGTTCTAAAACAGAAATAAAGGGTTTATACTTTGCCTTACGACAAAAATAAATAAATTACATTTGATGTCAAAATAAATCCAACATTGCTGCATGGAATTATTACTCACTTAGTAGAAGTACTACGAAAACTGAGATTTTACTAAAGCAATTAGTGGTTTTTTTGGCTTCAAAACGAAAATAAGAAAAAAAAATTTAAATATACGACATCACGAATGTAACCGCTTACTACAGTAAAATTGCAACAACAATGAAAAAACGTTGCATGAAATTATAACTCAGTGACCATTGCCGCTTGTGTAAATTTTATAGAACGACAGTGAAGTTGAGGTTTTTGGCACAATAATAAAATAAAAAATAATAAAAATTAGGGTGAACCCCCCTCCCCCTTAAAGTAACCAAATGCACCAAATGCAATAGCAAAACCAAAAATAAAAATAAAAACAATAATACAAAAAATTAAATAAAAAAGTAAAATACGGACAAGTATAAGGACAAGGATTTGGAAAAGGATAAGGACAAGGATTAAAAAAGAATAGGGCAAAAATTAGGACCATGAATAAGATAAGAAGTAGAACAACGATTTATTCAAATATAAGAGTGGGAAATTAGACAAGGATTAAGACAAGCATACAGACAAGGATTGAGAAAAGAATTGAGAAAAGAATGAATAAGATAAGAAGTAGAACAACGATTTATTCAAATATAAGAGTGGGAAATTAGACAAGGATTAAGACAAGCATACAGACAAGGATTGAGAAAAGAATTGAGAAAATGATTTTGAAAAGAATTTGGACAAGTATAAGGCAAAGATTTAGGCACTCCTAAAACAATATATAGGATAAGAAGGGGAAATCGAGCAGGCCAAGAAATGGGAAAATAGAACAAGGACTCCGATATAATACACTTACTACAAGATTTAGGATAAAGATTGTGAAAAGAAGTGGATAAAGTTAGGAATTTCGGCATGGATTATATCTCGACTTTGATCAAGAAGTAGAACAATTATTAAATTCGGGAACAAAGAAAAGGAAAGGAAGGGGACAAGAATTAGGGTAACGATAAAGATACGCTGTCACGCTGAAAACTACGGATTTATCCACGGTACAACTTGTAAGAGTCTTTTTTGCTTTTGCTTTTGTTTTAGTTTTGCTTTTTCTTTTGCTTTTGCTTTTTTTTTGCTTTTGCTTTTGCTTTTTCTTTTGCTCTTGCTTTTACTTTTTCTTTTGCTCTTGCTTTTGCTTTTGCTTTTGATTTTGCTTTTTCTCTTGCTTTTGCTTTTGCTTTTCTTTTGATTTTGCTTTTGCTTTTGCTTTTGCTTTTGCTTTTGCTTTTGCCTTTGCTGTGCTTTTGCTTATGCTTTTGCTTTCGCTTTTGCTTTTACTTTTGCTTTTGCTTTTGCTTTTGATTTTGCTTTTGCTTTTGCTTTTATATTTGCTTTTGTGTTTGCTTTTGCTCTTGCTTTTGCTTTTGCTTTTCTTTTGATTTTGCTTTTGCTTTTGCTTTTGCTTTTGCCTTTGCTGTGCTTTTGCTTTTGATTTTGCTTTCGCTTTTGCTTTTACTTTTGCTTTTGCTTTTGCTTTTTCTTTTACTTTTGCTTTTGCTTTTGCTTTTACTTTTGCTTTTACTTTTGCTTTTGCTTTTACTGTCGCTTTTGCTTTTGCTTTTGCTTTTACTTTTGCTTCTTCTTTTGCTTTTGATTTTGCTTTTGCTTTTGCTTTTGCTTTTGCTTTTGCTTTTGCTTTTGCCTTTGCCTTTGCCTTTGCTGTGCTTTTGCTTTTGCTTTTGATTTTGCTTTTGCTTTCGCTTTTGCTTTTACTTTTGCTTTTACGTTTGCTTTTGCTTTTGCTTTTGCTTTTGCTTTTGCTTTTGCTTTTGCTTTTGCTTTTGCTTTTGCTTTTGCTTTTGCTTTTGCTTTTGCTTCTGCTTTCTGCTTTCTGCTTGCTTTGGCTTTTGCTTTTACTTTCGCTTTTACTTTTGCTTTGCTTTTGCTTTTGCTTTTGCTTTTGCTTTTGCTTTTGCTTTTGCTTTTGCTTTTGCTTTTGCTTTTGCTTTTGCTTTTGCTTTTGCTTTTTATTTTGCTTTTGATTTTGCTTTTGCTTTTAATTTTGATTTTGCTTTTGCTTTTGCTTTTATTTTTGATTTTGCTTTTTCTTTTCCTTTTACTTTTTCTTTTCTTTTTCTTTTTCTTTTTCATTTTCTTTTTCTTTTTCTTTTTCTTTTTCTTTTTCTTTTTCTTTTTCTTTTCTTTTTCTATAGCATTTGCTTTCGATTTTACTTTTGCTTTTGAAATATTGAACATTCTTCATGAGGTCGTAGAATCTTTACTATTGCTTCCTAACTTTTATTGTAGCAACCATACTCATTGAGTAAGACTTACTCGCAACACCAATGCATTTGGAAAAATGCCTTTTCAAGTTTTTTGGAAACCTGCGAGGTAAGACGTAAGGTGGTCACGTCAGTAATAGTTCTCTTAATGTCTTGATACAATTTGGCTTCCTAGGTTGTTAAATTGATATAAACACTGCATATTCTTATGAGGTGCTCTCTGTGAAAATACTAAGAATGAAAGCTTGATTTCAATACCAGACGTCTTACAATCAAACTTCAAAAGTCTCTTGACTTTGCGTGTGTAGTTAAGTAACTATTATTCGATCCTATCTCACAATGTTTTTGTTGACTGAAAATCATTAAAAAATTATGTTTGTTTCTCTAAACTCTACTCCCCACTTTTTAAACAACTGGTCCTTTTGGAATGCTGTCAAAGAGAATTCCAACAACACTTCTTACACGCTTTTTTTACACGCTTACTCTTGAGGAAACAATTTTCCACTTTAAAAAACAAGGAATTTTTGAAACACAGCAAAACAACAGGACATACCAGACAGCTGCTCTTGAAAAACCGTAACAACTATTAAGACATGATCACTATTATTAACGTGCAGGAGCTGGGTCTAGTAAATAAGTGCCTAAAATAAAGGAAGATAAATTGAATTAAAGTTCTGTCCCTACGTATCTTAAAAAACAACGAAACAAAATAGAACAAAACAAAAAGAAGAGAGAAAAAAAAACTAAAACTCGCGCATCCATCATTTCACACGACAGCTTCAGAACAATGCAAGCAAGGATCTTGAGTGAATGATGTAGACACAAAACAGGCACATATACTACAATGTAGGAGTAGACGAAACAATTTACAGGAATAAACGAAACAAGATAGCAGCAGTTTTTCTGATGATGATGATGATGATGGCAGGACAATGAAAATGTATGGTATAGGGCATCTATTCCATTCTAACTGCGGAAAAAAGCAAACTAATTCAAGGTTTTAAGTGCCACGAAGCATGAACACGCTGCTATTTCGACAACAGCGAAACTCGAATCCTTTTCTAGACAATTTCCAATGTCAGCATTTGCCATAGATAATTCCAGAGGGCAACCAAAAAACTTAAAGATGCTGAAAATCATGCGCATGCATGGCTATTTCTTCGAGGTCGCATTAAAAAACAAAAACAGAAAACAAAAAATAACCAAGTTCAAAAACTATGGCTAGAAAAAAGGATGCAAGCTACTATGTAAACTCCGAAAAAAGGATGCAAGCTGTGGTTTTGTGTAGGAAGAAGCCTACCTCTGGCGATAGCAGTTAATCCTTTGGAAATTGAAAATTCGTTTTGTAGGCGAGATTAGGATAGACAAAAGGCAAAAGACAGATAGATCTTTAGAAGGTATTCGAGAAATTAAATCCTTTCTTTGGCAAGGAGTTAAGAAGATTTTCTTCCCTTTCAGCGGTTTTAATATCTGCTGCAGTTGCTGGTTTTTTGTTTGTTGTGTTTATTTTTTGTTTTGCTTTTTTACCAAAACCATAAAAAAAAATATGATATGAGGAGTCAATCTTCTAAGGCTAAATATCATCTAGTGTTTTGTTATTTTATTAGTTCTGCTAGATTACAGCTCTTTGTTGTAGCAGGAACTGGGAACTAATTTTTAAGACTTTGAGCGACACCTGGCCGGAGTCGGTAGCAATATATACGAGTGATCATAGAACGTTACCATTCGGCTAAAGCAATCAAAGGTAGAAAAGATTTCTTTTTTTAAATACAGGGTTATACATTTTGGGGTTAGAAAAGTGCAGCCCTGACATTTGTTAGATGTCAAATGTTCATGTCATCCAAACTGATTTTTGTGTAGATAAAAGTTTGTCATTGTCATTGGACAATGCATTAAAATTGTTTAATTGTTCATTTTTCTTAAATGCTGATTTTTCGAAGTAAAACTTCTTCAGCTATAAGGCCTATTTCGCGATAGGTGGATACGTGAATAAGCAAAATTGCCATATATGGGGCTCTGAAGATACCCAAGCAATTGTGGAGAAGTCATTTAATCCGCAAAATGTGATTGTCTGGTGGTGTCATTGGTCCGTATTTTTTTGAAAACGGTCAAGGAGCAACCGATTCAGTCAATTCTGACCGATATGGCCCTATATTTACCAATTTTATTTTTCCATAAATTGAAGATATGAATCTGGATGATATGTGGTTTCCACAAGATGGGGCCACAAGACACACAACAGTACCAATTAGGGATTTGTTGCAACAGAAATTTACCCGACGACTCATTTCGAGACTTAGCGGTGTCAATTGGCCCTCCGCGATCGTGCGATTTAACACATTTGGATTTGGACATTTTTTTGTGGGGCTACAGAAAAGATTGTTTTTGTCATAAATAAATTGAGCAATTAAAACCAACATTCGTCAAGTCATGGCCGAGCTAGTGCCTGAGTTGTGCAGAAAAATCATCGCAAGTTATCTCAAAAGGATTGAGTTCTGCAAAAACTCCCATTGAGGACATTTAAATTAAAAATGTGATTGGTATCATCACATTTTTGCATAATTACGGCTCTATCTCGCAAATAACAGCTCTAATACTGTCTTTGAGTGCTTGAATATCTACTGAAGCATTGGCGTAGACTTTATCTCTAAAGTAGCCCCAAAGAAAAAAGTCTTATGGTGTTAAATCGCTCGATCTCGGCGGCCACTTAAAGTCTACATTTCGAGAAATCACACATTTCAACACACCATGGTATGGCATTTGGTGCCGTCCTGCTGAAGATAAACGTCGTCCACGTCCATAGCTTCAATTTCAGGCCAAAAAAGTCAGTCAACATCATTCGGGAACGCAATCCATTCACTGAAACGACTGCACCAGCATGATTTTCAACAAAAATATGACTCATAACACCACCACTCGAAAAACCGCACCAAACTGTTACTCGTTGTGGATGGAGAGATGGTTCGACTATTTCTCTTGGGTTTTCGTATGCGACAGTTTTGCTTATTCACTTACCCAGATAGATAAAAATGAGCCCTATCACTCAGAATAATTTTATTTGAGAATTCATGATATTGTTCATGCATTTCCAGCACGCAATCAGCGAATGTACAACATTTCCATTATCTAAAGCAAACATGCCCACGTATTGGCCCGCGTGGCCCTTCATACAAATTTTTTTCTATCTTCATTTTGTCTTTGCGATGAGCCAAAATCATAGAGCGCCTGGAAAAAACAACAACACAAACCGCACTCGTTCAGTGTTCAGCACATTTTCCAGCAAACTTTACAAAAACAAATGCATGCAAAGCCAAAATTCGATGATGTCGATGCTGACCTTGATTGTCCCGTTACTTGTGTGTCGAGCTATTTATCATGAAATGTGATTTTATTGCATTATAATTGTTTTGTTTTTTTGTTCGATTTTTTGCCGAACGTAACATTTTGTGTTTGTGTTTTTGTTTCTTTAAGAATAGGCCCGCACTTAAAATTTGGGCCTCACTGGTCTAAAGGCTTCAATTCCAGTGTCAACTGCACTTAATAGGCATGTAAGCGAAGATCTTTATGCAAAATATGGTACAAAGTAGCTGTG
Source organism: Pherbina coryleti (assembly GCA_943735915.1). NCBI lineage: Eukaryota > Metazoa > Arthropoda > Insecta > Diptera > Sciomyzidae > Pherbina > Pherbina coryleti. The sequence continues at coordinate 147,583,933 of OX030949.1, read as the reverse complement.
GATAGGCCCAATTTCTGTGATCATCTCAAAATGGACAAACCTGGGTTTTCAGCCACATTCTCAGCTACAACTGTACTGCAATATCTTCAGTTGACCTAGCTAAACAAGCACGAGTTGGAGTCTTAACATCACTAACTTGTCTGAGACGTTCGAATTTATCGATTAAGTTCACTATAGCTGTGAGAGAAGGTACTTGATGATGGGCAAAAGCAGTACGAACTTTACGAATCGTCTTCGCGATATTTTCATCGTTTTTGTAGAGAATTTTCGATACTTCAATGCGTTGCACAGTGTTGCGAAAGGGCATGCTAGATGGAAAAAATTCGAAATTGAATTTTTATTTTCTGAATATTTAAAACTATTAAATAATATCCATTGATCTCAGGAATAATTTTTTTTATTTACCTGCGCTTTCTACAAAAAATACAAAAATTCTTGAAAATTGGCCCAAAAGGTGATTTGTTGAAATTTTTGCTTTTGAGTTTTCTAGTTATACATAATTATTTTTTTAAAATATTTCCCAGTATTCAAAAGAGTTGAAAATTGGCATACTTTATGACTAAGATAAGATCTTTTAAAATAAAATATGTTCAATAACTTATCTTTTAAAATGTTTGCGCTACAAAACGGTATTTATCGATATAACTGCGTAAAAAATTAACATTTGGTAAAATATTTTGGAAAATAAAAAAAGGACCATTTTGTATTTACAAGAATGTATTTTTATTTAACCATTATTATGTCTACTCTAAGCTTTAAAAGTGCCAAGGAGCGCAAATTGCCAGTTGCCTTGTTTTTTAACCTGTTTGATGGTCTTAAAAAGGCATAGATAAACTAGGTCCTGACCTTTTTGTATGAAATGTTTTGAATTTGAGGTCGACTAGAATGTTTGTGGTGTTTAAATATACTCAAGACATTACAAAATATTTTTACACTAAAAAAAAAAAAATATTGTAGTACATATTAAATAAAAAAAAAAATATTTTAGCTGAGGTGTTTTTTAAAAGAAAACGCAAATATTGGTAAAATATTTTGTAAAATTAAAAAAAGGACCATTTTATATTTGCAAAAATATATTTTTTATATAATCATTATTATGTTCTATTTTAGCTCTAAATGTGTCAAGGTGCGCGAATTGCCGGTTTCCGTGTTTTATTACCTGTTTGATGGTCATAAAAATGCTATTTATTTTGCTATTATTCTTGTGTCTTGTCCGTGGCTTACATGTCATGTACAACGTTCGATAAAAAAACGAAATAAGCTGCCGAGTATGTGGAGGGTTAACCCTTCACCTGAGAAATGAGAAAATTATAAACGTGCCAGAAATACCTCAATAACTTTAATAAGACAGTCAAAAATAAAATATTGCTCTGCTAAGTTGAGGCCATCGCTTCCATCCAAGATCCTATAGAAAAATCTGAAAAATCTGGGCATTGGTGATAAACATCTCACTAACTGCAAAATTCATCCTGACATTCTCAATGATTTTTTTCCATCTAACGCGCAAGAAAGTCTAAGCAGCATTTCGAGTAACCTTGTTTTCTCATATCCTCCTGTAGAGCAAACATTTCAGTTTTCCATGGTTACGGAAAATGAGGTAGCAAAGAGCTTAGCGAACATTAAATCAAACGCTATTGGTGACAATGGTATCAATATAAAATTCTTAAAGATTATTCTTGCTCACATTATTGGGCCCTTAACTCACATTATTAATCATTGTCTTACTACGTCCTCTTTCCCTTACTTATGGAAAACTGCAATTGTAACGCCAGTCGCGAAGAAAACTACAGCTTCTGAGCCTAAAGATTTTAGACCTATAAGTATTCTCTCGTCCCTAGCTAAAGCATGTGAATCTCTGATGGCTAATCAAATTTCATTATTTTTAAATCAGCATCAGTTCTTGTCAACACTCCAATCCAATCTTTCGTACTGGTCATAACTGCTCAACTACTATGCTTAAAGTATTAGACGATATAAGGTCTTGTTATGACGATGATAGGTTAATATTACTTCGCCTACTCGATTTCTCGAAGGCTTGTGACACTGTCAATCATGATCTACTTTGTCAAAAATTAAAATATAGTTTTGGTTTTTGTGACAATGCTATTCATCTATTAAGTAGCTACTTGACGGGTAGAGTGCAAAGGGTAAAAGTTGGCATGAATTTCTCACAGCCGAAAATTGTTAAGTGCGGTGTACCACAGGGGTCAGTTCTGGGCCCGCTGCTCTTCTCTATATTCATTAATGATATTTTTCGTTGTTGCAAATACGCGTCAATGCATGCTTATGCTGATGATGTACAGATTTATTTATCTGGTAGGAAAAACCTTATGGAAGACTTAGTATATAAACTTGGCTCTCCGCAAAATCGCCCAAAGAAAAATCGCCCAAAAAAAATAATGAAAAATTACCCAATTTTTTTCCATACGAATTTGGGTGATTTTTCATATGAAAAAACACCCAAAAAAATTGGCCGATTTTGCATTTTTGTTGGGTAAAATTTCGTTTTTTGCTTTTGGGCGAAATTTCACCCAAATATATTGGGCGAAATTTCACTTTTCGTTTTTGGGTGATTTTTCGTTTTCTTTGGGTGATCTTTTGTTTTCAATATTAAACCTTAAATGCACAAGGACCCCGATTTTTACCGAAAAAAATATATTTTATGTAATATTGAGTAAAAATAAAAACGGCGTTTTTAGTTTTGAAAATTTTTTTTTGTTTTCTATTTAAATCGAAAATTCTTTTAGTTTTGGATCGAAATTTCTTCGATCACTAAAGGACATGTTTTGAAAGCAGTCGGTATTTTTTCCTAATCAAAATTATTTATTTGTTCCTGGAAGTTAAACTGTTAAAAATAGTGCTTATTTAGTTAAAAAAAATTTTTTTTTTTTGACTTTGTACATAAAAACTATATTTTTATTTAAGACTTATAATATTCTAATTAATATAGAACCGATTTGAAAAAAATCAAACCAAAAATATAGCCGTAAGCCAAAGATACACGGTGCATTTAAGGGTTAAATAAGAAACGTCAATCAGTTCTTAAAGATAACGGTATTTAAAGTAAAAGCAGCGGTTCTTCTTTGCTTGAGTTTGCTTGGTCAAGTCAAAGGAAATATTTAGTACCGCGCCCGCGCATCGCGACGCGGCGGATCGCGCGTATCGCGGCGTGGCGGATTACGCGTAGTGCGACGGATCGCACGTGCCACCCGTCGCCCCGCCCTGCTCCCCCCACCACCTCCGCCGTAATTTTTTCTTTTTGAAATTTTTTGATAACCAAAGAAACTTGTTGTTTTGAAAAAGAATCAGTATTTTTCCCTTGTACGAAATGTTTTTATAGATTTTTAAGTATGAGATTATATAAAACTAAAATGAATTAAATTTTTAAATTTAACGCACTTCCTACATAAATAGTATTATAATATAATATCCACATAAAAAGTATTTATATCATCAAATGATTGAATTAAAATAGACTTTAAAGAAAAAAAAAAACTATCCTTGAAAATGCTCATTTCGTACAAGGGAATTTCGTATATCGTGTGGGAGCACAATGTAAAATATTGGGTGATTTTTCATTTTTTTGGGTGAATTTTCGTTTTTGTTTTTGGGTAATTTTTCCAAAAATTTTTGGGTTTTTTTCGTTTTCTTGGGTAAAATTTCGTTTTTTCGTTTTGGGCGATTTTTCATAAACTTTTGGGTCATTTTTCATTTGGGTGATTTTTCCTTTTTTTTTTTTTGGGCGATTTTTTTTTGGGCGATTTTGCGGAGAGCCTATAAACTTACTGAAGATCTGCACAGCGTTAATCAATGGGCTATGAATAATATGCTTAATCTCAATGCACTTAAATCATATGTGTTACCAATTTCAAAATAAAATGTTGACTTTGGATCAATTGCAAAGGTATTTATGGGCGAAAAATCCCTTAAATTTGTTAGTGGTGTAGTTAGCCTAGAATTTAATATCAATTCCTCCCTCACTTGCACAGATCACATCATAAGAGTAGTGAGCAAGAAACCTAAGAATATCGGCCGAGTACACACCTGTTGACATACGACGAAAACTGGTTATACAACTAGTCCTTCCTGTGATCACTTACTCAGAACTTGTGTATAGTAAGCTAGACTCGCGATCTCAACTAAAGCTACAAATTGCGTTTAATCATGCTACTCGATATGTCTATGGCTTACGCAAATTTTACCATCTAGCTGAGTTAAAGAATGCTATACTTGGTTGTGATATAATAAGCTATTGTTATGCCAGAAATTGTATTTTTCTGCAAAAACTAATACATCTTAAAACTCCTCTCTATTAATTTGAAAAACTTCAATTTAGTTGGTCGCACAGCCATATGCTTATTATTCCAAATTTTAACTATCTTAATTCTACAAGATTATTTTTTATTGACGCTATTAGATGATGGAACGCCTTACCTAATCAGTTTAAATCAATAGTGTCGCTTTAACAATTCAGGCATACCGTTCTGAAGCATTTTTCACCAACGAATACTTACTAAAAGTCAATTCTCACCTCTGTCTCTTAACCCTTACTCTTCTTTTCATCTATAGCTCTTTCTTCTTTAATTTTAAATTTATATTGAATGTATCAACGCTAACGTTAATTTTGTATGATTATCTTTATTTTACTGTATAATGCCTCGAATTTCAATTTATTTAACTATGATTTGTAATTAAATTAAGTTTTAACTGTAAGTCATATTTTGAAATTTTACTGTTTTGTATTTCGTTCTATGAAACTAGTCTATAAACTTTGTACTAAAAAAGAACCTAGTTCTTATTGTACTGATGAACTACTAAATAAACATTAAACATTAAACATTAAACATTAAAAAACCAGGTTTCAACTGTTTTTTTATAATTGTGATAAGCCGATAGTCCAAGCTGCTAGTGCTTTCAATATTCATTCTAAATTTAATTTATAACTCGAATGGGCCGAAATTGAAATAGCCCCACGACGGAACCAAAGTATATTCAAAGTCAGTTTGTATAGGAGGTAGAAGTGGTTTTTACCCGATTTCCTTGAATTTCATACTCAGTGTGCATATTAAATATCGAAGCTCATTTCGAGTCCATCTATTAATTTTTGTGGAATTCTAAGACATTTTACCTTTTTAATAAAGTCACTTTGTATGGGCGGTAGGCGTGGTTTTCATCCGATTTGATTCATTTTCGAACTTGATCTTTATTTTTCGGAGAAAAGCTTATATATCGAAATATTTCATAGCTTTTATCTTTTCTTAGTTATGGACCAACATATAGTCTACATGTATGGTAGCTACTATGCCCACTTGTTCAAACACGCTGAAATTTTTTCCACATTTTAGAAATTACATACAAGACATCTACGTTTAATTTTGTGACTGTAACTTCTCTGATTTCTAAGATATAGCGAAAAATGTGATAAAGTTGTATGGCACGCCCACTTTCTCAATCGCGCTGAAATTTTTTTTTAATTTTTTCAAATTACATACAAAAAATTTACTTTTCATTTTGTTGTCGTACCTGATCTTATTTCTTAGATATAGCGCAAATTATGTTTCAGTTGTATGGCAGCTGCCACGCCCCCTTGTCAAAAATTTTAAAATAGGTTTTTTGGTATTTTTCTATACCTAAAACACCGAAAACTACCAAAAAAATCCACAAAATAATATTTTCCCTTTAACTTGTACCAATCGCATCACTGTGTGTTGTGCGCTGCGTATCGATCAATACCAGAAAATATCCTAATAGCTTTTTGTGAAACGTCATCGAATGGCAGTTGTTTGTAGCCACTATAGAAAATGGTGGGAAATTTAAAATGATACCTCTTGTTAAAGACCCTATATTTGTCGTTTTCCTCTACATTGACGTCCCGACACTCCTAATTGTGCCACTGGTTGCTTAAAGTTATACAAAAAAGACCATTTTGGCTGATAATAGAGACCGCCCAGGAAAAAAAGATACAGGAGTTTAGACTATTTTATAACCATTATTTTGTCGAGGAATTTGTCTCATTTCCTCGTTCGTGTTTTCATATAAAGACGAAGTATCTTATTTTGTGAGAGCACTACGTTAAAGACACTGAGTTATTTTTATTTACATATGCTTATGTTTACATATTTAACTATTTTTAGCATTTTACTGTAGAGAATTTCATTAAAAAAGAAATAGATTCTGTCTATATTAGCAACATTGTTGTTGCTTCATTAGCTCATTTTTTCGATCATGCTTATAAGCAAGCTCTCAAAAAGAGCTTTTAAACACACAATGGAAAATACAGAAAAAGCTTTGTACTGCTTAATGCAGCGTTTATGAATAATTTTCTATGAAGTTTTTTAGATGGTATTAAATCTCAAATTTTAATAACCTTTTAGGCTATGTTTTAAAAAATAAAGTATACAATAGCTTAAGTTAAGAATGACGCTTTGAATTAGTAAAAGAATTATTAAAATCGGTGCAGTAGTTCTTTAGTTTAGTGTACACGAAGATACGTAATAAGCCTTTTATATAATACTATAGATGTAATTGTGTAAAATTTATATAAGTTAGAGAGTTCAAACATGAATTTTTCTCCCAGTGAGGATCAAGCAGACCAACAAGTGCTTACATCAACCTTGTACAATCAGTACCTTAGGCATACCAAAGGCTCAAAGTGGGACCTAAAAACGCTATCAACCGCCCTACTAACCTCCGAGAATTACGTATAGTACGTCAAAAATTTATATAGAACTAAAATGCACTCAAGGTAAGCTTGCAAATGAGATGGTAACACATTTTTTTGTGACCCACCTTAGTAAACAGTCTTGATTCTTTGCTCTAATTAAAGCATTACCAAAAGTTCAAACAAGATGGAAGATTTTTTCTAAACTAGCTTAGAGTTTTTGGAAATTTTTTGTTTGATTGATCCTGGTGGTTTGTGTGTATGACTTAGACCAATTTTCCTTTTACCTACCTTGACGTTAACAGTTTACAAAATAGAAACTCTTCAAATGAAAAAATATCGAATAATAAATAATAAAAACCAGAAGACGTATAATAAGCTTATGTTGCCAACATAAAGTAAATGATTAAATGCAGTTTCACCGATTTTGAAAATATGAAAAAAAAAATATTAAACAACTTGACAGTAAAACAATGAGTTCTGCACATTATGTTGGCAGCAGTAAAAACCATAAAAGTTCAAACGTAAAACTATGCAATATCTTCGTCAATACTAAGGAAATGCTAACGTGTGAACGTTGTTGGATTGGAGGGTAAGAAATTTGTTGCGAGAACGGATGAAGGATAGCTGATTGGATGAATGGGTGTTTTTACAAATTCCGTGTGTAATGCTTATGGTTTTCTTAACAATTTTTTGCTAAAACGTTGCCATGATTTTCTAGGATGTTTGCACGCATATTTAGTTAATGCTTGCTGTTGTTGTTGTTGCTGTTGCTGCTGTTGTTGTTTATGGTGGGTTCAGATTTCATGTGTTTTTCCTGGAAAATTTTGAGTGATTTTTGTTTTTATTGCCGATTTTTATGGCTACAAAACTGATTTTGTTGGTCTAGCTTGACTTGGCTAGCAATGGCACAACAGCATTTTAACTTTTAGTTGTTTAAGAAATGCAAACTAAAGTCATATTGGCTAAGTATTAATAAAAGCTAAAAATTCTTCTCTTATTTTCGTATTTACAATGTGACCACGCTAACTAAAGGAAATAAACAGATGTTCTTAAAGCAAAAATAAAAAAAAAGTAACAAAAAACAAAATTAGACAAGCATTAGAAAACCACCAAAATTATGAAGCTTCGTTGTGCTTGGTTGACTTTTTAGTGCCTAGGAAAACAAAAATAAATCACGGAGGTCAAGAGGCAAGTAAAAGGAAATTAGAGAAAAAGAAAAGATAAATAAAAATGCAGCAAAATAATAACTTGTTGTCATGATGGCCAAAGCAAATTAAATTAGTTAACGCAACATTAATAACTAGCAACTCGAAAGGGTAGATCTAATAAAATATTTATTTTTTTTTTTTAGGGGGAAAACATTTCTTTGTTATGTTAAACAAATTTAATTAAAGCAATAAAAGTGTGAAAAGGGTCATCATTTTGAAATTATGTCAAACAAGAAATAATTCAATTTCAATTTTTGACAAAACTCATCAAAAGAGCAACAACGTAATTTAATGCAGCTCAAGCAATTAGATTCAAGCCAGTGCTTTTCTTGCCCTGTGGTCACAATACAATAACCATACAAACATACTCGCGCATATACACACACACACACAGACACGCGTATTGACAAAGCAGTAATTAATGCAACTTTCAGCATAAAATTGTAAAAATTCAGCGTAAAAAAAAACATGAACAAACTCGAAACAGGATATGCGAGCGCGCGGATGCAGCAAATGAACCAACCAACGATCGATCGTTCGATCGCCAACATTGTCAACAAAGTTTCATTGTTGCTGCTTTCAATGTTATTGGCCAGTTGTGCAGCTTGTTATCAACAGTGCAACAGGTCGCTGTTGTTTGTGTTGTTGCCGTAGCTGATCAACAGATGTCATTCTATGCAGCTTTGCTGTAAACGAGCAACATTGAAAATAAACAGAAAAAAATACGCGGACTCTCAGCAAGAATCTCGTTGCTTGTCATAAGCTGCACAGTGCAAAAAAATTTCAAATATTTTAAAAGTGCTCATTTATGAATGTGGAATTTGTGCAACGAGCTGGCTGGCTGCAGCAAAAGTGAATGAGGACAGGTTTTAATTAGAAAGAGGCAAACGGCGCAGACGCATGCGGCCAGGTTATGGCAGGTTCTTTAATTTGATAAGCACGCAGAAGGCACAGGAACTGGCAAAGGCACTGGCTTTGGCACTGATCTGGAGTGTAAAAGATATTTGCTGTCTTTGGTACTGATCTGGAGTGAAGAAGATACTTGCTCATGATGATGATGACGATGATGATGATGATGACGATGATGATGATGCTGTATCAAGCTTTGGCATGTCAGGCGCAGCCTGTTCAAATGTCATGCTGTGCGTTCGTGCAGCAAGTGCGATGAAAGGCTTGCTTTTAAGCAATCTCCTAAACGTCATTCGTATTTCTTTAATTTTTTCTTTTTTTTTTTTTGTTCCGATTTCTCTCCTTAGTTCTCTTTATTTATATAAAAAATAAACCTTGCATATAAGACTTTGGCGACAAAGTTATTTTGCTTTAAAAAAAAAAAATCCAGAATAAAACTCCCATTCTTGCTGTTCAGCTCTTCTTCTTTGCTTTATTTCTTGTAAGAAACTCTTACACACATATTCGCTCTTTATGCTTTACGCGCAACACTTTTGCTGCTGCTGCTGGTGCTGTCTGCACCATTGCTTTTGATTGAATATCGCACCAGAAATCATGAAGTTACCATGATGAAGATTAAGTGCTGTCAGCATCAATGAAGTGCAACTTGCAACAACTTGCACATACATGCATACACACAAAAATGCTGTTCACTCTAAATAGTTAAATAAACGCCCGCCAACTGGTTGTCCGGCAAGAAAGCGCCATATTCGTTGGTCGATGCATCCAAATGAAAACGACAACATTGGATGTGTTTGCTGAATTATTCATGCGATGAACTTAAATATCATTAATAATGTGAATGACACCTGGAAGCGCAAAAATTAAACCTTCTGAGGCAGTTTTGGGTGACACGAACGCGAGGCGGATTTGCAAAGTTAGCCAAATAAGTATTTTTAATATTTAATTATTTATTTCATAATATTTTACAAAATTTTTCTAAAGCGTTCACTTCTATTTGCTTGATTTGCCGATTAATTGATTTGGAGTGACAAAAGACTTAAGACACGAACTTGTTGAGTGGAGTCTCTATGCTCTCAACAAGTTCGTTGCTTAAGTCTTTTGTTCGCAATGCCATAGAAATAAATTGAATTTTTAATATAATTAAATTTGGAAAAAATTAATTGAAATTTAATGAGACTTCACTACTTTTTCGTCTGAATTACACAATGCAACAGACATAGTGTGATTAACCCTTAAATACCAAGTGTAACTTTTTGGATACAACCGAGAAAATAAACTATATATTTTAAAATATTGCAAAAATTTAAATGCTGGATATGTAGTTGCACTCAGAAAATTGCAAGTATAAAACAAAAATTCAATAATTGGCATAACTTTGTTGGTTTGGGAAATATTGACCGTCAAATTCAAAAATTTGTTTTTTTAATTTTTACGGAAAGTTCGTTTTTAAAAAAAAAATACTAGTTAGTCTAGTTATCATAAAAAGAATCATGTTCCACGTTTTTCCTTGAACTTCTACAACCAAGCTGATTGATGGTATACATCGGAATGCCCACTGTATCTTTTTGGATACAACCATGTTTTCTTTAACATAACTCGTAAACAAAAATTTTTTTTCTAAAAAAATAAAAACGGAGTCGTATTCAGGGGATCATTTAGCACAACATAATTTTTTTTTTTAATGAAATCGGTGTTGTTGGGAATTTAAGGGTAAAGACAACCGACAACAGTTTATCAACAATTCTAGGCTACTTTCGAATCTGGCGAGGATTGTGACAGATTGATTTTCAATGTTTCAAAATTTGATAACTTGGTGAATTATGGAAAGACAATTCATGGTTTTTGCACCACGATAATGCACCAGCTCACACATCACGCATTGTACGTGATTATTTGACCAAAGACAATGTCAATTTCATTCAACAAGCACCATATTTACCCGATATATCCCCATGTAACTGTTTTCTATTCCCCTGAACTGAAATTGTTTCTTTGTGGAAAACATTTTAAAATAATTCGCAGAGGGAACTAGATGCCATTCAGAAATCGGCCCACCAAAAATGCTTTAAAGAATGGGAGAAAACGCTATCATATGTGTATCCCTTTCGAAGGTGATTATTTTGATGGTGATAAAATTAATAGTGAAGAATGATTAGCTATTGTTATTTTATTTGCACAGTCCAGTTCAATTTTGAACACAAGGCACATATAAAAGAGGTTCTAACATTTTTTTTTTTTTTTTTTTTTTTGCATATAAAACTCAATTTTGATCTAAGTGTGGGTTAACATCTTGATTTAGCACCAAACCTTTCATTTATAGAACTAGTATCGCCTGTGATCGAAATTCGACCATACCAATATCGATGTTTCCCTTGTTTTGACGTGACGAAGTTACGTTATACAGCTCAGGTTTCCAAAAAAGTTGAAAAATTAATTTTTTAAAAATTCATCTGCGTTGCATTGAATTGTTACTCGCTGAGTATAAGAGCTATTATTAAAAAATCATATGACCGTAAAGGTCAATTCTTTGACTTCATTATAAAAACAAAACAAAAATTTAAAACATCATCGGGTCGCAGGGGGAACTGTTTAAGCAACACAACTGAAAATTTGTTACATGGAATTATTACTCGCTGAGTATTAAAGCAAGGATTAGAAATACGATACGCTAATAAAGGCCTATTGTAAGTCCTCACAACAAAATAAGACAAAAAATTTCTGGCATCATGGGGACGCTGAGAGAGCCGCTCAAAGATCGATAACGCAACATTCATGCAGCGGCGTTGCATTGAATTTTTTCTCAATGAGTATATAACCTACGATAAAAATTTAAAAAGGAAAATGAAGGTTTTATACATGGCTTTACGACAAAGATAAAAAAAAAATCCGACGTCGTCAGGTCGTGAATATGGCAGCTTATGTAACAGAAATGTAATATCGTTGCATGGAATTATTTCTCACTCAGGAGGAGTGCTACGGTAAATTTTGTTTTACGACAGCATGAATGTGTTATTACGCTTCATAACTAAATTACAAAAAAAATTCTTGTTGTCATGATTTCAGGGATGCAATCACATAATGCAGTAAAAATGCTACAGCCATGAAAAAACGTTGCATGGATTTTTTACTCTGTGACTACTGGTGCAACGGTAAATGTTAAGGAACGAAAACGAAGGTGAGGTCTGACGCATATGCATCACTTTTGCTGGATTAATTGAAACACCAAGACCAAGACCAACACCAACACCAAGACCAACACCAACACCAACACCAACACCAACATCAACATTAACATCAACATCAACATCAACATCAACAGGGCGGCCTCGGTAGTCGAGTTGGTAGCGTGATCGACTGCCACCCCAGAGGTCCCGGGTTCGATTCCCGGCCAGGTAATGGTCCTTCGCTTTAAACCTTTCTAAATTTTCTTTCCTCATTTCTAATCAACTGGAATTAAAAATTCATCAATATTTACGACTTGAAGTTGTAGTTGATGGTAGAGAAGTTTGTGGATGAGACTGCCTTATAACTTGAATTGACTGAGGTAAAGGCATAACACTTGCCTCAGATTCAAATTCACATGTTTCTTTGACTTTCCACCATGCTTAGAACATTCTACACGTGTTTCACTTGATGACCCTTTCCTTCCCACTAATCTATCACCCCATTTCGAACCAAGGCAGACTTGACTGAATAGGTATTCCACCTGAAATCCTTGGTCCAAAGCTAAAAAAAAAAAAAAATGGAAAAACGCTTGGCAAAGTTAAAAAGAAGTTGGCTTTATCGTGGACGCATCGGTACGTTTTAAAGTGACATCTTATTCTTGTCCCTATCCTTCCATTTGTTTCCAAACTTGTCTTCATTCCTATTCTTATTCTTATATGAATTCTAATAACTGAGCTACTTCCGCTCCAAATTCTTGTTTTAATCCAAGTTCAAATTCTTGACCTTATTTTAGTTCAAATCCTTTCCTAATTCTTGTCCCACTTTTTTTCTAAATTTTTGTACTTATTGCGTTCAAATCTTTGCTCTATTCCTTGTTCTATTTCTTGTCCTTATACTTTTCCCAATCTTGTCCCAAATATTGTTTTAGGTATGTCTCAATATTTGTTCGTACCTTTGTCTCTGTCCTTGTCGAAGTCATCTTCCCTATTCTTGACAGAACTCTTATCCTAATACCTGTCCTACTCCTTATCTTATTTCTGGTCCTAATCTTTGTCCAAATCTTTGCTCTCATCGTTTTTCTAATCCCTTTTATAATCCTTGTTCTAATACTTGTCCTTATGTTAGTTTTAATTTAATTGTTTTTTTGCTTTTGTATTTAGTTACTTTAATCAAGGGGTTTCTTGAGAGATAATATGATGCCATTGATTTTTATTGATGTAAAATTAAATTTTTCGTAGCAGTATAATTTTTGTTTTATCATATTTGTCGTGCAATGATACTCCAAGTAATACCTCTATGAAACGCCGTTGAATGATTGATGAATTTTGAATCTTGTAGCGGCTCTCTCCGTAGTATCGGAACGGCATGAATATTTTGGCTATTCTTTTCATGAGGCTATAGCAGAGAGAGAAAGAAAAAGCAACAACATCAACAATGCTACATCAGTGTTGCCAGATTGAGGTAAATTTACCTATTTGAGGTAATTTTTGACTAATTTTTTGGGCAGAGGTAAAAAAGGTAATTTTTGACCAAAAGTGGTAAATTTTGCGGAAATAATAATTTTTTTAGACTTGTTAATTTTTCGAGTTATTGGCAGTACTGTTACCTTACTGAACATTCTTACAAGTAGTTTAATATTCTTGTGAATCATCCTATGTTATAAACAAAAATCTGAATTAGAGCCCGAACAGAATCAAATATCGTTGCGACCGCCGATCCTCTCTGGTCGTCGATCGCAGGGAACACGCCCAGAATGAAACGATTGCGACTGACGATTCAAAGTTGCTTTTAGTTAGTATTTTTTATTTATTTTTTCCATTTCATTTCAATGTATTGGTCTCTTCAATTGTGTGAATACAACACACACAAACAAGAAATGTCAGAAGATAAAAAAAACCAAGCAAATTTCATTAAACACAGAAAATTCTTAGCAAAAATATGGCAACACTAATGGCACTCAGAGAGAGAATCGTCGGTCGCAAGAGAAGAAATAGAATAGATTCTAATTGTGCGATTTGTCGTTGCGGAAAAAGAGCTGCGTTTTTTTCTACATTTTGCATGTATTTTCCAACGATCGGCGGCCGCAACGATTTTTGATTCTGTTCAGGCTCTTATCCATCTTAAGTTGCTGAACAAAGACCGCTTTTACATTGGTCAATAATTGAAAGCAATTTTTCGAATTTGTTGGCTAATTGCGGCGAATTGGCTGAGAAGGGGGAAAAAATTAACGGTACGCTTGTGTTGTATCGTCAACTTTTTGGGTTCAAAAGAGAACCAATGTAGAAGGGGTAAAAGCAACAAATGAATTTAATTCAAAAATAGCGAAACAAAATAGTTTATACACGTCAAGAGTTGAAGGTTAGCTTATTGATGAGAGATAAATATATGTATACTAACAAAAACTTATAACATTTAAATATTTTTTATTTTATTTTTATTTTGGGAAAAGGTAAATTTTCTCCGAAAGTGGTAAATTTTTGCCCAAATAGTGGTAAATTTCAGTTCGTCTCTCTGGCAACACTGTACTACATAGCTCTGTAAAAGTGTCTGATTCAATCTAGCATTCTAATTGTTCTTATAATTTGCATGTAAAGAGAAAAAGAGAGAGAGAGAGAGAGAGATAGCAGCAATTGTATTTGTTTGCAGTGTTGCCAGAACTTTTTTGAGAAAAGCGCGAGATTTAAAAAAAATATCGCCCAAAATCGCCCAATGAAAAAAAAAATCGCCAAAAATCGCCATTTTTCTAAGAAATTTATTATATTAGAAAAAACAAAACAAATTATACACATTTTTTTTCAAATAATATTGAGATCTGTTAATAGTATTAGATATTCTTATTTTCATATTTTTGAGATCTATAAAAAATAATAAAAAAGCTACTTCATTTTATACGAGAATTTTGATCGTTAAAGAACATTTTTTTAGAGACTAACTTTTTAGAATTTTTCAATATGCAACTTTAAAAAAAAAACACTTTTTGCAAAAAACGTAGTTCCTTCAGCCAAATTAGACTCTTCCTCCGTTTCGTCAATTCTCGAAGTTTTGTTTAGTTCATACATTGATTTAGTTTATACAAGATGAATGCCAACTTATAAATATTGTCAAACATTTTTCCGCCTACGGCTGTCTTAATTTTGTATCCCGATTACCAAAATTCTTCACTTTCAGATGGCACTTTGTTTTTGAAAACATTGCTCCATGGAAATGTCAACAAAGATTCGTATTCGATTTCTTCTGCACGTCGCTCTTCAAGAGATAGATAACGAAGAGGGAGTTCACGGAAAGAAGGTCTTATATAGTTTAAACATCTTTCAGGACATAAAATAAAAGCATTTTCAAAAATTTCTAACAGACTAGGTAATCGTTTTAACATTTCCTTGATTAAAACTATAATGAAATTCTGGCATTTTGATAGTATGTCTATCATAACAATATCATCACTTAATTTGTGAATTTCTTCATGGAACTGATAATGAAATGTAAGGTCATTAATTCTTTTATAACTGCTTTTATCCGCTAAAATTTTATTTAAGCTGAATGTAGCTAAATTATCAAAATTGAAATTTTTGACAATGTCTTCTTTCAGTGAGTTGATCTTTTGAAGAAACGGTCTCAAAAAAATAAGTATTTCGATATAAATAAATTATCGATAAGGGCTTGTGAGCTATGTTCAGTCGCATTGTTAACAGAGTGTTCCAAACACTTAAAACAATTGGTATTTTCTTGAATTGAAATTTTTAACACATTAGATGAGTTTATGAAAAAAGGTTGTTTTTACAAAAATCGCCCAAAAAATCGCCAGGCGATTTCCTAAAAATTTAAGCGCAAAAACAAGAAAAAAAGCGCCCAATCTGGCAACGGTGTTTGTTTGTATACCTTTTGTTTTTTTTTTGTAATTTCTCTCGATAAAGAGCGGCAGAGAGATTCAAACTACAGCCATGAGTATAAGAATGCATGCAATTATTTTAAAATGTAATAATCACATAATATATTAAATTTGTTGTGTTATTTTTATTTTTCGGCACATCTGTGGCACAGTACCTTTTGAATGATGTAAGTTTCATTCCCTTTTTTTTATTATTAATATTAAAAACGTGTACCACAATATTCGATGTGTGCATATTAATATATATATATATAATTTTTATTCATAGCCAGAATATTTATTTCAAAACAGAAATAGGAAATATAATTGCAAGATAAAGGTGCAATTAAAAAAAAAAATAATAATTGCAAAGAAAAAATCGCAATTTCAAATACCCTTTACTTTTTTAATACACCCCATATATCTATGAAGGAAGTTTTTTCACTCAACGATCAATTTAATTCTCTAGAAATTTGAGTTTTTTTTTTATATATTATATGTTTCTTAATCATCAGTTAAAATTTTGAATTTAATTTGTTTTATTATTTAAGAACCTGCATCATCTACTCCTCAATTTTCAAAACTGCACTTTCCCAAAAACGTTTTACGACTCATAAACACAACAGTAGGCATAGAGTTAAACATCTTGGACTAATATCGAAACCAGCTGCTGAACTATGTATGAAATAAAAGACTTAAGACATAAAATGTCATGTTTTCCTTATTATTTTCATCACCTATAACAGTTATTAAAAAAATTAATAATTCAAAATTAATTAATTCCACTTTTAAATTTAATGAATTGCAGTTACACAAAATTAAGTTAATGAAGACTTAACTGAGGCAGTTCTCATTTTAATTATATTGAAGAAATTTTTATTAAACTTTTCCAACAGCTCAATCTACAACATCAACACTTCAAAGCTGCACTCTGCAACTGCTTGATAATGTTTTAAGACTCGTTGTTGTTGCTGTTCTGTTTGTTTTTCCTTTTTTTTCTCTTACATATTTAAGTGACCACCGCAGTGCGTCTACACAGGCGCCGCAACATGCTGCTACGTTTTTCGTTGTATTTTTTCTTAAACCATTTTGTTGTTTTTTTTTTTTATTTTTATTTTATTAATACACAGTCAGACAATAAAGCAAGCGCTCATCTCAGCTCATTATGTCGATTTGTCGAAGTAGTTTTTGTTGTTGTTGTTGTTGTTTTTGTTGTTGCTGCTACAGTTTATGATACTTTTTAATGTACCAACATGTTCGCAGTAGCTATAAAAAACAAATCTTAAAAGTAAAGCAAGAGGCAAACCTTTCAAAATATTTACTATAAAAATTACGCTCCGGAGTTTCCCAGCTAAATGTTACCAAGATCTAGTGCTACTTAGAGATGTGTGTATCACATGATGGAGCTTAAAAAAAAATGTTGTTAATAATATAGCATAAAAACTAGTTATCAGCAGTAATGATGGTTATGTGTATCAATAAAGTTGCTTTTTATTGACTAAATTCATTTTACCGTGTGTTTAATGATAATGATTTATTTATTTTTTAATAATCTTCCAACAGGTACTTAAAATGTTAACATGCAATGTGATACTTTAATTGGAATAACTAGTTCTAAAGGATATTAATTAAAACGTTTGCTTGGAGAGAGTGAGAGTGAGCAGAGAGAGAACACAATACTATATTTAGATTAAATATTGGGTTTTAAACCATACGTGAAATATACGCAAGCTATTTAACTACAACTAAATGCAATTTATTATTTATATTTGCATTTTTTACTTATATACAAAAAGAAAAAGTTATAAAATAAGACTAGTCTTTCATAGTAAAGGGTGTTTTTTCAGGTGGAGAACTTTTAATCTAAAAAAAAAACACAGGAAAATGTTATCAAATCTATGAAATAAACTTTATTTTAAAGATACGGGTAGTTTTTTTATAATAATGTTTAAATATGATTTTGGTCATATGGCTGGCGCGTGCATAGCGTAAGCTGGAGGTTCCATTTTCACACATTCTTCGCTGTAAATCAGGCTGTATTTCGACAATAACGCTTCGAATGTTGGCTTCCAAGTTCTCAATTGTTTCTGGTTTATCGGCGTAGATAAGCAACTTTACATATCGCTACAGAAATTTATTTAATCACATCAAATTGCAGTCATCCAGATTGCAAGTGGCCAGTTCACAGGTAATTTTGTGAAGTTTATTATTCGTCAAATTTTTTTTCAATAGTTTAATTATATTGCGGTGACCAGTAGAAATAATTTGAACAAACTTTTTTCGCAAGAATGGAAAATTTTGGTATTATTTTAGGGGCAATGACATTATTTCAAATCGAAAATCTTGAAAAATTCTTTTCTTTTTTGTTGTGTGATGTTTTTAAATTTTTCTTGATTTTTACATAAAAATGTGTAGCAAAAAATATCTGATGCAAAGTCATCGTAAATAGGTTTCATGTTGAATAAGTTAGAAATAGTTTTTATTGGGTTAGAAATATATGTGAAAAAATATTGTTTTGAACAAAGGGTTAAAAAACATTAAAATAAGTGTTTTATTGTAAAACCAAGAGAACAAAATAAATAAACATGAAAAAGTGTTCAGTTTGTGCCCAATATTCCCTATAGATAACATCCTGTAACAAACAAAGCAGGTCGCCAAGAACTTTGAAATTTCACATTTCAGTTCATATTTGACTCAAGACTTAAACATATTTATCCTCAAAAATTTGTAGCCCTGCCAATTTTTGTCGGGCAAATTTAAATGGCATGCTTTATATATTCAAAACAATTCTTTTGAAAAAAAATGTTGTTGACGGAGTTAATTGATGCTTTTCAAATCAAATCACTTTTGCATAAGACACACGTTCCTTACTCTTGAAAAATCATATATTCAACAAAACTAACTTGATTTTTACGTTTGAGGTATTTTCGAAAAGACAATAAATATCTGTTTTTTTTTAAATAAAAAACAAACACAATTATTTTTTTAAGTTTCTTAACTTCAAGGTCAAATTTTGGAAGTCATAAAAATAGCATTTTTCCCCACTTTAAAAATTGAAAAAAAATATTTTCAGAAAGTTCATTTTATTACCTTTCCATCTGCCAAAAATCATGAGGGTGTTATTTTTCTTTCTATTTCAATAATTTATTTAATATTTTTTAAATGACCACCTACCATACTATTTCCATACAATCATACTATGTACATTATGATTATGATTAGACTGTACCTCAAAAAAAAGGTGTGCCGTATACCAGCGAATATGACGCATTTTTGTAAGACAATTACGAAAAAAAAATTGTTTTTGACCGAAAAACATCGATATGTCATTCAATATAATTAGACTTTTAATACCGATGATATGATGAAAATGAAAAAGGAAGCCCTACGTTCGGTAAAATATTTTCAAAAATTTTTTAAAAATAGTTCTGCTGGAAATATTGATATACTTTCTGAGCAAAAGATTAATGATATTTTAAGAGCTTTATTTTTTTGATATTAGGGTGGCACATTAGGACAGTAGGAACTGAGATCTGGAGGGTAAGTACTAGAACGGTACACCTGAGATCAATGATCTCTATACAGGTCATATTGGTCTCTTTAAGCAAAAACATCGATGTACAAAACTTTGAAATCCGACAGTAAACACCAGAGATATGAAGAAATATGTCAATGCGAGACCCCTACGTTCGGTCAAAAAAATATTTTTTTTTCGTAATTGTCTTACAAAAATGCGTCATATTCGCTGGTATACGGCGCACTTTTTTTTTGAAGTACAGTCTTATGTACATACTATGGTTGTATGGAAATAGTATGGTAGGTGGTCGTTTAAAAAATATTAAATAAATTATTGAAATAGAAAGAAAAATAACACCCTCATGATTTTTGGCAAATGGAAAGGTAATAAAATTAACTTTCTAAAAATATTCTTTTTCAATTTCTAAAGTGGGGAAAAATGCTATTTTTATGACTTCCAAAATTTGACCTTGAAGTTAAGAAACTTAAAAAAATAATTTTATTTGTTTTATATTTAAAAAAAAACAGCTATTTATTGTCTCTTCGAAAATACCTCAAACGTAAAAATCGAGTTATTTTTGTTGAATATATGATTTTTCAAGAGTAAGGCAATTTCACTTTTTCTCCCATTTTGACGAAATTTGAATGTTACGTAAAAACTTGAAAAAAATGTAAACATTTTTTTACTCAAAGTAGAGTTTTTATTTCATGAGAAGATTCAATTCTGAAAGTTTGAGCAAATCGGAGGTGGTCAACCCGTACGAGTGATGCGTTCAAAATGGAATGGCTGATATACAGGGCGGGCCATCCAGTGGTTTAATTTTAAATCAAAGGTTGTTTTGACACTGATAGCTGTTTCCCGCTCGAAATCTTGACATAAAGTCAGTATCACACCTCCGTGGAAAGAAATGAGTCGCTTTACGCTTGAACAAAGTTGGGAAATAATGGATGTGTTGTGAGGACTTATGTAAAATACGACGAGGAATATTTTTGTGGAACATTTTAACTTCTCAATTTATGGGTCTTTTTTGACCCTTTTATGATAAAAATTGTCGACAGAATCCGATGAACATGGTTGGACATCCAATGATGAACAACTATTTTATCAGACATGTGTACCTATTGAAGAACACTATAAAGGCAAGAGTATTCCTTCTCTAAAAGCTGAAATATGCTGGATATTGTTTGATGACAATATAGAATTGTCTAGAGCTAAAAGAAAAATTTAATAAATAAATGCTTGTGTTAATACCCAAATTTATGCTCATCCTTTTTATTTAGAGAAATTAACCCAGAAACACATTTTAAATTTTGACTTAATTTCTGGCATTTAAGTTGAATTTTCAGCTTTAGTGTATTCAGAGACTTATAGTATAATTTTATGATACATTTTTTTATGGAACCCTTTAACCCGTTATATCCTTGTTTTATGGGTCTTTTTTGCCTTTTATCATAAATGGGTAAAAAAAGGCCCATAAATTGAGAAGTTACGGGGTCAAAGTGTTCCACAAAAATATTCCACGTAGTATTTTACATAAATCCTCAAAACACATTCTATACCCAAAATGTAAAAATCACATGATTTCTTACGCCGATTCACTAATGTTCAAAAAGAAGGAAACTTAAACACCCCCTAAAATAAGACTCATACGTAAACTTTCAAAATGCCGATACACGTATATTCTTTTTTGTCCCCTCTAGCAGAATCCATTATCGGAACCTTGATATTTTGGAAAAAACTTGATTTTGTTGTTCAGTGTAGTCCGGTTCATTTTCCCAAAGCGTTAAAATTTCAAGGGGCACACCGCTTTTCTTAAACTAGATTATCCAAATTGAACAACAATTCTTGAAAATTTCAAAATAAATGGCGCCTGAATGACCCTCAAAGATCTTAAAGAATATTTTCAAATTTACTCTCAACTTAAAAGAGATTTTTCTTGTGTCTTAAAATACTTTCAGGATCTTGAGCTCATAAAACTTAGGGATTTATTCAACCTCGTTATTTTGTACAGATCTCTGAATAGAATTTTTTTTTTTTGTTTTCTTTTTGAAAATAGGGATTTCAACTGTCTGTTTTTTATCCAAGCGAGTCAAAGATAATATTTTAATATTTTTGTATAGAATGTAAGGACCCTTCTTTGAATTGATATTATCAA
Source organism: Pherbina coryleti (assembly GCA_943735915.1). Classification (NCBI taxonomy): domain Eukaryota; kingdom Metazoa; phylum Arthropoda; class Insecta; order Diptera; family Sciomyzidae; genus Pherbina; species Pherbina coryleti. The sequence continues at coordinate 147,562,447 of OX030949.1, read as the reverse complement.
ATTTCATCGAAAAATTCCTAGAATAGTTCGAAACAAAATCGACCACAGGCAGACGCAAATAAGACAAAAATGTTGGGAAAAAAAATTATGCTTTGACAACCTTTTTTTTATGTTTGTGCTGAAATCTTCGTTAGAACCCGATTAATTATGTCTTCCCAGTAGGACAAATAAGTATTAATTTCTAGTATAACTTCTTGCAGCAGCACCCAATAATGACTTAATGCTCCTTACAGCTCTCGTACGTATTATTTGTAATTATGTTAGATCGCATTTTTTAAGCTACGTAAAAGTCAAGCCCGATCAAAAATGGGTTGAAAGAAGCTTGAAAATCATTTAATACATATGTGAGGAAATAATTGGTATGGCACTGATACTTCCTTGAGTTATGAAACAAAAACAAAAATTAAAGAAGCGTTAAAAAGCAATTTGGGAAATAAATCATCGACCAAACAAGCTGCATGAAGATCTTCGTATTCTACAATAAAAATGGAAAACTTTATAATAATAAAAAGACAGTTTTTCTTTCCATCTCTAAAAATATCAATGGTTTTTTGCAAAGTGGATCCAATTGACTGGAATCGCGAGCCATTGCACACAAAAGGGATTAAGGTAGAAACAAATCCCCTCGTAATAAATGATGTAGCTCAAGTAGTTTGAGTGGATCATAGTGTAAAGTAATGCAAAGACTACTGATGAGTTGGTGTAGCGGCCAACGAAACAGTCTGTATAGTCAAGCTGTGTGATTTGCTCTATACAGAGCCGTTGTTGTTGTTGGTTGTTACCTTATTTAGTTTAGTTTAGTTTATTGTCTATAAATTTTTACAATTTTTTCAGACAAGCAAACATTAAATTTAAAATTAAATAAGTTAATTAATCAGTATAATATAGATTAAGTGCATTCATAAATTCATTTTTAGAGTAAGAAAAATCAATACATATTTTTGAATTCAGTAAATTAAACTCACTTAAACATCTATTCATAGGTTCAAACAACAAATAATTTGTTCTACAGAAGTTAATTTTGAAATAATTAAATTTTCGTAAATTTCTATTAGGAACATTGAAATTAATTATACCAAGCAAATAGGAGCAATCAATATTTCCACAAACTATGTCATATAAAAAAACGAGTGAATGTATTTTCCGTCTTATTTCCAACGACTTCAAATTTAATAATAAACATCGAGCGTTATATGATGGTAGTGGTTCAACAAAGTTTACGGATCTCAAAGCAAATTTTAAAATTTTCTTTTGAATACGCTCAATTCTCATTATATGAACCATGTAATATGGGTTCCATATAAAGGATGCATATTCAAGACGCGATCTTACAAATGTCATGAAAAGATTTTTCAAGGTGTAGGGATCAGAAAAGTTAGAACAATTTCTTCTCAGGAAAGCATATACAGAATATGATCGTGAAAGTGCGCACGTTAAATGTTGAACGAAAGAAAAACTTGAGTCCAAAATTACACCTAAATCTTTGATCTCATCTACAATTTTAAGTTGAGTACTTCCAATATAATAAGTAGATGAAAAAACCTTTTTGGTTTTAGCAAAATTAATATGATAGCATTTACTAATATTAAGAAACAGGCGATTTCTCACGCACCAATTGAAAACACAATTTAAATCTAACTGTAGCAGATAGACATCAAAACTATTACGAATAGTCTTAAAAATTTTTAAATCATCCGCGTACAATAAGAAATTTGAAAAAGAAAAACACGAGCTAATGTCATTTATAAATAAAATGAAAAGTAAAGGACCCAGTATGCTTCCTTGTGGGACGCCTGAAGTCGCTTTAAATGTGAAGGATCTGGCATTTTCCAACTCAACAAAGCACACCCGATCGGCCAAATAAGATCTTATCCAACTCAAAAATTCAGAATGAAAACCGATACATTCGAGTTTTGCAATCAATAAACTATGAGATACCTTATCGAATGCCTTTGAGAAGTCGGTGTAAATAGTATCAACTTGAAAACCATCAGCAAGTGAAGATAAACAGGAATTTGTGAAAACGGCCAAATTCGTAGTTGTTGATCGACCACTTACAAAACCATGTTGTGCTGGGGATATTAAATTTCTTACGGCGTAATTAAGTTTAACCTTAACAATGTTTTCAAATAGCTTAGCCACATTGGACAGTTTTGATATTGGCCGATAATTTGTAACATCATTTTTACGTCCACTTTTAAAAATTGGTGTTATTGAAGCAATTTTCCAACTTTTAATGAAAGTACCAGAGAGCAGCGATTTATTAAAAATAAATAATAAAGGCTTCGCAAGAGAATATGCGCATTTTTTAAAGAAAAATACGGATAATCCATCAATATCTGATTTCATTGAGCTTTTCATACTCTCAATACCTTTAATAACATCTTGCTCTACCAGAGAAATCGCGCCTATATTAATAGTGTTTTCCAACTCAGATTTAAATAAAGCATTATGAGAATCAATGGCATTATCAACCTCGTAATTGGACTTAAAGAATTCGGCAAACAGATTGACAGAATCTTGGATATTATCCGAAATTTTAGAATGGAAAGTTAAAGTCGAAGGAATAAACGAGCTATTATTCTTCGCCTGAACAAAACGCCAAAAAACCTTCGGATTGGATTTGATATTTTGCTCAAATAGAAAGAATATGCTGTCGGTATAAGAACTTGTTCAAAAAATCAAATTCACGCGAAAAATATAAGTATTTGTCTTGATACAAAGGACTTTTTGTAGCCTTGAAAAGATTATAAAATTTATTTCTTTGATTTTTCAATCTTTTCAGGCCTTTAGTATACCATGGTAATTTATGGATCTTTTTGGGCAAGTACGGAACATTATGTTTGAGAATACTATTGATTGTTTCTATAAAAATTTCAAAACACGCTCCTGTATCTCTAGTGTCAAATTATTTGTCTTCATATTGTCTTGTTGTCAACATTCTTGGCCTAAAGCTCAAATTTGTTTTCAATATAAATTAATAAATATATTAATTCCATCGTGTTCATAAATATAAATAAAACATATAAGAGACTTTTGGAAATTTGTTACCCAGATTATTTTAAAGTTTCATATATATTCATGATTGTTATCAATTCAAAGTTTAAGCTCCATACTAAAATACAAAAATATAATCTTCAACTCAATTGAACAAAATAAAAAACAAATTTGCACTTTAAAACCCTATTTTGAATAAAAAATGCTTAGTTCCAAAAGCTGTAAAAAAATAACGATTTTCAAAAATTCAACAATTACTTTAGTTTCTTTAGTAATTTAGTTCCTCAAAATATGTTATCTACAAAAAAACATGTGTTGATAACTGTTTTATTTTAGAAGTTATATTGTTAATTATATTGATTGATTTTCGGATAAAAAATTCTTTAGGTCCTTTGATTTGTGAGTTTTTTCGATCTTTTCTTAATTTTGGAGTGTCTAGTTTCATACAAGTGGCGTTCCCCATTAAAAAATACACGCAAAGAAATTTTTCGTTTACCACAACTGAAAAATTCACCAACTATACTTCGTTTGCGAGCTGTATTTGCCGCAAACGAATATTCAGTTGTCACAACTTAAAAATATATCTTATATATATAAACCGCAAGCTATTTCGGTCATTATTATTTATTATATTAATAATCTTTCTCATTATGTCCGTCCGTCTTCTTATGGATTCCACCTCTGTTGCTATCCTCGTCCGCGTATTAAGCAAACTACCAATTTCCTTATATAGTAACAATTTGTCCAAAAAGTAACTCTAAACTATAAGCGTTATGTTTATACAACGAAGGGAAAAATAAACAAAATTTTCAGTTGGGAAAAACGAAGTTTTCAATGCTGCAATTTAAAAATCACTCGCGTTTATGACAAACGAAATTCATTTCCTGCAACTAAATGACTCGTTTCTCACAACTGAAAATTTTGTTTATTTTTCGTTCAACGTTTATGACAACTGTTGAAACGTTTGCAATAAATGATTTCAAGCACGACAAACGAAGTTCGTTTGCGGCAAACTGGCGATAAACGTTTTTTTTTCTTTGCGTGTATACACTATAAACTTTCTATACAATTTTTGAACCGGTCTGATGTATACCACACATCCCATTATTAAAAAAAAATAGCTCAACAATTTTTTTTCAATACTTTTTGATTGAGTTTTTAAAAAAGTTTTGGGCCTCAGAAAAAATTTGACTTCATTTTTGATTTTATGTGTCTCAAATTTCATTTAAATCAGACAACTTTACCATACTTTAAACTTAATACTTAATACTTAATGCTCAATACTTAATACTTAATACTTAATACTTAATACTTAATACTTAATACTTAATACTTAATACTTAATACTTAATACTTAATACTTAATACTTAATACTTAATACTTAATACTTAATTCTTAATACTTAATACTTAATACTTAATACTTAATACTTAATACTTAATACTTAATACTTAATACTTAATACATCACACTTAATACTTAATACTTAATACTTAATACTTAATACTTAATACTTAATACTTAATACCTTAACAAACAATATTTTCGTTTCTTACTTATCAATAATCGAACTTTCAATTTACGTAAATCTTTTGTCCCAACGTTTTAGCTTTTAGATACTGGAAATATTTACGAAAAATTTTGGAAAAATTTATGAACTTTTTGACTCAGTGATTGAAAATGACGCATTTGATTTTTTAAAGATAAAAAAGATTCGCAATCTCGAAACAAAGTCTTAAATAAAAACCGATATAAGCCTATGGTCTGAAGAACATTTTTTTTTAACTTTCCCATACTCATCCTGGCAGATATATGACCAGAATATAGGTTTATGGCGCAACTCTCCTCTCTTTTGCTAATTATAGACATGTTCTACAAATAAGAAAAGATGGAGAGCTACAGAGAGAGAGAGAACATACAAAGTAAAGACAAAATATTTAAAAGTTGCTGCTCATTTATGTGCTCTCTCTTCCCCTTTTACTATACGTTTGTTTCCGTTTTCTCTTTAGTATTTTTCTTCTTCTTTTTTAATTTGTTCTTCATAAATTTCCATGTTCTGTGGGAACTCAATGAATTCATTTTACACCGTTATTGATAATTTATAATAATTCAAATTCAAGCCTGCAGAACAAAAGACTTAAGAAACAAACTTGCTGCAGTTAATCTTGGGAATTAAGAGATTTTTTGGTGAATTGCGGAAGCTGCTACAGCTATGCAGCGATTAACTTGCATTTATATGTAATATACAACATAAACATGTGATATTTTATGAAGAAGAAGAATGTACAGAAGCAAAATGAGAAGAAGAAGGAGAAGGAGAAGAAGTAGAAATAATTAAATTAACTGCCGATTTATTTAATCTTTAAAATCTTGATAACGACGAAACAACTTTATTTATTTAACACAGATTTTTAAATTATTTATTTATGCCAATAACTACAACAACAACGATAAAGACAACGAAAACGACAACCATAAAGAAGCTACAAGTTTTGTTATTAATAATTATAAATTACAAAAATAAGAAAGTATATAACGTGCGTTTGATAGCGAGAAAAAGATTAAGACGAGATAAAACTGCAGCAGACACAGTTAGGAAAATGAGAGAAAAAAATAAATAAACATTTAGCGCCACCGCGAAGCGATAGGCTTAAGCAGGAAGTACCCATAATTCCCAGCAATGGAGTTGCATGTTTTCAATGCTGTTGATGCTTTTATTATATTAGAAGTGGCTGTTTGATGCTGCTGTAGCAGCAAAAATTGTTGCTGCGCTTTTATGAAATGCGACATTTTGCGCCAAAGCATAGTATCAGCAGCAGCAGCGGCTCAATAGCAATGAATGCTGATAGACAGCAAAATTTGTGAACAAAAAGCAGACGGACACAAAGACAGATAGACAACAATCAACAATCACTCAAGTGATGTATTCCAAAAGCTAAACAGCTGTGTATTTTCTTCAGATGTCGTTTTAGTTAGATGTTGATGTTGTTGTTGTTGCTGTGTAGCATGCTGGCAACATTTACATTGCTTGCTCATTGTCTACATTTAATAATAATCACAACAAACAATGGAACAGCAACAACATTTACAACAACAATTGCAAAGCAGCTTATTGCAAATCGTAAATTCTAAAATTGATTTGAAGCTCCTATTTCTCACTCATCGCAATAGCTGGCTATTTGTGTTTTTTTCCTCCTTTTTTTGCTGCTCAGCCGTTCGATTTGCAATTTGCCATCTGTGTGCCCACTGTTGCTGCTGCAGCAACACGTTTGCCCTTCAACGTGAGCCACTTTTCCACTTTTGCACCGACTTCCAACTGAGCTCAGCTTCAATTCACATTTCCACACAGAGCTAAGTACTTGAGCAGTGATCACGAAGTTTTTATTATTTTAAGCATAATTTTTTTGCACATTTTTTTTTTACTCGCTATGATATTCTATTTTTGCGCTATTTTCTCAGTGTTGTTGTTATTGTAGTTGTGTGATTATTATATTCCTCTAAAGCTTTGAACTTGAAATTGAAATGATTTGGTGGATTAAGCAGTTTTTTTTTATGTCGTACAATTTTATTGTTTATCAAGAGTAATTGTTTTACTGTCGTTGTCGTTAGCGTTGCTGTTGTTGTTGTTCACTGCAAATTGATTGAAAATAACTATTTTAATAGCAGAATTAAGCTAAAAGTCATGCAATTTATATATATATATATATATATATATACAACTATATATATTAATTTGGCGCAAGAAATTCCAATCAATTATTGCGAAAGCGTAACGAAAGACTCAAGAAACGAACTTGATTTTGTTAATGCAGGGAAAATTGTTTATTTCAGTCATTCGGCGAATGCTGTGACAAAAATTGGTGACCCATTTTGTGTGCAAAAATTCAATTCACCTCGACATGAGTTGCAAAATCTTATGATTTTGCGAAAAGTAAAATGAAAGTTCGCAAAAAAAAACGTTATACAAATAAAATCAATTGCGTGCAAAAAATAATTGGGAATTTCTAAGCTAGTTTTTGCTGCCATTTATAAAATATCAGTTATCCCAAGCACTCAGGTCTAAGTACAGAAATAAAGCAATAAATGTAAATATATTTTTTAAGCTAAAGTCAGCCAAATTATTTTTATTTATGTTAATATTTTAGTTTTATTTATTCTTTTTTTACAAAAATACCAAATTTTAATATATTTTTTCATATGTGTTTTAATACAGTCTTTAACTACCTACTTAGTACTAATTTAAATATACTTAATAAGGGCAATGAGCCAACTTTTATAATTAAAAACCGTGAAGAAGTTTTGGCTGTCACCCTAGCATCAGAAAACTTCTCGGATGAAATTTTAGCATGGAAGGTCTTAAAAGAACACTCATTCTCAGACCATAGGTACATAGAATTCGGCTGGAAAGAAACTAATCAATCCTTGCCTCAAAAACTATGAAATCTCCGTAAGACAAATCGGAGATAGTACAGTAACTTATCAGGACAGCCCTGATCTCAGATAGCTCTCTACCTGTGACAAGCAAAGAAGAATTGAATCTTCTTGTACTTGATTTCACTGAAAAATGGTCGGGCGCCCTTAAAAAAGCATGTCCAGTAAAGTCATATAAAAAATCCCGTAAACCAGTATGGTGGTCTCGGAAGATTGAAATCCTCAGAAAGGACTGTCGCAGAGACTTCAACTGCGCAAGGCTTAGCAATAGTGAGGACTCATGGAAAACTTATAAATCCAAACTAGGTAGTTACAAAACTGCAGTCAGGAAAGCAAAGAGAGCCTCTTGGTCTTCCTTCTGTACAGAAATATAAAGTACTTCCGAGGCCTCAAGGCTTAGGAAAATATTATCAAAGTCTCCAACAGCACCAAGCTTTCTTCAAAAGGAAGACGGTAGCTGGACAGACTCAAGCGTCGAAACTTTAGATACTCTTATGGACTCACATTTTCCTGGAAGTGTGCACACTGACAACTCCAGCTTTCAAACATCCCCCTCGGAGCTTATACCTCAACAAATTGAGCAGCTGGCCAGCAAGGAGAAGTTAAGATGGGCGATTTACTCGTTCCAACCCTATAAATCTTCGGGTCCCGATGGTATTATACCAGCTCAACTCCACTATAGTTTCATTGCAATAGTACCCCGGCTTCAGGCAATTTATCGAGGTTGCCTACTCCTTAATTATATTCCAACAGCTTGGAGAGAAACCAAAGTTATCTTTATACCGAAAGCGGGTAGGTCCTCTCACACTAAATCAAATGACTTTAGGCCTATCAGTCTTTCCTCCTTTTTAGTTAAAATACTGGAGAGACTCATTGGACTTCTTCTAAAACCGAAACTCGAAAGGCTTCAAAAAAACTCAACATGCCTATATAAAGGGCAGATCTACAGAACAGCTCTCCATTCTCTTGTGGCTATAATCGAAAAGGCAGTTGAGAACAAAAAATACGCGCTTGTCGCCTTCCTAGATATAACAGGAGCATTCGACAACGTTCTTCCCTGTGTTGTCACCTCCTCTCAGAACTGGGGGTGGAGTATTTTCTCGTGAGTCTCATCAATCAGATGCTATTGGGCAGGGTGGTGAACTCAGAAATGGTGACCCGGTCTATGAAAAGGTGCCTTATGACTCAAAAACAAAATTTCGAGAAATAACTAAATAAAAAATAAAAAATTCAATAAAATACAGTTTTTCTTTCATTTGTGCTCTTTTTTCTCTACATTTTTAGTACACTTCTAAGCAAGTTAGGACTTTCTGCTTTTCACCATGTGAAAGAGCGTCTCAAACTCTATCCGAACCAAACAAAAAAAGAAAAATAATTTTTTGAGTCATAAGGCACCTTTTCATAGACCGGGTCACAATGGGAGGATCCTCTACCCGTAGGTTTGTAAGCAGGGGAACTCCGCAAGGGGGAGTCTTGTCTCCAATTCTGTTGTCCGTGACGGTTGACCGACTGTTGCACATTATAGAGGGGGAAGGCTACAAGGTTATTACATATGTCAATGATATCGCTCTTATATTTAACGGAAAATTTCCTCAAACCCTCTGTCAAGTCATGGAAAGAGCACTCTTAATCCTTTCGAGATGGGCGTCCTCTTGTGGATTAAGCGTAAGCCCACATAAAACAGACCTCATTCTTTTCACTAGGAAATATAAAATCCCCAACCTAGTACCACCTCGCCTGAATGGCTCGTGGTTGCTTTTTAGTGATAGCACGAAGTACCTTCGAGTTATTCTGGATAAGAAACTTATCTGGAATGAGAACATAAAGGAGCGCGTTAAAAAGGCAAATATAGCTCTATTTGCCTGTAAAAAAACTATAGGTAAAAAAATGGGGTTTTTCCCCTAAAATAGTACGCTGGATTTATACGGCAATTGTCCGCCCCATACTTGTATACGGTTCACTGGTATGGTGGAGGGCTCTTGACAAGGCAACTGCACTTCAGAAATTTGCAAAAGTTCAAAGAAGTGCATGTCGCTGTATTACAGGTGCATTATCCACAACCCCAACTAATGCTCTTAATATCATACTTCACCTTCCTCCTCTAGATATCTTTGCCAAAGAGTGCGTTAACTCAGCAGCCCTCAGACTAAGAGAATCTGGAAATTGGATAGGTAACAGCTGCGGTCACACGGTAATTCTGAACTCGTCGGTCCCCAAAACAGATTACTGAAAAAAAGTTGACTGCAAAAAAGTTATAAAAAAAACGCGATTTTTAGAGGTTTTTTCGAACCATTCTAGCTAGCTGACGGCTATCGTTAGAGCCGAAATATTTGGGGAATCCCAAAGCTTTAAGAAAATGAAAGAAAAAAAAATGAAAAAAAAGTTCTGGGTATTAATCCCCCTTAAACGAAAAAGTAATTGAAAAACAAGTTGCATTCCATTTTTCATGAATAAGGACACCCTTAATCTACACAGTCAGAGGCATTGACGAGACAACGTCAACAGTTCATTTGCTTCTGCTTTTACTTTTGCTTTTGGTTTTGCTTTTGCTTTTGTTTTTGCTTTTGCTTTTGCTTTTGGTTTTGGTTTTGCTTTTGCTTTTGCTTTTGCTTTTGCTTTCGCTTTAGCTTTTGATTTTGATTTTGCTTTTGTTTTTGATTTTGCTTTGGCTTTTGCTTTTGATTTTACTTTTGCTTTTGTTTTGCTTTTGTTTGCTTTTGTTTTTGCTTCGGCTTTTTCTTTTGATATTGCTTTTGCTTTTACTTTTGCTTTTGATTTTGCTTTTGATTTTGCTTTTGCTTTTGCTTTTGCTTTTGCTTTTGCTTTTGCTTTTGCTTTTGATTTTGCTTTTGCTTTTGCTTTTGCTTTTGCTTTTGATTTTGCTTTTGCTTTTGCTTTTGCTTTTTGTTTTGCTTTTACTTCAAATTTTACTTTTGTTCACGCTTTTGCATTTGGATTTGCTTTTACTTTTTGCTTTTAGTTTATAGCCCCTTTACAAAGCGAACTATAATTCCATGCAACGATATTGCATTTTCGTACATAAGGAACTATATCTGCTATCTAACGACGTAAAAATTAATTTTTGTTTTTAATTTTTTTCGTAAGGCTAAAAAACCTAATGTTTTTTATTAGTATAGCATTTTTCATGACGCATGTACTCACAGAGTAATAATTCCATGCAACACCGTTGCATGATTGTTGTATTTTGGATTTCGGGGTGATTCTCTCTGCGGTCTCATAACGTCTTAAACTTTATGTCTAGTTTTTTCCGTGAGGGCTAAGAATTAGCCTTTACTGGCGCATAGTTTTTACCATAGCACCTATAAGCAGCGAGTTATAATTCCATGTAATAATTTGTATTTGCATTGCTTAAGCAGCCCTCTGCGCCCTGATGATGTTATTAAATTTTTTTTCTTCAAATTTATCTAGAAGGTAATAATATTGTATTTTTTGTAGTATCTTCTTTTATCATAGCACCTATAAAAAAATAAATAAATAACTGGTCATTTCAGCCCTTGAAAGGACTTTGACCTAGCTTCTTATGATCAATTGTGTTGTGCGTGTTATTAAGTTTGTACACAATTGATCGAGCACCGGAACTACAGGTTTAACGCCGTCTCCGAACGGCGATGAAGGGAATGTTCTTGTTCTCAAGAAGCTTTAGATGGCATTTTTATCACTCGCTGAGGTTTGCCATTGTCTGTAGGTGGCGGCCGTACAGAAAAATTATTTTAATTCAAATAATTTTCTGTCGCTGCTGGGGTTCGAACCCGAGTCTCCAGGTTCGTTGACATAGAGGCCACGGACGCCACATTATAGCACCTACACTCAGCTAGAAACAATTGAGGAAAAATGCTCTCTTTCAATTTATTCGAAAACATTAGTGGTAAAACGTCAAAACAAAATTGTACGAAAGAAAAAGTTAAAAAAATATGTTTTATTTAGTACGCTAGAATTTTTAAACAAATTTTTAAAAGTTCGTATAAAAATTTTTTTAAAAATTCGTATAAATGTTTGTAACTAGTATCTATTACGACAATACGGCAATAAAAAAACCTAACTTGGATTGAAATATGAACTTTACAACAATATTACATTTGTTATTTTACTTTGACAATTGAATTTTTGGCATTGTTTTTTTTTTTTTGTTTTCTTATCCCTTTGCCATGATGCGAAAAGACATAAAATCCATAAAAAAGTTTCAACTTTTAAAAGCTATAGCGGTCTCAAATATAGATATTTTTAAAAATTTTTTACTGATCTATTTTAGTGCATGCTTTATCTTTAAAATTATACCCATTTTTCCGTATTTGCAATCAACAAATTATTTTATTTCTATCTATGGGAAGATTCACTGTGCGCCTGGGCTAATTTGGAGTTGAACGGGCTACAATTAAAACGATTTTAATGAAACGAAGTTAAAAGAATTAAGAAGTGAATTATTTTTTTTTCTTGTACTTTCTTTGCCGGGCTAAGGAGAGTTTTTTTTAGTTTTAATTGGGTGTCCTTTTTTCCATTTAATGAATATTCAGTTATTAGATGATGATTTTTTTTTTATCAATTTAACTATGTTGAAACACAAAACAAAAAAAAACAAAATAATTCGTCTTTGAAAAACTGCCAAACAATTGGAATATATTGCATTTTTTTATTGCCAGAGCAACACAACACTTTATGCTGCCTTTCTTTGATTTGTTCAAACTATGCAATAGCAGCGCTCGAGGGCTGCTACCAAAGGAGGAGGTCGTTAATGTTGCTGCTATCAACGCATGCTACAGTGAATTTATCGCCAAGAGTGTTGACATTAATAACTTGCAAACGATGGATGAAATGTTTGAAAATGTCACATTACTTCGAGGTACTTGAATAGGAAAAAAGTAGGAAGCTGCGCTGAATAGAAAACAAAGCAACACGGAGCCTCCTATTTTGACTGTGGGATCGGCGCATAGAGTTGTACGCGCACAAGAGGGGATCAAAAATGTTTGTGCTGATGCAGCAAAGTTCGGTCGCTTTTCATTTCAATGCATGAACAGCAATGGCTACTTTGATCGTATGCAGCATTTTCGTTATCAGTTAGATTTCGGAACGGTTTTGATTGAAGATCGAGATAAATTTATTTTTTTTTCTCACTATAAAAACTGCAGGTATCAAAAAAATATGGAAAGATTTAGGAGTTTCTTACTCCTAGAGTGGATAATCTCCAGTAAGGTGGATCGTTTTGTTCAAGCGTAAAAAACATTTTTTTTGACACTCATATTCCGGAAGCTGGATTCAAGTAGATCTTTAATTCAAAAGGATATCGGAATCGTTGTAACCGTCTGCCAGCGGTTTTGATTTGAAAAAAAACTTTTTCGTCAAAAATCAACGGTTTTTCGTCGTAATTTCTTATTAAGCTAAAATGACTACTCCGAAGTAGGGTGAAAATTAAAGGTATCTGAGGACACAAATTTGTTTGGAATAGAAAGATTGTAAGATTCGAGAATTTGTTAAGTGCAAAAGTGTTCAGATTTCGGTCATAACTTTGGATATTTTTTACAAAAATTGATATAAGTTCGCTATTTTTCAGTAAATTTTAGAAAATTTAGGTTTTTTTTTTCTTTTTTTGCAAATAAAAGTAGTGCAATTCATTTTTTTAATAGATTTTCATTGACTTTCATTTCTATAAAGAACTAATTCTTTATTCTTGCAAATACCACCATTATCTTATGTGTGGCAAATAGCCACTGAAATTGTTTTTTACGTAAACGAAAAATGCAGCTTTTTTATGAATCAATAGATTGTATCAAGTTTTTTTTTAGAAATATTTAATTTTCTAAAATTTACTGAAAAATTTATAGTGATTTTTGTGAAAAATTTCCAAAAGATTGATCGAAATCTGAACACTTTTACAATAAAAAAATTCTCGACTCTAACAATCTTCCCATACATATTTTTTTGGCCCCAGATACCTTTAATTTGCACCCTACTTTGGGGTAGTCATTTTAGCGTTATAAGAACTTACGGTGAAAAAAAGTGATTTTTGGCGAAAAAATGATTTTTCAATTCAAACCGCTGGCAGACGGTTACAACGATTTCGATATTCTTTTGAGTTTAAGATCTACTTGAATCCAGCTTCCAGAATATGAGCGTCGAAAAATTTTTTTTTTCGATCCACCTTACTCTCCATACTATAGAGTCTTCCAGATTATCTTTAATTACACCGTGCAGCAAAAGTTCAAATTTTAGCTTCGTATTCAGTATTTCTATAGGTTCACAGATAATTTTGGACGCTGTTAAGGAATTTATTTTTTGAAGCAAAACTAGTCCTCCCACAATCTGGGCTTGAAGTTTGGCGGCTTTTGTTTTCGAGAAGGTAGCGTGCTTGACTGTCACCCCAGGGATTCAGGGTTCGAATATCAGTCAGACCATGGCCCTACGCTCTTACCTTTCTTAATTTCTTTTCTTGTTTCGAAGCAACGGAAATTTAAATATTTATAAATATGATTGTGTATTCAATGACCTTATATATAATTTTCAATAAGAAATGAGAGAGCGGGTTTGAGGTAAATTTTTAATAAATTATTTATTTATTCCAATTATCCGTCGGAGTTCATTATCAAGGACTAAAATTACAATACATATACTAAAACAAATTTGCACAATGACAATTAATATTACTCACAATTATATAACAATTTTTAAATCATTTTAGTATATTAGACATCAAAAAACCACAACGAACAAAACCAAATTACACATTGAACAACAAAATTTGAAAAAATATTGCACTTAAATATTGCACATCTATCTTTTTTGCCTTGTAGTTGTCCAATGTTTTGATATTGATTTTGTTGTTATCGTCTTTGCTGTCTTTAGCTCAAAAATTCTTAATTCTTCTTAAAAATTCTTCTTCTTATTGAAACAAGATTACGCGTTCCGCAAATGATAGAGAGAGAGAGCTCATGACGTCACAATCGATATTGTCAGACTTTGGAATAATTTTACTTTGGGGCCCAGGCCTTAATATTTATTTTTTTTTTATTTTTCTAATATGGACCTCTTAAACCTATTGGTTTAATACAATTTTGTCGGTCTCGAATAGTTGAGAAGATAAAAATCTTGATAGTTTAAAAAATTCATATTTTTTCGTATACGAAAATATTTATAGTTTTATACAGAAGAGTAGATATTTTTACTTTACTTTTCCGAAAGAATTTATTTTCAATTTCGTCAATTTGCCTAAGCGATCGTACATTTGCATATGTTTTTGTCAAGCAGAAGTGCTGTGTGACGTCATGCACTCAATTAAAAAAGAGAGCATTAGATAACGGGACTGCGGAATGCGTAATCTTGTTTCTATCATTCTTGTTTTTAGCTCTGCTTTTAAGTCTTTTTTGTTTTGATCAGATCATGGTATAATAATTACAAGGTAGCATTGACAGTTGCTTGGGAAACCATCTCCTGTCAAAAAATATACTCAACAAGAGAGCAATCACAATCGGCCATTGAAAACACAAAAATGTTGAAAACTTGAATTGAAAAAAAAACAACAACTTCAGCAGCTGAAGCTGCATTTACACAAACAGCTGTTTTTGACAGGAGATATTTTCTTATAGAAGAGAAAATAAGCAATTGTCAATGCTACCTTGTATTATTATACCATGGATCAGATGTCTGTAATTGTGAGCGCAGTTGTCAGTTTCTGTCTTGTAGTCATAGTATAATAATACAAGGTAGCATTGACAACTGCTTATTTTCTCTTCGACAAGAAAACATCTCCTGTCAAAAACAACTGTTTTTGCAAATGCATCTGCAGCTGCTGAAGTTGTTTGTTTTTTCACTTCTATGTTTTCAACATTGTTTGTGTTTTCAATGGCCGATTGTGTGCGCTCTCTTTTTAAGTATATTTTTTGACAGGAGATGGTTTCCCAAGCAACTGTCAATGCTGCCTTGTATTATTATGCCATGTCTTGTAGTTAAGTCGTGTGTGTGTAGGTGTGTCAATTATGTGCATCATCTCTAGAGTAAATCTGCGTGAGTTGTTCTTTTCTTTCTGTACTATTTGTGTATTGTCAAAATTGGGAGCGTGTCCAGTTCTACTACAGTGGGCTGCAAGTGCAGTTTTTTGTACAATGGGTTTGTCATGTGATTTTTGATCTGATTTATGTCCTGCTATTAGTCCGTAATTTTGTCATAGTTGTTCCAACATAAACTTTATTACATACGTTGGATCCGTCACCTGCGCACGAAATTTGATATATCAAATTTGATTTGTCATTTTTGTCAATTTTGCATTTTGTTGTGCTGAATAGTCGTCGTTGTGTATTATTAATCTCAAACGCAATTATATATTCGTCTTTATTGTACATGTCGGATTTTTTTTAATTTTTCGGAATGACCCGGAAAGTATGTCAATGATTTATATATCTTAGATGTATCGTCAATTTTTACCGCCACATTTGTTTGTTCTCTGTAATCTTTTAGAAGTCTTTTTGACGTCCAGATCGGAAGGTCATTTTTTGTAGTATAGTCAGTATTTTTCTTATATTGTTCTTGTGAAAATCTTGGTCGCTGATGCTCAATGTCCGTCTTATAAAATTTTTCGCGGTATTAATTAACGTGTTTTAAGGGTGATTCGAATAAAAATTAATTAATCGTCCAGTAGCGGTTGGTTTTTGATACCAATCAACTTTTAAAGTATTTTCTTTCCTAATTACAAGGGCGTCTAAATATGGAAGTTTTCCATTGTCGTCTTACTTCATTGTAAATTTTTTTTATTTTTTATTTTAGATATTTTATTTAACATAACTTTGAAGTGGGATCCGTCTTTCTTTCTCGGTAAGTTGTGATGTCTCTTATTAGTATTCTCATTTATAAATATTACGACTTAAAAGTTGTAGTTGATACGAGACCTGATGTTAAACTGTTGAAAGTTCGCGTAGCAAACTTTCGTATATAATTGAATCCAAATATATTAAATGGTGTAAAACATAAAGTGAAAAAGGACGAATCTCTGATAGATTTCTATATGTTTGTAGAAATATTTTCCCATGTAACCTTGTTTTTGGCTAGTTTTTCTAATAATTTTATCCTAAATTGAGTTAAACAGAATTATTTCTTCGAATATTGTTCTAAACTTGATAATATTTTTATCGATTAATATATTACGATATTAGTAGGGTTTGCATAAAGTACATATCAAGCTGCCAGAGAATATCTTTTCTTGCAAGCCTTGATACTCATTTTTACCAACCGTTGTCCTACATACCGCTACCGTGCTGTTTGGCTGTCAACCTTATTTGCCGAATGATGAATGAAGCGCTTTTCTTGTCTGGTCATTTATATCGACAGCGTGAATGATGCCAGAATGTCCGAAATTCTAAGATGTTGACATTGTTGAAAAGAAAGTGTCATCGATCTTGCAAGACGGCGTCAACACAATAACAACAAGAACAACAACAATGTCAACCATTCTTTGCTGCAGCCCTCGACAATAACGCCACAAGCAGCTGCGTCACGCAAAACACGTCGTTACGCCGCTGCTGGGCTCTGTGTTTACGCAACATGAGGTTATATTATATCCGTGTCCGCGTTCGTGTCCTATATTTTATTTATTTTTTTTTTTAAACTTCGGGCTGCGCTTGTTGACAACAAAAGAAATTGTTACTTCAATTGTAGTTGTTGTTGTTGTTGTGCGCAATTTTCACACTTCTTGAAAATTTTGTTGGAGATTTTTTTTTTTCTTGAATCTTTGAAGTGTCTTTGGAATGGGAAAAGGTGCGAAATATTGCAGCAATTATTTCATGATTTTTAATGGCTGCCACTTCAGTTTCTCAAAATCATTTTTATCTCTTTCTGTCTTTTTTTTCAGCAGTTGTTTCTTGCTCTTATTTTAAGTGTGCAAAATTACTTTGTTGTCTTCAGCAGTAGTAATTTGCGTACAGTTTATTATTATTTTTGCATTTAATGCTCAATCAACACAAATTTGTGACCCAAAATAAGTTGACCCAAAAATATATGCATGTTGATTATTTTCAGTTTAACAGCTCTACATATCCTACTTGCGAAACAAAAATATTTTGAATTCTCAATTAGATGTGGGCCCATTGTTTGGTATAGATCTAGCTTGAATCTAGAATTTGCAGGTGCCAACTATCCCGATAACATGACCAGTTGTTTAACCTTAATAAGTAGGTGAATCTTCAGGTCATTAAGGTTTGCTACATATAATAATAATAATAATAATAATCTTTATTCTCTTATTTAGTAAATGTTTTACAAAGTGGAACTTAAATAACTAGTACAATTAATTCAAGAGAACAGTTTTGACATTTTGTATATTTGAAAAATAGTGTTAAATGTCACTACATTGAAAATTAATACAGTGCGGTCAATAAAATTAACATTAGAATTAAAATTAATAAGTTTAAAATTGTGTTGTGGGGTGAAATAAAATAATGATAACTAAAAAATCTGATGCAATGAAAACACGAAAAGAAATAAATATGAAAAACAAGACAATTAAATATAATAAAAATATATATAATCCAATATAATTAGCTAATAGAGTGCAACAAAATTTCGATTTCTGAGTGACTCATGTTATCAAGAAGCCAGAATTTTATTTTCTTCAAAAAAGCATACAAATTTCTTTCAATGCGGATGTCTGCAGGGAGTTTATTAAATAATCTATGAGATAAGATTGAAAAAAAATTCCGATAATGGGTGGTTCGAAAAGCGGGCACAGTTAAAACTGAGGTCAAATTCCTCCTTAAATTATATGACCCAGATATTGGATTCTGCATATACCCAGATCTTTTAAAAAAAATTTTCAGGACTTTGTAATAGTATAAATGCCTTGCTGGTAAAATCTTCAAACGTCTAAAAAGACTCATCGATGGAAAAAAGCGATTAACTTTGCAAATACTTCTAAGGACAGACTTCTGTAGTATTAACAAGGGTCGAATTTTATGGAGATAGGCTCCTCCCCAGCAACTTAAACCGTATTGCAATTTGGAATGAAATATCCCATAATAAATTTTTGTTAACAAGGTTGTAGAGCAAACTTGCTTTAGATGAAAGAAGCATCTTGTAGAAGAAAGCAAATAAGTTTTTAATATAGATATATGCTCAGACCAGCTCAGATGTTGGTCAACCATGATACCTAGATATTTATAGCACTGGACTTTTTCGACAAGAAAGCATTTATCGCTACATGCGACTCTGCTATCATAAGTTATTCCATGATTTTGTCGCGTACTCATTGGTAAGCAAAGTTGACAACAGTCATGAGCATGAAATTTGATGTCGATATCAGGAGTCCTCAATCCACATAGGCTAAAATACATCAATTTCGTCTTGCAGCTTACAATTAAATTGTGTTCCGCAAACCAGACTCTCAGCAAATGAATATCGTAATTAATATCTGCGACCAAGTTTAAGGCGCTGGCTGATATATTTCGGGAATAAATATAAAGGGCTACAGTTTTCTCTAAGAATTTCTCACCATATGAACTATTATACAGGTTCACTGACTGATGCATATTGCTTCATTAAGAAACTAAAATAAATTTTTGTTGAATTCATGTTATTTAATAATTCTTTATTCGTCTGAAAAATATTGTATTTTTATTAAGATAATTGGTTCAATAGTCTTACAAATAATTTTATGTAAATGACCTGAACTGTGGGTGACATGTGCGACATGTGACATGTGCGACATGTGCAATGTGCGACATCTTATCAAAAAGTTATTCATTACTGCCTGGAGAGTTGCAGCGCGGCAGTTGCCTTAAGTATCGTTCGAATGGATTGTTTTAAATTTGTTTTGTTTTGTAAACTTTCTGCTTGCAATAACCCCACAAGAAAAAATCTAAGGCAGTAAGGTCAGGAGACCTTGGTTACCAATGGGATGTGGAATTTCTTGATATCAGCTTATTGAGGAGTTTTCGCTGCAATTCTAACATAACAGGACTGGCTATATGATGATCACCATCCTGCTGAAACCACACAATGTTTAAAGGGATCCTCTTTCGGCATAGTTCTATTCAAAATAAAAAATCTTTGAGCTTCTTTAAGTAACGGTCTATATTGACCGTAACAGTAAGACCTTTTCGAAAAAGTAAGTCCCCAAAATGAACCTTGATGAAACTCTACAGTGTACACCACATTGTGATGGAAAGGGAATAACAACAATATCTCAAATTTCGAAACAAATTTAATATAAGCCCAATGCAGAAATCTAGCGTAATTTGACCGAGAGCAGTAAATAATTCCCAGAAAAAATTCGAACTCGACCAAGCCATCCGCCAATTTGGCTGCCACCTCACATAGAGAATGTGTGGAGCATATTAGTGAAAAGAGTCTATGTAAACAATCGACAATATTATAAAACATAAAAACTAAAGACTGCAATTATTACCAAACCGGCTTATCTGGATGTTAGCTTTTGACATAATGACTTTACATTTTTCCGAACAGTTTTCCAAAAAAAGTAGAAGAAGGCAATTTTTCAAAATGCATCGGCATTGCACCGAATAATAACTCCCTCAGTGTACTTGTAAACAGAAAAGTAATGGTACGATAGTAAAGGTAAATCCTATGATCTCATGGTTACATAATATAAAAAAAGAAGACTTGGCTGTGTCGTGCACACACCCGTAGGTTTTGACGTGACGGTATTTCTTGTTGTTGTTGTTGTTGTTGGTGTTGTTGTCGTTGTTGTCTTTGTTGTTGTTGTTTTGACGTAGAATACGTCATTCTCGGAGGTAAGTAGGGTGGTTGATAGTGATCATGTGTCGGTATTTATATCACTTTTTGAGCCTTTGGTGGGCCTAAAGTACTGATCCTACAATGTTGATGTTAGCACTTGTTGGTCTGCTTGATCCTCAATGCGACAAAAATTCATGTTAGAACTCTCTAACTTATATAAATTTTACACAATTACATGAAATATAATGCCAACATTTGATGTTTTTGTTTGCTTAAACTTGCTACCTATTTATCGACAGTTTCCGTTTTTGTCGACAAAACCATAAAATTGGTATGGGAGCCCCCCTAAGGAGTGGTCGGAGGGAATAGGTGTCAAAGGAAAAAATGCTCCTTTTGCAAAAGTAATGGGGGCCAGTGGTACATATTAACCCTTTCCGGCACAAACACAATAAAATTTGTATGGGAGCCCCCCAAAAGAGTGGTCGGAGGGAAAAGATGTCAAAGGAAAAAATATTCCTTTTGCAAAAGTAATGTGGGTCGGTCATACATATTAACCCTCTCCGGCACTCTTTTAAAGGTCATATGCTCTGGTGTATGAAATAAATATACAAAAACCATAAAATTTGTATGGGAGCCCCCCTAAGGAGTGGTCAGAGGGAATAGGTGTCAAAGGCAAAAATGTTCCTTTTGCAAAAGTAATGGGGGTTGGTGATACATATTAACCCTTTCCGGCACTCTTTTAAAGGTCATATGCTCAGGTGTATGGAATAAATATACAAAAACCATAAAATTTGTATGGGAGCCCCCCTAAGGAGTGGTCGGAGGGAATAGGTGTCAAAGGCAAAAATGTTCCTTTTGCAAAAGTAATGGGGGTTGGTGATACATACTAACCCTTTCCGGCACTCTTTTAAAGGTCATATGCTCTGGTGTATGGAATAAATATACAAAAACCATAAAATTTGTATGGGAGCCCCCCTAAAGAGTGGTCGGAGGGAATAGGTGTCAAAGGCAAAAATGATCCTTTTGCAAAAGTAATGGGGGTTGGTGATACATATTAACCCTTTCCGGCACTCTTTTAAAGGTAATATGCTCAGGTGTATGGAATAAATATACAAAAACCATAAAATTTGTATGGGAGCCCCCCTAAGGAGTGGTCGGAGGGAATAGGTGTCAAAGGCAAAAATGTTCCTTTTGCAAAAGTAATGGGGGTCGGTCCTACATATTAACCCTCTCCGGCACTCTTTTAAAGGTCATATGCTCAGGTGTATGGAATAAATATTTTGCTAAATAGTTTTTAAAAAGATGTCATCAAAAGCGAATTGACTAATTCAACGTCTTGTGTTACGACATAGTCGAAACTACTGTATGTTTTTTTGTTTTTGCTGTTGTTGTTGTTGTTGTTGTTGTTGCTGTTGATGTTGATGTTGATGTCGATGTTGATGTTGATGTTGATGTTGGTGTTGATGTTGATGTTGATGTTGATGTTGATGTTGATGTTGATGTTGATATTGATGTTGATGTTGATGTTGATGTTGATGTTGATGTTGATGTTGATGTTGATGTTGATGTTGATGTTGATGTTGATGTTGATGTTGATGTTGATGTTGATGTTGATGTTGATGTTGATGTTGATGTTGATGTTGATGTTGATGTTGATGTTGATGTTGATGTTGATGTTGATGTTGATGTTGATGTTGATGTTGATGTTGATGTTGATGTTGATGTTGATGTTGATGTTGATGTTGTTATTGATGTTGATGTTGATGTTGATGTTGATGTTGATGTTGATGTTGATGTTGATGTTGATGTTGATGTTGATGTTGATGTTGATGTTGATGTTGATGTTGATGTTGATGTTGATGTTGATGTTGATGTTGATGTTGATGTTGATGTTGATGTTGATGTTGATGTTGATGTTGATGTTGATGTTGATGTTGATGTTGATGTTGATGTTGATGTTGATGTTGATGTTGATGTTGGTGTTGATGTTGATGTTGATGTTGATGTTGATGTTGATGTTGATGTTGATGTTGATGTTGATGTTGATGTTGTTATTGATGTTGATGTTGATGTTGATGTTGATGTTGATGTTGATGTGGATGTTGATGTTGATGTTGATGTTGATGTTGATGTTGATGTTGATGTTGATGTTGATGTTGATGTTGATGTTGATGTTGATGTTGATGTTGATGTTGATGTTGATGTTGATGTTGATGTTGATGTTGATGTTGATGTTGATGTTGATGTTGATGTTGATGTTGATGTTGATGTTGATGTTGATGTTGATGTTGATGTTGATGTTGATGTTGATGTTGATGTTGATGTTGATGTTGATGTTGATGTTGATGTTGATGTTGATGTTGATGTTGATGTTGATATTGATGTTGATGTTGATGTTGATGTTGATGTTGATGGTGATGTTAATGTTGATGATGATGTTGATGTTGATGTTGATGTTGATGTTGATGTTGATGTTGATGTTGATGTTGATGTTGATGTTGATGTTGATGTTGATGTTGATGTTGATGTTGATGTTGATGTTGATGTTGATGTTGATGTTGATGTTGATGTTGATGTTGATGTTGATGTTGATGTTGATGTTGATGTTGATGTTGATGTTGATGTTGATGTTGATGTTGATGTTGATGTTGATATTGATGTTGATGTTGATGTTGATGTTGATGTTGATGTTGATGTTGATGTTGATGTTGATGTTGATGTTGATGTTGATGTTGATGTTGATGTTGATGTTGATGTTGATGTTGATGTTGATGTTGATGTTGATGTTGATGTTGATGTTGATGTTGATGTTGATGTTGATGTTGATGTTGATGTTGATGTTGATGTTGATGTTGATGTTGATATTGATGTTGATGTTGATGTTGATGTTGATGTTGATGTTGATGTTGATGTTGATGTTGATGTTGATGTTGATGGTGATGTTAATGTTGATGATGATGTTGATGTTGATGTTGATGTTGATGTTGATGTTGATGTTGATGTTGATGTTGATGTTGATGTTGATGTTGATGTTGATGTTGATGTTGATGTTGATGTTGATGTTGATGTTGATGTTGATGTTGATGTTGATGTTGATGTTGATGTTGATGTTGATGTTGATGTTGATGTTGATGTTGATGTTGATGTTGATGTTGATGTTGATGTTGATGTTGATGTTGATGTTGATGTTGATGTTGATGTTGATGTTGATGTTGATGTTGATGTTGATGTTGATGTTGATGTTGATGTTGATGTTGATGTTGATGTTGATGTTGATGTTGATGTTGATGTTGATGTTGATGTAGATGTTGATGTTGTTGCTGTTGCTGTTGTTGATGGTGTTGGTTTTGGTGTTTTTTTTATTTTTTTTATTTGCTTCTTCATAGGTTGTGCTTTTCCTTGGTTCATTAACTTTGTCTTAGCTGCATGCAATTAATCCAGCAAAAGTGATGCATATGCGTCCCATTAGGCAGTTCCCTGAGGGGCTTCATTACTCCATAAACTTTTTCTGTTAATTTTATCATGTGCCCGAAGTTCTCACCTTCATTTTCGTTCCTTAAAATTTACGGTTACGCCAGTAGTCACTGAGTACAAATTCAATGCAGCGTTTTTTCATGGTTGTAGCATTTTTACTGCATTATGTGGTTGCCACCCTGAAATCAGGATGACAAGAATTTTTTTGTAATTTATTTGTGAGGCGTAATAACACATCCTTGCTTTTGTTAAACAAAATTTACCGCAGCATGTCTCCCGAGTAAGTAAAAATTCCATGCAACGATATTACATTTCTGTTACATATGCTAATGTCACGATTTGGTGACGTCGGAGTTTCTGTTTTTATTTTTGTCGTAAGGCCAAGTAAAAATCGTTAATTTTCCTTTTCAAACATTTATCGTAGCTTATATACTCACCGAGTAAAAATTCAATGCAACGCTGCTGCATGAATGTTGCATTTTCGATCTTTGAGCGGCTCTCTCTGTCAAAAATTTTTTGTCTAATTTTGTTGTGAGGGCTTAGAACATGCCTTTATTGGTGTATCATATGTTTAGTCCTAGAACTAATGCGCAGCGAGTAATAATTCCATGTAACAAATTTTCAGTTCGGTTGCTTAAACAGCTCCCACTGCGTCCAGATAACGTTCTGATTTTTTTTTATGTACATGCATAATAAAGTCAAAGGATTAACCTTTACGGTCGTACTATCTTTTTATCATAGCTCTTATACTCAGCGAGAAACAATTCAATACAACTCCGATGAATTTTAAAAAAATTCCTGTTTCAATTTTTTGGAAACCTGCGCGGTAAAACGTAACTTCATCACGACAAAAAAATTCTTCTGCAGTTTACTTTGATATATATATTCAAGTAAAATTTGGCCAATTAAAATTCAAATGAATGCAAGCAATAAAATGTAAGCTTAATGAATGAAACTCATTAAAAGAAACATATTCTTGATGCTCTATTTAATTCTGATCATTATGTGCAAATAAAAAGACTCTTCATAACTTAACGAACTAAAGACATGCAACATTTTTTCGGTTCTACTCTTAATGTGCAGCATATTAAAATTATAATAATAAATACCAGCGACCTCAGACGGTTAAGTTGCAACATTTTATTGTTAATGCCTCAGCGATTTTTGGCCCTGACACGAATGTCTGTACGGGAAAAAAAATATAACAAAAATATTTCGGGAATAAATAAATTTTTTGAAGCAAACGAAAAAAAAATAACAACAACAACAGTTGTAGCAGCAACAGCAAAAGCAATAAGAAGTAAAGGAAACGCCTGCAATTGCAACGTTGGAGGGCCAAACGATGCAGTTGTTGCTGGCAACTGGTTCCACTTGTTCTGCTGGACACGCGCACTTTTGGAGTTAATTGAGTTTATATTAAATATGTGTTATTTGCTCAAATTAAGCTGTGTGTGTGTACGCGTGTGTATATGGGTGTATTAATGTGGGACTTAAGAGCATGCTTCTTGCTGCCGCCGCTTGTTCCCAGGCGCATAATTCAAATATTTGCAAAAGAGATGTACAACATCCAAAAAAAAAAAAAACAATAACACGTTACCTCAAGTTAGTTGAAATATTAATAACGGTAGTTTTTCTTTATTTTTTTTTTTTTGGTTTTTTGGTTTTTAATTTGCAGACTTACTGTTTTAAACTGCAGCAACTGTTTGTTTGTCATGGGAGTTGCTCAAACGGTGTCCTCATACAAATTAATAACATGAAATGGTACGTAAAGATATATATTGTTTTCTCTCATCTGCTTTTTTTTAGTTTTGGTCCTAAAACTAATATTTATTTTAACTGTATAATTAATTTTACCCTTACAGCGCAGCAGCAACAGCAGCAAAGAAACAAGCAATTAATATGCGCCCTGCAAGCACACTGGTGCAGCGTCAACATTTCATGCTGCGCTGTGCACACGATACAAGTTAAGCCATTAGCATTTACATGATTATTACATATTAAAAGTTTTTGGGCTACTTACTGGCTGGGCACATTATTCTTTCGTGCATTTTATTGCATCGAAATTTGGGCTGGTACAATTAATTTAAATAATAATTTTAATAAAAAAACGCACACCTTTGGCAATGGTTATTTTCAGCTGCTGATCTGTCTTACTATGTCCATTCATTAGTGTTAATTTGTATATGTGTGAAACAGTTATAAGTTTAAATGTGTGGATTAATGTTTTCTTAGATATAATTAATTGAGGCATTCTTTGAACGAAAGACTTCAAAGAACGAAAGAAACAAACGTGTTTTCAAAGCCAAACTTAATTTACTGCCAAAGTAGCTGGCTTCGATTGAGATTAATTTTTTTGATGAATTTGGACAAATTTGGACATTTGGAAATATTCTTTAAAATCTGTCTTTTTATTTTTTTTTTATGCAAGAGGTTAAAGAGAAAAACGGAATGATTTTTATCAATGAAGTTCAAGTAGCTTAAGTATTTGATATCAATGCAGGAATTCATTGACAGGTATTTAATTTAGAATGAAAATATAATCAATAAATTTTATCATGTAATTAAAAATTATGTTGAAGATATAATAATTAATTAGTATACGCTTCCATATTTTAAACACAAATATAACAGATCACACTGATTAGAAATAAAAATGTTTTCTAACCTATGCATTTTTTAGTCAAAATAATAAAAAGAAAAATTTTTAAATAAACAGTGTCTCTAAAATATAAGCATCAAATGCTCTTGATTCTCCTCATAATTAAGACTTATAAATATCGGTTTTTTGTTCTATTGATAGAGCTGTTCTGCTCGAAAATAAAAATGTCGATCGTTATTTGGCATTTATTGATATTTTGTTTATTCCAGTTTCAGTTTTCTTGAATTCAGAAATTTTGAATTATTAAATTGAATTATTATCTCTCACATATTTTTCGTCAAGTTTTCGCATTAGGAAGACAATTCGATTTATTAATTACTTTAGACAAAAATATCAAGCAACTTCAAATAAAAAATTATGTGTAAAAGGGATTTTAACTAAATTTTTTATTTTTTTTTAATGGTATATTCAACATTTCCAGAAAATTATGAAAAAAACGCTAAAAAGTTCTTAGGTATACATGTATAAAAAAGATCATCAATTATAACACAAAACAAAATATAAATATAAACTTAAACAAAAATAAAACTTAATAATATAAAAAAATAGAAACAAGTAAAAAAGTGTAAAAATAAATTAAAGATAAAAATAAATTTGAGAATAAAAATTATAGAAAAAACATAAATACAATCAAATTAAAATCAATAAAATAACCATAAGTACAAATAGTACTCAAAATATATATAAAAATTGAAATGTAAACAAAAAAAAAACAAAAAAAAAAATAAAATAACCATTTAAATATAAATAAAAAGAAAAATTACAAATTATAATTAGAAGTACAGAGAAAAAAATCGATACATAAGAATAAAAAATAAAAATAAAATAATAAAAGGAGAAAAATTGGAAAATACAATAAAAAACGAAACTAAAAAAAAATACAAATTTTTTACTTTTACCGTTGAGCAACGATGAAAAAGAGAACGTTTTCAATAATAAGTCTTATAAAAACAAAACAAATAAATTCAATTAAATTGCTAATGTTAAACTCCACAGTATTTTAAGCCTATCATTCGTATCACGAAACAAGGCATGAACGACAAAAAGGAAACGATCAACACTACTTTCTTCTATATATAAAGTTACATATTGCTAATCGTATTTTGCTTATCGTTAGTAAGCCTATTTCATGATACAGAACGAATGGGTAAGATATATCTTAAAAAATGAACAAATGTTGCCACGACTACATTATAAATGACGATCTCGTTAAATTTATGAAACGGGAAGATATTTACAAAGATGAAGTGTCTGATAGTAATGATAGTTATGATAGTATGGAATTTGAGACCTGAAGTGATAGTATTACTGCTTCGCCTGCATTACAACCTGCATTACAACCTACTGCTTCTAGTCTTTCGTCATCGTCTCCAACCTCTGCGCTTCCTGTTTCCTCTAGAATCGATATAATATGTAATAATATAACGCCTAGTATGACAGTGAATCGTGAAATTCCTTCAATTGAGCTTAATTCGGCATATATCGCTCCCGCGATTAGTGATCATCAACGGAGTCTGTTTCAAATGCCTTCAAGTTTACCTGCCGCTGCCTCTGCATCGACACTAACCTCTGCGCGGACTGTTGCCAACCTAGTCGTTGTGCAAAGACCACTGCGTAAGTCTGTTTTTATCTCCAGATTGGCTTCATCTACGTCTGTGAATGAGGTCATGTCATATTTAACATCAAAAATTCAACCATCAGCGCCTATCATCTGTCACAAACTTTCTTCTAACGTGGTTCGGGAGATATCATCCTTTAAATTATTTGTGGATAATTTGGATTTCTCAACTATAGTATCTCCGAGTTTTTGGCCAACTGGTACAACGGTACATGAATTCATACCTCGTCCTCGACAGGTGATACCTCATGAAAGATCAACGCTCAACTCGTCTTCTACTCCAAAAAACTGACCGGATCTAGTCATAGGTATTCTTTATATTATCAGAATATTGGTGGCATAAGAACTAAAATTAATCAGTTTTTTTTAACTTCTAGTGGTTTAGACTTCGATGTAATTATTTTCACTGAGACATGGCTGACTGACAGTCATCTAACTTCTGAAATATTCAATGGCACTTCTTACAGCGTTTTCCGTAAGGATCGCTGTTCTCTAACTACTGGGTTTTCACGTGGTGGCGGAGTTTTAATAGCTATTAATATTTAAAAAAGAAAATCAAATGATCTTCCTAAGTTTATGAGTTATCATGGGTCCTCCTCCGATCACACTCCATCTATCTGTAATTTTTTTGCCAACTACTTTAAATCTGTATATTCTCCTGTTACAAATTCTAATTATGTGATTTCTAGTAGCCCGTTTGATTCTGTCTTAGATCTAGGCGACTTGTCAAACCTTAAAAATAGTTCATCTGCGGGACCTGACGGCTTGGCGCAAATTGTTTTGAAAAATTGCTCTTCTTCATTAGCCTACCCTCTTTTCTTGATTTTCAATAAATCAATTACTGAGGGATATTTTATTAATAGTTGGAAAACATCTCATATTATTCCGATCTATAAATCTGGTGCCAAACAAGATATAAAAAACTACAGACCAATTTCAAAAATATCGTGCATTCCAAAAGTCTTTGATAAAATCGTATACAGTAAATTATCATCTCTTGTCAAATGCTTAATGTCACCTGCCCAGCATGGTTTCTTATCAGGCAAATCTACTAGCACCAACTTAACCCTTTTTTGCAATTACGTGATTCGTAATTTCGAAGCCGGCCTCCAAACCGATGTTTTTTTTACCGATTTTGCTAAGGCATTCGATAAAGTTGACCATAACCAACTTTTACTCAAACTTGCCTCTTTAGGTATCCACTCTAATCTCCTAATTTGGTTAAGATCTTATCTGTTTGGCCGCATTCAGATAGTAAAGATCAACGACTGCCTATCTAGCCCTTTCGCCGCTACTTCTGGGGTTCCGCAAGGTAGTCACCTTGGACCTCTCTTATTCCTGCTTTTCATCAATGACCTTCCTTCTGTAGTTAAACATTCTCAATGTCTCCTATTCGCCGATGACCTCAAGCTTTTCAGTTCAATAAGCTCGTTTGACGATGCAAATCTTCTACAAAATGATATTGATTCCGTCGTTACATGGTGCGAGATGAATAAACTGCTGCTTAATATCTCTAAATGCCAATGTCTTTCATTCTCTAGAGCATCATTGCCTTTAATCAATAATTATTTAATGGACTCTCGCCAACTTGAGCGAATTTCTTATAAGAAAGACCTTGGCATTTTGTTAGACTCTCGGATGAATTTCAAAGAACATATCAACTTCGTCATTAATAAGTCTAACTCCATGTTAGCCTTCTTAATTCGAAATGCTAAAGAATTTAAAGATCCCTACACCCTTAAACTTCTGTACGTCTCTCTTGTTCGACCTCATTTGGATTACTGCTCTGTTGTCTGGAGCCCATGCTCGTCGACTCAAGCTCTTAGAATTGAAAGGGTTCAAAAAAAATGTACGAGATTTATGGTCTTTCAATTAAATTGGAGCCCCTTCCTTACAGTACAAGATGTGCCCTAATCGATATCAGTTCCTTGATTTCCAGACGCCGAATGCATTCTATTATTTTCATTTGTGACCTGGTCCACCATCATATTCAAGACCCTACCCTTCTTGCTATGTTGGACTTTTTTTCACCACCTCGATATCTTCGTAGTCAATTTAGCTTCCGAGCTCCCTTCCATAGATGTTCTTATGCCCAGAATGAACCAATTACTCGTTGCATTACGGAAACAAATCTAGTCTTGCCATTTATTGACATTTTGAACTCGACCACTAGAACAAGTTTTAAAATTAATCTACAACTTCTTCCATTATTTTATACCTGCTAATTTATTCAATCAATCCTGTTAACTAATCATAATGAGATTTTATTCGTGATTTTTGTTTGTTTGCATTTTGCTTCTATGATTTGATGTTATTTAAAATTTATATTTTTTTTATTTAAGAATAATTTTCTTTATGATCGTCTTGTTCTTGTAATTCTATTATCTGTATCTTTACTTATGGTAACTTATGCCACTGTTTAATTACTTTTTCTTAAATCTGGTTAGTTTAATTTATTTAAGTATTACATAACTGTTTTTCTCTAATTTATATTTAAGTAGTCAGTAAGAGTATACTCTGTTTGATGAAATAAATAAATAAATAAATATACACCTACAAAACTGTGCCTACATATAAATATTAATACATACATATATGTATTTATTTGAAACTAGACTTTTTGGGATTTTTCTTGTAATTCAGTTCTATTTTAATTAACACATAACCGTTTTAAAAAAATTATTAGTATATTGAAAGTGTATTTTACTGATTAAAATGAATGCATATGGAAATATATGCCTTCTATGTTTTTATTTATGTACACAAAATTTAAAAAAAAAGAAATTAAACTGAATGAATAAAATATAGTAACTAAGTTGTTTTTAAAAACTAGCTTCTTTTTTTAGCTACAAAAAAAATTTTGCTTAGCTCTGTTTAGCTACTATTTGTAGCATTTTTAGCTACATCCTCAAAAATATTCTGGCAACACTGGGGAATTATGACATCAGTCAAATGACCGCCGTGATAACTTTCAATTTGTCATCATTTGCTCGGATAAAGTGAACTCTATTTCAAAAATTTCGAACTGAGCTTGATTAGATAAAATATTTAATAAAAATTCGTAGGAATTAATCTTTAGGGGTTAAATCACATAATCCTGATAAAGTGTTGAAATGTTCATTCTTGAAAGCCTGAACCTGAAAACTTGAACCTGAAAACTATTTTTCAAATGATTATCTGGTTAAACAAGGTTTTTCGAAATCACTATGGGATTTTGTCAAAAAAAAACTTTTTTTCGACCATTCACATTTCATAATTGAAAAATCATTCAATTTGAAATTCGAAATAAAGCAGTTTTACAGAGAAATATTCCATTAAGTAGAACCCTTCGTTACTTTTCACACAAGTAGTGTATGTGTTTTGGCTTAGAAAAAATTTGTTACTACCTTTATTCTTTGTTAGTACCTTCTAATTATATTTTGTATTGAACAAGAATAAATGAGAATGAATTTTACTGCAATCATTTATTCATAGTATTAAATCATGTATGGATGATTAACATGCATTCCATGATAATTTGTTTAACCTAATATTTTTAACTAACTTATAATTTCATAATTTTTATATCCTTTAAAACTTTTAAAGACTTTAATTTTAAAAAAAAAACCAGCATCATAAGCTAAGCTATGTCAAATTAATACGGCTCTATGTGTAATAACAAAAATTAATTTAAATAAATATGACTTCTAGAGCAATTCCAAGTTTTATTTCGTCATTCAAGTTTCTTGCTTAAGTCTTTTGTTTTTGCATCTGTGCGCTTCAACTTTGTATTGCAAGAAAAGCATTGAATAAACATTTGAAAAAAAAGAGAACAGCCCGCTGCAAATATACAGTTAATAAATTCTGTGCTCACCAAAGTGGTCCACTAATGAGCTATAGCCTTTAGAAATTCTCTCAAATATTCGAGACCAAGTTCGCTGCACCTGACCTCGCACACAGCAGAAAAAAGAAGATGAATTAAAAAAAAAAAAAAATACGAGCTTCTCATAAACATAAACAAAAAAATGAACAAAACTCTCACTCCACGACTAATTAACAGCGCTCAAAGCTCGAACTCAAGATGTAGGGTTGGACAGATAGTTATAAATAAAAAAAAAAAAAAAAAAAACCAACAAGTAATAAAAACTTCATATAGTACAAACAGTGGAGCAACAACTCAAGTGTCAATAAGTGACTGAAATGTGTTGAAAAGTTTGGTAACTACCGCAACAACAAACACAATAACAACAATACTGGCAACATCACTTGTACAAAAAGTAATAGCACAAAAACAAAAATTAAATTTAGAAAAAAATGACACTTAAAATTTTTAAAATGTTCTCATAAGGTGCAACATTGTGGACCATTTCGACCAGGTTGCTCGCATTTATGGATGTGTTGCTGGCAAGCATCGTAAAAGATGAAATTAAAAACAAAAAATAAATAAAACAAAGTCAAGACATTGTTAACAGCCAACAACACAAAAAAAAGCAATAACACAAAAAACATAGCAACAACAAGACAACGAAGATGTAATAAATTTTGCTCATATGGCCGGGATTGGCTGCTCTTAATTAGTTGCTAACAATCTGCGCCGCCATCGATGTTGCTGTCGCTGCCAGTTTATCATGCGGTCCACCACAATGAATGATGTCATTAAACTCTGCTGCTTGCTTTGCTTGCAGCAACCTGCAAGCACAACGCAGTAGTTGCCGGAAAAGCAGCACCAAAAAAACCATTTTGCCGCAAATCTGTAACAGTTAAAAACGCAGAATAAAACGAGCGAGAAAAAAAAAACTTGCTTATAAGCAATGCAGATGCTGCAGCTTCGGAGTTAATGTTTATATTAAGCTACGCGTTGTTAAGGACAACAACTCAATAAGTGCAACAGCAACGAAAAACTCTGCGTTGTTGTCCCATGTGACTTTTATTGTTTTAAAGTGGTTGCGGGAGTGGGAGAGCAGTATTGACAGAAGACGGTTAGATACATGCTTCATAAAGTCCGCTTTCTGCAATAAAGCCTGCTCAGCGTAAGAACAACAAGCTTAACATACTGCTTAACATAAAAATTAAGGCAAACTTAAGACGGGTCAACAATTTAGGAATTGGTATTGGTTAGGAAGAGTTAAAAAAAATTATATTTAAGTTTCTTACAATTATCAAAAACTTGAGGTACCACTACTCAAACAACAATTCCAAAGCACTGGACGAAAAATTTTATTTTTAAATTAGGTCCTATAACTATCTTCAGCAAGAGTAATACGCTTACAGATATTTACAGCAAAACTAGTTGTCTACATGATACAATTATACAAGGTTGGTGCAAGACGAAAGAACTGTCTTGAACTGTCAAAAATAGTATAAATTGGAGAACGAAGAAAGTAAAAAAGAAAATAGAAAATAAAATATACAGGCAAATGACATTCGGTGCAAGACACTCGTGATAAAATAGCCAATTGTCACTCCTACCTTGTATAATTGTGTCATGGTTGTCTGGAAGTGTTCTGTTCTCTTTCACATAATCTCAAAGTAGTTTAACACATTTCCGACTGATGTTCGATTAATCGAACGTAAAATTTGTTCATTTTGAAAAATTTTTATAAATATGAAGGTAAATGATATCAGGTAAATCGTTCATATCATATATTACTTTGATAATTGGCTATTTCAAAATAATGGTTGCCATCCCTCCGAGCTCCACCCCTACTTGTGGTAGGGATGGTTCAAAAATACCTTGCTGAAAGACCTTTCTTGCGAATTATATTTAAATTATATAATTTAAAAAAGACAAAAGTAATGATGAGGTCTCATAGCAAAATAACCAAACTGTCTATTGCAATAAAAAAAACAACACATGGCAACACCTGGATAACGCAGGCTTGAGTCAAAGTCAGTGTTCGATTAATCTAACGTTGGCGCTTCTCCCATACCATAAAAACACATACAAATGAAACATATCGTAATATAAGAAAATAGACAATGTTTTTTTCTGTAAAATAAATAATTTTTTATTGAACTTTGTGATTTTATATTATTTATAAAATAGTAATGAAATAGTATAAGTTAATCAGTATCAGTAATAAACGTATATTATATAAATTATGAAATAACTGTTATATTAGTTATTGAATAAATTGGTCGAAAAAAAAAATCATTTTTCATGAAAAACTTTATAACATTGTGAGTGCATATGTTTGCCACAGCCTTTCAACTGGCAACGACGATATTTTCCTTCCGACTGACGGACGATAAGGTGTTCACCAACAACCTTTGGTAGGTTACGCGTTCTCTGGAACTCCAGATCATCATCCTCTTCCATTCCTTCTTTATCATCGGTCAATAATAGAGACTCAGTGACAGACAACTTGAATTCTTTCTGGCTCATTGGCTTCTCGTTTTTATATTTCGCTACCAAACAATGAAGTTTCCAAGCGTTCACAGCGTTGATGAATTCAGGGTGTTTGTTCAAAGTGGCCAGTACCACTTCTTTCCACGGATGTTGACTCGATAATTTTCAATAGCGTTATCGTGGAGATCAACGCCACCCATCCCATTATTATAGCTGTGAAGCACAGCAGTCTGATACATGTCAACAAATTTGCCTTCTTCGCCCGGCCCCTTATTTGAAGCTTTCGTTGTGCTTTGCCAACGCCGAACAGGGTGGAGTGGCAGAATCTGATCGTATTTTGTAGCTATGGTGACCTTCTAATTATCTTTCCAGCAACAAGGAGTGATCTGGTTCTTAGATTCATACATATAATCATGTGCACAGCGGGGCAAATCTTTTGCGGTCCTGATATTAGTAGCACTACACGATTACACCGAACAGTGCCAGTGGCACAGAATCCCTTTTCTGATAACAAGCAGAGAAGATGATAGGATGTGAAGAAGTTGTCAAAAAATACCATATGATGCATGGGAGCCTCGACATGCTGAGTAAACGAAGAACGACATCAGCTCCAAGACCAACCTCTGTGTTGTATTCATCGGATTGTCCACAGTATGGGATGAAAAAAAAACAAATAGCCAGTTGATGAACAGAGGCACCCCAGTTTATACCCAAAACGAATTGGCTTTCCCAGGATAAACATTTTGCAACTGTCTCGGCCAAAATAGCAATAAAATTTACCATTTCCTATTTGTATGGGATTTTATGGTATGGGATAAGCGCCAACGCTCGATTAATCGAACATTTGATTTTTTGATATAACGGAAAAACGGGTGGGGATAGATTTTTTTATGACGTATTTGGAATCAAAAGGCCCTAATTACTCTATGAATGTACTTTATATTTAAAAATTCAACAATTTTTGCAACGTGGTTGAAAATGGGTTAAGAGAGTTGTGTTTTAAGACCATTACTGCGAAGACGTTTTATCTTACAACCCATTTCTTACAGAATTCTACAAGACTTCAGCTATCAAAGCCAAACTCTGAAGAGTTATAGCTTTATAGCTTTATCTCCAAGGCTTTTATTTAAAGAGTTCTGATCTGATCTGATCTGATATATTGTATCAAGGGTCCTGTAAGAGTCAGTAGAGAGTAAAATATATCCTAAAATGGTATTTGTTTTTTTTTTTACAAAACGTCAGTGCAGTTTCTTAAAAACAAAAAAAATTTCTCAAAGGATTGAAAACTTAAAAAAAAAACGGTGGTTTTCCTAATCGTTCAAAAACAAATTTAATTAAAATAAAAAATGGATGCCATTAAAACTTATTATCAATTAACCATCAGTGGGAACTATCGATAATGTTGACCCACTCTCCTCTTCTGATTGCACTATTTTAAATGACATTTCTTCTTTTTTAAGTAATTTAAATTAATTCACGTCTCACATAGTCAAGAAAATATCACGTTTTGAAGAATTAATATTACAGTGCAGTGCAGTGCGTTCTCATATAATGTTCTTATGAGCTACTTTCAATTTATTTCATCAGAGTACTAGACTTTTTATAAGAAAAACGGTCTGACTAGAAGAGTATCACTCTGATTATAAGAGCAACGGTCTGACTAGAAGAATGTCAGTCTGATAATAAGATGTTGGTTCTTATAATCGGACCATTTTCCTAAACAAAAGATTGAACTGTATATTTCTTAACCCTTTTTTGTAAATGCCTCATTTTTCAAAAGAAATGTGGTTTTTATTTAACTAGCTTAAATTTCAGGGTATCTAATGGGTGTTTTTTTTAGGGGTTTGTTTTTCGAATAGAGATAAAACTGGCATTTTGTGGTCAAATCTGGCAACTCTAATGTCATTTATGTTCAGTTTGGTTTGCAAATCGTGCAAATTTATTTCGAAAATAATGGTTCAGTTCGCGAAGTTTACCGCAAGCTCCGTCCATTTTATGGTCGACATAATCGTCCATCAGAGCAATTAATTCGGTTAACCATGGGTCGTTTTCGCACTACGTTTACTCTATGCGATAATACGCATCCGCAGAGACGTCGAACAGTGCACACCGAAGAAACAATTGCCGCTGTAGAGCAAAATGTTGAAGAGGACCCGAATGAATCGATTCGCCACCGTGCACAGCAATTGGAGCTTTGTCCATCAACTTTATGGAAGATTTTGCGCAAAGATCTTGGCTTGCGACCTTACAAGATCCAGTTTGTGCAAGAATTAAAGCCGCGAGACCATGCAATGCGTCGTGATTTTGGTGTATGGGCCGAAAATGAGATTGATCTCGATGCTGATTTTCATCGCAAAATTTTGTTCAGTGATGAGGCTCATTTTTGGTTGAATGGCTACGTCAACAAGCAAAATTGCCGCATTTGGAGTGAAGAGAATCCACATGAGATCCTTGAGACGCTATTACATCCACAAAAACTGACTGTTTGGAGTGCTCTATGGGCTGGTGGAGTCATTGGGCCATACTTCTTCCGAAATAATGCTGGAGAGTCAGTTACCGTTAATGGAGACCGGTATAGAGACATGATTACCGACTATTTTGTTCCCGAATTGGATGGCATGAATGTGGATGAGTTGTGGTTCCAACAAGACGGCGCTACATGCCACACAGCGCACGTCACAATCGATTTATTGAAGGAAACATTCGATGAGCGCATAATTTCGCGGAATGGACCTGTGAATTGGCCACCAAGATCGTGTGATTTGACACCATTGGATTATTTTCTTTGGGGATATGTGAAGTCGCTCGTCTACGCCAACAAACCAGAAACGTTAGGGGACTTGGAGGCCAACATTCGTGGCGTTATTGCCGACATACGGCCCCATATGCTCGAAAAAGTGGTTCAATATTGGACCTGTAGAATTGGCTTTATTCGAGCCAGCCGCGGCGGCCACATGCCCGAAATCATATTTAAACATTAATGGCATAAAATTATCCTTCCAATAAAGCCAAATTGATGGACATTAAAACGATTTTCTTGTGTTTTATTTCAATTCGAAGTTCTATACCTCTAAAAAAAACACCCTTTATATAACAAATGAACAGAATTATGTAAAAATTATGTTCAATGAATATGGTGCATTCATAAAAATCATTCCAAAAAAACAGGCAATTTCTAACTGCAATTTACGTATACACTTCCATTCATAAGGTGGTTTAACAACGTCTTTAAGAACGTCAAGGCAGAGGTTATTACTAATGCGCTGACGGAGCTTGGGGCGGATTCTGTGTTGATAGCACTTATAAATCAAATGCTAGTAGGCAGGATTATAAGCGCAAAACTCGGAACAGCATCCACGATAAGATCTATACCAAAGGAGACAGGGGTGCAGGGTGTTGATGTTGTTATTGTCAAATATGTATCCAGACTGCTAGATATTATGCAAAATTATCTAAACACTCTCGTACTCTGGGTTACCAGCTATGGACTCAGCGTTAATCTTGATAAAACTGAGTTAATGGTCTTTATTAGACAACACAACTTACCCAAAATCAGTCCTCCAAAACTGTTAAATACAAGACTAAATTTTTCGGAACAAGCAAAATACCTGCGTCTCATCTTAGATAGGAAACCCAATCCTTTCGAAAAAGGAAAATTGGAAACCCAATCTGCTCGAGAAAGCAAAACAAGCCAATATAGCCCTATATTAAGGCAAGAAAGCAGTACATCATCACGCAAAAACTTCTTGTCGACGAAAAATTTGATGTATCAATTCTCTCAAGAAATGAATGGCAGCTTGGAAGTCCTCCACCAAACAATGCCTCTAAAATCTACACTGATGGATCAAAATTAGATGGCAAAGTAGGGGGAGGAGTCTACTCTGAGTCACTAAACATCAATCTTGCCTTTAGGCTCCCCGACCACTGCAATGTCTTCCAAGCGGACGTTACTGCGATACACGAAGCCGTTACATGGCTTCAGATGAATGATATAAGAACTAGAGATATTTGTATTTTATCTGATAGTCAAGCCGCTTTGAAAGCCCTGGAATCTGTTGTAACAACATCTAAAACAGTCCTAAGCTGTCGCAGATCTATAAATGAGATGGCAGTGCAGCTCAATATATTTCTATATTGGGTCCCCGGACAAAGAGACTACCCAGGAAACTGCAAAGCAGACGAACTCGCTCGTAACGGTACTACGAAACCCCTATCGACAGATAAGGAATAAATTGGAATACTTCTCGCGACATTTAAATTACGCAAAAATTAACTATCGCTTGAAAGTACCAACATAAAGTGGTCTACGGGTAGCACATGCCATACGGCTCGTCAAGTTTGGCCAACCCTAAACTTAAAACGCTCAAAGCAACCAATTTCCCTTAGGTGGGTCCAAAATAAATATTGTCATAGGTGTTCTAACAGGACACTTCCTAATTAGAAACCATGCCTGAAGGCTAAAAATCCTCCATAACGACTTCTGAAGAAATTTCAGAGACGAGAAGGAGGTAGAATCTACAACACATCTTCTCTGCATATGCCCAGCGCTGCCCAGAAAACGCCACCTTTTCCTAGGTAGCTGGTTCCACAGTGACCTAGACGAACTCTCAAAATCTTCAGTCTACCGAATACTCAGCTTTATAAATAGCTCCAACTGGTTTAAATAGAGGGGAAAATAATTAACCCCTGGTAACACAACGGGCCTAAGTGTGTCTTATAAGAGACAGCCGCGTCCAACCTAACCTAACCTATGTTTACGCGTTTTACTCACCTTCTTATAAAACTCTCTTAAGAGTATATATCTGCAAGAGATCTGTAAGTCTTGTCGGAGACAATGTTTCTTAGAGTGTTGATCTTGTTTCAGGGGTCTAAGAGGTCGATATAAGACGTTCTGAAAATAACAACTCGCACTTATATAGTGCTAAAATGAGCTAAGAAGAGTTTTTCAAGTATCTTACAGATTTCGTTTAGAGTTAGTCGTAAGTGTGTCATTTTTAATAATTTCTCTTCAAGAAGTCGTTTGGATAAAATAAAGATAGTAATTCTCGGTTGGGTAGAGCTAAACCGATTTCAACCATTTTTAGTACACACATTCTGACCGAGTTTCGTTAAGATCGGTCAACTTTTGTATGTACCTCCCATACAAAATCAAGTACAAAATTCATATAGGTCCAAGCCAGGTACCCCTAGGGACTGAACGATTTCTAAGTAGCTTAAATTTTTCTAAGTAGCTTAAACTAACCAAACATTCCAAATTGAATTATCATACGAGCCCTCCTTCTATTTTCGTTCAAATTTTGTATGGGCTCAGTCTACTGTCTACTAAGATTTTTGCACAGTAATGAATGGTTCACGGTATCGAACGCTTTTGGAAAAATCTTAAAGACAAAAAATGCTAAGATGGCCCATATAGTAAAGAACTCTAATTTCACCCATGATTTGTTCAAAAGCAGAGGAACAGTGATGTTCAGGTCGAAAACCAAACTGCAAATTTTGTATAAGACAAAATGTAGTTATGTGGTTGGAAATTTTTCTTCTAACATGAGGTGCTCGCGTACTTTGGAGAATGAAGACAATAAGCTTTTAAGCTGAAAATCGGCTGGTTCCTAAATATTTCATATCTTTTGCTATAGGTACCACATAGGTCACTTTCCATATTTCAGGGTATCTTGAAGTTGTAAAACAGCCGTTTGTAATATTTATAAGCAATTTGGCTCAATACATATGACATTGTATACTCCATAAACTTCATGAAGATACCATCAACATCAAACAAAGACCAGAAACAATTTTAATAAAAAATAAATATTTAATATTAACTTGTTAATTACGCCCAAACACGTCTGCGTTCTTGGGTTCAAGTGGAGTAGCCGCGAGCTCATTTGACATAAGCCAGAAGTTAAAATTTTACGAGTTTTTTAATTATTTTCTCTAAGTTGAGTAAAAAGTCCAACAGTCCCAACTACTTTTATGCAAAAATTGCCAAAATTCCAAAAAAAAGAAAACCAAAACAAAAAAAAAAAAATTTTAGTGTATTCAAGATATCAGACACCAAACTCTGCGGTTATTAAGCGGCCACCAGCGTAAGTTGCTGCTGTGCCTGCAATTAAGCTTGCTTGGCTTGACGTCAAGTCTTTTAATTTTTTTTTTCTCTTTGTTAGCTACCCAAAATGGCGCTAGGCTAAGCCAGAGCAACAATGGCTTTAACTTGGTTTCCGTGTAGCCCCACTTGACTCAACGGTTCGCAGAACAACGCATGTGCTGACCTCAGCAGCACAGTCGGCGACAGCGAAAAATTTCAATTATGAAAAATTATGAAATGATTAGCTTGGTGCGCGTGCGCACTTTTATAACATTTTGATAGCACTGCGTGTGTCTGCGTGCGTGTTGGCTGTGCCCACAGCTCAATGACTTAATTATAAAGGTTTAATTAAACAAAGTTGTTGGTGCTCTTGCTTAGGTTCAACTCATTAAATTAAGGCTAAATTCAAATAAAAGCATTTTTACCTGTTTTGTTTTTTGGCCAATAAAAAGATGATCTAAGTAAAGATGAGAGAAATGAAAACAACTTAATTTGAATTAAGTTTGTAAAAATAAGAGCAGCAAAAAGAAACTTAAAACATATCATACTTCATGAACTAATTCGCAAGCAACAATAATGGCAAAGAAAATTTATGATTAGCTCTTAGTAAAATATAATAAATTTTCATAAATAAAACAAAGCAAACTTAACACTAAGATGTAAATTTGCTTTTGAAATTTACAAATTTTCAGCACAGTTTAGTTTTGCTTAAAAAACGAAAGACTTAAGAAACGAACTTTTTGTGTGCCTAGCACAGAAGGAGCTGCTTAATTTATTATTTTATAATTTTCTTTTTAATGAAAAAACAAGTAAGGTACTTACATAGCTGCAGCATAAAAAATGATGATTTTTTTTTTTTTAATTTTTTGTTAATTTTTTTATTTTTTTCTTATAAAAGTATATGTTTCATTTATAAAAAGCAAAAAAAAAATTTCTCTAGAATGCTCTATCATCAGTTTTGGAATTTTTTTTTTCTTCTTCAAGCCATTGTTTTGCACAGCCAAAGTTTTAAAAAATATTTCTTTTGAACTGCCTTCTTGCTACGTTTTGTTTGCATTGCTGTTCCATGCTACTGATATTTGCATTTATACGGAAGTGATCATGCTGCGCAAGTCTATTATTCATTTTTAGGTTCTTGAGCAAACATTATATTGTGCAAACATGTCGCAGGACACAATCGCAAAACCCATTCATACAAGCGCACATGCAATGCATCCACTCATACTGTGTTGTATCTTCTAGCTTTTTGTTGTCACTTAGAGTGTCGCTGAGGCTGCTGCTTGCTTTTTGTTCATATTTTGTGAGCATCTTATTTGTGTTTAACTATTGATTGTTTTTTTTTTTCCAATATAAATGTGCCTTATCTGATGCTACAAAGTCATGCAACAAAATAAATTATAATCGAGCTAAAATAATGCGTTGCAAAAAGGCTAAGCCAAAAGGTGAGAACAATGCTGTCCATAGAAGAATTTTGAAGCTGTAGAAAACAAAAACTTACAAGAAAAGAAAAACCTTGGCGAGTTTGCTTTTTAAGTCTTTTGTTTGACAAAATATAAAAAGTTTTTATAAAGAAATTTTATTTTAGAAGTTTTATTTTTTATTAAGGACATCATGTTTATAACTAAATATATATATATATTAATATACTACGAACTATTCAGAATAAGTTGCCTAGCGAAGAATTCTCTACCTTGTTAATTTTTTTTTTTGCGAAAATATTGTTGAAATTGTGTTAGAAATCATTCGTAGCGTTTTTATTCTCCATGATCTTTTATTAAAAATGAAATTAAAACAAATAGTATTCTAGGTATTTTCCATTGTTAGCTACTACTTTTATGCATCTTTTGAGGAATAACTCCTCATCTTGAGATGCAATCACT
Organism: Pherbina coryleti; assembly: GCA_943735915.1. Classification (NCBI taxonomy): domain Eukaryota; kingdom Metazoa; phylum Arthropoda; class Insecta; order Diptera; family Sciomyzidae; genus Pherbina; species Pherbina coryleti. Next base: position 147,520,287 of record OX030949.1, on the reverse strand, counting down.
AATAGAACAATTTTTTGCAATCTTTATAAGAAGTGAGCTTCTACTCAGAGAAACCATGAAACCATGAGTCTTTAATGAAAGCAAGTGATTATTAGATGAAGAAATATCTGGAGATTATGATGAGTGGAATGGGATTTCACATTTGAGCGTTTTTTTAACATATTTAAGCCGGTTACAATGAGCAGACCAGCATTGACGTGTTGTCAAATCACTTTGTCGTGTCTTTGTTGTTAACTTTTTTTTTATATTTTTTATATTTTTTATATTTTTTATATTGACCCAGATATACCCATTGCTTGAGAATGATCTTTTTAAAAGTTCTTTTATATTATTTTGGAAGCAAATGAGAAATAAAAAACAGTGCAATCATAGGTTTTTAAAAATTTATTGAAAAAAGTGGTTTTTGAAGCCGTCCTATATATAGGTCACCAAACTTTAAGGCGTCACAACAACAAAACTAAAACACAGTAATGAAACGTTCATGCATATAACAATCTAGATACTCTTCATAAATATAAATTCAAACAAAATATAGTATTTATTCACTATTATTCACTTCACTTCACAACAAAAAAACGGTACTTTGATAAACGTGACGTATCATGTACACAAGTATTTTGGTGTACTATATATAGGTCATTGGGAATATTTGGGATAGCTAATATAGTATTGGAAACATACTGCGAAAATTTCTAGTTTCGAGTTATTTTTTTTTGCGAATTTTTTTTTAATTTTTTTTTTTTTCGTTGGCAAGTCGCCTGACAAAATCACTCCATATGCACTAGAGTGGAAAAAAAGAAATTTTTGCATGTTTAGTTTTTCTCTGCGTCATAACTTTTAACTGCGCCCAAGGGTTTAAATATTTCATTGCCAAACTTTTTTTTTCGAAATCCAAAAATAATAGGATCTAATCTTCATAAACGCATGATTTAACGAAGATTTTTGCTTTCATACATTTCGTTCCACTCTAATATGCACATATTTGGTATTGATTATATATTCTTTCAATCAAATTAGTAATTAAATGTCGTTTTTGTTATTTTTTTTTTCCAATTTTTTTTTTCTTCAATTAAATATACAGTAGAAACTTTTGACGTGACGAAGTTACGTTGTACTGCTCTAGTTTCCAAAAAAGTTGAAAAATGAATTTTTTAAAAATTCATCTGCGTTTCATTGAATTGTTACTCGCAGGGTATAAGAGCTATGATTAAAAAAAATAGTATGACCATAAAGGTTAATTCTTTGACTATATTAAAAAAACAAAAAAAAAAATTAATACGGCATAGGGACGTAGTGGGAGCTACGTAAGCAACTCAACTGAAATTTGTTACATGGAATTATTACTGGCTGAGTATTAGTGCTAGGATTAAAAATACGATACGCCAATAAAGGCCTACTAGAAGCCCTCACAAAAAATTAGACAAAATATTTCTGATGTCATGGGGACGATGAGAGAGCCGCTCAAAGATCAATAACGCAACATTTATGCAGCGGCGTTGCATTGAATTTTTACTCAATGAGTATATAACCTACGATAAAAGTTTAAAAAGGAAAATAAAGTTTTTATACATGGCTTTACGACAAAAATAAAAAAAAAATTCCGGCGTCGTCAGGTCGTGAATATAGCAGCTTATGTAACAGAAATGTAATATCGTTGCATGGTATTATTACTCACTCAGGAGGAGTGCTACAGTAAATTTTGTTTTACGACAGCAGGGATGTGGTATTACGCTTCACAACTAAACTACAAAAAAAATGTTGTTGTCATGATTTCAGGGATGCAATAACATAATGCAGTAAAAATACTACAACCATTAAAAAACGTTGCATGGATTTTTAACTCTGTGACTACTGGTGCAATGGTAAATTTTAAGGAACGAAAACAACGGTGAGGCCTTCGGGCATATGACAAAAATAAAAAAAAAATTTGACGGCGTGTCAAAAACCCTCAGACCATACATATCAAACCATATGCTTCACTTTTGCTGGATGAATTGAAATTAGAGCACAACCAATGGAGAAGCAAAAAAAAAACCAAAGAAAAGCACCAACTCCAAATCCAACAACAACTTCAACTCCAACACCAACACCAACATCAACACCAACACCAACACCAACACCAACACCAACACTAACACCAACACCAACACCAACACCAACACCAACACCAACACCAACACCAACACCAACACCAACACCAACACCAACACCAACACCAACACCAACACCAACACCAACACCAACACCAACACCAACACCAACACCAACACCAACACCAACACCAACACCAACACCAACACCAACACCAACACCAACACCAACACCAACACCAACACCAACACCAACACCAACACCAACACCAACACCAACACCAACACCAACACCAACACCAACACCAACACCAACACCAACACCAACACCAACACCAACACCAACACCAACACCAACACCAACACCAACACCAACACCAACACCAACACCAACACCAACACCAACACCAACACCAACACCAACACCAACACCAACATCAACATCAACATCAACATCAACATCAACATCAACATTAACATCAACATCAACATCAACATCAACATCAACATCAACATCAACATCAACATCAACACCAACACCAACAGCAACACCAACACCAACACCAACATCAACATCAACATCAACACCAACACCAACACCAACACCAACACCAACACCAACACCAACACCAACACCAACACCAACACCAACATCAACACCAACACCAACACCAACACCAACACCAACACCAACACCAACACCAACACCAACACCAACACCAACACCAACACCAACACCAACACCAACACCAACACCAACACCAACACCAACACCAACACCAACACCAACACCAACACCAACACCAACACCAACACCAACACCAACACCAACACCAACACCAACACCAACACCAACACCAACACCAACATCAACATCAACATCAACATCAACATCAACATCAACATCAACACCAACATCAACACCAACACCAACACCAACACCAACACCCACACCAACACCAACACCAACACCAACACCAACACCAACACCAACACCAACATCAACATCAACATCAACATCAACACCGACATCAACATCAACATCAACATCAACATCAACATCAACATCAACATCAACATCAACATCAACATCAACATCAACATCAACATCAACATCAACATCAACATCAACATCAACATCAACATCAACATCAACATCAACATCAACATCAACATCAACATCAACATCAACATCAACATCAACATCAACATCAACATCAACATCAACATCAACATCACATCAACATCAACATCAACACCAACACCAACACCAACACCAACACCAACACCAACACCAACACCAACACCAACACCAACACCAACACCAACACCAACACCAACATCAACATCAACATCAACACCAACATCAACATCAGTACAACATCAAAATCAACATCAACATCAACATCAACATCAACATCAACATCAACATCAACATCAACATCAACATCAACATCAACATCAACATCAACATCAACATTAACATCAACATCAACATCAACATCAACATCAACATCAAGATCAACATCAACATCAACATCAACATCAACATCAACATCAACATCTACATCAACATCAACATCAACATCAACATCAACATCAACATCAACATCAACATCAACATCAACATCAACATCAATATCAACATCACATCAACATCAACATCAACACCAACACCAACACCAACACCAACACCAATACCAACACCAACACCAACACCAACACCAACACCAACATCAACATCAACATCAACACCAACATCAACATCAGTACAACATCAAAATCAACATCAACATCAACATCAACATCAACATCAACATCAACATCAACATCAACATCAACATCAACATCAACATCAACATCAACATCAACATCAACATCAACATCAACATCAACATCAACATTAACATCAGCATCAACATCAACATCAACATCAACATCAAGATCAATATCAACATCAACATCAACATCAACATCAACATCAACATCTACATCAACATCAACATCAACATCAACATCAACATCAACATCAACATCAACATCAACATCAACATCAACATCAACATCAACATCAATATCAACAACAAGAAACTTCGTCACTTCAAAACCTACGGGTGTGTCCACGGCACAGCCAACTCTTTTTTTTACTTAATTATGTACCTACTATTTACAACAGTAGAATGTCTTTTGTTCTATTTATATTAATAATAATTATATTCAACAACTGCAACTCTTTAAGTTATTGTCTATTTAATTTATAAAATTATTAAAAGTGTCACTAAGCAAGTTTGTTGCTTAAGTCTTTTGTTTCGATTGTTCAGCCTATACAACTTATTTATATATGCAACGCCATTAATGAAACACATAAACTTAATGTAGCATTGATGTTTTTTTTAATTATTTTTCTCATAAAGTGTTGGTAAAATACGCAGCTGTTTATTTGCAACAAGAACAAGAACAAGAACGCAACACGCAAATTGCAACAAATTTTCAGAATTTATAGCTTAAGAATGCGTTAACTGCAGAGCAGCAGCTAGTGGAAGACTGGACACAAAGTCATGCGACAATTGCCACAACAAAATAAAACAAGATGATTCAATTATTGAAGAGGGTTGCGTGAAATTGTTGTTATCCTTGCAAAACTTGCCCTAAGAAAGAATTAAAACGCGCCTAATTAAACGCTATTATATATGATGATTTTTTGGTTTTTTTAATTTTCTGAGTTATTTTTTAAAAATGTTGCCAACATATGCAGTCACATACTAACAGCTAAATCAATTAACGCCTCTGTGTATTGTTCTTAATGTTTAATACTAACAACAATGCAGCAGCAGCAGAACAACTGTTCTTGACTTTCATTCATGAAACGTACGTAGTGGCTGTCAATTGCAGTTAGCTTTTGTAGTAAAATAAGAGAGAAAAACGAATGAAATGATATAAAAATTGTTCCCTAAGGATATTTATGTTGGCAATGCAACAAGTACAGCGAATAACAATCAAGCAAGCAGCAGAAGTTGTGCTTTTTTCGATTTTTTTATATGTTATGTTGTTATTTATTGTTGCTACATGCGTGTGGTTTGCCAAACAGGTTTTCGAGCGCGTGTACGTGTCCTTGTTGTGACTGTTTTAGTTTTTATTTTATTTTTATTTTTTTTTTGTTTTTCAATGAACATTGTATTATGCAACATTTTATTGTTGCCCGTGCTGCGTAAGTGCAACCTAGGGTGCAAACGGAAGAAGGAACACCTTGTCGTGGTTGATATTATTTTGGTAGAAAATAATTTATTAGTTTAAATTTTTGACATTCAGCGTGTCGGCGGCGACATTTTCTTTTATTGCCGCATCAAATTTTGACAGTTGCAGGTTGTTGTCACTGCAGTCTATAGAGCTGAGTGAAAGAAAGGTGGTGTTTGCAGCAATTAAAGCTGCGCAGAGCACGATGTCGAATGACGTTAATTGTCGACACTGCAAGGACAGAGCAGCCGGCTGCAATATTTGTAGCAAATGTTATAAATTTTAGGCTTCAGTTAAAAAATAAATGAGAAAAACAAAAGACTTAAGCAACGAACATCACAGCGCATAGCAGTTTGTAATGTTCAGCACTTGTTTTTATATTATCACCATACTTAACTCCAAAAAACTCCAATGCAGCTCATTATAATGCATTTTAAATATCCTTTAGATCCTTCTGCATAATTTCATTTTATTGCTTCCTGCTATCGACTTCAAGCAACTTAACTTTCTTTTTCATAATAAATTCATGCCTTATATTTTTTTAACACTGTTTATTTTTTGAAACAGCATACATTCAGCTTTAAGTAAATGTTGAAAAAAAAACTTTCTTCACTCTCTTCATAAACCATATCCTGGCTTGTTGTTATTTATGCACTGCTTAGTAATTATATTGTTTCCCCCAAATAAAAGTTGTGCAAATTGCATGTAGTTCCAAGGAAACAACATTTACTTGAACTACGCCAAGCAGGGAGTAGCCGATAAATTACAACAACAAGCAAAATAACAAAATAATAAGCTACAAGAAGTAATTTAAGAAATTGTATACATCTTGCACAACAGGATATGCAGCAATCATGCATAAAATTAAAATTGTTACTCATATCCTTGTTGTATCTCTAAATATCATCAAAGATACGTTCAAGTGTTGGATCATATGCTTTGAAAGTTTTTTTTAGAATTCAATATTATTGTATAAAGCAATTTTACCTCTTCACTCTTAACAATTGAAGCGTGAGAGTAACTGACAGCTGTTGAAATTTAAAAACTATTCATAATTGTTTCATTGTTTTTGAAATTTACTGAAAATATTAAAACAACAATAAAACAAAATAGGTCCAGGTTCAATTTTAATTGATTTAAGCGAAATAGCAAAAAAACAGAAATTTAAGGATCGTAATGCAATGCTTGCACAGGTGTACAACAAGCATTTACTGCTGGGTAATGGAGTAAAATAGAAAAAGTGTCACCATTACTATTTTTTTTTTTGCTATTGTTTAGAGTCACCCACATGCAGTGTGCAGCATAAAACTACCTGTCAATGCTGCAGGTGAGTGTCAGCAAATGTTCTCATGCTTGTTGGTTTGTTTTGTTCAAATTCAATATGAAAATAAAATTATTTTTAATGCTATTTGTAATTGTATCCTAGTCGAAGATATTTTACATTCTATTGAATAAATGGCATGGGAAATATATTTTCTGTTATTTTAAAAGAGAATGCGTATGTTTCGAACCTGGTACTTCTATGTTTTACAAACAGCTCTTTTTTAAACAAAAAATTGTCTTGGTTTGAACTTAAAATTTTGCAGTTTTAGCAGAATTTTAACCCTTATCCTGTATTCATGGGTCAAAATTGCCCAAAATGTGTTTAACATTGAATATTTTTGCACCTGCTATATATATTTGAATGAAATTTCTTGACAATTATTTTTTCATAAAACTAAAATGAAAAAAATATTTATTTGTTCCATTACTTTCATTTAGTACGGCTGGGCAAAAAAAGTTCCACAAGCTGTACATTAGCTATGGAATAGTGACATTTGGAAATTCTTAATATTGGTATTTTGATACGCTGGGACCTTTTATTTTTTGAGGTTTGATAAAAAAATACATGATCCAAAAAATCAGAGGGATGGGAGGGGGTAAATGGCGTCGCATCAAGGTCAAAGTTGAAAAATTTAAGAGATTTTCAGACAAATCAGCCTGCAGATGCTGAGGAGTTACCGATAGAGCAGTGGTTTGTATGACTAACCCTCATTATTTTTTTATCCCCAAAATTTTTAAATATACTTACCCCCTTTCTCTACCCCTTTGGGGGATTTCCATACAAAAGTGTCGTTTTTATGAAATTTATATCCAAGCCTCCCACTGCTACCAGAATGCCCCTAGAGGATTCATGTTTGTGCCCAAGCCCCATTTATTTGTTCTCAGAAACATTTCTTCTAAAGAAACTAACCCCCTATCTCCCCTATACAAAATTGACTTTCTTGACGGAATTTGACTCTGGCTGCCAAAAGAGAATTCTAAGAGAATTTATTTGTATCACCGACCCCCATTTATTTATTCTCACCAACATTTCTTTTGAATATACTAACCCCTTATCTTCATCCCTTAAGGGGTCCCCTGTACAAAATTGACTTTCTTACAGAATTTCGGCCTGTCGACCCTCAACCTTGCTTGGACCGCCTTGCTACCAATCCACATTAATTTTTCACACTTAGTTTTTTTCAACTTACCTCCTTACTGCTCCCTCTTGGAGGTTTTCTAAGCAAATAAACGTTAAACCAACTTTTTTAATCATATTAATTCAGTTTTATTATGTGAAGGATATTCTTTGCGGTTGGCGCTGACGACCTGAAGTAAAAATTGTTTTTCTTCTCATTTCGACATAGCACGTTGTTATATTCCTCTATTATATATTATATTCATATACATGTAATTTACACACAATCTCTTGCGCCTGCTGGTAGTCTCCACGCTCTACCCAAGTCTCTTGTTCGGAATATATGAAGTCTGTATGCAGTTTGAAGCGTTTAAAAATTTTGATGTCTCAGACGTGACGAAATGACTTAAATCTTTTGAACTCCTTGATGTAAATGGTTTTGTGGACACGGGCAGGACACGTCAACATCATTCTTTTCGTCAGATGATGACTCGCTCTCCTCCTCAGAAACTAAGTCCTTGCTTTCATCTTTATCCATATCAAACGCACGAATTGCTTCAGTCATTTTCCGTTTGATGTCGTAGGAGACGCTTGGATCGAATAAAGCAAGAGCCACAGCTTCGCCACTGAGATACCAAAGATGTCCACAGAACTTTGCAATCAATTTATTTGAAACAATCTGGTCAATTAAAGTATACCCAGCAGCCTTATTCAAAAAATCTAAATCTTGATTGGGTGCTTCTATAGCTCTAGTGTTGCAAAACCAAGCTTTCACGTAAAGTATGACTATAAAAAGACAAACATCGCGAAGCCCGCATAGTTCTCTTTCGGCCAGGCAAAAATTATTCCGATATAAAAATATTATTTGGCAGTATATGGCCTTTGTCATCCATCGAGCATGACTGATGGCTCCTGGTGGCCTGATACGGTAATTGAGAATGTTTTTGCCAAGGAACAAGATAACAATATCGAGGAACTCCTTGTTGTCTGTTCTGGGGTGCTTTTCATTCAGTTGAGCCAAAGAAAAATTACTTTGTTTGAAGTTGGACATGAACAGGAATTTTCGCAGCGACTATATCGTCGTCAATATCAGGACTAAAGATTTTGTCTTTTAAATTATCCCAATCATCTTTGAAACGTAAAAACAAAGGAACTCCTGGGCCAGAAGTTTTAACAAATGCTGTTTGCAAAACATATTAATATTTGCAAAACAAAATTTATTTGCAATACCCATTCCGAAACAACGATTTATTGCTTAAAAACCATTTAAGAAATTTAAGATTTATAATCCATTTCATTTTCATTCAATAAAAATAATATATGATCTTTTTAAGACTTTTTTCATATATTGGGTAAAATTTACCCACTAATGTCATATGCGCTTTTTTTTAAAAAATAGAGGATACGGGTTAAACATTTATAGGTTTTTTATCGATTTTAGGGGCGAGGTATGTTTATTAAACTTATTTCGAAAGCGTCACAAAAAGTTCATTGATTTCAAATACAAATTTAAATACGATGCCATGAGAGCTTTTCATACCAAGCCATGAGATTTTTTTATTTTTAATTTTTTTTTTTTTAATATGTTGCACCACTATACAGAGCCTTAACCAGAATTGACGTTGGTAAGTTTTAATCCCAATATCTTCTCGTTGCTACATGCCTGCCTCTAAAAGACCTTACTTGTTTTCAGAATTTTAAATCTGCCCGATTCCCTCTTTTCAAATTATGGGCTTTATAAAATTGACTAAAACAAAGCGGTTTTTAAGAAATTTTTAAAAAAAATGAGGTAAATGGCGATTCATAATGAAAATAGTATAGTCCTAGGCATGGCTTGAATTGTTATTAAGATATTTTTACAAAACAAATTTTAATACTAAAAATTAATTCAGCCTCGAATTTTAATATTACCTTTAAATCTTTAAAAATGTCTTATAATATATTGAAAATAATATTTGAAGTGGTCTGCAGTAGATACGATTTCTATCTCATAAGTGCTTATATCACGCTGCTACTTATATTTTGGGATCAATAAACGATAATGTCATTCCAATGAAACTGATTTTTTTTTTTTGTTTTATAACATTTTTCTTCAGCTTCACTACATCTGTCTGTTCCGTAAAATCTTGAAAATCAGAACTGGATGACAACACAATATTAACTTATTTTTTTGTCTGTACGTTTATTTGTTTTATACATACTAATAATCAAACAAAATAAGTGAAAAGCTCATTGACATTTGGAATTTAAAAAAATTCACAACTGAAGGGAATTTATTACCTCATTATGAAAATATTTTTGTGTGAGTTCTGTAGCTCAGAGCGTAAAGCGATCGCTTTTTAAACGCAAGGTAGTGACTTCGAGCCTCGACAATGTTTACGAATTTTTTGTTTTTTTAAAAATAAATTAAAATTTTACAAAATTCACCACAGAAGGTGGAAAAAAATGATAAAAAGTAGTTTGTTTGATTTATTGCTATTTAGATGATGTCTTTTAATGGTTTTTGTAGCTCAGAGCGCACGGCGATTGCTTTATAATTGTGAGGTTGAAAGTTCGAGCCTCGACAAAGTCAATGATTTTCTTCAGATTGTTTTTTTTTTGCCTTATATTTTTGAAACCATTTCGGGTTTTAAAATAACTTTTGTGCTGATAAAAACATAAAACTTTCAAAATGTATTGTTAAATTTTACACAAGACTAAAAACCAGAAAATAATAATTTAAGTAAAAAAAATTTTTAATACACCACGTTTTAAAAACGAACTAAAACGTATAATATATACACACGTTGTGGTGTACATGTACTTATCGTGTTGTTTTACAGTGCTTTTAAATTATATTCCAGCAATAAGGAAATGGATCTAACACGTGAACATTTTCGTGTGATTATGTTTTGCAATTTTCGACGAAAATCATCTCAACAAGAGTGGATCAATGAACTCAATTTGACTTTTGGCGATGAAGCACCATCAAAACCCTCTGCGTATCGGTGATCCACAGAATTCAAGCGGGTCGTACTTCGCTCACTGATGAATTTCATGAAAATTCGCATCCAAAATTTGTTGATTTTGTGCCTTGATCGTCATGTAACACACCATGAGATTGAGACATCCCTGGGCATTAATTCCATCAGCATACAAACCATTTTACATGAACACATAGTTCTGAAAAACACGTTGGATTCCACATAATTTGACAATCGCTCAAAAAAAGGTTCGTGTCGATTGGTGTAAAGAAACGCTCTGAAAATACAACCGCGTTGTTTCAAAAGACGTTTATAAAATTGTGACTAGTGACGAATCATAGATCTATGCTTAAAAGTCTGAAAGAAAACAGAAGTCGACTGTAAATGTTGACCATCTAGTGGTTTCTTTTTAAATCATAGGTTATTTTGACACTGACAGCTGTTTCCCGCTCGAAATTTTGACATAATGTCATTATCATACCTCCGCGGAAATAAATGAGTTGCTTTATGCTTGAACAATGTTGGGAAATTTTGGAAACTTATGTCCAAAGTCAGTGCTTTGTAGTCCAAACAGTGCGTTATTTCAAAAGAAGTTTTGGCAGAAATGAACCACCCACCGCGCCTGCTGTACGCAAGTTTGTGCAAAAGATTCATGAGACTGGTATGCTAGTGGACAACACTCATGGTCCCCGTCGTCGTACGGTGCGCACAGAGGAGAATGTGGCTGCTGTAGCCGAGAGTGTGAGACTCATTTCACGAGGCTGGGAACAACGTTTCGGTCAACGGTGGGCGTTACAGAACCATGTTAACCGACTTTTTGAAGTGAAACTTCCTTAGCCGTGATGAGGAGTAAGACCGATGAATCAATTCGCCGATGAAATACTTCGCCGTGAAATGCTTCGGCGTATTTTTAACATACTGTTACGCAAAATTAATTAAATATAGGACACAGTAGCTTTTCAACTGCATAGTTCAAACATCGAGTAATTATAATATTTCCATAAAAATTCGAAGCATATGGAGCATGTCCTTGATATTCACATTGAAAACATCAACCTTAAACAAAAAATCGAAAAACTGACTGCTGCTAAGTAACAGAGTTGTAACATAATGTACAACATTTTAACGTATATTTACTTTTGAGAGTAACAAAAGAGTACACAGAATATATTTCTGTATTGCATTTATTTTCCTTATATCTTTATGTTTTCAATACAAAGTTCTTCATATCACAAAGTTTTATGATACATATTAGCCCTCTCCAACCTCTCCCTCTCCCTTAAAACCAAACTGTTCAGGTTTAGGAAATAAATATACTAAAATCATAAAATTTGTTTGGGAGCCCCCCTAAAGAGTGGTCGGAGGGAATAGGTCCCCAATGGAAAACTGTCCCTTTTGCAAAAGTAATGGGGGTCGGTCATGCATATTAACCCTCTTCAGCCCTCCCTTAAAGCCCCCCTGCTCAGGTGTAGGGAATAAATATACAAAAAATCATAAAATTTGTATGGGACCCCCCTAAGGAGTGATCGCATTGAAAAGCTCCCCAAGGAAAAATGTCCCTTTTGCAAAAGTAATGGGGGTCGGTCATGCATTTTAACACTCTCCAGCCATGGCCATTTTAACCCTAAAAGAACCTTGATCGAGCTCTTCATGATCACTTGTGTTGTGCGTATTTCTAAATCTTTGTACGCAAATGATCGAGAACTGAACCTACTAGTTTTAGGTCGTCTACGAACGACTAATTTTCATTTTCTCGAAACAAGTGGTATGCCATGATCGAAACAAGTGGTATTCAGACGGACCGCGAGGACCGTGGCTTAAATGCCAACTGACAAAGAACATTTTTACAATTGAAAGTAATTTTTCTGATTGGACATCCCCTCTTTACAGCTAATGGTAAATTGCAGAGAGTAAGAAGCTTTACATGACATTTACTTACTCTCTGCAATTTACCATTAGCTGTAGAGTAAACCTCTGCACAAATGCACTAATTTTTTCCACAACAGTAGATCCAACAGTGCAGAGTTCAGATCTTGACAGAACTCTTTTATTCAAGCAGAGCGTATCCAAGTCATTTAATGATAACAAACGAACACTGCAGAGCACTCGTTAGCTTCAAATCAAAACATGTTTTCGGTTTGCTTTAACAGAACAATTACTAACAACAAAAAATGCATCAATCACACTTAACACAACAGAACCTTGGCGAAGTAAATATTTCTACCATTGGCAAATAGAAATTTTATTTTTACGAATTCGATGTTTGGGCGAACACTAGGTCAAACTAGGTCGCTGAGTCCGAAATCGTTGTCAGTATTTTAAAATTATAAAATTTTTAACAAAAGGGTTGCCACCTTATAATGTATTTTTTACTAGTTTTAAACATTGTAAAACAGTTTAAGGCGGGTCACTGTTTTCGAATCTGATGTCAGAATTTTAAAATTAAAGATATCTGAAAGGGTTGCCACTTAATTTTAGTTTATTTTTTGAATTCGGTGCTGGGGCGAACACTAGATAAAATGGGTCGCTGAACCCGAATCCGTTGTCAGAATTTCAAAATTATAAAATTTTTAACCCTATAGGGTATAATTATTTAGATCGGAGCCACAACCATTTGTCAAATCCCCATCCCAGTACCCTACTTCCCATATTCTACTTTCTAGTAGAAGGATATCACCAAGTAAGAACTCCATACATATTGAGTTTCATTGTTATACGGCATTTACTTCCGAAGCTATTCAAAGACAGCATAACTCCAAGCGTTCTGCTGTTGTGTACATAACAACATAACTTTCTAGTCAGTGCATACTTCTTTTTCGAATCGTGCCTAACATTGCTTTGGTTTTAGTTTGTTCTTGTTCTGCTCAAGCGACGAGTGCTCTTTGTAGTGTTAGGCTTGATTTCATTGATGAGAGCAAAACATAGCAAAAGCTTGCACTACAAACGAGTGCTTTGAAACGCATTTCAAGCGCACTCGTGCAGAGGTTTACTGTAGAGAGGTCACGTCCGATCATAAATATTACTTTCAATTGTAAAAATGTTCTTTGTCAGCTGGGATTCGAACCACAGACCTCGTGGTCCGTCTGAATACCACTTGTTTCGATCATGGCCTGTCTGGACAGAGGCTCACTTCTTAAGAAGATTACAAAAATTTAGTGGATTCTTGACATATAGGAATAGAATTGCATTTGAGGACGAGGCGTTCTTCGATGTGGTATTCGCCTCCTGCTCTTGAAAGAAGGGAAAAAGTAGAAACTAACGATCGACAATACTTTGAATGCTATGTTTTTTCAATTTCATTCCAAATAAAGGATATTTTTTCATAAAGCAAAAACCACGAATTAACTCCAACACCCAATAACACAGCTTTTTTAGTCATGAGTATTTATAATTCTGCTTTGGTTTAAAAGAATGTTGTGTAGAATAGTTGTTGAAGTTAAATATGTGTCAGGAAATTATGGAAGTTCCAGAAGACTTTTTTTTTTCAAAATTCATTAGCCTCTAACTCAACATGTTGTTTTTCAAACAAAATATGTGAAATTTTTTAAAAATTTTAAAAATCATCACGCAGAACTTTTTGTAGCTAACTTATTTGTCACTTAAAATCGTTGACAGTTCAAAGCTGTTAAAACAAATCAAACTTTTACAGGATAAGCTATAAAACTACCTATCATATATTTTATTTAATCGACCATTGAGTAGCAATTAAAGTCAATTGATCAGCTTATAAGAATGCAATTAAGATAGCGTGTCTAAAGCTACCATTGCATGGGCTTAAAACTAACAACCGTGATAATATTAGTCTCGTAAAATACCAAAAAGTAAGCAACACAGCAGCAGCTGAGCAGAAATTAATTCAACTGGTACTAATACAAGTTAGCAAAAATTGGTAGCAAAAATAATTTGCACCAGCCAAAAAATAGATATGTAATCAAAAATGTTCATTCCAAACCCTCGTTGCCACGCACACATTAGATGCATGTCTAAAAAAATAAAGCGGTAATTTTTTAATTAACAGCGAAGACACTGCATCTGCGCGGTATTAACTACCATCTTTTGATGGTATCCATGACTTTAATTCTCACTTCAAGTCAACTTTATTTTGGCTTAATTTTGTATCATTGCTTTACTTTTTTCCTCATGCTTCTCAGTCTTCTTCATTATCTCTTGGATATTTTATTAATTTTGTCCCAAATTTGCAGCTGATGAGTATGAGTTGTCGCAGCGTGTCGACCTGACAACCGTGACGGTAACTGTTGTCCAAATTATTGTTTTCTTTCTTCTTTCCTTTTTTATACACTCTACAAATGTGTGTCCATAATTTTCATAAACCATAAAATTCAGGTGATCGTCAAATAAACAGGTGAAATGATTTTCTTTACCTCGTTGTTACTGGCCTGCTCCCGCTCTATTGCGTGCTAGCAACAAATTTCGAAGGGGGTTAATTTGTGGATGTACACGTTGTTTGATGTGTCAGTTGAAATAACTCGTAATGTAATATTATTCCGATGATACGAGGATTGCCTTTTAAGTCTTGCGCCTAGCAATGAAAAAACAGTGGTTAATCAGTGAAAATTTATTTTTATTGTTTTTCAGAGTATTCTCCAAAATGATCAATACACTTTTGTATTCGTTTGAACTAATTATCGAAACAGTTTTGCAACGCTGAAGTTGGTAACTACGAAACCATGTTTTTCGAAGGCCTAAATGGCCTGTTCGAGCGTTGAAAAAGACTCGCCGCGCATTTTATTTCTTAATGTGAGGGAACAAGAAGAAGTCATTGGGTGTCAAGTCGGGACAGTAAGGCGGATGACCCATCAATTCCATATTGTAAGTGCTCAAAAACTTTTTTGTTTGAGCTGATGTGAGGATGATCTTCCTTCGGTGGTTTGTTTTCCTCAACTCCCAAAGACTTCCGGCAAAGAACTGGCTGTATACTAGAGTGAAACAAAATGTATGGAAGCAAAAAATCCTCATGGGCTTCATATATTTTTGAAAACTACGCTTAAAAAAATTAATTTCTGCATCTTTAGTTTTCTTCTGCGACATAACTTTTGACTGCGCCCAAGGGTTTATATATTTCATTGTCAGACTTTTTTTCTGATATCCAAAAAAATGAAGAGCTAATTTTTTTGATGCAAACCTCTTCATTTACTCATTTATAACAACTTGTCATGTATGCGCTAGAAGAAATTCAGGTTCAAAGATCACCAAAATCGGTCATTTGCTTATATCTCTGCTCTGCTCAAAGTTAATATGAAATTTCTACTTTGCGTTATTCAAACGTATCTTTTATGTTAAAACTGTTAAGAGCATTTTTGTAGAGAATTATATGATCTACAATTTTGTTCTGAGAATATTTTCTGTCATACAAAGAGGAGCGTAGATATAAGCGAATAACCAATTTCGGTGATCTTTGATCCTAAATATCTTCGAACGCATACATGGTATCATAATGATCTCTTGACAAGTTATCATTTATGCGTTAATGAAGAGGTTTGCATCAAAAAATTAGGAACTAATTTTCAAACTAAACGTTGGATTTTAAAAAACAAAAAAAAATAAGTCTGGCATGAAATATATAAACCCTCAGGCGCAGTCAAAAGTTTTGTCGCAGAAAAAAACTAAAAATGCAGAAATTTATTTCTTTACTCGTAGTTTTCAAAAATATATGAAGCTCATGAGGTTAAAAATTCGTTCCACTCTACTGTATACCATTCCATATTAACTATTAAGTCTCCGTTGCTCAAGTGATACAGTTGCGACTTTCGGTTGCGGATCGGTTTTTCTGTAAAAACTGACAACCATGTGCTTGGTTGTGATCCATCTACAGACAATTTTTGTCGAATTTTGCTTACTTTTGAAGACCCAAACAGTGCATTTCTGCTTTTTTTCGACCTCGAAGGCATAGATCTATGATTCTTGTCCTATGAGGATGTCGTACATGTGTTTCGAACCGCACCCGTTGTATTTTTTCAGCATTTTTTTGTACCAATCGACACGAACCTTTTTTTGAGCAACGTCAATTTATGGTGTATTCAACGGAAAAAAAGCTACCTGACACCAAAATACTCATGTAATATGAACTGTATGTTAATCCCACTAATGCCCAATGATGACTTCATCTCACAGTATGCCACAGGCTGGTCTGCTTCCAACAGTTCACTCACAGCATCGATTTTTTTCAGCTATAAAAGCCGTTCTTGAACAACCTTCACAAAATTCTTCTTGAAGAGACCGACGACCACGCTCCAACTCATTAAACTAGCGTTTGACAGTCCTGGGATGTGGTGCTCAGTCACTAAAAGTCGAAAAAGTTTATCGATGCATTCTTTTCTTGTCAATCTACGTCGAAAGTCGTAAAAAATCATCACCCAAAAATGTTCACGTGTTTATTCAATTTTTTTGCTGAAATACAATTTTCAAGCCACTGTAAACAACACAATAAACTCTTATACACCAAAACGTTGTGAATACGTTTGTGTGAGAAAATGTCAAATTTTCGAATGGAGCTGTCAAAATCCATCTGTCAATACTAAATGTTGCCGAGGCGCAAGACTTAAAAGGTAGCCTACGTAACTCGACAATTGCGTTAATTGTTGTATTTTTGGCAAAGTTTCAAGTTTTTTTTTTTTTTTTGTTTTTTTGTAGTGACGTGTAGGTAACAGTTTTTTAATGTCCATATCTTAAGTCAATAGTTTCGATTTTTTTTTCTTTTAATTTATTAAATCGATTTTATTAAATTTCTTCATTTTAATCTCAAGCTGAATCTTTGCCATAATTATATCTTAAAAATTCGGAAAATTTCAAAATGTTAATTTAACCATTTGAAAGAATTCGAGGAACCTAAATATTTCTTTTTTGTTATTTATCATTTTATTTTTCTCTTATCTCTTTCATCACACTGTTTAATCAACCCTTTTTTACCACATCGCCGTATTTAAGTCTTCATTACTTCAAATATTGACTGCATCCGCAGAAATTGCAGGCTCTTTTTCGTTACGGTTCAATAATGTTGATATGAATTTGTGACAAGAATTCTTACACTGAAAAATAAATTGTATCAAACTTTTAGATTTCACCAAAACCAAGCCAAACAAGCGAATCAAATAAATGATTTGATGCATTTTATTTTGACGTGACGAAGTTACGTTATACTGCTCTAGTTTCCAAAAAAGTTGAAAAATGAATTTTTTAAAAATTCATCTGCGTTTCATTGAATTGTTACTCGCTGGGTATAAGAGCCATGATTAAAAAAATAAAATGACCGTAAAGGTTAATTCTTTGGCTATATTAAAAAAACAAAAAAAAAAATTTAATACGGCATAGGGACATAGTGGGAGCTGCGTAAGCAACGCAACTGAAAATTTGTTACATGGAATTATTACTCACTGAGTATTAGCGCTAGGATTAAAAATACAATACGCCAATAAAAGCCTACTGGAAGCCCTCACAACAAAATTAGACAAAAAATTTCTGACATCATGGGGACGCTGACAGAGCCGCTCAAAGATCGATAACGCATCATTCATGCAGCGGCGTTGCATTGAATTTTTACTCAATGAGTATATAACTTACAATAAAAGTTTAAAAAGAAAATAAAGTTTTTATACATGGCTTTACGACAAAAATAAAAAAAAAATTCCGGCGTCGTCAGGTCGTGAATATAGTAGCTTATGTAACAGAAATGTAATATCGTTGCATGGAATTATTACTCACTCAGGAGGAGTGCTACAGTAAATTTTGTTTTACTACAACAGGGATGTGTTATTACGCTTCACAACTAAATTACAAAAAAATTGTTGTCATGATTTCAGGGATGCAATCACATAATGCAGTAAAAATGCTACAGCCATGAAAAAACGTTGCATGGATTTTTAACTCTGTGACTACTGGTGCAACGGTAAATTTTAAGGAACGAAAACAAATGTGAGGTCTTCGGGCATACGACAAAAATAAAAAAAAAATTTGACGGCGTGTCAAAAACCCTCAGGGAACCGCCTAATGTGACGCATATGCATCACTTTTGCTGGATTAATTGAAATTAGAGCACAACCAATGGGGAAGCAAAAAAAAGCTAAACGAAAAGCACCAACTCCAAATCCAACAACAACTCCAACACCAATACCAACACCAACACCAACACCAACACCAACACCAACACCAACACCAACACCAACACCAACACCAACACCAACACCAACACCAACACCAACACTAACACCGACACCAACACCAACACCAACACCAACACCAACACCAACACCAACACCAACACCAACACCAACACCAACACCAACACCAACACCAACACCAACACCAACACCAACACCAACACCAACTCCAACACCAACACCAACACCAACTCCAACACCAATACCAACACCAACACCAACACCAACACCAACACCAACACCAACACCAACACTAACACCAACACCAACACCAACACTAACACCAACACCAACACCAACACCAACACCAACACCAACACCAACACTAACACCAACACCAACACCAACACTAACACCCACACCAACACCAACACTAACAACAACACCAACACCAACACCAACATCAACACCAACATCAACACCAACACCAACACCAACACCAACACCAACACCAACATTAACACCAACACCAACACCAACACCAACACCATTACCAACACCAACACCAACACCAACACCAACACCAACACCAACACCAACACCAATACCAACACCAACACCAACATCAACATCAACATCAACATCAACATCAACATCAGCATCAACATAACCATTAACATCAACATCAATATCAACATCAACATAACCATTAACATCAACATCAACATCAACATCAACATCAACATCAACATCAACATCAACATCAACATCAACATCAACATCAACATCAACATCAACATCAACATCAACATCAACATCAACATCAACATCAACATCAACATCAACATCAACATCAACATCAACATCAACATCAACATCAACATCAACATCAACATCAACATCAACATCAACATCAACATCAACATCAACATCAACATCAACATCAACATCAACATCAACATCAACATCAACATCAACATCAACATCAACATCAACATCAACATCAACATCAACATCAACATCAACATCAACATCAACATCAACATCAACATCAACATCAACATCAACATCAACATCAACATCAACATCAACATCAACATCAACATCAACATCAACATCAACATCAACATCAACATCAACATTAACATCAACATCAACATCAACATCAACATCAACACAACATCAACATCAACATCAACATCAACATCAACATCAGCATCAACATCAACATCAACATCAACATCATCAACATCAACATCCACATCAACATCAACATCAACATCAACATTAACAACAACAGCAAGAAACTTCGTCACGTCAAAACCTACGGGTGTGTCCAAGGCACAGCCAACTCTTTTTTTTTTCCAATTCTATCTTAACCAATTTTGATCAAATCCATTTCAGATTTGGCTCTATGTAAAATCCATGCGAAAATTTCCAGTATAAGCATCTTCAGGTGTCAAATTGACACAAAGGTCTAAACAGGTTTATTAGTTAATAACACATGGTCCAATAAGTCGCGAGACTAACTACTAGGTGGCACCTCTAACGAAATATCGATATAATATTTCGATAGTTCCAACCTTCAAACACTACGTGCAAACATTTCATGACAATCTAACGTTTAGTTCAGAAGTTGTAGTGATTTAAGTGACGTTACTGTTGATATTTTCAAACCAATGGATTCAAAGTAATTCCGGTTGTTGATTTATCACTGTTTTTTTATAGGAAAATACCGTTTTTTATAGCTGAGCAATGGCTTCAAAAGTGTTATTCGGACTCTGCTCCGTCAAAAGCAACCATTTGCCGATGGTATGCTGAGTTTAAACTTGGTCGTACAGACACAAATGATGCTGAACGTTCAGGACGCCCAAATAAGCCAGTTGTTCCACAAAACATAAAAAAGGACACAAAATGGTATTGGCTCACCGTAAAGTGAAGGTGCGAGAGCTAGCTGAGGCTCTGAAGATATCGAAAGGCAGTGTGGGAACAATATTATAGGAACATTTGTCTATGAGAAAGCTACTTTCCAAATGGGTGCCCCGTTTTCTCACACTGGACCAAAAACAACAATGTGTCGATGATTCGGAGAGCTATTTGGCACTGTTTACAAAGAATAAACATGCATTTTTGCGTCGGTATGTGACAATAGGTGAAACATGAATCCACCATTACACACTGGAATCAAAATGGTCGTCAGTGAGTTGAGAGCAACCGATGAAATCAGGCCAAAGCGACCAAAAAAACAACAGTCGCACAGTATCAGATTTTACAAAAATAGCTACACTTAATTCTGTAACTGGGAAACTAATTGAGATGTAGCATTGAAATTTTACATGTGGCTTAGCTTGGGGTAGATGCATGTTTTGTAAAAATATAAACAATCTGGAGGCACTGCCACGCCTACCTTCCATAGAAATGACGCATTTGAAAATAGGAAAAATCTCAATAAAATTCATTAACACAAAGCACTTGACTTGAATTTTGGTTTTGAAGCATTTCTTTCTTATATCCATTATTTAGCTGAAAATAAATTAAATCGTATGCAAGCTACGCCTACGTCCTATATAATGTTATGTGAAAAACCACGATAAAATTCACAATGAAAAAGTTTTCAACTTGAAATTTGCTACGTGCTTCTTTTTACTCAATACCCATGTTATAGTAGTAAAGACCTGAAAAAATAAGTTGACGACCACGCCCACTATGTTTGTATATAGAATTTTAAAAAGTCACCAAAAGTATAAAAATTAAAATTTTCAACATTAAAAAAAAAATATAAAATGCACTAAGTAATAACTTATTTAACAGAAGTATTTATATTTTTAAATATTTATATAGCCTTAGAACTAAAACGTAAAAATAAAAAATATAGAATTTAGACATCACATTATTTTTCAAAAATCGCGTTTTTACTCTTCTCGCGTTGGTCCACCTGCCATCCAAATTTGAGCAAAACCGCCTCGAAAACTCTTTTACTTTGTCATAATCGACTTAAGTTGGCGATCCGCGACTCCAATTTCCAAGAATATAGTCCAAAATTCGGTTGAACCTATCACTTCTTACAGTTGAATGCCACACTTCAAAAAGCTGAAGACGGGAAATGCCGGGACTCATTTTCAAGCTCGCTGCAACTGGGAGCACAATTTTTTTTTAAACACTAATGCACACAGGTTCCTCTTTATTCTGGTGCAAATTGGTTCCTTGGCAAGTGTCGGCAAAAAAAGATGCAGACTGCAATATTACTGTTTTGTTTAACAAAATTCATTAAAATAAGCTATTCAGCAAAAATTGTTCAAAATATAATTTACCACTATTTCTGCAAATATTTTTACAGTAATCGGTTCAGAATTATTTACACTTTTATTCACTATCAAAAACATTTCAAAAATTATTTCTCAAAATCGCTATATCACAGCCAACTTGTGGAACTATTAATGCACGCAACATATGTTTGTTTTTCAGTACTACATACCTGACATTCGTTGTATCGTTATGTTAGGGTATTCTTACACTATCACTACTAAATTGAAAATATGTTTTATTTAGACTTTCAACTTTCAATTAAAAAAGGTACTTTGGTGATTGGGAAAAATATTTTTTGGGGGTTTTGTGCAGCTATTATTAAAGAATCTGACACTGTGAGTCGGCTGGAAATATTATAGCATCTGTATTTGGAGATGCGCATGGAATTTTGTTCATCGACTTTCTCGAAAAGGGAAAAACAACCAACAGCGATTATTATATAGCGTTGTTGGAGCGTTTGAAGGATGAAATCGACAAAAAATCAGCCCGAATTGAATAAGAAAAAAATTATTTTTCACCAAGCCAATGCACCGTGTCACAAATCGATGAACACGATAGCGAAAATCCACGAATTGGGCTTCGAATTGCTTCCTCATGTACCGTATTCGCCAGATTTGGCCCCCAGCGACTACTGGCTCTTTGCTGACCTCAAAAAAATGCTTGCCGGCAAGAGATTTGGCTCCAATGGAGAGGTGATGGCTGAAACTGAAGCGTATTTTGAGGCGAAGCACAAATCGTTCTACAAAACCGGTATTGAAAAGTTACAAAAGCGGTGGAATGAATATATTGCCTTTGAAGGAGCCTATGTTGATAAATAAAGAAGAATATTTGCAAAAAAGAGTTTTTTTATTACTTACAGCCCTATTCTGGCAGCTTAACTAAGCTCACCACATCAACAAAATAGTTAATATTAACAAATTGTTAAGGTTTCATATTCTGGTGATAATTTGAAAGCTTCTTTCTTTACTATTTTGTTAATGACAGAAATCAACTTAACAACGAAAGATAGTTCAGTATTAAGCCAAATAAATGCTGTGTAAATAAAATAATATAAAAAAAATGGATGAATTCTTACTTTTTATTTCTTTTTAGCATTGATACTGAAGAAGATCAAAGAAAAAATAAATTTTAAAGACTGCAAAACACTCGAAAATTGCTTGGCTATTCAAAAAATTCATTTTGAAACTTAAAACAATTGAAAACAATTAGTAAATTATTTATTTCTTAACATTTTTCACCTTACTTGTAGAAAAACAAACATAAGCAATCAAAATAAGCAAGAAAAGAGCAATATAAAGAGTGATTTTTTAAGTGCCTGATAACTTTTTTTTTAAAAAAAACGCATAAAATTTGCAAAATCTCATCGGTTCTTTATTTGAAACGTTAGATTGGTCCATGACATTTACTTTTTGAAGATAATTTCATTTAAATGTTGACCGCGGCTGCGTCTTAGGTGGTCCATTCGGAAAGTCCAATTTTGGGCAACTTTTTCGAGCATTTCGGCCGGAATAGCCCGAATTTCTTCGGAAATGTTGTCTTCCAAAGCTGGAATAGTTGCTGGCTTATTTCTGTAGACTTTAGACTTGACGTAGCCCCACAAAAAATAGTCTAAAGGCGTCAAATCGCATGATCTTGGTGGCCAACTTACCGGTCCATTTCTTGAGATTAATTGTTCTCCGAAGTTTTCCCTCAAAATGGCCATAGAATCGCGAGATGTGTGGCATGTAGCGCCATCTTGTTGAAACCACATGTCAACCAAGTTCAGTTCTTCCATTTTTGGCAACAAAAAGTTTGTTAGCATCGAACGATAGCGATCACCATTCACCGTAACGTTGCGTCCAACAGCATCTTTTAAAAAAATACGGTCCAATGATTCCACCAGCGTACAAACCACACCAAACAGTGCATTTTTCGGGATGCATGGCCAGTTCTTGAACGGCTTCTGGTTGCTCTTCACTCCAAATGCGGCAATTTTGCTTATTTACGTAGCCATTCAACCAGAAATGAGCCTCATCGCTGAACAAAATTTGTCGATAAAACACATTTCGAACCGAACACTGATTTTGGTAATAAAATTCAATGATTTGCAAGCGTTGCTCGTTAGTAAGTCTATTCATGATGAAATGTCAAAGCATACTGAGCATCTTTCTCTTTGACACCATGTCTGAAATCCCACGTGATCTGTCAAATACTAATGCATGAAAATCATAACCTCAAAAAAATCACCCTTTAAAAACAGCTGACGCTTTATATCTAAGGCATTTACATTTTCACCATGCGTGGTGAACTTTAATAGCTTTTGAGAGCTTTCAAATTGTAAATGATTGGCCAGAATACGAACATTTACATTACATAACAAGAACATTAACAAGAGCTCCTTAACAATTCCTTGTTAAGTTAACAAGCAGAATAGGGCTGTCAGTCTCAGGGCTTATTGGAGCATGTGTTAATATTAGTCAACTACAGTTTCGAGTTGTCAGATTTAAAATAAAATTAAAATAATTTTTGCAATTTTTAAAAAAAAAATTACGATTCAACAAATTTTTCATGTTGGCAATCATATCACCTGTTTACAAATCATATTCTTTTGTAACTATTTTGAAATATTTGCGACAATTGATGGATTTTGTTTTCCTTCAACTTCCGAATCCGATGATAGTAAAAATGTTGCAATGCAATTTCACGGAGCACTTCTACCAAACAAATGATTGTGTATTATTTTGAATTCACCGTTCTATGTATGTCCAGGGCACGGTTGCCACTCGCCTATTTTTATTTCAATAATACAGTTTTATAACATTTATTATAATAATTCATTGGTGTATATTTATATACACCATACTTACACACACCATAGCTCGGCCTGCCGAACTTACTTCTCTAAAGATGTATTTTCGGCTTTCATGTTGCCTTTTAAGTCTTGAGCCTAATAATGAAAAAAGAGTGGTTAAAATGACTTTAATGGTTTTTCAAAGTATTCTCCAAGATGATCAATACACTTAAGCATTAGTTTGAACCAAATTTCGAAACCGTTTTGCAACTATGCAGTTGGTACTTTTGAAACCAGGTTTTTGAAGGCCTGTTCGGGCGTAGAAAAACGCTCGCCACTCATTAATGTGAGGGCACAAGATTATTTGTTAGGCCAATGACCCATCAATTCCAGATTTTGAGTGCTCAAAATCTCTTTTATTTGAGCTGATATGTGAACGTGAATGTGATATGGGAACTCGCATTATCTTGATGGAGGCTGTTGGTCTTTTTTCGGTGGTTGGTTTTCCTCAATTTTCCAAAGACGTTCGGCAAACAAATGGCTGTGTACCATTCAGCATTAACACTTTTGCGTTGATCAAGTGGTACAGTTGCAATATGACCGGTTTTTCTTAAAAAAAATAACAGGCTACCATTTGCTTGGATTTAATCCGTCCGCGTCTTGAAGAGAACAACGATCAAGCTCGAACTCATTGAACCAAATTTTTCAGTCGCTGGGTATGGTGCTTCAATATCAAAAATCAAACTTAGTTGATCGGTGTATCCTTTTTCTGTCCATCCACGTCGAAAAATCGTAAAAAAACATCGCTCAAAAATGTTCACGTTTTAATTCCATTTTTATGCCGAAATATTATTTTCAAAATACTGTAAACAATACAATAAGCGCACTTACATTAAAACTGTGTGAGTATGAATGTCAAATTTTCGAATGAAACTGCCCTAATTGATGATAATACCTTTGAAACGTGTGTTGATAATACAAAAAGATCCTATTATTAAATTTTTCAGTGTATATAACATAAGTTTAGTTCCTTACTTCCTTAGCAGCGATAATTCTCAACTTTCTCCCCCAAATTTTTGACAGTAACACACGCACTGTAGTTAAGCTACCGCTTAAGCTTCAATTACATCAGGTGTAATCCAAAAATATATTTCAACCAGGCAAACTCAAAAAGAAGAAGAGGAAAAAAAGAAACCTGAAGCCAATACTTGAAACCAACAATGTTTGTTTAGTGCACGGTACAGCTTAACGCTGTATTTTTGCGGCGTTTCGCGCAGGTGTAACTGTCTTAAATGGTTGCTAAAAGTGACCGCAATTTCAGTGTTGATTTTCAAAAAGTAATTTATTTAGGGGGAGGTAAAAAAACAAAGTAGCAGAACAAAAACTCGACAATATGTCGAAAACACGCAATTGAGTGATTAAGATTGAAAGAAAGCAAAAAATTATGAAATTTAACCAAATTAACAATATTTCTGGAGAAGTGTATTGCAAAAATATTGCTCCAATACAAAAATTATCAACTCAAGAGCTAATTAGGCTAATTAGCTGATGTATACATTTGTTTTTTTTTTTTTATTAAAGTTTATGCGCTCGAAAAAAACTACAAAAATAGAATAATTTGAATAAAAAAGTAGTTATCGTTTATTTTTATTTGTCAAGGAGAATTTATATCTATTTTTTATGTCGAAAATCTTAATTTTAAACATTTAAAAAAAAAAATTTTATTAAATCTTTCTATAAGGCCAAGAAAAAAAAAACAAAAAAAAATCACTTCCGGTCTATGCATATCTATTCCTGATCAAACCAGCAGATTTTTTTTCTTAAAACACAGCTGCAAAAACACTCGCCTGTTGCTTTTGCATTTAAATAAAAATAAAATCCTTGAAATTTTAAGGTGAATCCCTAATGATTTAAATACTTCCGGTTTCCCATGCATCTTTTTTGCAAGCTACACAAAACAAAAAAAAATGAAGAAAACGAAAAACACAACCCAGAATAAACAAAAATAGAGAATAGAAATAAATGCGAAACTTATTAAAGTGCATCTTCAGCGTGTACCTGTCACAGACAACAAAAACAACAACAGCAGCAGCGACAACCATGAATAAAGCAAAAAGGATGCGGAAGTTGAGCACAATCAAAACAACGGAAGAGCAGCGACAGCAACAACAACAGCATCAGTAGCATTAAAAGCAGCAACAGATGATCAGCGCTCTTCAAATGTGATCATATCTCAAATATTTGACAGCATCTCAAAGATAGATGCTTAAAAAATAATCGTAAACAACAAGCAGCAGCAGCAGCAACAAATCATACAACAGCATAACACAAAAAGGCAGAACATATGCCCCGAACACTCTGTTGTGTTTGCTTAGGTTGTTGTTGTTGTGTTATTGCTCTGTGGTTTTCTGAAAAATTAGAATATCTCAACTCATCGCAACACCCTTAAGATATTTTTTCGATTTTTTTCTGTTGCACATTTTAATATGAGATGTGCGTCCTTGCAACAGGATAGAAAAAAATTGTTATAACAACAATAAATTTATACTGTTTAAAAAAACAAAAAAAAAACAGCCATGGAAATAATTGTGTTAAAAAAAATAGATTTTAATATTCAAAAGGCTACAGGAAGCCAATCCTATGCACAGCGCAGCGTGACCTTGATGGAAAATCACATTTTTAAGGAATTTAGTCGTGATTCAGGCATAGTCAGAATTTGTCTTGAAATCAATTCATTTTTGCTTTTAAGGCAAAGAAATGCGGCTAAAGAAAGCTGCCCTGAAGATGTTGTTGCTGCCTGAGTTCTATGTTTTATTATTATTTTATTTATATCTTTTAAATCTTTCTTTTCGCCTTCTATTTTCATCGGCCTCTCCAACCCGATTTCTCTACTCAATACCTACTATTTCTTATTTTTTTCCTTTTATTTACCTCAATTCAGGGTTTTCTATATTGAAAGCTTATTATAATTCAAAGAAATGCACTGTAAATACGCGTATCTTAAGTTTAATATATATCTTCAATGAATAAAATAATAAAAAAATAAATAACTGGCCATTTCAGCCCTTGAAAGGACTTTGACCTAGCTTCTTATGATCAATTGTGTTGTGCGTGTTATTAAGTTTGTACACAATTGACCGAGAACCGGACCTACATGCTTAACGCCGACTCCGAACGGCGATGAACGGAATGTTCTCGTTCTCAAGAAGCTTTACATGGCATTTTGAATACTCTCTGAGGTTTGCCATTGTCTGCAGAGAGGAGGCGGCCGTACAGAAAAATAATTTTCTGTCGCTGCTGGGGTTCGAACCTGGGTCTCCAAAGTTCGTTGACATAGCGGCCACGTACTTTAACCAACTACGCCACGGACACCACCACCATCTTCAATGAATATCTTCCTAATAATTACAGTCGTGGTAGTTCCAAAGACAATCTTTATGTTCTAATTCGAATACTTAGCAAGCAGGCACATGGACTGCAGGTATGTCATCTTAACGCCCAAAGTCTAAACAATAAAATTGATGAGTTCCGGTATATTTTTGAAAACTCGAACATGGTTTCAGCCTTCTGTTCAAGATAGTGTCTTCAGTGTAAAGGGTTACAGATCATTTCGTGCGGATAGAGAGTCACATGCCGGTGGTGTTGCAATTTTTGTTAAAGACGGCATTACGTGCAAAATTGTTAGTAAATCAAACTCAGAAGATAACATTGAATTTCTTTTTGTTGACATTATTTATGGATTCAAAAAACTACTTGTTGGGACTGTCTACAGACCAAACCGTAATATAAACACAGACTATTTAATGCAAAAAATTGAATCACTGTTAAACAGTTATACTGACATTGTTATATGTGGCGATTTTAATTGTGATTTGTTAGTTGAAACCCACTTAGCGGAGGATATGTGTGTGCTAGGTCTCATGTCGCCAAACTACACTACACCCACTCATTTCTCAAAAAACTTTTTAACAAAAAAAAAACCGACTTCAAAATCACTACAAAGTAAAAAATAATTTTAAAGAACTTTTCCCATTCATTTCTTGGTCATATTTAAAAAGCTATTTATATGTATTATAATATTGGAAATCTTATCATTTTAATTTTTTTTATTTTGTTTTATTATCATCAATATATTGATTGCTTTATGTATTTAAAAGCTTTGAAGAAAAGGTTTTGTGTATAATTTTGCTTTTATGTGATACGTTTACTTTTATCCTAGCGCTATACAAGAAGTCCGTGCAACGATTTACATGTCATTAAATTGTTCTCTGAAAGGGCTCATTAACGAATAGTTTTGTTATTTGCATCGTTGGGACAAAAACTCCACCTTATTGTCGTTCTTTGTGAGTCATAAATATTTCTTAGTTGTGGGATCAAAGGTTTTGTCTCTTGACACCTATACTAGGCGAGTAACAATTCGATATAACGCTGAACGATTTTGGAAAAAAGTAAACTATTACTTGATTCAAAAAAATCTTTGTGTCTTTGAAATTTAAGAATGATCAAAATTTTCCTTTTGCACATTTCAAATATTTCATTATATTTCTAAACATTTCCATTATGAACTAGAAAGTTTGTGTTATTTGGGTGGACGGAATGTGTCGTAATGTGATTGCGTTCAAGGAATTTTTTTTTCCATGACGAAGATTCTTATCGTTCTTTTACAACTGTTCTTTGATGACTTGGAGTCATCTTTATGGCACCCACATGCGGAATTTTAAAATTGCATTTAAATGTTTTTCCCAGCTAAGCAAAAACTATCAAAACCGAATTCATGCTTCGAATAAATGCCATCATCATTGCACGGCATAAATCGCCAAATTGGCCAAAACAATATAAAACATGTACAAAAAATCATGTCTTGCAGGTAAAAAAGCACTTCAAATAAAATAACATGATTTCAAGAAACCAAAACGTAAAAACAATAAACAACCATTAAGTGCTGTCTGTTTTGAAACTTTCAAATTTGTGTTGATTTTATTTTTAGTTGTTGGTCGAAACGTGTGATGATTGCATTTTAATTAACAAATTAAAAATCAATGACAATCAATGATGGCGTTCAGAGAGAAACAGTTCCAGAGATCACGTATTTTAAATTTTATTTTGAAAAAAACGAAAAATACAAAAAAAAAAAAATAAACAAATAAAAAACAGAGACAAGCGACAGTCGACAATCGATCGTGAGATATAATGACAAAAAAAAAGTTAAAAAACAATTTCCACAAAAACCCAAATAAAAAGGAGTGAAAAATAACGAATAAATCGAACTCAATAAATCTTCATAAACTTGTCACGTTTCCAGTGCAACAAGCAGCCAATGAATTTTTCAACTTGAATTGTCGACATGCAGACAGCGCAGCGCAGTTAGGCGGACATTAAGACAGACAAATCACTGCTTGGACAGACTGCTCTGACCCACGAAGCGACTCATCCGCGATGGATTAACAATTATTTGTGAATAAAATAAATGCTTTATGATTACCAACTCCCTCGCATGCACACAATGACCACACCACAACCACAACAATCATGGCGCAAAATAGGCCCGTCTCTTAACAGTTCTTGTGCTACTGAAACACCCTGGTATTTTTTTTTTTAACTCCACTATAATCAATTCTCGAAAAAGTTTTCAAAACTCCAAAAAAGTCGAAAGTTGAATTTGTGAATTCGCTTATTTTGGGCATTATTTTGAGTGTTCTCACACGTTTAACACTGTCGACGCCACGCACTCTCCGCTGCATAAAAAATACTCCCTTCGTTCATGGCTGTCAATTTTTGTCTCATTGTCATGCAGGCGGCATTGAATTTGACTGTTTTTTTTTTATTTATTTTTGGTATTGTGTGGAGCTTTTTTTTTCTTTGTTGTCATTGGCAAGAAGTCGCTTTTTTATTAACGTCAGCTATTTAGAGCTGCTGTCATGTAGGCAGCCGTAACAGCAACAGCAACAGTGGCAACAAATCGTCGCCATTGATGAGCATATTGTCTGCATGTGATCTCTATTGAATGACTAATTGCCATCGAGCAGAGGTGGGCAACATTGTCGGGTGAAAACTTGCAAAAAGTATAAAAATTTTGTAAACAAAATATTTTTTGTCAGTTATTTTATCTTGAAAATTTTACTTCAAATTGACAAAGTCATTCTTTTAAATGTTATATCAGTGGTAATTGATCAATATGGTAATTTTAAGTTAATTTTTTTAGAAATAAAATCAGGAGGCAAATTAAAGTTTAACTCTTAAAAACCTGAATTATTTTCTTTTTTTTTCTTAGCTCAAAATATAGGCCGTTCATTTCGAAAATGGCGCAAGTCACTTTTTCAAAAAAAAAAAAACAAAAGAATCAAGTTAACCCTTAGCGGCCACACGGTGTAACTGTTACCCCAGACTCAGAAAATGTGAAATTAGAGATCTAAAACCTTTGAAATTGATACAAGTAACGACATCTGTTGGTGGTAGATAAGTATGAGATGTGATTCCATTACATAGGAAGCCGAAAAAACTCGTGGCGGCGCTTTGAGCATTCGATTTTTAGGTGTGGAGTAACCCCAGTATGGCTTTTCACTGTGATCAACTCAAGCTACTTAGATCCTACTTATACAGCCAAAATGCATATATGCAGAGAAAGTTACCCGAAAGTTTATTTTTGTTTATTTAGTTACTCAGGTAAAAGCGTTCTTGCGTTCAAAAACTGCATCAACATGTACTTTCCTTGGACCTTGAATTTGTCGAAAACAGACCAAAGGATTGAAAAAAGATTAAATTCAGCGTCCTCGAATTATGCTGATATGATATGTTTTCAGCTTGTTTGATATTTGGATCATCAAACAACTTGAGTGCATTCAAATTGCGTTTTGAATGTCTCGCCAATATACGAGCTACGAATGTGCCTTCTGCACAAAAATTAATGCGCGAATACATGCACCAATCGCTATGGAACGAATGTCATACAGTACGAGAGCTCGCGATTACGTCCATTCGCATCAAGGAAAGAATGCTAAATACACTGTTCAACAATTGTCCAAAAAAAAAAAAAACCCCGTGGGGTTTGACGACTTCGTTTAATATTTTCGAAGTCGCTGTAATCGAATATAAAGTCAGTTTTTTCGGGTCACACTAGGTTTTCGTACTACAGGGGAGGGAAATAGTAAAATTTTATTTTTCGTATTTTTACAGGGGAGGGAGTAAAAGGAAAATTTTTCCTTCGGGGATCTATTCTCTCCGATCCCTTCTTAGGGGGTGGCTCTCATACAAATTTTATGATTTTTCTATATTTATTCCTTACACCTTAACAGGGGACGTTAAGGGAGGGCCGGAGGGGGTTAATATGTATGACCGATCCCCATTACTTTTGCAAAAGGAAGATTTTTCTCTTTGGACCTATCCCTTTCTAACCTAACCACTCCCTACGAGGGCTCCCATACAAATTTTATGTTTCTTGTATATTTATTCCCTATACCTGAACAGGGGACTTTAAGAGAGGGCCGCATAGGGTTAATATGTCGACCACTCCTTACGGGCTTTCATACAAATTTCATGATTTTATGAAAAATTCATGCAGCAGCCTACATTTGGAAGATAAATTGTTCGCCTTTCGCCGAGGCGGGGCGAAAGCGATACTTTTGGAAGATATTTAGGCAATATTCCTTTTGTGCGAAAATAAAGCGATTCGCTATCGTTAATTCTGGGGAATAAATTTTTTTTTCAAAATTAAAACACCACAGTTTCGCCCTTTTTTCGTCTAGGCGAAGAAAAAGCGATATAATTGAGAAATTTTCAAAAAGTATCTGTTTATTTTATAACAACTTTAAGCATTGTTTTGTTTTACTTTTTGATATTTGGCTCATATCTCTTCTAGGCGATGAAAAGAAGAAGTCAGAAGTAAGAAAAAAACGAAGCAGTAAATATTTTCCCGTTAGCTCTTTTCATATTGAGTTATTTGTTTTTGAGTTCTTTGCGTCTTTTATTAGAACTGCGGTAAAGAAAGTGTTTGAAGATGATCTAGCAACAATGGTCACTTGGAAGGGGACCAGAGATAAGCCTAGTGCAGGCGATGTAATTGTATTGCAATTATTAAAGGTAAAATTTTTTATTGTGTAAACTATAATAAATATCGTGTTATAAATTAAAAATAAAATCTTGTTTATTTACAGATATGTGCCATCAAAAATATACCACGGAAGATAGATACATAGAATCCGTAGTGCAAAAGCATTTTAATCATGCCAGGGACACGCTTAATAAGCGCCGAAAAGTGATCCCCGAAAGTGAATCCATGTCACTGTTATCATTATATCTATTAATCTGATATTAATCTGTTAATCATTTAGTATAGTATAATATATGTTCATAGGTGTTTTAAATTCTATTACTATTGCATTAGTATTATACCGCGACTAATGCAATAGAAAGCCTTGGTTTGTAGAGCGAGGCTTTAAAACTCGGCAGACGAGCAATTAATGCCCTTTTTGAGTTCAGTAAAATGACAAGACAGGAAAGTTCTAGTATCAAACTGAGACTGATTTTTTATTTCAAATTTTCCAACTTATATACTAATTTACAAATTATCTGACACATCTTGCATTTCATTCGTATATCCAAAATGCCCAATGTAACATGGTGTTCAACCTTTTGTTCATGTTACAAATGCATTTAGTCATCAATTTTAAACAAATTGCATTTCCCCATTTATGATATTTGACATATCAAAAATAGAAAGAAATAAAAGAAATTTGATTTGCCATTGTCACCAATAAGTACGGTCAAGCACCTGAGCAATGAACTGCATGTGCAGCAAGTGAAATACTCATGTTTCACTTCGCTGTAGGTATTTGGGTATACGTATGAAATGTTAGCATTTCTTTACCATACGTGTGTGTCATAATGTTCATGTGTGTCATTGACATGAAAAACAATATTGGAAGAATTTCTTTTCTTGGTCATACATATTTTCGGTTATTTTTCTTACAAAAGTATTGTGTGATGTTTTTGTGGAAAAGTAAAATGATTGTACAATGAGTGTACACCACACCCTTACCCTTAAGATAAAATTTATGAGATTTTGAATAAATTTAAATCTGAATACAAATTAAGAGTATTGAATTTTTTTTTTTTTTTTTTTTTTTTTTTTTTTTTTTTTTTTTTTTTTTTTTGTATATAGTTAATGCATATAATATGTATTGTAAATGAGAATGTGTCTGATACGTTCTTATTTTATTTATATTAAGAATATATATATCTATTTTATTTTACAATTTTTTTTTTTTTTTTTTTTTTTTTTATACAATTTTAATGAGTTATTGTGGAATACTCTTTCTTTATTATTTATTTCTAATATTGAATTACAATTTTGTCTTTCCAGTATTCTATATGGACCAATGTAGGGACTCTGATTTTTCTTTCTACTTTCTAGTTTTACTAGTACTAAGTCTCCTATATCAAAAGAACTTTTTATAATATTTTTATCATATTCTAATTTCGATTTTTCTTTTGCTATATTTATTAAATTTTTAGCGTTATCTAATGCTCTCTTAATCCTAGTCCTAAGTTCGTTAGCATAATTTTCTAAATTATAAACTTTAGTATTAGTGCAAAGTGCGTCCGATGGCAGAGTTGGTAATTTGCCAAAAATCAACTGGTATGGAGAATAATTGTTGTTAACATGAGGTGTGGTATTATACGCAAATGTATAATAAGGTATCCACTTGTCCCATTCTAAATCTTCTGCAAAATTTAACATGTATTCATTTAGTACCCTGTGATTTCTTTCTAGCGTTCCTATAGATTGATGGTGATATGGTGCTGAGAATTTTTGATCTATATTTAATAATTTGCATACTTCATTCATTAAATCGTTTTTGAATTCAGTGCCTCTATCTGATTTTAATACTTTAAAACAACCATATTTCAAAATAAACTGTTCTACTAGAGTTTTAGCTATATTCTTTGCTTCCTTTGTTTCTATAGGGTATGCTACAACATATTTTGTTAGTTCGCACTGCATTGTTAATATATACCTATAATTGTTTGAAATTCTTAATGGTCCTACTGTATCTATTTCTATTATTTCAAAACTAGTACTTGGGGTTTCAGTGATATTCATTTCTTCCTTAATATGTTTCGTTTGCTTATTTCTTAAGCATTTATCGCAATTCACAACGTAATCTCTAACCATTTTTCTCATATTTTTCCAAACATATCTTTGTTTGAGTCTTAGTACAGTTTTTCGAATGCCTAAGTGTCCTGACAATGGTGAGCTATGGAATTCTTCGATCAATTTATTTTGTAATTTCTTACTTTTAATGTACTGCAAAGGTTTATACAAGATGATATTCAAGTTAAGGTTCTTATATTTTTTGGATTTTATCAATCTTTGGTATACCTCATCATAAATTCTTTTCATATATTCTATTGATATCAGTTTGAAAATTTCATCGTCGCTAGCTAATGCGAGATCTTTAATATTCTGCTTATGCATATAGATTATCAGCTTCTCTAGAAACAAAACGTATTTTGCAAGATCATCACTAATATTCATATGATAGCTATTATTTATACATTCAATGGTACCATTGCTTTTCGTATTTATACTGGTATTAATTATAAATTTCAATTTGTGCACATTTTTAATATCTTGTAATGAAGTACATTCCCATATATTCGTATATTTTTCGTTTTGAGATATGTCTTTCTTATCTGAGTTGTTTTCAGTTGTTTTACCCTTTGCATTCATTCCACGTGTAATTGCTAAGATTTTTGTTGGTTTGGTATAATAGTCTTCTATTGGAATCATGTTTTTCAGCATATCGGAATCTATCTTAATTCTAGACAATGCATCAGCATTTGTATTAATTTTTCCTTTTTTATATACAATTTCAAAGTCGTAGTCTGATAAATCAATCCGTACTCTAGTTAGTTTGGAAGAGGGGTTTTTATGTGTGAAGAGTGAAACGAGAGGTCTGTGGTCAGTTACTACTATAAATCTTCTACCATATAAATATGGTCTAAAGAATTCAATGCCCCAATGTATAGCAAGTAATTCTTTTTCTATTACGGGTTTATTAATTTCGTGTTTATTCAAAGTTCTGCTTGCATAGGTTATTGGCAAATCTGTTCCCATTTCCCCCTGTGATAAGATTGCACCTAAAGCATAATTTGAAGCATCTGTCGTTAAAATGAATGGTTTTTGAAAATCTGGATATTGCAATATTGGAGAACTAATTAATTTTTGTCTTAATATGTCAAAAGTTTGCTGACATTCGTCTGTCCATTCAAATATTTTCCCTTTTTTTGTTTGATCATTAAGACATTTTGTAATTTTAGCGAAATCTTTTATGAAACGTCTATAGTAATTACAGAAAGCTACAAATCGTTTTACTTCGTCCGAATCTTTAGGTATCGGATAATTTTGAATTGCTTTGTGTTTTGCTGGGTCCGTTTTAATACCCTCTTTTGTTATTAGATGACCTAAATAAACAACTTCTGACCTTAGAAATACACATTTTTTTGCGTTTAATTTTAAATTGAATTTTGATAAACGTTCAAAGACTTGTCTCAGATTGTCATTGTGATGTTTCAAACTACATCCAAAAATTATGATGTCATCTACATATAAAAATGCTTTACTATCGAGATCTGAAAGTGCTATTGTTAGCATACGTTGGAAACTATTTGATGAAATTTTTAGACCAAAAGGTAGTCGTTTAAACTGATAGTGACCGTTAGATGTAGAAAATGCTGTTGGTTTTCTTGATTCTTTATCTAAGTTAATTTGATGAAATGAGCTTGTCATGTCTAGAGTTGAAAAATATTTTGCTCTTCCTAATTTATCTAACACATCTTCAATTCTCGTTAGAGGAAATTTGTCATTGACTATTTTCTTATTTAATTGTCTAAAATCTACTACAAGTCGCCATTTATCTTTGTCTCCATCGTTTTTCTTAGGTACAACAAGTAATGGTGAGTTGTATGGACTGGTTGAATGTTCAATTATATCGTCATCAAGTAGTTTTTGAACTTGTTGATTGATTTCCTCTATTTGAGTTTGAGGAAGTCTATAGTTTTTAATGTAAACTGGTGTTTTATCGGTTAAATTAAGATGTTGTGTATAAAAGTTGTTTGCTGTTAAAACTTCGTCTTCTAGGTGAAATATGTCTTGATAGTCTTTAAAAATTTTTATCAACTCATCTGTTGCTCTAGTGTCATTATTGTCAATTTTGAACAATTGTAATAGTTTGCTAAATCGGTCTTTATTGTTTTGTTTATTGTGATTTTCCGATTTAGTGAGAAAAACGTAGTTCCTTAATGGTTCTATTTCAAAATTAATATTTTTTAATATTACATCTTTATCTGTTGTGTTTAGAAATTTAACATGACTAATGCCTTTTCCTGGAACTATTGTATTTCCTACAAAAATTCCTGGCTCCAATTCTTTACTTAGAATAATGCTATCTTCTGTTATATTTAATTGTATCGGATATATTAGCTCGGATCGTTTTTCTATTTTAATGTAGTAGTCTCTATGTATTTTAGATTTCATGGGAATTGTAATCTCTGTTTCTTGTAAAGTTAATGAGATCGTGAATGTTTCGTAATCAATTTTGCATAAAAATCTTGTGAAAAAATCTCTCCCTAAGATTCCGTCCGTTGGTATTGGAAAATTATCATTGACTATGTGAAAATT
The DNA here is from genome assembly GCA_943735915.1 of Pherbina coryleti. Lineage (NCBI taxonomy): Eukaryota > Metazoa > Arthropoda > Insecta > Diptera > Sciomyzidae > Pherbina > Pherbina coryleti. Next base: position 147,482,691 of record OX030949.1, on the reverse strand, counting down.
GTGTTTTGATTCGAATTCATATAAATTAAAATTTAATTCTGCGATTCCAATAGATTTTACACTTTCATTTGTTATACCAGAAAATGAACACGATTGTTCTTTTTCAATAAAAAGGTCTTCATTTAATTCACCTAATTTACATAATGAAATATCAGCCCCTGTATCTATTAAAAATGTTAAGCTAGTTTTTGTGCCTATGTCTAATTGTATATAATTAGTAGTGTTTTTAGAAATAGAAAAAATTTTACTCAATTCTGCTCCGGAGGATGAAAGTTTTAAATTTGATTTTTCATCTCCGGGCCTTCGGAGTTTTCCTGAACTATATGTACGCTATTTCTATTATAATTATTATTGTTGTTATTACCATTTCGGTTTCGTCTACCATTATTATTGTTGTTTTGTCCATTGTTGTAACGGTTATTATTCTGGTAATTATCATTCCAGTTATTATTATTTCTATTATTATTATTTCTATGATTATTTCTGTTATTGTTATTGATATAATTCGAATTTCTATTATTGCGATTCGAAATGCTGTTTCTGTTATAATTATTATTTCTATAGTTATTGTTTTTATTATTGTTATTATTATTCCGCTTATTTGAATTGTTTCCATTACGAAAATATAATACTTGATTTTCATTACTAGCAAAGTCTTTTTCTAGTTCTATTGCAAGTTGTACGGCTTCATTCAAATCTTTAGGCTTAGACGCAAATATTGTGGGTTTAATGTCTGCATTAAGACCATTTTTAAATATGTTTAATGCATAGGTGTTATTGAGCGAAATTATGGTGTTTTTCTGTATCGCGTTGCATTGAGGAATTTCATTTATTTGCAACTCATTTAGTTCCGCGATTAATTCTAAGAGTTTTTCATTGTACGTTTGTACCTTCATATTCTTTTGTATGAATTTACTCAATGTTAGCTGTACTTGAGCTATTGTTTTTGTGGGCTTGTATCTTGACTGTAGGGAATTTTTAAGAGCGTTGAAATCATTTGTTTCACTAGCACTTATTGCTGTTCTTACACTCGGTGATAATTTTACGTGAACAACAAAATCTATTAGCTGAGTTTTTGCATCAGATGTTAATGAGTTATATACTATTTCGACTATCTTTAAAAATGAAGTGAGATCTTTGAAATTTCCAGAAAATTCTGGTATACTTTTTAACGATAGCTCTAAGTTAAATGATGCCATTGTGACAGAATTAGGAGTTGATCTTGAAACTTGGGGAGTTGGGTTTGCGTTAGAATTTTCCGTCTCTGACATGCTGTGGGTTGGGATCGTTTCTAATGTGTCTAGTTTTTGCTGTAATAGTGTTTTCGCTTTTTCAAAATACTTATAAAATGTTTTTGTATGTCCTTCTTTTATTTCCCTGGTTATGCTAAATTCTATGAATTGTTTGTTGATGAGTTCTACTTCTTCTAATTTTAAAATTAGTGTTCTGCTAGTGTATCCTTTACTACCCGATTTTCTAAGATTCGTTATAATTTTGGCTAAACTGTCTATTAGTTGGTCCATTTACAATTCATATTGATTTTTTTTTTCATTATTCAAGCAATAGTGTTATTCACTTTTTTATTGACATAATTTTTGTAATATGCGTTTAATTTTTTAATACCTATAATTAGGATTAGTAGGAAGATGATTATTATTAGTGTAGTCCAATATTCTCCTCTAATTTCTTTTGGTTTATTGGTGTTGGCGCCCACTTCGTATCCTGCAATCGCTATCAGAATTGCGTTGCTGACTTTGCTCCACCATCCCATTATAATATTATTTTTGTGTAGGTTTTTCTAATTCTTTTAGTTTTTCGAAAAATAGCTTCTTTTGCGGTCCGCTGCTGAGTCCTATTAGTCGTCTTAATTCGGCCTTTTCTCTGTTCAGGCGTTTCTTTTTTTCCGCCTTTTGATTTCTTCTTGATGATTGCCGGTTTTGGTTCCACAGGACGTTGTAGTTTTCTTTTATTCCTCTCCAAGTATTGCTCTATTGTTATCGGCTTGGGTACGCAATGGTTTGGTGTAGGAGCGTACGGTGGTGCTTGAATTTCTATACCTTCAGCGGGGTTATATTCCTCTTCTGCTATCTTGTCTACCAAGCTGTTAAAAATCTTGTGGAATTCCTTGTCCATTAAAAAGGTTTGTTAAAAATAAAAATTTTATTTTTCTTTAAAAACAGGAAGATTTCAGTTAAGTTATGGGGCAGGATCGCCATATAATATATGTTCATAGGTGTTTTAAATTCTATTACTATTGCATTAGTATTATACCGCGACTAATGCAATAGAAAGCCTTGGTTTGTAGAGCGAGGCTTTAAAACTCGGCAGACGAGCAATTAATGCCCTTTTTGAGTTCAGTAAAATGACAAGACAGGAAAGTTCTAGTATCAAACTGAGACTGATTTTTTATTTCAAATTTTCCAACTTATATACTAATTTACAAATTATCTGACACATCTTGCATTTCATTCGTATATCCAAAATGCCCAATGTAACATGGTGTTCAACCTTTTGTTCATGTTACAAATGCATTTAGTCATCAATTTTAAACAAATTGCATTTCCCCATTTATGATATTTGACATATCAAAAATAGAAAGAAATAAAAGAAATTTGATTTGCCATTGTCACCAATAAGTACGGTCAAGCACCTGAGCAATGAACTGCATGTGCAGCAAGTGAAATACTCATGTTTCACTTCGCTGTAGGTATTTGGGTATACGTATGAAATGTTAGCATTTCTTTACCATACGTGTGTGTCATAATGTTCATGTGTGTCATTGACATGAAAAACAATATTGGAAGAATTTCTTTTCTTGGTCATACATATTTTCGGTTATTTTTCTTACAAAAGTATTGTGTGATGTTTTTGTGGAAAAGTAAAATGATTGTACAATGAGTGTACACCACAATAGTACGTTTGAATTTATTTTACTTACAATAATAAAAAATTAAACATGATTTTAAAGCAGAATGTATTTATTTGGTTAGAACTGGGGTTTAAAATTGATAAGGATATCGTCTACTTCTCACCAGGAAGATTCGCTTTCTGCTCACTCGACGGAATCGCTATCTGCTCACTAGGAAGACTCGCTTTCTGCTCAACTGGAAGACTCATTTTTTGCTCTTCTAGAAGATTTCGCAACGGTTGGACTTTTTTCTTCCACGCCGGCGAAAAATTGTACTTGAAGAAGATTTCTGCTCTCCCACGAAACAAAATGCTGGCTGGGAATGCCTGGATTGTGGGTGACGACAAATGTTTAACGAGTTGCAAAAAATTACGAATGGTCTTATATAGATCTCTGATTCGGACATGCACAGTGTAATTGTAACAAAACATTAAAAAATTTTATTATTTATCTCCAGAAAGGAGTTCCATTAATTCTCTTCGGATGTAAGTGCTGTTTGGAAAAAATTCGTTTTACTGAGATTCCAAATCTTTAAAATAAATATTTTATTGCAAGCACAGCTTCTTCTGATAATGGGATTGCTGATATTTCGAGGGGTTTTGCTGAGGAATGTCTGTTTAACTTTGAGTTTGCTGCTGTAGATGAGTGTGATGTAGCTCGTTCCGTCAATAATATAAAATCAAATGCAATTGGCGAAGATGGAATATCCATAAAATTTATTAAACTCATTTTACCATTCATCTTAAGCCCGTTGACCCACATTATTAACCATTGCTTCACAAGTTCTTGCTTTCCTGACGTATGGAAAACAGCTACAATCATCTATCTCATTACCGGCCTGATCTATCTGATTACTTATAAGTCTTCTATCTTCATTATCAAAAGTATTTGAGTCTTTTATGGCCACTCAAATCTCGGAACACTTAAAAAAATTTAACCTTCTGTCTCCTCTTCAGTCCGGATTTCGGCCGGGACAGCTGCTCTACAGCCACTGTTAAGATCTTAGACGACATAAGAATTTCATACGATCTGGGGCACATGAGCTTTCTCTGCTTGTTAGATTTCTCCAAGGCGTTTGATTCTGTTAATCATTCACTACTATCCGACAAACTTAGGGTTAACTTCGGTTTTTCTAGCACTGCAGTCCGTCTGTTAAATAGTTATCTAACTGGAAGATCTCCAAGAGTTTGGGTGGGTAATAGTCTGTCTGATTTTAGTTACTTATCCCGTGGGGTGCCTCAGGGCTCTATGCCTTCTATTAACAATGTTTATAAATGATATCTTCAGTAAATGCCGCCATGTTTCCATACATGCATATTAGAGTGGAACGAATTTTTAACCTCATGGACTTCATATATTTTTGAAAACTACGAGTAAAAAAATAAATTTCTGCATCTTAAGTTTTTTTCTGCGACACAACTTTTGACTGCGCCCGAGGGTTTGTATATTTCATGCCAGACTTATTTTTTTTTTTTTAAATCCAAAGTTTAGTTTGAAAATTACTTACTTACTTATCTGGCGCTTACAACCGAAGGTCGGTTTTGGCCTCGTATAAGAAATTGCGCCAGCCATTTCTATTTTGCGCTTGCTGGCGCCAGTTGGAAACACCAAGTGTAGTCAGGTTATCCAACACCTGATCCTTCCAATGAAGATGTGGGCGTCCTCTTTTTGAAAATTAGTTCGTAATTTTTTGATGCAAACCTCTTCATTAACGCATAAATGATAACTTGTCAAGAGATCCCTATGATACCATGTATGCGTTTGAAGATATTTAGGATCAAGGATCACCGAAATCGGTCATTCGCTTATATCTCCGCTCCTCTTTGTATGACAGAAAATATGCTCAGAACAAAATTGTAGAGCAGATAATTCTCTACAAAAATGCCCTTAACAGTTTTAACATAAAACAAACAGTTTCCACGCTATGCGACTAGATATGTTTGAATAACGCAAAGTAGAAATTTTATATAAACTTTGAGCATAGCGGAGATATAAACAAATGACCGATTTCGGTGAGCTTTGAACCTGAATATCTTCTAGCGCATACATGACAAGTTGTTATTAATGAGTAAATGAAGAGGTTTGCATCAAAAAAAATTACCAACAAGTTTAACGCCGACTCCGAACGGCGATGAACGTAATGTTCTTATTCTCAAGAAGCTTTACATGGCATTTGATTACTCTCTGAGGTTTGCCATTGTCTGCAGACAGGTGGCGGCCGTACAGAAAAATTATTTTAATTCAAATAATTTTCTGTCGCTGCTGGGGTTCGAACCTGGGTCTCCAGGTTCTTTGACATAGCGGCCACGCACTTTAACCAACTACGCCACGGACGCCACCATTAAAAATTAGCTGTTCATTTTTTTTAATTTCAGAAAAAAAAGACTGACAATGAAATATATAAACCCTTGGGCGCAGTCAAAAGTTATGTCGCAGAAAAAAACTAAAGATATAGAAATTAGTTTTTTTAAGCGTAGTTTTCAAAAATATATGAAGCCCATGAAGATTTTTTGCTTCCATACATTTCGTTCTACTCTAATGCATATGCTGATGATCTTCAATTGTACCTATCCAGTCCTATTGGTCTTGTGGATGAATTCTGTGCTAAGGTTAACGAAGACTTCATTAATATAGCTGACTGGGCTGAATTCAACAAGCTGCTCCTAAGCCCCCTTAAATCCTAAGTTTTGCCGATATTTAAATCGCGTTACGATATTTATGATTTACCGGCGGTCTATCTAAATAGAGTTGAACTGAAATTTGTTGAACGTCTTAAAAATCTCGGTTACCACATTAACTCAGAACTCTCTTGTGAATGATCTTGATTAATTCGGTTGTGAGTAAAATGTTTTTGCCCTACATAACCTAAGGTTTCTTACTCAGATGTTATGTTCAGTAAACTAGATTCTAGGTCCAAGCTTAAATTGTAACTTGTATAACAATAATGTTATCAGATACGTATATGGTTTAAGAAAGTTTGACCGCATTAGTCATTTAGCAATCAATTACTTGGTTGGAATATATTTAATTAATTGGACGTTAGACTGCATATTCCTACATAATTTGATTTATACGCAAACCCCAAATTATTTATATGAAAAACTTAATTTCCGTAGATCGACTAGAAATATGAATCTTATCATCTTATATGTATGTTATATATAAAAATAAGTTGCATTGTGTATGAAATTTATGTACTCTGTAATGCGTGAACCGATTTGATTTCTGGAAATTTCCCATGAAAAATGACGCCAATACAAAAGTTTTTTTGTATAAATGGTCTTTGTATGTATATTGGTTCATGAATTATAGCCATTTTAGTGAACTTAACAACAATACAGGTGTGAAAAAAATACAGTTGCGCACATATGGTGTATATGGGGAAATATTTGCAAGGGTAATTGGAAATAAATGGAACATTGGAATAATTTGGCAAGTCTCACTTTAGTTTGCATTTGCGCGAAAAATATAGGCATAGTAACAATTTTCCATACCCCTGTTTTTCCATACCCCCTTTACCGCCTACAAATCAATAAAAATGCTATATTTAAAACTTTTTTGGTCGTATTAGACTAAAATTTGGTAAATAAGTTCGTATGGTTACTGTCAACTATACTAAAACTGGGCGTGGTCTAACTATACATACGCCCACTTTTTAGAAATTATTACATTAGACAAGGGAGAATTTGGCCACACAGCCCAAATTTATGATATGGAATTGCTTTGGAACTAAATGTCGTATGTAACTATGCAATAGACCCCTAAACTACTCACCCGATTAGCATGAAAATTTGTGTATAGAAGTTTTTTGGTACGGTGCGTGTTTGTGGGCTATCAATTTTTATCCACCTTGAACAACAGAGGGCGCTGTACTACAAATTTTTTACAAAACTGCCTTAAACTCACAAACCGCTTATGTGATTAGAATGAAAAGTGGTATACAGTGGTTTCATGTAGGTTGAGTGTTTTTCTGCAATCTTTCTTGACCTATCTTGAACAACAGAGGGCACTGTAGTACAAATTTTTTGCAAAACCACCTAAAACTCCCAAACCGCTCATGCGATTAGAATAAAAATTGGTATATAGTAGTTCTCAGGTACGATGAGTTTTTTGACAGTATCTTCTTTGAACCACCTTGGACACCAGATGGTGCTGTAGTACAAATTTTTTACAAAATCGCATATTTTTAGTTGTTACATATGCAAATATTTATAAAATATAAAATATTTCTTAAATTTAATAAAATTAAAATATATCCGTTATTTTGACATCAAAAACATGAACATATAGGGTGTTTTTTTTAGGGGTTTGTTTTTCGAATAGAGATAAAACTGGCATTTTGTGGTCAAATCTGGCAACTCTAATGTCATTTATGTTCAGTTTGGTTTGCCATTTCATCATGAACAGATTGACAAAAGAACAACGCTTGCAAATGGGCCGAAAATGAGATTGATCTCGATGCTGATTTTCATCGCAAAATTTTGTTCAGTGATGAGGCTCATTTTTGGTTGAATGGCTACGTCAACAAGCAAAATTGCCGCATTTGGAGTGAAGAGAATCCACATGAGATCCTTGAGACGCCATTACATCCACAAAAACTGACTGTTTGGTGTGCTCTATGGGCTGGTGGAGTCATTGGGCCATACTTCTTCCGAAATAATGCTGGAGAGTCAGTTACCGTTAATGGAGACCGGTATAGAGCCATGATAACCGACTATTTTGTTCCCGAATTGGATGGCATGAATGTGGATGAGTTGTGGTTCCAACAAGACGGCGCTACATGCCACACAGCGCACGTCACAATCGATTTATTGAAGGAAACATTCGATGAGCGCATAATTTCGCGGAATGGACCTGTCAATTGGCCACCAAGATCGTGTGATTTGACACCATTGGATTATTTTCTTTGCGGATATGTGAAGTCGCTCGTCTACGCCAACAAACCAGAAACGTTAGGGGACTTGGAGGCCAACATTCGTGGCGTTATTGCCGACATACGGCCCCATATGCTCGAAAAAGTGGTTGAAAATTGGACCTGTAGAATTGGCTTTATTCGAGCCAGCCACATGCCCGAAATCATATTTAAACATTAATGGCATAAAATTATCCTTCCAATAAAGCCAAATTGATTGACATTAAAACGATTTTCTTGTGTTTTAGTTCAATTCGAAAAACAAACACCTAAAAAAAACACCCTGTATATTTAATGCAACATCGTGCTGAAAAATGAGAAAAACACAATCAGAAATTTAATTTTGTGACTTTCGATTCAAATATCTCCTCTGCTTTTTTATACACTTTGTTAAATTTTTTTTTGTCTTAAAGCTTCATCAAAGTACTATGAAAATCATATCGCAAAAATACCGTTAGATGAGTATATATATTTTAAATATTTTTTTCAAAAAAGGTCTGAAATTTTGGAGTTTTCCTCAAAATAGGCTAAAAATTTATTTTTGGTGTAAAAATAATTTAAATTCAAATTCGCAAATTTTCAACTCTATTTAAAAACTATAACATTTATACGCAAAAGTTATTTAAATTTTATGAAAAAATTAAAAACCATTTTTGTGATTAAAAAAACAAAAAACCCTTTATTTTGTCTAACAAAATTTTTTTTCCAATATTGTGTTTTTATATTTTTGAAAAAATATACAAGCTAAAAAATTAATTTATTAGAAAAAATTATCTTAGTATCTCTTACCAATCAAAAGTTATAGCCAATAATCTTTATCCAAAATATAAATACAAAAAGCAAAACGCTGTCTGTGTGATGGCTGGAAACTTCAAAATTACTGAGCCGATAGAGCTGAAATTTTGGCAGTACATTTTTTTCAAGTACGAGATGGCTTAAATTTCTGTCACACCCCTTTTTATCGCCCACAAATCAATAAAAATGCTATATTTCCTACGGGTTTCGTCGATTTGGCTACATTTTGATAATTTAGTTTGTATGCTCACTGTCGGCAACTGTACTAAAACCGGGTAATGTCCATCTACTAGAAAACTGGGATGGGCATTATATAAGTGGCTGTGGCTCCGCCGATACAATTAAAATTTGTATTATCGAATAACTTTGAAAGTATAAGTAGCAGTACTTACATACAAACTCAAAATGGAGTTACTATTTGGTGATATCCTGCTACTGGGAAACTGTAACGGGCAGTGGAAAATAACAGTGGTGTCAAACGTTGAGTCTAAGAAAAGTTTTGAATACACCTATTATGTTCCCATATAGTTGCAGGTTGCAGCAACGCGCGCCGGGAAAAGGCTAGTACCAGTATATAATCTTCTGAACTCAAGCAGACTTTTTTTGCCAATGCTATTAGAATATGGAATTCGCTGCCATTAAGAATTAAAATCATCTCTAATAAACGCAACTTTAAGCATGAAATTCTCTTATATTTTACCTAGTCTCTATCTATTTCTCTTTAATCTTCTTCTTTGCATTTAACTTTCATTACAATATTGAATTAATTCACTTATGTATCAATTGTTCCAGTTTACAATTATTATTTAAAATCTTGTCATAGTTTATTTAAGTCATTCTTACTTGTTGATTATTACTTGTTGTTATTTTTTTAATTCTTACTGCATTTAAAAGACTTTGTCTAATATGTGAACATTATTTTTTCTAAATAAAATAAATAAAATAAAATTCTTCAACATCAAAATTGAGTAGATACTCTTAATAAACTCGCACAAGAGTTGCCCACGTCTGCTTACTACTAAAGCTATCAATAAACAATAACAACACTTTCAAGACATGTCTATGAAATTTGTGTAGAAATATGTAAACGTTTTTTTCTATTTAATGGATTTTTAAGCATTTGCAGTTAGTTTTAGACGAATTTTGATTAACACAACAGCGATGACTGGAATGCCAAGTGTGAATTTAAGGTACCCACAATTGGCATGATTTTAATACAGTTGTAAATGTTTTTAGTTATAACAAGCATTTGCTGGACTCGACTGTGTGGCTAGAGTGGTGAGAGCAGGGCAACAACAGCTCAACATGCGAAATGGATATGCTAACCCGTGTATGTCATACTAAGATAGTTATTCAAATTGTGAATGAGTAAATTTTTTAATGAAATTTTGTTAAGACCTTAGAAAACGGTTTCTCTAAGCAATTAAATATGGAGCACAAGAACAAGAACAACAAATCTTTTCTGGGTTACAATGATTTGTATCTGGTGAATTCTTTCCTAGAGCACGCGTTGTAAATGCTTGATTTCTTTTAGTTATACAAATGCTGCATTCCTAGTCAACGATATCTTTTAACAATTGATTTCAGATTCGAAAAAATAAAAAACAGAAAACATCTGCTGCCACAGTGCGTCCTTTTCTAAAAAAAATAAAGTGAAAATAAATCTTTTTGCATTTCTCTTCAAATTGATTTCCTTGCTTTTTTTTCCACAATGCATGGCAAATGCGTTCAACATGTTGCCTGTTGCTCTCTCAAGGACTCTTAAGCTGTCGCTCTTGAATTGCAAACAGGACCTGCTGTGTTCACAAAACTAAATAACGCAGAAAAGTAATAATAAAATATAAACAAAAAGAATACCGCTGAATGTTTTCCATTCTATGCGTTCTTATTTTTATTTTTTTTTTTTTATTTTAAAAGATTCTATTTTGATTCTCGGTACGTGATTCGCTTCAGTTTCATTTGTTGCAACAACAACAACAAAAACAACAACTGCTGCCACCGGACAATCTGCAACCTGCAAGGATAACAATCTGTTCCTAGCTCTGCTTATCTGCTGTTGATGGCATTGTTGTTGTTGTTGCTGTTGTTGCTCCTTACCTGCCTGTTAACAATCTGTTGCTTTTGCTGCTTGCACATGTTTTCTCTGATTTTTATGCATTTGTGTCAATTTCTGTTTGCATTTCATTTAGTTTTATTTCAGTTCTTTCGGTTTTCTTTTTGTTTTTGTTCTATGATTTCAAAATTTCTCTACAGCTGCTTGGTGTCCGTCCCACTTCAGTGACCTTCATTTTAATGAATACAAAATTGTGGTTTTTACTCACACCATTTTTTAGCAAGTTATGTTACTCTCTTTCAATTAGTGGGTCGAAAGAAATTGAAAAGTATTTCAGTTTTAAGCTCTTGAATACCTAACAATTTTTATTATTGAAGTATCTTTGAAATGGGAGTCTGGGTCCCTTGGAGGACGCCAATATTTTGGCAGAATCATCAGAATTTTCCATAAGAAGTTCATACGTAATTTCAAAAGTCTCTAAAAATTATGTGCTATTCGTTGACAGCTATACAATTCTTGCATTATTTAAAGCTTTGCAGCACATCGTGCCCATTTCCCAACTAAAAGGTAAACACTTTAGGTTGAAGAGCCTGAACACTTTGGCAACCATAACAACATTGGGACATTGTCGTTTATAAGGAAATATAGTCAGAACATTGACGACATGATTGGCAAAATGCTACCAAAATGTAAAGAAAAACCCTAGAAAAATGAGTCATGCTTAACGCCCATCAAGTTAAAAATTGATCTATACCAACGACCTTTAATTTAAAAATAGATCTATGCCAACCACGACAAAAACTTTGTTGCAATGTCATTGCCACAAAATTATTCTCCATAAAAAATTGCATGTGAAAAGAGTTTGACAGATGTCGTTATGTTGCTTTCGTCGACAATGTGTTCAAGCCTTAAGAGTTTCCAGATGCATTAAAATTGTTACAAAAAGCTTGGCGGGCAACGTACCCGTGATTTCAAAATATATATTTAAAATATATATTTATATAGGTTTTTCGAAAATAGAATTTCCTAAACTTATAACCCTCAAAGACTGAATATCCAAGCAAGTTATCGTAAAGTAAACCTAAAGGCTCAACCAATTATGAGTAAGCAAACAAAAGCAAGAGAGCAAAAGTACGAACTTGTGCGGCATTAAGGCCTAACTAAAATAGACGATTTGCTCCGTAACGAGTGAAGACGAAAATGTTCGTTTAAATGCATTTCAATGTTGTAACCCAAAATGAACAAACGCAAAATTATCGAAAGTAAACAAAACAGTTTGACGAGACGTTCTGTTCCGTAACAACCGAACCTTTAGCGTCTTAACTCGTCTACAACAGCTGTGCAGAGTAGTCTTCTTGTTTTTTTCAGACGATTGGAGGAACTCGTTTCATTTTGGGTTAAATATCAAAAGAGACGTAACGATTGCAAACGTTCGGCAAGTTGAAATCGTCTCGTTTCGTCTATTTTAGTCACCAAAGCAAAATCGCTACAAAAACAACTTCATGGGAACCTGTTAATTCTGTTCTAAGTAAATTGTGAATGATTGCAATTTAGTCGAAATGAGCAATCGCCCAAAAATTAACGTTGGGCAATTGCTCATTGATGACCGAACAGAACGGTCATAATGTCCATCTCGAAAAAGACATAAGGTCCATGGACATTATGTCCATTTCAAAAGAGACATAAAGTCCACGGACATTATGACCTTGGACTTTATGTCCATAGGACCTTATGTACTTGGACGTTATGTCATCCCACCATTTTAAGAGTAAGGTCTACATTAACCAGCCCCAAACAATTTCAACCCTCAAATTTAACCCTTTGCGTGACACATGGGATCTTTCGTGTCCAAACTTTTTTTTATTTCACTGTAGTTTCTTTATGGGTGTATAGATGAGGCCTGGACTTACGCGTAAAAAATTTTTGGCAGTGACCTTCTGACAAGACTGGAACAGTCTGCTTGTTACTGTGTTGTAAAATGGAGCTACTGACATATTTTTTTTTTGTTATTCTAGCGCAATACGACTCATTTCTTTCCGCGGAGTGTCAAAATAACCTATGATTTGAAAAGAAATCACTAGATGGCCCACCCTGTACAAACAAGCTCCAATAAATAATACCGTTATTTAAATGATGACACAAAACTGAACTATTTTTTTAATTGGTTGCAGCAGCCGAACAAAAAAATCAATGAAGCTCGACAAGTTGAAGGGATTCCCTTTTTTTCGTCCTTATTTGTGCTGTACTGCAATAGATGCCATACGCTTCAAGAAGAAAACCACCACCTACCTTAATTATTTTATGGAATTTGCCAAACATGCGGCAGCAGGAGCACTAGCGACAATTTATGAAGGCTTGCAGCGCAAGTTGGTTTAAGCCAAAAAATCACTGGACAAACGCTGATGGACAACATGTTCACTTTCCTTATTTTATGCCTACCGCGAAGCCAATGAAAATCAGGGCAAAATGTCATTTTTTTGTGGACATTATTACGTTTTGTTTTTTTTTTGGCAATTTGCTGAAGCGAGTCTTAAACGCAAGCCGGTTTACAAGCGATACATTAAAAAATTAAAATGTTAAAAAGATTTAATTACTTGCGGAATGTAGAAAGAGGGTTCCTTTTTTCATAGAATGACAAAATTTGAGCATATTTATGCGTACTTGAGCATATTTAGTTTTATGCGATTGAGGTTTAAAGGTGAGCAACTCGAATCGCGCATTTGCAGAGCATGTGGCACGCGAGTTGAAGGCTTCAGAATGCAATTGCTGCAGATGCTTTTTTTTCAAAAGAATTCCTTATTTTAAATTGATTGTAGCAAACTTTATTTGAGCAATAAATTATGCCATATATATCAAGAAAGAGAAAGAGCAGCTTAAACAAATATTGAAAAATATTTATTTCTTGCTAGAATCTTAATCTTGTCAAAACCCTAAGAAACATACTCCATGCTGCATGGCATAAAAATTCAATGAATTGCATTTTTAGCACTTCCTGCTACTGAGCAAATAGTTTTTATTCTATCCAGGCATTTCTGCTCTTTCAGCCTCAGCAGAGCTGGCAACAATGCACAGTGGGACAGCAACATTGCGCAAACAAGCCACTAGCAACATTTAACAACAGCGACAATAGCAAAAGAAAAAAAAAAGAATAAAACAAAACAGAACAATTGCTTGTAACATTTTCTTTGGCTGTCAAAATGCAACAACTTTTAACATTTGCTCTAACTTAACAATAAAAGTTTTTTGCATTCACAAATCTTTATTCCTTACTTTTGTGTTTCTTAAGAAACTACATTCCCTAGCGTGACAGAGTCCTTGCAGGAACTCTGTCTCTTCTGCTTGGTTTGTAAAATTGATTGATTACTGTGTGACTTTTGACACTCAACAATGAAATTTCGGTTAGATTTAAACTTATTTGAAGATTACTATTTTTGTAAAAATGTATCTTTTACATATAACTAAATGTGCGTTTATTATTTATTCTTCACTCCGAACGTACCGAAAATTATACCATTTCGAAGGACATTCTGACATTGTAAATTTTGACATTTATTTGACACTTTAATGAGCCGTAAAACGGCTGCGTCTAATGAGAAACTGATTAGTTTTTGTAGCCTTGAAACTTTTTAAGAGTATCTACATTTTTCAGATAAATAGTGAAGATCGAAACTTTAATGCGACAGTTTTTTTTCATTTTTAATTTTTAAAAGGACCTAAATGTTTTTATGTTAAGAATAAGAGAGATTTTAATGTAAAATAGAGAGAAGTATCTGAAAAAATGCAATACAAATTTTTTATTTTTTTATTTATGTATTTGCAATCTGTCAAAAAAAAACAATAAGCAAATGTAAAAAATAAAAAATAAATAACTGGTCATTTCAGCCCTTGAAAGGACTTTGACCTAGCTTTTTATGATCAATTGTGTTGTGCGTGTTATTAAGTTTGTACACAGTTGACCGAGAAATGGACCTACAGGCTTAACGCCGACTCTGAACGGCGATGAACGAAATGTTCTTATTCTCAAGAAGCTTTACATGGCATTTTGATTATTATTAATTAAATTTAATTAATTATTATTGATTACTCTCTGAGGTTTGCCAATGTCTGCAGAGAGGTGGCGGCCGTACAGAAAAAGCATTTTAATTCAAATAATTTTCTGTCGCTGCTGGGGTTCGAACCTGGGTCTCCAAGTTCGTTGACATAGCGGCCACGCACTTTAACCAACTACGCCACGGACACCACATGTAAGCAAATGTATTCACATATAAATAATATAACAGTATAGTAACACTCCAATGAGTATAAATATATAAGCACAAGATAGTTTTACATCTTCAGTTAGTTACTTCAGGACATTTTATAATACACTAGCTGATACCCGACGCGTTGCTGTCGTAGCGGAAATGATTTCTATCTCTATCTCTATCTCTATCTCTATCTCTATCTCTATCTCTATCTCTATCTCTATCTCTATCTCTATCTCTATCTCTATCTCTATCTCTATCTCTATCTCTATCTCTATCTCTATCTTTATCTCTATCTCTATCTCTATCTCTATCTCTATCTCTATCTCTATCTCTATCTCTATCTCTATCTCTATCTCTATCTCTATCTCTATCTCTATCTCTATCTCTATCTCTATCTCTATCTCTATCTCTATCTCTATTTCTATCTCTATCTCTATCTCTATCTCTATCTCTATCTCTATCTCTATCTCTATCTCTATCTCTATCTCTATCTCTATCTCTATCTCTATCTCTATCTCTATCTCTATCTCTATCTCTATCTCTATCTCTATCTCTATCTCTATCTCTATCTCTATCTCTATCTCTATCTCTATCTCTATCTCTATCTCTATCTCTATCTCTATCTCTATCTCTATCTCTATCTCTATCTCTATCTCTATCTCTATCTCTATCTCTATCTCTATCTCTATCTCTATCTCTATCTCTATCTCTATCTCTATCTCTATCTCTATCTCTATCTCTATCTCTATCTCTATCTCTATCTCTATCTCTATCTCTATCTCTATCTCTATCTCTATCTCTATCTCTATCTCTATCTCTATCTCTATCTCTATCTCTATCTCTATCTCTATCTCTATCTCTATCTCTATCTCTATCTCTATCTCTATCTCTATCTCTATCTCTATCTCTATCTCTATCTCTATCTCTATCTCTATCTCTATCTCTATCTCTATCTCTATCTCTATCTCTATCTCTATCTCTATCTCTATCTCTATCTCTATCTCTATCTCTATCTCTATCTCTATCTCTATCTCTATATCTATTTCTATCTCTATCTCTATCTCTATCTCTATCTCTATCTCTATCTCTATCTCTATCTCTATCTCTTTCTCTATCTCTACCTCTATCTCTATCTCTATCTCTATCTCTATCTCTATCTCTATCTCTATCTCTATCTCTATCTCTATCTCTATCGCTATCTCTATCTCTATCTCTATCTCTATCTCTATCTCTATCTCTATCTCTATCTCTATCTCTATCTCTATCTCTATCTCTATCTCTATCTCTATCTCTATCTCTATCTCTATCTCTATCTCTATCTCTATCTCTATCTCTATCTCTATCTCTATCTCTATCTCTATCTCTATCTCTATCTCTAACTCTATCTCTATCTCTAAGTGGAACGACTCGTGTAAATTGATAACCAAATTTCGAGGCTATGCTACTTATAATTCCAAAGTTATTCGATATCGCAAATTTAGCTTGTATGGGCGGAGCCACACCCCCTTGTTCAATGACGTCTCAGTTTTCTAGTAGAAGAATATCACCCAATAGTAATTCCATACTGAATTTCGTTGTTAAACGACGTTTAGTTCCAAAGCTATCTGATATCAAAAATTTTAAGTGTATGGGCGTAGCCACACCCCCTTTTCCAAAGCCCATCCCAGTTTTATAGTATAAATATATCACCAAGTGGAAACTCCATACTGAATTTCATTATTATACGGCATTTAGTTCCAAAGCTATTCGATATCATAAATTTGAATTGTATGGGCGGTGCCACACCCCTTTGGCCTATACTTGATGAATTTTGCTAGTCGAAGGACGCGACTAAATAGTACGCTCCTACCAAGTTTCATTGATGTGTGACTTATAGTTTGAAAGTTATACCGAAAATTTGGTCTGCTGAAAAAGTGCCACGCCCCACATTCAACGCCCATAAAATTTTACCTGTGGAACGGCTTTTGTAAATTAAGGTAGAACACCGAATTCCGATGCTATGCGACCTATAACTTCAGAGCTATTCGCTACCATAGATTTGGGTTGTATGGGAGGTGTCACGCCCCCTTGTCATTTTCAAACTATTTTTTTTTTAAAACCATCTAGAGAACGTACCCTACAAAATGGTATCGGCAGATTTTTTTTTTACCCAGCCGAACTCTCAAACACTCGTCACAAACAGATTTGACAACATTTTTTTATATATATAGATTATGTACATATGTAATATTAACAGATTATTTTTATTTGAATATGTGTATTACTTAATTAACGATGAGGTAAATCCGAGACATGGTAACGTTTCAGTCTTCTTGTTACATCTTTCAATACAAAATGGAATAAATAAAGTTTTTTCCGTTTTCTATAAGCGTAAGACGTTCAGCTGATGTTTTAGTATTTTTCGAATGTCTCCTCAACTTGAATAGTACTCGTTGACGAAGCCTCCGAAAGCAGAGGCAAATTTTGTTGATTATTGCCTCCTGCTTCCTTATCATCATAGCTGCTATGTTGAGTGAAGGCCTCGTAAAGTAGCGAACGTTGATTGTTATGCATAAAAACTTGTTTGGCTTCAAAATTTTTTTGAGATGATGTTCCAATCGCCATACTCCTACCATTAATTGAAGCATAATCGCGAATAACGTTGTAAACGACAAAATTGTAATTTTTGGCTAGAGATAAAAAGATAAAAAACGTTTTAAACATTGTAGGCGTTTATTTTTGGTTTTTTTGTTGACCACTCTGATTTAATAAAACTTAACCATACATAAAATATAAAAGAAAAATTAAATAAAAGATTTAATTACATCTAAATTTACCATTTAAAAGTTTTTACAGTGGAATAACGTTTTATATCCAAAAATTTAATGGATGATGAAACGTTTTTCCACTGAACATAACATATGACTTATGGCGCTTAAAACGTTTTTCCACTACTAAAAACGACTGCACTTACAGCTAACTGAACTTACAACGTTCTTCCAAATTGCATTCACAGGAGCATTTTTATTTTCTATGGTCTCTCCATTTCTCGAAATATGAGACTGACCACTATTCCTTAGGCTTTTATAGTTAAAATTTTTCCAATTTTCGAAATTTAATTAACGTTTTGAGCATCGATAGCACTTGCGCATCAAGTTCGATTGTTCGCTTTTATTCATTTTACAAGCACGTACAACGTTGTTCCACTGAGTGGCATTTAAAAATGCGTTAAAAATGCCCCAACCTGCATTTTTTTTACTCACTTCTGTTTTTATATCGTATAAGAGAGTAATTCTAACTGGTATCCGCGAAAAAAACACTGTTAAAAAAATGTCGTTTACAACGTTATTCACGATTATGCTACAATTGCAGATCTAGCTGCGGTTAGATGCTTAAGAGCTCTAATTCGCTGTCTATGTACACGAACGCGCTCTGCGTTCTACTGCGTCCTTTTTTCGCTACTTTCCTGAGCTTCGTCCCGTTCTTTACTTCCTGTGTGTCGTTTTGTTATTTTCTTTGGCATGTCAAAAATTATTCGGCAATCTTTACTATTACATTGTATAACATTTTAATTGTATAATGTATCGGCTGTTGTACTTGTTGTCAATTATTTGTCAAGTTTTTAACAACCAACCTTATAGGTCGGTTTCCGCACTCGTTTCAAATAAAGTTCAAGTAAAGTTCGAGTAATAGAGAGTAATTTGATTATTTGTCAAAATGAGAAAATTTTCCAAAAAGTACGAAAACGACTTCAAGTAAAGTTCAAGCACAACAGCTGTTCCATGATAATTGAAAGTATATGTATATAAATTGAATTTGCTGATTAGTATATTTAAAAGAATGGAAAATACAAAGAAGTTGCACGGGAATTGTTTTCTAGGGACCTTTGGCTTCCATTTTCATGTTCATTTTGCATATTTGAACTTTATTTTTATTAATTTTCTAACCAAATTTCACAAAACATTAATTTTATCACTTTGACAATCAGCTGTTCGATTAGTGTTCGAAGAAATTTTTCAAGTAAAGTTCGAGTAAAAGATAGTGATATTTTGCTTGTTCTTCTTTTCCTCGTGCTTGAAAATCTGTACGGAAACGCGTGGAATATTATTTTTACTTTGCTTGCTCGCTTGAAAGCATCAAAATAGCATCACGCTGGAACGCCCGACTCTTATTCGATGCTTGGACAGTCAGACAAAAAATTGAGAAACTGAACGAAAGCAAAGCTTACGCAATACTTGGGCGACTCCATATAGTACCGCACGAGTTCGTACTTTTACTCTCTTGCTTTTGTTTGCTTACGCATAACTAGGTTGGGCCTTTAGTATAATTTTAAGTTTTTTGTTGATTTCTGTAGGTTTTATTATGTAAATTTTTATTTAATAGTCAATATTAAAAGTAATAATGTCTGGAGAAACCAATGACGTGGCTTTTTTTTATGGATAAAAATTTGTTTATATTCAAAAAATTATGATCCAAATACTTTTGTGAGGTACTGTCTGAAATTTCGAATTACTTTCAAAATCGAATCAAAACCACGCCATACAAAGTGACGTCATCAATATGATTAAATTTTACAAATTCCAAAAAAATTTATGTAAACACTTGAAATGCACTTTGCACATGAGCTTTGATTCCAAATTCGCATTTTAAAAATTAAATTTGGAGAAATCTGATGAAAATCACAAATACTTGTTATACAAAGTGACATCATGAAATGAGTAAATCCTTCATAAATTCCACAAAAATTAATGCATTGACTTAATTTTTTACTTATAAAGTTTGCTATTAAAAACGTATAATGAGATTGACACTTGAATAGTTGAAAAAAAAACACAATATAATTATTACTTCGGGTATTATATACATATTAATAATATTTTTATTTTAATAAATTTTTTATTTACATACACTAAGGGAAATAATGCATATTAACATTATCCACGCCTGAGTCTCAATTTTATTTAAATATTTACGTGGATAAATCAAATATTTTCCTTACAACTCGTTTTTCCCGTATTTGAATTTAATTTATACCACACACGTACACACATATTCCATGCAAGCAAGCAGCAACAGCATCGCACACGTACACACATATTCCGACAAGCAGCAACAGCATCGCACTCTGTTCCTGCAGTTTATTTCTTGCATCCTTAGTTCTTATAATTCTCATTTCGTTTTTGTTGCAAGGGTAGTATAACAGGGATATTTAGCCGTACGTACGAGCGATTGCGTGCTGAAATAATGCAATTATGTAGGGTGGAGTGACAACTCGACATTTTCCCACGAATGTGTCGCACCTATTGCCATTTGCCTGCATATTTTGCTTTATTAGTTTGCTTTATTATTGCCATTAGCATGGTTACTTTATTTTCTTTTTTCGTTCTATAGTTTTATACTATTTTTGACATATGGTGTCATAATATTGCACCGACTGTCACAAATAGTATATTATTCTGGAACGAAAAAAGAAAATAAAGTAACCATGCTAATGGCATATATGTACGCAGCTCGTGAGAAATATTTGAATATATTGTTTTTTAATTTCAATATTTTTTATATAAATTTCCTTTAGATGTGATAGTTTTATTTTCAAATAGTAAATTTTTAAGAGATATTTAAAAAATTCGTGCATAATTTTAATATATTGTTTTATTATTTCTGTTTAAATATTTTAATATTTTATTTAATTAAAAAAGTTTTTAAATGAATTTTAAATATTTACGTAGTCGATTTATGCAAATGCGTTATTGGTGCAAAAATGAATCGCTTTTTGGATAAATTAAAAAAGTTTTTGGACAAATTTAATATTTTTTTCCCTCAGTGTAGGTATATCACGCAATTTTCAAATTTATTTTTAAAATCCAATCATAATTTTTTTAATTATGTAAAAGAAAATTTAATAAAATAACCAATATTTTTTATTACTTTTTATTAAAATACTAAAAAAAAAATTGTATAAAAATATTTTGTATTTTTAATTCATTTTTACATTTAATATCAAATATTCTCTTGAAACTCCAGAAAAATAATGTAAAAGCTTCACAATTTGCAAATAAGCTTTTATGCGAAATATGCTCTCCAAATATGAAATTTCGAATAAATTTCAAAATAGAATAAAAACCACGATTACCTTCCATACAAAGTGACGTCATCAACAGGGTAAAATCTTTACAAATTCCACAAAAATTTATATCAACACTTTAAATGCACTTTGTACAATGTTTTTTGTACAAATACGGACTTTAAATTTGAAAATTGAAGAAATTGGATAAAAACCACACCTACTTGTTATACAAAGTGACGTTATGAAATTAGTTGAAACTTTTACACAGAAATTTATGTATTGGATAATATTTAGTATTTTACATATAAGCTTTGTTATTTAAAACGTACAATTAGATTGAAATTTGGAAATTTAAACAAAAACACACCTATTCCCCCTTCAAAGCTGACGTTAACAAAATCTTAAAACCTTTATGACTATCGATAGTATTTATAACACACGAGTGTGCAGGTCAATACACATCAGTCAAAAATCATATACATCAGTAAAGGCTTTACCCTTACGACAAAAATAGAGAAAAAATTAATTTACCCGCAACGGAGTGATATTGAATTATCAGACGTTGAGTATATGCGTTACGATAAATTTTATAAAATGCAAATGAAGAATTTGTGCTTTCCCTTACAATAAAAATATAGAAAATAAATTATGACTTAGTCAGGTCACGGAGATAGAAGCTTATGTAACAAAAATACAATATTGTAACATGAAATTATTACTCGCTGAATAGAAGTGCCACTAAAACTTATTTTACTTCAGTAAAAATGGTTCTTTGACTTCATAACTTAAAGAAATAAAATATTTTTGAAGCCATGACACTACACTGGCAACCGCTGAATGCATTAAAAAAGTAACAAGAATGAAAAACGTTGCATGACATTATAAATCCGAGACCATAGGAGCTACGGTTAATTTTATGAAACGACAGCAAAGCTGAGATTCTCCGTCACATAATCAAAATAAAACAAAAATTAATGGCATCATGCGACCTTTCAAAGAACCGCTTAAAGTAACCTAAATGCACCATAGTTGCATGGATAATTGCATGACGCTAAAAAAAAAACCAAAAATAAGTTTAAAATTGAAATAAGGACAAGAATTTGGATATGGATAAGAATAAAGATTAGAAAAAGGATGATACTTAGGGTTTGGAAAAATATAAAGACCAAGAATAACATAAGGAGTAGGACAAATATTTGGACATATATAAGAGCATTAAATTGCACAAGGATTTAGACAAAAATTAGGAACACGACTAGGACAAGGATTGAGACAAAGACTGAGTTAGACTTAAAGATATATTTAGGCCAAGATTGAAAAAAGTATGAGAACAAGGATTGGGATAAGGACTAGGACAAAAACTCACCCACACTTAGAGCCACATTTAGGTCAAGATTGAAAAAAGGATGAGAACAAGGATTGGGATAAGGAATAAAACAAGAATTTGGACACGCTAAGGACAAGATTTAGGACAAAGATTGGGAAAATATGTGGGACAAGGATAAGGAAAGGAATTCACACAAGGAATGGGTCAGGAATCTGGACATGGGCTAAAACAACAATTTGCACAAAGACAAGTACAATTATTAGGCCAAATTCTATTTTATTGAAACGTGAACACCTGCATATGGGCTTAACTTCACGTTGCCCCATGGCAATGGGGTCGAGGCTCATGGAATTAATGCCCAAAAGATAAATCTTCAGGACATTAGTACCGTGATAATACAAATACAACGTCCATCCGACCTCTCCTGGGCGTCACTTCTATGACTCCAGACGACTCCAGACCAATGCCCTGTCATAGTAGTTTCAGCACCGGTTACACACCATACTTAAGTGTGTATTTAAAAAAAAAAATATACTGTATGGATAGCAATCAATGCTGGAACCCAACAGTACCAATTATGGATGATTAGTTGGGACACCATCCACATTTATTGGTAGAAATTGAGACCCATCTAACATCTCTGACAATTTATGGGCATTGCCACCCAGTTGATTAAGCGCGACTCTACGCCGATCTCACAGACCTGTTCGTGACATTGAACTACCACAGCCAGGACGATACTCCCCGAAGGTCCAGCTTTGCGATAGTCTCCCCGGGCAAAAGGGATTTACCTCGACACGCACAAACACACACCGACAGATCTGTACCCATCGTTAATGACTGTGGTGGCAAAAGCCACCACTATGGGATATGCTACAGCGTAGACCACATCACTAATGGCTGTGTATGACACATGGTCACCACTATTTTGTACCTTTGTAAACTGGTACTGCGAGGCTACTAAGATATACTTTTCACTTAGGAGTACCCAATTCTGACAGCTCATGTACACCAAGACATACACCATATAAACATCGTTAACCCAGTCTTTATAAGACTATTCATAAGACCATTGCCAATGTGCCGGTGAAATTGTGATCGTTTGTCTGTGGAGCGTAAGGACTATCCCCGTGCTTACAAATTTGAAGGATCATTGCTTTTCCTTCGTAGGCATACGTTACCATTGATCGAGTCAAACGGTCCACCTACCCCCCAGATTCGGCGACAAACTCCAGGATCTGGTTAGTCCCTGGAGGACAGGGCGAACCCGTTGCTTGCGACTATCTTTCTTTATCCTAGCTTTGGACAGGCTGGTCGTGAGAACAGGCGGAGTTTATCTATATATTAATAGGCAAACAAAAAAGTTTGTGTTCCCTTTTTTCCTGTGTTACCTTCAACATATTCACATAATACTTATATCGATGAATAGGTATTTTCGAGCAGATTTGTACAATATAATTTTACTTTTACGAATATGTTGTCATTAAGATAAGTAAAACTGAGCAAATGTAAAACGCTTTTTTACCAATGGGACAATCAGAAACTACAAAGCGACAAAGCTCTGTTGAACATCACTGCTGTAGCTGACAAAAGCAAGAGTAGAATGCAGGAGTGACGCAAACACTTAAAAAGAGCTGAGTAGAATTATTGTTGTTGTTGTTGTTGTTGTTGTTGTTGTTGTTGTTGTTGTTGTGGTTGTTGCTTTCTCTTAATATCTCTCAGCGTTAAAAAAACAAAATAACTGCTGCTTGCTTCTATTACCTTGAGAATTATCATTTATCTTGATTTATTTGTTATACTTTTCTACCCTTTATATACTTTTACTTTATTTACTTTACTTTTAATTTATTTATTTACTTTAAATGAATATTACATGTTGAATAAATTTTTGTTATTGACGCCTATATGCTTCCTTTTTTGTCCTTTAGCACTATTTTCCGTATATCGTCAAGGTAAGCATTAAAAATTTCCATGCAAATTAATAACAATTCATAATTCATTATGTGAAAAACAACTTAAGTTTCGTTGCCTTACAGAAAGAGATGGCCGATTTCGGCCACAGGCGATACTAGTTATGAGAAATATAAGAACAATAATAAGTTTGAGGACAAGTTTGGGAACAAAAGATACGCTGTCGAGTCAAAACCTACGGGTAAGTTCACGACACAGCCAACTTATTTTTTCCAAGAAATCCTTACATGAAATAGCAAAATAGAACGCTACTACTTTTTATACGCTACTCAAGTTAAAATTAAGCATTCAAATAAAATACTCAAATAAAATTAAACTGTTGACGTTCAAAAAGAGCCAAGAAAATCGATAACTTCAAATTTCATTTCAAAGTGGAAGACTGTAGTATTAGAGGGACATTTGGCCAAAATTTCGTTTAATTCTTTTTGAACGGCAAATAACTCGAAGTTGTTCTGGCCTGCAGATGACTCTACTGTTTGTACCGCAACTACTTTTCTTGTACGTTCAAAAACTTTGATCTCTAATCTTTTGGCTATGGTCTTAATTTGAGCTCGTCCTTCGCTGTGACGCGTCGTCTTATGCCCATTTAAAATGCTTTTAAACGCTGATAGAAATCTTTGCCAGCAACGTAGCAGTCCTCAGGTAGTTAATAACACATTTGGTATTGTTGTTGTTGTTGTTGTTATTTTTATAGTTAAGGTCTACTTTTTATTTTTTGAAGCCATTGCAACGAACCTGCCTGCATGTCCTGCCAACATTTATTTCAATGTTGCTAATCGCATCCCACACCATGCACCGGGCTCTCGATCGATTGTATTAGTTTTTTATTTCTCGACCTTTCTTGTTGTTGTAGTTGTTGCTGTTGGAAACGTCCTTAATTTATATCATAATTTCAATTTGTATTCCTTGGCATTGTTCTGAGACAGCTTGTTGCTGGCTTTCCTGCTGTGCATGCGTAGCGCTTCATGTAGTTTGCAGCTTTATCCTGCTGCGATCGCTTAGCTCGATTGTTGTGCAGTTTTTTAGTAGATTTTTCAGGTATTTTTTGTTTTTGTTTTTTTTTTTTGTTTTTGCTTTTGGCATTGAAAATTTTGTTAAACTCAAGCCGAAGGATTTGATATTTTTAGTGCATTTTATGGAAAATAAAGTTGTTGAAATTTGAGAGGAAATCCTTGAGTACTTTTACGATTTGAGTTCTATGTGGCGATGCCACCCAGAAGTTAAATTCTTTCTGGAAAAATAAGGGTACTTTCTTTTTTTTATAAATTTTCATAAATTTTGAAATTATAGGAAAGTTGCAGGTTGGAAAATCCTGCAAGAATTAAGAAATTAAACATTATTCATAGCCATAAAATATCTGAGAGTTTGAAAAAAATAAGCGGGAGTTACCCTCTAACTTTTGAGCAATATTGTAGATTAGATATCAAGTCTCTTTTTCAAGGATTCTATTCTTATGAGTTGAAAGCATTTCTATAAGTGGAAGTTTTAAAAAGTTATCCCCCTCTATTGTGTCCTTGCTATAATTCATCATTGTCTTCTTCTTCTTCTTCTTCTTCTTCTTCTTCTTCTTCTTCTTCTTCTTCTTCTTCTTCTTCTTCTTCCTCTTCTTCTTCTTCTTCTTCTTCTTCTTCTTCTTCTTCTTCTTCTTCTTCTTCTTCTTCTTCTTCTTCTTCTTCTTCTTTTTCTATGTGTACTACTCACCATTATGCTCTAGACTCCTCTTTGTGTCTGTTCATCATCAATTTTTTTCTCTGCAACATTTTTTACGCATTACCACTGATCATCATGCGTGGTATTCGTCCCATGTTTTTTTTTTTTGTTTGTCTGAAACATCTGCCCACAATTTTTTGCTGCTGTTGTTGCTTAGTTGTGTGTCTTACAGGACACTGAAACCAGTCTAAATGCTGGTGCGTCAAAAAAAAACATTTTATTTCATTATCATGTCCTGGCTTTGACATCCTTATTGCGTCGAAGCTAGCTGAAGACACACTTAAACAATGTCAAGGTCAACAATAGTTGAGCTGAAGTCTAAAAAACAAAACATGCGTGTACTTTGATTTTTTAGTGAAGGACGAGGCAGATTTTCTTCGCAGAATAGCTCTGCTTTACCTTATGCAGGATGCGTATGTCTTAGCATATCCTGCTTAGTACAGGATCATTATGAGTTGTGGCGCATGTGTGCCAGATGGTGCTAATGATGACGCTGCTGCGGCCGATGATGTTTCAGTTCCTGTTTTTTTATCGTCTTGGAGCTCCATTAACGCGTGTCAATATAACACAAGATTTTTTTTAACTTAGCTGGTACTCATTTCGTTTTTTTTTTCTACGAGTAACATATTTTGGAGATAAATCATATGAAAAAAACATTTTCTAAAATTTTTTCGAACTTTCTTCAAATTTTGTTGCTTCCTGTGGTAAATTAATATGATTTTGGTATGAGTAACTTTTTGCATTTTCAGCTGCCGCCAGTTACACTTATAAAATGAAACATTTCACATTTCCACAAAAATCCATAATATTGCCAATTAAATCATTCGGCCAACAATAATAGTAAACATTTATGTGGGCTCGCAACAGCTGGAATTTCCTCTTTTAATCCTTGATTTTAATTTATTGTTAACCCTTATAAACTTTGTTCGAAATTCCACTCATAAGTATCCCTCATCCTTCGATCACCCAGTGTCAATTGCCCAAAAATGTGTTTCTCTGCTTGACACATTGTTACCTATGCTATTGCCAATATTTATGCAAACATGACCCACAATCATGTCATCAAGCGTCACACAATCCACGTCAGTATTTCATCAATAGAGAAACTCAATCAATGTTTTTGTTTTCTCTTCTTTGTTGTTTTCGAATCCTTTCGTTTGGTTTTCATTTGGTTTATGATTTCACGCTGTTGCCATGACACAATCGAGCCATTGCTAGATTATCAATTTTTGTTTTTCTTCTTTTTTTTTCTTTTGATTGTGATTTTGCAGACCTCGCTTATAGGTTTTGTCATACTCCTCAATCCTTTGTTTGTTAATTTGAAAACATCGATTTTTCGATCTCTCTTTGTTGACTCAATCCTTTCGGTATCAACTTCTTTGTTAACTTATATGGTTAAATTGTATCATCATCAACCAGAATTTCAGAGTTGAATAAGATTTGCGTACCTTTGCTTCTATGGACATATACGCATATGACTCATTAATGATATGAAGTCTAATTTGGTTGTTGACAAAGCCCAGACGAGTATTTTAGTAATTTCAAGTATATAAGCATAGTCGGGAATTTGTTCATAGATCAATTTGTGTTGTGTATGTTCATACACATGTTTGTACACAAATTATAGAGAACTGGACCTACCTGTTTTTTCCGACTCCGAACGGCTAAAGTGCGCCTCGGTAGTCGAGTTGTTAGCGTGCTCGACTGCCACCCCAGAGGTCCCGGGTTCGATTCCCGGCCAGGCCATGGTCCTTCGCTTTAAAAACCTTTCTAAATTTTCTCTCCTCATTTCTAATTAACTGAAATTTAAAATTCATCAATATTTACGACTTGAAGTTGTAGTTGATGGTAGAGAAGTTTGTGGATGAGATTGCCTTATAACTTGAATTGACTGAGGTAAAGGCATAACACTTACCTCTGATTCAAATTCACATGTTTCTTTGGCTTTCCACCACGCTTAGAACATTCTACACATGTTTCACTTGATTGCCCTTTCCTTCCCACTAAACTATCACCCTATTTCGAACCAAGGCAGACTTGACTGAATAGGTATTCCACCTGAAATCCTTGGTTCAAAGCTAAAAAAAAAAAAAAAAAAATACACATGTTTGTACACAAATTATAGAGAACTGGACCTACCTGTTTTTTCCGACTCCGAACGGCTAAAGTTCATGTTCTCGAAAAGCTTTACATGGCATTATCTACTCCCTGAGGTATGTTTGTAGAGTGATCGGTGATGACCGATCCGGAAAAATAATTCCAATTGAAAAAATTTTCTAGGTAAGTTGGGGTTTGAACCTGGTCTCGAATTGGCATCGAATGGTCCACACACTTCTTAACGCACTCGGCCGTGGCCGCCAAGAATGGGAAGGTAAGAATTACAGTTAACATTATACATTTAATGCTAGTTCTGTGTGAAGCTATGAGGGTAGTATGAGAAATACCCAACCTGAAGTATAGATGGCGGTTGTTGTTTGAAAAGAATGGCTATCGAAAAAGAGTACCTAGCTTATAAAACTTAAATTTTAAGTTTGACTTCGCTACGTTGTTAAGTGTTTATTTGGCTTCCATCAATAGTTAACGCTCTCAGAGAATTTGAAAACATAAAAAGAAAAATTGGTCATTCAATCAATTGATCAAAGGCCTCAGTCCAACTAATATCAAAGCTAAGCTAGATTATTCTCTGGAAGAGTCTGGTCCTTTGGTTACAACAGTAAAATGTAGTGTGACAGACCGTACGACCAGCCAAGACGAACATCGCAGGGGTCGACCAAATGAGCAGACCACGCCAGAAATGGTGAAGAAAATCCACACAATGGTTTTGATAGGCATTTCAAAAAGTGCTGTACATCGCTTATTAACTGAAAATTTGGACATGACAAAGCTGTTCGCAAGATTTTAAGATTTTAAGTCCAACTACGTAGTTGTTAATCTGGGGTTTGATGTGTCAATTTTAGATAATGTTGACTCCTTTTTAAACCTTGGTTCTCTTGTTCTGACGGATGAAGAAATTTTCAATGTAATGTCTAATTTGAAAATTTCGGTTAAAGCTGATAATGGTGGTATTTCAACTATTTTGCTCAATAAGTGTGCTTTCTCGCTTTCTAAGCCATTATGTATAATTTTGAATAAATTTTTACGGGGACTTTTATTGATTGTTGCAAAATGACCTCTATAACACTGATTTTCAAAGCAGGCAGTAAGAATGGTGTAGATAATTTTAGACCTATTTCTAAATTGTCAAATGTTATTGTCAAATGTCAAATGTTAAGGTTATTCTTCTTTACTTAACCAGGACACATTTGCCCTGAACAGCATGGTTTTTTTGCTGGGCTGTTTTCTAAAAATGGTTTTTTTAGCTGTTTTCTCAAAATTTTGCATCTCATCATTTGAACTTGGATATCAATTTGACGTTGTTCCACATAATTTTTTTATTAGCGAAACTTGCTACAATGGGTTTCCATTCTAATTTTTTCGATTGGATTCAGTCTTATCTTCAAAATAGAGTGTCTTGTGTAGATAGAGGGAGTGAAATCCTATAAATTTATTGCTTCGTCTGGAGTGCCTCAAGGGAGCATTCTTGGACAAAGTTCTTTGCAGAACTAAACCAAGCTGACTAGACCATGGTTTCGTCGGACGCTACTCCGACTCATCAGTAGTCTCAGTGGTTCTAGCAGTCCACTAACTGGACCGACGAAACCATGGTCTAGTCAGCTTGGTTTAGTTCTGCAAAGAACTTTGTTGTTGTAGCAACCTGTTACTTCATGAATTATTTGGCATTAAGCTCACAATATAATTCTTAAAAAATGTTTTTTAAGAATTATAAAAGAAATAAACTTATTAAAAAATGCCACAATTTTATAACTCAGAATGCTTAAAAGTTTATTAAAATTGGCCCAGTAGATCCGGAGATTAACTATCCGCCAGTTAAAAAACCTAAGCTCGAGAAAAACGCGTGTAAAGTTTTTTTTACACCTGCGGCGAGCTGAGAGCGCGCTTTAATTGAGTCGTTATATCTCGGCACTGGCTTTGAATATCGATTTAATATTTTAGACAGTTATTATTAAAGGTATAAGAAATCTAAAAATGTAAAAAAAAAATTAATTTTTTGAAAATTCTAGAACGTTACAGTACCTTAAAGCTATATAGTTATATTTCGGACTTATATGATGCTGCTCTGTTACAGAGTGATCTTAGCAATCTCTTTTTTTAGAGCTTATTAAATTTTTTACCATTAAATTCTAATAAGTGCTTTTCAATAACGAACTCTAAGTGTAATAATTTTTTCAATTTTTCATATTCCATCTCTTGTACTCCCCTAGAGAGAGTCAATACAATTAAGGACTTAGGAGTAATTTTTGATACTAAGTTCACTTTTGTTAATCACATAAATTATGTTGTTCCGAAGTCATATTCTTTACTTGCTTTTGTGCATAGAAATTTCTCAGAATTTTCTGACCCTCATATCCTACTTAGTCTCTATAACTCATTTGTTAGATCAAGGCTAGAGTATGCTTTCTTTATATGGAGTCCTTTCTATATAATTCATTGTGCTCGCCTAGAGAAAATCCAAAAACCATTTTCGCGTTTTGCTCTTCGTTCCATAAATTTTAACCATTTTCTCGAATATTGCTTTTAGGACTAAAAACACTGGAAACGAGAAGGAAAATTCAGTCATTGACATTTATACACGATCTTTTCTCGGGGCACATCGATTGTGACCAGGTTTTGCAATTTTTAAATTTGAATATCCCGGCTAGAACATTACGTAATTATTCGTTATTTCATTCCAAAATTCATTGAACTCTTAATGCTCGTAATGAGCCTATTATTCGTACCTTATCTTCATCTCTTATATATTTATACGCAAACATTGAATGTTGTCGTACACTTTTTCAATATTTATTTTAGAATAAGGACAATGAAACGTATATCATTCGAAAGGTACTGCACCATAGATGTGCCGAATTATGTTAGATTTTAAATGTATGACCTTTGACCCGAAATATTAACGTTGAAAGTTTATATTTATTTTAGTTAGGGATCTTAGAACTGGCAAGAGGTAGAATGAAAAATGAGGTATCGGATGAAAGGTCTGGCTGCACAATATGATTGAATATTAGATTGGTGACCTTTGACCTCAAAAATGAGCGGAAAAAGAGCATTTATTAAATAAAAGCTAAACTGTTAGAGATGGAAAAACATGATATAAGAGAGAAATTTAGACATTCATAAGATGTGCAAAAAATACTTTAATATTTTTCACCATCGTTTACGGTTACCCTACAATAAGCACTTTTTCATGTAACAAGTGTCAATATATATTGTGATGGTAAAATTGCTTACAAATAGTAAATTTTAAAAAATTTTCGTTATTTTGACATCAAAATTATTGTGATATCTCGAAAACTATAGATGTTTTCAGTACAACGTTTTTTGTATGAAAATTCGTTGGTTGAGAAAAAAACCGGTATACGAAAACTTTTTTGCTAATATATTCCCACGAATAGTATGTAAAAAAATTTCCCGTTATTATGACATCAAAAGTATTGCGATATTTCGAAACCTGTAGACTTTTTCCATGCAATGCATTTCTTAAAGCAATGTCATTGCCTCAGAATGAGAAAAAAACAATTGATATTTCAAATTTTGATTTTGCATGCAAATATTTCAGCCATTTTTAAATCGATTTGCCCTAAATTTTCTTTGTCTGAAAGTTTAATTAAATTAATTTTGAGAAATAAGAAAATATTTACCGTTATCTCACTAATTCAATTTCATATGCTGTTTTTAAAAACACTCTAAAATATTCAATTTTTGCTTAAAAATTAGACCAGACATTCTTTTTTTGTAATTTTTTTTTTTGTTTTTCTATTTTCTTCTCTCACACTCTTTCATATACCATATCATTTATTTGCAACAATTGCTTCATTTTGACACATAATTTAATTAAGTGTTTCTATCATCGAAAATCATGAGCTACCCCTATGATATTTTTGATGAAAATTACATTTTTCAAAATGTTGTTTTTGTATTTTTTACAAAGTTCTACAGGTAAAAAAATACTTTCTGTGAAAAAATTTTTCAAATATTTCAAACCACTCCAAAGTTATATACACAAATATATGTTTTAAGCCATTTCCTTATATACTTTTTATATTATGTATATTATTATTATATATCTATATTAGGGTGGCCGTTAGTTGTATGGAGAAAATTTTTTTTTTGATTTCTTATACTCTCTCCCCCCAAATCGGTTCAGTTTTATGTAAAAAAAAATACAAAAAAGTTTCAAAGCGATAAGTTGTGTTTAAGGGGTGTCGCCCGCCCCTCAAATTTGGCCTTCAAGCCCATTTATTCAAATATAATTTGTTTGTATATGAGTATCTTTTTAAAAAAACATTTTACAAGAATATGATGTATGGCAATATTTTAGCTCTTTTAGTCAACAACATTAGCCTCAAAGAAAGTTTTTTGCTAAAATTAATATTTTAGAAAATAATGAAGCAAATAACTAACAAAATACCAAAAATTATATATACCAAAATTATATTTATATGGAAATTATTTGTTCTAAGCATGTGCGGTAAAAGCTTATGTCCATTAAATTATTTCATACATAGCTATACTACGTATAGTCAAAAGAAAACCATACAAAAACAAAATTATTGAGTTATATTAAAATATTTATAACTCTTAACTAACAGTAGATTTCTTAGAGTTCGAAAACCGGCGACGATAGTCGGTAACAACCTGCAGTACAAATTGTTTTTGCTCTTCATTTCTTGTAAAGAGCTTATTATGCTCCTCCATAAACTTCACTCCTATTTCGGCGGTATCATTGACGACTCTTAATTTTTTTAATGTTTTTACCGCTGTCATATAGCAATCCTGCGCAGGCCATTCGGACGGAGTTAATGTCATGAAAGACGTATCAATTCTTTCAACAGCCCTTTGGGCACTTTTCAACAGCCCAAATTTTCGGTAAAACTTTTGCACTATAAGTCACAAATCAATGA
This sequence comes from Pherbina coryleti, assembly GCA_943735915.1. Taxonomy (NCBI): domain Eukaryota; kingdom Metazoa; phylum Arthropoda; class Insecta; order Diptera; family Sciomyzidae; genus Pherbina; species Pherbina coryleti. Next base: position 147,449,703 of record OX030949.1, on the reverse strand, counting down.
AACTTGGTAAGAACTTCCTTCCTTGACAAAGGGGCGTGGAAACACTCATACAACTCAAAGTTGTTATATCAAATAGCTTTGGAAGCATTTCTACTAGAAAGTAGAATAAGGGAAGTAGGGTACTATGACGGGCATTGGACAAAGGGGTGTGGTTCCGCATATATTTATAAGCCACATTTTTGATATTGAATAGCTTTGAAAGTAAAAATCACAGAACATGGAAAATCAGAATTGAGTTACTGTTTTGTGATTTCCTACTGGTGGTGCGTTTGGTGCTGTATGAGATCGATTACGTTTGCATATGAGTGAAGAAAGAAAAAAAATTTTTTCAATAAAAATACAAAAAAAAAATGGTCGAGTCTCGACCAAAGGTGATATGTACTAGTATAATGAATTATCTATTGAATATAATTTAGATCTTTCTGTCTCGAAATTTCCTTTGAAGAATATAATTTACACTATTTTTTGTATCTAATTTTTATTTTCTTCTTTTTATTAGTGAATGCATACTGTAAATTTTTTCCTTCCTTTTAAAGTTATTTTTTAGTATTTAAGTTATTTTAATTTTAAGCAGTCTGTAAGGATGTGTGAGAAAAAAAGATGGCTGCCGCAATAACTCACAATGGAACAAAAACAAAGTCGTGAGGATGTTTCAATCAAGTTTTTGGCTAGGTTTCACTAGAAAAAATCAGGTTTTTTGAGTCGATGAATAACCATTGATGAAGCATAGGTCCATCACTTTGCACATGAGACGAAGGAACAGTCAAAACATTGGACTGATAGGGGAATTCGGCTCCAAAAAAGGCAAAGACAGTTGCATATGCAGACAAAGCCATGCATCAGTTTTTTGGGATGCACGTGAGATAATTTTCATTGATTATCTTCAGAAAGCCAGAATCAGCGGCGAGTATCATGTGAACTTATTGCAACGTAACTCATAACTAAAGAAGTCAAGAAAAAATGGCCGCATTTGGTGAAAAAGAAATCTTTGGTACATCCATACAATGCACGAATACACACACATTCGTTTTCACGATAGGCAAAATCCATGAATTAGAGTTCAAACTGCGTACTCCAACACCGTATTCGCCAGATTAAAACCCCTCTGATTATTTTCGGTTTCTAAACATGAAAAATTGGCTCGGTGGTAAACGATTTTTTAACATTAAAAAACTGAAGTCTGCGATTGATATCTATTTTGAGAAGTTCAACGATTATCACTTTGAACAGGATATCGAAGCTATGGAATACTGCTGGGAAAAGTGTTTAATAAGGATATTTTTTCACAATTTTTTTGTGTTTTCTTTGTTAAGTCGAGTACTTCTGAGAGTCGTAATGCTATAACTACAACTCGACTGTACCACCATCATAGTCAACTATATCAACTTATATGAAAATTACCAGGGTTTAAATTGCTTTCAGCAAAACAGCAAAAGCAACGATAATTTTGCTGCGTAGTGCTACCTAAAGTTTTTAAAGACAAGCATATGCTGCTCATTTTGCTTTGCTTTCTGAATCTTCGAAAGGCTAAGCAAAAGCAGCAGCACTAAAAAGAATTTGTTTTGCTGCGTAGTGCTACGAAAGCATAAGAAATTAGGGGTATTCTCTATGCCTAGGATATGCCGTTGCACGGTGCAAGAATAGGAAATGTATAATATCTGCAATTGAGAAACAACAATGGCGGATTGTACATTTCCTATTCTTGCACCGTGCAACGGCATATCTTAGGCATAGAGAATACCCCTATTATTTTAGTGCTTTGATTTTCATTTTGCTTTTCTAATTTGTCGCAGCACTACGAAAGCAACAATTATGCGCTCTGCTTCGTTTTGCTTTCGGAAGCCTTTTATTTTCATTCGTTTGGCTTTCGGGATTTACTTACATATCATCGTTTTTATGCTATATTTCAGAGACGTATGTGTGTCTTTTTTTACGTTGTTGTTTGTATAATATGCGTACTTGTACGCAGTTGCGAATGCTTGGTGTTGTTTTTGTTGTGCGTAACGGTTTTTTTATTGCACGAGTTTTAAAGAGATGGCAGAAATAAATTTGGATGCCCATATAAAATAGTTCTACAACTTTTAAACATAGATATATAATAAAACCGTTACACACAACAAAAACAACACCAAGCATTCGCGACTGCGTACAAGTGCGCATATTATAACAACAACGTACAAAAAGACATGCGTCTCTGAAATATAGCATAAAACCGATGACAAGTAAATCCCGAAAGCCAAACGAATGAAAATAAAATGCTTCCGAAAGCAAAACGAAGCAGAGCGCATAATTGTTGCTTTCGTAGTGCTGCGACAAATTGCGACAAAATGAAAATCAAAGCACTAAAATAATTTCTTATACTTTCGTAGCACTACGCAGCAAAACAAATTCTTTTTGGTGCTGCTGCTTTTGCTTAGCCTTTCGAAGATTTAGAAAGCAAAGCAAAATGAGCAGAATTTTGTTTGAGATAGTGCTTTCTGCTTTGGCTGTTGCTGTTTGATTTTCAATAAGCACAGCAAAGTAAAAGCAAAAGCAATTGAACGTTTTCAAGTTTTTTAAACACTGAAAATTACCTACCTACTCGGTGAGAGCCAAGAGTCAGAATTGTCAAAAGATCATCGAACAATAAACAGCAGCAAAAACAAGGCTTCTCAAAGTGAGGTAGGTTTTTCAGCCTCAAGATTAACTTGCTTATTCTACCATGGCCTTCATCATCTACAAAATTTTCCAGGGTATACATTGGACGAGTGGAAATACAGCAAAAAATAAATGTACACTGCGGGTCACATGAGTAGGTACAGAGATTCTCAAATATATCAAAGCTTATCTCTCTGCTCCAAGCTTCTATTATTCTATTATTAAATTTTGAAGAAATCGGGTGAAAAAGAGGACTGGGTTTGTACTGTCAATGTGTAAGAATTAATTTTTATAAACAAGTAGAAAAATCTGCTCTCTTCAACAGGTACAACCGGTGTTTTTTTACGGTACTGTTGATCTCGAGTTTTTGTTGTTTGTGATCTTGACAACCCCTTGAAACTTTTGAGACCTCTTAGAATGTGAATTTCGAAAAAAAAACGAAAAAAGACCCAACATAGCCAGTTTTTTTCTATCATTTTTTAAAGTACAGTGTCGAAATGCAGTTGGCCCGACTTTTATTAAGTCGACTAAACTCCGTAGTTGGTTAAACTCCGTGGCCTCTATGTCAACGAACTTGGAGACCCGGGTTCGAACCCCAGCAGCGACAGAAAATTATTTGAATTAAAATAATTTTTCTGTACGGCCGCCACCTCTCTGCAATGACAAACCTCAGAGAGTAATCAAAAACGCATGTAAAGCTTCTTGAGAACAAGAACATTCTGTTCATCGCCGTTCGGAGTCGGCGTTAAGCATGTAGGTCCGGTTCTCGGTCAATTGTGTACAAACTTAATAACACGCACAACACAATTGATCATAAGAAGCTAGGTCGAAGTCCTTTCAAGGACTGAAATGGCCAGTTATTTATTTATTTTTATTTTATGAAAGCCGACTATCGACTATCTTGAGCATTAGTTCGACTATCTTGACCATTACGAGTTAATTAAGAGTTTCAACGATAAACTCAGGGCAAAACGACCACATTTAAAGAAGAAGTAAGTGAAATTTTTGCAAGACAATCTCACAAGTCATTAAAACCAACGGTAAGACTCAACAACTTACACTTTGGATTGCTTCCCAGATGTGACCTCCAGCGACTATTATCTTTTTCCCAATCTCAAAAGATGGCTCTCAGGAAAAAGTTTTACATCAAATAAACAAATTAAATTGGACCCCGATACATTTTTTGAAGAGTTGAACATTCCAAAAAAGCTTGTCATCAAACTATTTTAATTGCAACGAATATTAATGATGAAATATCCAAATTGATAAAATATTCAAATTTAAATAATTTCACGCTATTACAGGACTCCACACACATAAATAATTAAAATAGCCAGCAAAGAAAAAAAGGTCAAAGTTTACACAAATAAATGATAATGATCTATGATCAAAGGTGCAAAGCAACACCAGCTAAAGACCAACACGTACAAATTATCCTTGAAAACCTCGAGCAAGACAAAACCAACAAGAAGAGAAAAAAAAAACTTGCAGGTCCTAGAAACCACTGAACCTTGCACTGCATTGTCTGCATTGTATGCATCCTATTCAAATACGATTTTTCCATGTGAATGCCTAAATTTCCATACATTCGATGTGGCAGCGCTTGAGTAGGTGCTCTAAGCTAACATGTTATCCTGCAGCCTGTTGCTCGAATGCGTGTGTGTTTGTGTGTTGGAAATTACAGCTGTCAGGCAAGGTTCTTTTAATTTTTTATAAAGAATTTATCAATTATTTGCATATGCAACGCAGTGGGTGTCTCCCGATGGAAAACAAAAGAAAACTAAGTCAACTGAAATAACAAAGGAAGGGCACGTGTTTTGAACAGGACGCTCTTATTTATCACTTGGTTAATTTTTGTTTTAATTTATGCCAAAGCAATTGCTAGTGTTTTTTTTTAAGTAGGTTATTGGAACATCAGAGAGATCTAGACAGATGGATGGAATTAGTGCTGGACATACGGCCATAGTACCTATGGAACAGATTTTCAAGTAAAAAATCCCGTGTATAGATTTCAAAAAATCAAGTGAAATAACTCCTTACACGGAGAGAAATAATATTCTAATATTAAGCAAATATATTACTTTGGATGTTGTCTTGTATTGCTTCGTATTATTAAGAGTGTGCTTTTATTCGATCATGTTTATTTACATAAGCACAAAAATTATCGAATTCCAAATTTTTCTTTATATGATTTTAATTTCCGCTGAAAGGCCAAGCAATTGTGCTTAGCTGAGGCCCTTATTTGCCAAAAGGGGGTATGTTTTAGTACTTAGATGTATTCTATCAGTCCGGCTGATCCGGGAACTTTTCAGAATGTGGATCGTGCATGCATATGGCAGGGGTCATACGTATGTATGAAGATCTCATACCTCCGGGCGAATCAAAAAAAAAGAAGTTACGTTTTTTACCACGCAGGTTTCCAAAAAAGTTGAAAAAGGCATTTATTCAAAATTCATCGGCGTTGCATTGAATTGTTACTAACTGAGTATAGGACCTATGATTAAAAATTTGGTACGACCGTAAAGTTTAATTCTTTGACTTCATTATAAAAACAAAACAACAATTCAAGACGTCATCGGGACGCGGTGGAAGCTGCCTAAGCAACGCAACTGAAAATTTGTTGCATGGAATTATTACTCGCTTAGTGTTAATGCTAGGATTAAGAATATTATACGCTAGCGTACATTGCATTGAATTGCAACAGCGTTGCATTGAATTTTTATTTGGTGAGTATATAAGCTACGATAAATGTTTAAAAAGGAACATGAAAGATTTATACTTGGCCATACGACAAAATAAAACAAAATTCTGACGTCATCAGGTCGTGAAGATAGCAGCTTATGTAGCAGAAATGTAATATTGTTGCATGGAATTATAACTCACTCAGAAGACGTGCTACGGTAAATTTTGTTTTACGACAGTATAGATGTGTTATCATGCCTCACAACTTAAATACAAAAAAAAATTCTTATCGTCATGATTTCAGGGTGGCAACCACATAATGCAGTAAACATTATACAACCATGAAAGAACGTTGCATGGAATTTTTATTTTGTGACTACAGGCGACTAAAATAAAACTGGTGACTAAAAATAAAAAAAAATATGATGGCGTCATGAGGCAACCTAAAACCTAATGTGACACATATGCATCACTTTTGCAAGATTAATTGCATGCAGCTAAGGCTAAGTTAATCCACCAAGAAATAGCACAACCAATGGAGAAGCAAATAAAAAAAAGCAAACATACCAACACCAACACCAACACCAACATCAACATCAACATCAACATCAACATCAACATCAACATCAACATCAACATCAACATCAACATCAACATCAAAATCAACATCAACATCAACATCAACATCAACATCAACATCAACATCAACATCAACAGCAACATCAACATCAACATCAACATCAACATCAACATCAACATCAACAACAACATCAACATCAACATCAACATCAACATCAAGATCAACATCAACATCAACATCAACATCAACATTAACAGCAACATCAACATCAACATCAACATCAACATCAACATCAACATCAACATTAACATTAACATTAACATTAACATTAACATCAACATCAACATCAACATCAACATCAACATTAATATCAACATCAACAGCAACATCAATATCAACATCAACATCAACATCAACATCAACATCAACATCAACATCAACATCAACATCAACATCAACATCAACATCAACATCAACATCAACATCAACATCAACATCAACATCAACATCAACATCAACATCAACATCAACATCAACATCAACATCAACATCAACATCAACATCAACATCAACATCAACATCAACATCAACATCAACATCAACATCAACATCAACATCAACATCAACATCAACATCAGCATCAACATCATCATCAACATCAACATCAACATCAACACCAACATCAACATCAACATCAGCATCAGCATCAACATCAACATCAACATCGACATCAACATCAACATCATCATCAACATCAACATCAACATCAACATCAACATCAACATCAACATCATCATCAACATCAACATCAACATCAACATCAACATCAACATCAACATCAACATCGACACCAACATCAATATCAACATCAACATTAACATCAACATCAACATCAACATCAACATCAACATCAACATCAACATCAACATCAACATCAACATCAACATCAACACCAACACCAACAAAAACACCAACATATACAAAAACAACAATAACAACAACAACAACAACAAATCTAGTTAGTTATGATTTCAACAGTTTTTTTGTGGCAACCAACACTGCTCACAAACAACAAAATAACACAGTGAAATCGGACTATGAAAGTGGAAAAGGACTATGACATGAATTAGGATCTGGATTAGGACAAAAATTAAAACACACCTTTCCAAACTAGGAAAGGAATGCAGTATATTTGAAATCAAGAATTTGGTCATGGATTAATAGAAAAGTTTGGACATGAAATAGGAGTATAAAGAAACATCGTCACGTCAAAAACAACGGGTGTGTCCACGACACAGCCAACTCTTTATTTTTTCGTTGAGATATCACATGTTGAAATTTTAAAGTTTCTGAGTTTCTTAATACTCGAAAATCTACTAAGGATCCTGATCGTTTACTTATAGACTGAGAAACTTGAAAATTTCAATATGTGATATCTCAACGAAAAAAGAGATATTTTAGCAAAATCAACGGCATTCAAAAGAGGGAGCCTTCTACTTTTAAATTATATGAAGTTTTTTTTTTTTTTGTAAAAAAATAATAGATGGCATTACTACATAACCTCAAATATTACGAAAAATTGCGTTTTTTTTTTGCACTTTTAGGTAAGGAAATCTCAAAAACCTGACGTGATAGAGCAATTCTTCTATCATATTCGGATTCAGCATCAGATTCAGCGCACCTAAATCCTTCGGGAATGCATATTAAAATGTCTGTTTCTTGATCCCTGTTGACCTGTGTTATCAACATCTTGATGACTTCGCCCAATTTTCTTCGATATTGAACGATTTAAATATCCTTTCTAATGAAAAACATAAACATCTTTCCCATTTCTATCCTAATCATGAATATATTGTTCTTTGCAAAAAAAAACGAAAATTGCAAAATTGCATCATGAAAATTCACCAGAAAACCTTTAGGTTGAGGGTAAAAAAAGAAGCGTAGCATAAATTACGTTAGCGTACGGAGCAATTTTTGTTAGAAATGCTGTTCTTTTTTTTTGTATTATGATGATCTGCGAAGTTATAGAAAATATGATGAAAATTTTGTTTGTAGAAGTAATGAAAATGATGATATCGCCCAGAGTTTCGGAGATATATTACTTTTTTTATTAAAGGTAGTTTTACCCCCAGTGGGAGTATTAGGGGGCAATAATGTTTACAAATTTTAAAATACATTAAATTTACAAGTATTTTACAAAAGCTCTTAAAAAAGAATTTTACTTAGTTTAGGAGTTAAAAAAAAATTAACTACGGCCCATAGTATAAAATATGACCCTGAAAAAATCGGTTATTTGAGCTTGCCCAAAAAAATTCATTAGATGATATGTTGTATGGACCAGTGGCTATCAGAAACCATTGGAATTTTTGCAGTTATTTTAAATGAACTTATTATAAATTGTCACACAGTGTAATTATTAAATTGCCTCAGAAAACAAAATATTACAAATGTGCATTTTTTCGTCCTATAAAGTGTATTGGTACCTTATATGTAAAGGGTGATTTTTTTGAGGTTATGATTTTCATGCATTAGTATTTGACAGATCACGTGGGATTTCAGACATGGTGTCAAAGAGAAAGATGCTCAGTATGCTTTGACATTTCATCATGAATAGACTTACTAACGAGCAACGCTTGCAAATCATTGAATTTTATTACCAAAATCAGTGTTCGGTTCGAAATGTGTTTCGCGCTTTACGTCCGATTTATGGTCTACATAATCGACCAAGTGAGCAAACAATTAATGCGATTGTGACCAAGTTTCGCACTCAGTTTACTTTATTGGACATTAAACCAACCACACGAATGCGTACAGTGCGTACAGAAGAGAATATTGCGTCTGTTTCTGAGAGTGTTGCTGAAGACCGTGAAATGTCGATTCGTCGCCGTTCGCAGCAATTGGGTTTGTGTTATTCGACCACATGGAAGGTTTTACGCAGAGATCTTGGTGTAAAACCGTATAAAATACAGCTCGTGCAAGAACTGAAGCCGAACGATCTGCCACAACGTCGAATTTTCAGTGAATGGGCCCTAGAAAAGTTGGCAGAAAATCCGCTTTTTTATCGACAAATTTTGTTCAGCGATGAGGCTCATTTCTGGTTGAATGGCTACGTAAATAAGCAAAATTGCCGCATTTGGAGTGAAGAGCAACCAGAAGCCGTTCAAGAACTGGCCATGCATCCCGAAAAATGCACTGTTTGGTGTGGTTTGTACGCTGGTGGAATCATTGGACCGTATTTTTTCAAAGATGCTGTTGGACGCAACGTTACGGTGAATGGTGATCGCTATCGTTCGATGCTAACAAACTTTTTGTTGCCAAAAATGGAAGAACTGAACTTGGTTGACATGTGGTTTCAACAAGATGGCGCTACATGCCACACATCTCGCGATTCTATGGCCATTTTGAGGGAAAACTTCGGAGAACAATTAATCTCAAGAAATGGACCGGTAAGTTGGCCACCAAGATCATGCGATTTGACGCCTTTAGACTATTTTTTGTGGGGCTACGTCAAGTCTAAAGTCTACAAAAATAAGCCAGCAACTATTCCAGCTTTGGAAGACAACATTTCCGAAGAAATTCGGGCTATTCTGGCCGAAATGCTCGAAAAAGTTGCCCAAAATTGGACTTTCCGAATGGACCACCTAAGACGCAGCCGCGGTCAACATTTAAATGAAATTATCTTCAAAAAGTAAATGTCATGGACCAATCTAACGTTTCAAATAAAGAACCGATGAGATTTTGCAAATTTTATGCGTTTTTTTTAAAAAAAAAGTTATCAGGCACTTAAAAAATCACTCTTTATAATCATTTTAAAACTAAGCCACCCACGAAGAAAAATTTACAGATAGGCCAGATTTTCCAATATGGGGTTATATTGATGAAAGTTAAAAAAAAATTGTTTACATTTTGTTCCCCCAACCCATCCACTGTCAAGAAATGAGTGTGTGAAATGAAAACTCAGCACTTGATTAACTTGTCAATTACGTTATTCATGGAGCAAACAACCAACAATCATCCATTTTTTTTTTCTTTAACATAAAAATCAGCCAACTTTAGACATGCAGCCAAGTTATAACGACAACAACAACAACCAACAATCAATTAACACAACTCTAGCTTTCCAAATTGGAGCAAACCAGTTGCAGGGAATACCGAGCAATAACAGACGAACAACCGAGCCAATCGAGCCAATCGAGCCAATCCAAGCGTTAATAACGAGCCTAAATTATAAATACAACAAATGCAACATATAAATAATGCTATGCAATGCAAATAGCAGCAACAACATCAACAACAACAACAACTATAACAACATCTGTAACAATAACAATAATCATGGTCATTAACTGAGGAGCTGCAGGTATCCAATGGATACTTGGTTGGATTGGCTCCTTGATAGTGCGAGATTCATTATTGAGATATATTTGTTAGCACCTTTTTTAGTCTCTCACAGATTGTTGTTGTTGTGTATGGATATATTGTTACTGCTGGTGCCTCTGTCGCCACAACTTCAACTTTTACCATCTGAAAGTTCTGCCAGTTAAATAGACACTCATTCAGTCAATGTATCTGTAACGCGTACGAGTATCTATGGCACAACTAGAGCTATTTGTTTTGCCTTTTTTGTTATTTTTTTTTTTTCTTGTGACACGTTAGCAACGCTCACGTTCGTCACGTGCATGACTTGTTATTTAGCTTGTTTATTAGCATCAATGCGCCGTTTAAGCCTAATTATAACATCAACAGCAACAGCAACAGCAATGGCAACAGCAACATCTTCGCGCTGTCTATCTTGCAATTGTTTGTTTATGTTTGTGTATCTACGAGTTTGCATGTCGTCAATTCATCCTTATCGATTTGTTGTATCTGTCGAATGCAATTCAGTTCAGTTCAGTCCAGTTAAGTTTGTTTCTCAGCTGGTTGTGCAAATATTTATTTGTTTGATTTGTTTTTTTTTTTGTTTTCTTTTAGACTATATTTTGGTTTCATTTTCTTTCTCTTATGTTTGTGATAACATTTCACAGCTGCTTGTGATGTTAGTTCACAACAGTGTCTAGTGACAATTAATAATACGCTCGTATCTACCAACTTTTGCTTTAATTTTTCTCAAGTTTACTGCATTAATTTTTTGTGGTTTTCCTATTTTTTTTTGTATATTTTTCTTATTCACTTTTCAATTTATGATGAAGATGTCAATCTTCACAGTTGCATCCATCAGTTTCAAACAATTCAATGCCGTTATTGTTGCTCCACTAGTTGCTGACATTTAAAAGTTTCTCCTGACTGCTATTGTCACTGAAGTGGTTGGTTGTGTTGTTGTTGTTGTTGCTGTTGTTGATTGAATCATTTAATTTGTGACATCTTTGAAAATTGTTAGAAAAAAGCCGGCATAATCAGTGGAAAAGTTTTTCTCATGACTACAAGGCACGAAATAAAGAATTGATGTTGTTAACATTTGTTTGTTTTTCACATAAGTCACTTGTTTGATTTATAAATTGGATTAAACAAATCTTATATTAGTTAACTTTTCAATTAACTTTGCATTCGATTTGCCAAAAATCTGTTTTAATATTAATAATAAACAGTATTGTACAAAAACTCTGCAACCTTCCCTTCACTTTTGTATGAATTCAAATTCATACGTTATTTAAAGATCACTTTTTACGAGTATTTCTAAAGTTTTATTAATAACTAGCGATACCCGGCGCGCATTGCTGCACCCGGCAAGTATATTGGAAATAATAAGTGCATTCAAAACTTTTATTAGGCCCTTAGTCTGACACCACGCTCATGTTCCACTGACTGTTACAGTTTCCCAGTAGCAGAACATCACTCCCAGGTGGCAATTACATTATGAGTTTCAATGTCCTGTGATTTTAGCTTCCATAGCTCTTCTGTATAGAGAATCGGGCCACCCACCCTTTTCCAATGCACATACCAGTTTTCCAGTAGAAAGACTTTGGCAATTAGTTACTTCATACTGAGTTTTATTGTCATGCGACGTTTAGTTCCAAAGCTATTCAGTATCGAAAATTTGACTTGTGTGGTCCAAGCCATAACCCCTTATCCTATGCCCGTCTCTTGTTTATTTATAAAAAAACTTATTGAATCACACAATGTCAATTCTATAAAGTAAAAAGTCAGCCCTTTGTTCCTTTTGTTCATTTATATATTAGAGGAAAACCACCGTCAAAACATGTGTAGAAAAGTTGCATGCAGCGAAACAAATAAACATACGTACATACATACATACATACATACATACATACATCAAGTCGGATTGAATCTCGTTCTCATCAAAAAAATCCTCAAGATGCTAAAGGTGGTCAGTGAATCCCCTTTTAATAAAACTGTGTTAGATCCATTAATTTTCCATTAATTTTTTTTATTGTGAACTCTTTGCTATAATTTCTCAGTCTGTGCCGTTTAGCCTCAAATTTGCAAAAAACTCAGCATATCCCTGGTACACTAGGGAATTAAAAACACTTCGCAACTATAGGAACAGGGCCTGGAAGAAATATGTCTGTAGCTTGGACTCAAATGACCTGGAAACCTACAAACGTTTGTTTCTGGAATTTGAAAATCAGTCAGCAACATTATATCACGAGTATTTAGATAATATTAAGCTGAGAATATTGTCTGATCCAAAGAGATTCTGGGGATTCATTAATACTAAGAAGAAATCTGACGGGTTTCCTGTATCTTTTAAGACCCAAAATGGATTTACAGACGATCCTGTCATAATAAGTGGCCTATTTGCCAATCTTTTTAAGGAATCATTTTGTTCAGATTCTTTTCATCCAGATATGGAGTATTTTGAATATATGAATACTACACCCAGAGTATCTTTGGACTCTTTATCCTTTACCTCAGAGGATATTTTAAAATATATTGATTCGATCGATGAAGATTTTAGCGCTGGACCCGATGGGATTCCTGCCGCAGTGTTAACTCAATGCGGTTCAATTTTGTGTCAACCACTTTCTCTGTTATTTAATAAATCTATAAACGAAAGTTATTTTCCACTGTTTTGGAAAAAATCATTCATCAGTCCTATTTATAAGAAAGGTTGCAGGAATGATGTTAATAACTACAGGCCCATTGCTAAACTGTCATCGATTCCGAAACTTTTTGAGCGAATCGTGTATGATCGGGTAAAAACTCACTGCCGTGAAGTCATAACAACTCGTCAGCATGGTTTTGTTAATGGCAGATCTACGGTATCTAATCTACTCGATTTTACAACGTTCTGTTTAAACACCATTGAATCTGGCTGCCAGGTCGACTGCATCTACACTGATTTCAGCAAAGCATTTGATAAGTTACCACACAATTTAATTCTATTTAAACTTAAGTCCATTGGATTTCCACAATATTTTGTAAACTGGATTAAATCGTATTTGACAGAACGATCTTATCAAATACGATTCCGAGGGGTTTTGTCTGTTGAGTTTATTGCGTTATCTGGTGTTCCTCAAGGAAGTCACCTAGGTCCACTTCTGTTTATTTTAGCCATTAATGATGTGACCCATATCATTAAAAACTCTCATCTGCTTATTTATGCGGATGATATGAAAATATACAGAAAAATAAATTCTCAAGACAATTCAGCCCTACTCCAGTCCGATCTGAAATCTTTTGAAGTTTGGTGTTCTAAAAATAATATGTTTCTTAATCCAGATAAATGCCAAACTATGACCTTTTCGCGAAAAAGGAATAATTTAGTTTTTGATTATAAAATAAAAGATACTGCTTTATGTCGTGTGGATGTCGTTAAAGATCTGGGAATATGTATGGATTCTAAGCTTTCCTTTAACATTCATATTGATAACATTTGTAAAAAAGCATCTTCTATGCTTGGATTTATTAAACGCTGGGCCAAAGAATTCAATAGCATGATTACGACTACAACATTGTATTATGCAATAGTGCGTCCTCACTTGGAGTACGCAAGTCAAGTCTGGTCTCCAAGTTACAATGTGCATGTTGATCGAATAGAGAGAATCCAAAAATGCTTTATTCGGTTTGCCCTAAGGGGCTTAAGTGGATTTGACATTTTAAACCTTCCTCCTTATGAGGATCGCTTAAAACTTCTAAAAATGCAATCATTGAGTGAGCGAAGGAAGTCTGCAGACATCGTCTATTTACACCAACTCATAACCGGTGTATTTGATTCTCCAGAACTTCTTTCTCTTATACATTTTAACTCTAATCGTAGAAGCAGTAGAAATGCTAACAATTTAATTTACTTACCATTTAGTAGAACAAATTATATGTTAACTGCTCCTTTAAACCGTATGAGTAAATTAGTTAACAATTGTAGCTTTTTTGATGTTAACTTGTCTAAAGGTCAACTCAAAAGTAGATTAAAAACTATTGTGTAATTGCATGGTTATGTCTTTGCATGGTTAGTGATGTCTTGTGTTGTCCTTGAGCCCAACCATATATTGGTGGGTAAATTTTTCCCACATTAACTTATTTTGAGCCACTAGTTTCAATATCGTTGATAATTTCAAAGATTTTTGGGTTGCGGCTTTAAATGGGTTAATGCTGAGAATGTGCGAAAAAGCTGTAGTAGCTAAACTCTATTGTTATTGCACTAGATTAATTCTGCACATCAAAACTACTTTGAATATATTAGAATGTACTTCGATTATTTATTATTTTTACTTCGATCCAATTAGCTTTAAGCGCAGCAAAGTGTGTATGTATACTATGTATTTGTTTGTTTGTTTTGTTGTTTTGTGCTTGCTGAGAACAAAAAGATTATAGTAGAGAGCAACATGCAGTTTATTGAGGCTCTCGCAGCACAAACGCATGAAAAGCTAACGATCAAGCAACGCATGCCATTCTGGATGATTTGTTAAAAAACTTAACACTTTAATTAAAGATACTTATTATTGAAATTTCGTAAAGAAAATAACCAAAGAACCTTTTGTAGCACAAGTGTGATATTTGAAAACTTATTTCAAAAAAATCTGACCAGTACTTTTGGAGTTTTGCGGACACAAAAAATGTTCACTTTCATTTTATATAATAGTATAGAGTATAGATATAGATATAGATTAATAAGGTGGTCCTTATTCCTGACAGTTAAAACATAGTTCGGGACACCTCCTTTTTTCCAATTTTCCGATTTTTTCATGATTTTTTTGTGTTTGGTAGGCCACAAAAAGCCACTTTAGGGATTTAAAAAAAAAAGAAGCTAAGTTTGAAGATCGGTAATTTTGGTATCCAAATTTCTGGTTTTCTTTATTTTTTGCACAATATTGTCCAAAACTAGGCTAAAAGAACCTATCAAAAAATATTTTCAAAAAAGGTTCACTTTTTCCCATAAAAATCCCTTTTACCAACTAAAGCTTGTTGCGGCACCTCTAAATCTTCTTCGATCGAACTCATATCTGAGATTAATTGATAAGAGTGATGACTGATGAGTGATGATTGATATGAGTGATATGAGTAATATGAGTGATATGAGTGATATGAGTGATATGAGTGATATGAGTAATATGAGTGATATAAGGGATATAAGTGATATGAGTGATTTGAGTGATAATTGATGATTAATTTTCGGCTCTCAGGTTCGCCCGAAGAACTTAAGCCAGAAAAAGAAAAGTTGCGGTACATCTAAATCTTCTTCGATATGAGTGATGACTGATGAGTGATGATTGATTTGAGTGATATGAGTGTTATTAAGATTATCAAAATATATAAGAACAGATTTGAGTAGTAAATTAATGTATCTCTCTGAAAATATCTGCAAGGATTTCCTTAATTTTATTTGTTTAAATGTAAATCCATGCACCAGGGGTTCATGAAAATTATTTCCGAATAAGGTACAAATGGTGTTTTTTTATGATGAAATTATTTGCCCTTATACGGAATGTAGTTTTTTTACTTACCGTACAAGGTACCATTTTCCGTACCATTTTATCATAACTAATTTGCAATTTGTTTTTGATGTCATTCCATGACATTATTTCCGAATAAGGTCCAAATGGTGTTTTTTTTTATGATAAAATGATTCGCCCTTATACGTAGTGTGACCATCTGTCCCATTTACTGGAGACATGTTCCCGAATTTTGGCAACTTTCCCGGTGTCCCCAAATCGGACCAAATGTCCCCGAATCCTGTGAGAAATTTTTTTATTCATCAATTCGCTTATTTAACGAAATTTATAACTGCTGCAGTGGAGTGCTTCAAACAATTTATGACCAAAAAGTCGGGCATTTTTATATATTTTAATTCGGCAAAAATGCCTGATTGGTTTTGGGCTTAAACTTCAAGCTTATTTTTCGCACCAAACAAGCACCAAAATAATTACATGATCAGGTACTTTTTTTCTAGGAATTAATGTCCGATTTTGTATGAAGAATTTGGGCTTTTTGCCATTTTTTTATCGGGTGTAAATTCATAGAGCATATATTCCGGGAGCGTTAATTTTTTAGCAACAGAAACTTTTTAGCTCCATACAACTCCATGCATACCGCAAATAACTAAGTTGAAGTATATAATAAGCTCCCGAAATTTACGACCGATGAATTTACGTCCGAAAAAAGGTTTTCAGCTGTTTTTCGGAATTTATTTCCATTTTTTCTTTTTCTACCCCACCCCCACCCGTCTTCATATAGTAACTTTTTCAAAACATTGCGAGGCCTATTTTAGTTGCTGGCAATTATAGAAAAGTATTCATTGTCTTCATATGCATCATTACCTAAGTCGATTTAGCCATATCGTTCAATCCGTCTTTTGAGAGATATCGCAATGAAATTCGAAAATGATCTAAATCGAAAAACCACGCTTTATACCCATACAAACTAACTTCATCAAAAATGTAAATTCCTGTTACGACTTGAACCTACAATGACTTGTAGACTCCCGGAATTTACCCCCGATGAATTTACGACCGAAAAAAAAAATTGGCAGAAGAGCCCAAAATTCTCCATACAAAATCGGGCATACATTCCAAGGAACAAGTGCCCGAAATTTCGGGCGATTATGACATTTTTTCTAGAGCTTCTTGAGAACAAGCACATTCCGTTCATCGCCGTTCGGAGTCGGCGTTAAACATGTAGGTCCGGTTCTCGGTCAATTGTGTACAAACTTAATAACACGCACAACACAATTGATCATAAGAAGCTAGGTCAAAGTCCTTTCAAGGGATAAAATGACCAGTTATTTATTTATTATTTTATTTTTTTATGACATTTTTTCGGATGTTTGCTCCAAAAAATGTTGGGTCTTTTTTCCAAATATTTGAAAAGGAAGAAAGACCCGAAAAATATGCGGAAAATTCCAAGCCTAAATAGGCCCGAAAAAAATCAGGCATTTTTGCCAAATTGAAGTATGGAAAAATGCCCAAATTTTTTTTATTACCAAAAAGATAAGAAATTTCAAAATTGGTTTGTCCTTGCACGGAAGGTAAAAAACAACATTCCTTATAAGGGCAAATCATTACATGATAAAAAAAACATCATTTGGACCTTATTCAGACATAATGTCCATGTACGTCTATTTCATGGAATAACATCAAAAACAAATATCAAACTCGTTATGATAAAATGATTTGCCCTTGTACGGAAGGTAAAAAAACAACATCCCGTATAAGAGCAAATAATTTTTTTTCATAAAAAACACCATTTTCAGGTCCATTTAGGTCCATTAGACCGAGTCGGTCTCCATACAAAAAAAAATTGATAAAGTCCGCCCTAATATGAAAGCTTACTTCTAGAGTTTTTCATTGCTATAAAAATTTTATTCCTAGACACCCTGTAAAAACCAACAAAATCGTCTTTTAACCATTACTTTGTATTTTTTTTGGCCGATCTTCAAATGCAATATACCATTAAAAAGGTATTGATGAGTGCTATAATTCTTTTATAGGTGTCATTCCCCAATTTCATATTCAGTGATATCATATTCCCAAATTTCTACCCCCCCTAAATGAAAAAAGTTTGATACGAAAATGAACTCCACAAAAAACTAATAAACTTTGGCCTTGAAAATGTTTACATTAGTTAATAAAGAAAAAAGTTACAGACAATCAAATTAAAAAATGGTTTTATTAGGCACCCTGTTAGAAAGTGAATATGACAATTTTCATGGGCTGCCACTACCTGGCTTAAGTGTACCCTGGTATATATCAGTTGCGGACGAATAATATTTTGGCGCTTTTAACAGGGTGCTTGGAAAAAATTTTTGTAGCAATTAAAAACTCTCCAGGTAAGCTTTCATATTTGGGGCGGACTTTTCAAACTTTTTTATTCGACCCACTTTAATGTCCATGAACCTCTTGTTCGTAATATAACATTAAAAGCAAATAAAATGGAGGAAATCTTTGCAAATATTTTCACTGAGCAACATTAATTTACAACTCAAATTTATTTTTTTATATTTTGATAGTCGTGCATTGAATCTAGATCACGGAAATTACGCCCGAAAAACTGCTGAAAATATCGGACGTAATTTCTATTTTTTTTCAAACTTTATTTCCAAACCATTCAGGCGTAATTTCCTTCTTTTGGGGTCAGTTGCCATTTAAAATTCGGGCGTTTTTTCCAAAATTCGATTCTACGGACAATTAGGCTTTTTTCAATTTTTTTTCGGCGTAAATTCCTGTAATGACTTGAACTGTTGCACATAAGTTCTTGAATACTTATTCTAAGTTTAAGATTTGCCAAAATCGAATAAAACTCCGCCTATATCCCATAGAAAGTGACGTCATCAAATTAGCAAAACCTTCATAAGCTCCACGAAAGTTAATGTAATGACTTGATATTTTTAACATAAGCTATCATTCTTCAAACGTACACTGAGTTTGAAATTTGGAAAAGAAATAATTTAAAACTTCTCCTATTCCCTATACAAAGTGACGTCATCCAAAAACTAAAAACCATCATAATTTTGAATATATTTTACAACAACATGGCTATTGAGGGTATACATTACTAGATTTTCTTGATTCTTTTCTTTTTCGCTCTTATTTCATAGGTTTTTCAGTTTGTTCAGTTTTTTTTTTTTAACTAAGAAAAAGGTGATATTTCCCCCCTCCCCCCTGGCACTTTAAGTTGCGTTTCATATATAAATATAACCCATCCCCATAATGTTGATATATTTCACTCCTAAGTTTTAGAATTGCTTTATTCTGATAAAAAAGATATAGAAAAAGATAAATTCAGTATTCAGATCATAATAACTGAATACATTTAAAATCGAGACCCATTCAATTTAAATATCTTATTATGAAGCGCTTCATATTTAGAAACCAGGTTTCATTTCTTGGAATTTTAATATTTTTCAAAATTAAAAAGCAGCATTTACAAGTTAATATGGCCTTTTTTACTTCAAAAACTCTTTCAACTTCGCATGGAATAAATTAAGTTCTGTAAAATACCGGCGTCCAAATTTTCCCAGGCATTAATAATGGCATTTTGTAACTCAACAACGTTGTTGTATTGGTGAATGTAAGCATAAATGCGACGAACCAGTATTCCCTGTAGGTTTTCTATTGGGCTTAGATCTGGGTAGCATGCTGGCCCCTTCAAAGTTTTAATATTTTTTACGCGCGAGCCAAGCATTTGTTTCAGCGATAGTGTGTATTCGGGCAGCATTGTCAAGGGCGTAGGTAGGATGAAAATTAGAGGGAGAACAAGACCTTATAAATTTTTTTTTACCATATCTCTCATATCTTTACCATATTTTTTTAACATATCTAAAAAAAAGGAAAAACCACATATTAGAAAGGAATAACATCTGGAAACTACTTTCAAAGCCATCGATTAAATAAAAGTTACACCCCCCTGTCCCCCCCCCTGGCTACGCCCTTGGACATTGTCATGCTGGAAAATTTAGTTTTGGTCATGATGTTGTCCTAAAAATTCTAGTAAACTGCTTTGTGACACAGTGATATACTCGGCACTATTCGACGTAAACTCTATCCTAGTCGACGTAAACTGGATTTCCAAATCCCTTACGCTGAAAACGCTCCCCAGACCATTACTGACCCCTAAAGTTCCGCTTTCAGAAGTAGCGAGGTTCTTTTTGCAAATCTCGCCAATAAAAGTGTGATCCGTCTGGTCCATCAAGGTTCCATTTTCTTTTTTTTTTTTCATCAGAAAATATGACCTGCAAGCAGAAACGTAAGTTTTATGCAAATAACACTTCTGCAACTCATTTCACTTACAGAGGACCAGACCAAATTCCAGTCTCGCGATCTTATGCCCTTTAAGGAGCCTTGGAATTGCTTTCATTTAAGCGACAAATATCAGGGTATCATTGCAACACACGCCAAACTGTTGTTTTTGTTACAACTTCTTGCCAGACGAGAACAACTGGCTGTCGAGTTACTTGCCTCGCGTATTATTGCAAGCTCCTCCCTCTTGCACATCTTTCTCTTATGTCCGGATCGCATTTTTTACCATATTCTTCGGTATTTTTAAGAAAATTTGCGATCACGCGTCGGCTCCGTTCAAGTTTTCTTGAAATTTCGCGGTACTGAAATTTTTTCAGAAGCCCAAGCCAAAATGTTGCCTTTTTCTACTTCTGACAAAATTTTACCACACCTCATATCTAGGTCAGATATACACTATTAGTTGATATTCTTAAAAAATGTTTCTTAATACATGCCTCTTTTTTATTAGAAAAAACTGCGACTTTGGCCACCTTAAATCATAAAAAATACGTTTTGTTTAAATATAACGGAATTTCGAAGAGCATGACAAAACAGGGCTGCCATCGTAAATTACTAGCCATACAGTGGTTACTATTTTGTTCTTTATTAATCGGAAACTGATTTATTAATTTTTATAAAAGAAATCACTTAACTGTATTGGGTGGGTTATAAATATGAAACTGAGAAGATAAGATCACAAATTTTTTGTTAATCATAAAGAAAGATAAATTAAATATTGGAAATAATTGGGGACAAAAGAATTCTAAAAATTCGCTAAAAATGAGAGAAGCGAATTGCTAACGAATCGATAAAATTTAAAGAATTGATTCGCTAACGAGTCACAAAAATGTTGAAAGGCGATTCGATAGCGAATCGTTGAGACTGAAAAAAAAATTTATTCGGAAGAAAAATTGTTTCTTCGTTTCAATTGGTGCTTTCTTTAAGCAACAAGCCAACCTCTGATGCAGTCGGAACGAAACTATTCGAAAACAATTTAAAAAAAAACACGATTCATAAGCGATTCGTTAACGAATCACCCCTCGCCATAATGTTTATTGGGTTGTTTCTAACTAATTTAATTTTAATTTTTTTTTTCTTTTTATATTGCAATGTTATTAAGTCCAGTATAATCTTCAACCCCATCAGCAGCTAATGGCAGCAGCTGCAATCTTACTATAATCTTTCGAGTTGTTTTTATTGTTGCTGGTATTGCTGGTTGTTACTCTTCTCTAACACTCTTCTTTAAATTCAGCTTTCTTTGACTTAACTATCCACATACTAAAGTCTTTCTATCCACAAAATTGGCTAACTTTGTGAAATAATCCATTGGCGCACCTTTTGCAATCCCTTGCAACCCTTTGCAATCCTTTCTAATCCGTTTTGTATGCTTCCCTTAAACAACAAAACCATTTCATGACCTCAGTACATTGTAATTTTTGCATATGTCTCCCAATCTTCGCTTTAGAATCACTTTCATTGTCACTTTTCGACTGGCATTGTCTTCATTGTCTCCACTCAAAGGTTTAACTCTTGTTATTTTATCTGCTTGTCCTGTATTATTGGGGTTGTCAGATTTAATACAAACATGACCCACATATGTCGTTGCCCAGGATTGTTTTGTATTGGCGAATATTATGTCCTTTATCAAACTTATTTGAACCCTTTCATGAAAATTGCTTTTGTAATCTTTGAAAAACTTTCTATTCTCTTCTAATAGTTATAGTTTCGGGCTATGGTGGGACTTGATTTAGGTCGGATTACCATAAAAAATTGTCTATCTATTCGACCAGTGCGAATGAGAGAACTTTAAAATTTGTTTAATTAAATTTTCTCTGTTCATGGTTCTTGATCTTTTCGTATTTCTTATAATTCTTATAAATATATATTTCTTATGAATATATATTTCTTATAAATATATATTTCTTATGATTATATATTTCTTATAAATATATACGTATTTCTTATGAATATATATTTCTTATAAATATATATTTCTTTAGTATTAAACTTAAATTTTGTCGTTGACTATTTTATTCTTATTTCGAAAGAGAAACTTATTAGTACCAACAATAAATACTCATTTCAATATGCATGAAATGTTAAATAATCAACTTGTTAGTGAAAAATTCATAGCTGTCAATATGCAATTCGCATAACCGCAGGACATTATCGCTGACAGCTAAAAGGCAGTTGCATACTTTTGCCATTTTAGCTGGGCACAAATTAACAAAAAAAAAAAAAGAGCAACTCATAAAATACGGGGAACGTGTCCTCGAACGCTATGCTGACTAAAACAACAACAACACTAACAAAACGAATAAAAAGGAGTAAAGTACGCTTGAGGGCAGGAAGTTTTTTACTTAATAGCTACGATAAGTAGGTACTTTGCTGATTATCTGAAAGGCAAATAAAGACATATTCACAAATGGGAAGGAAGCGAAAATAACGCTGGACGCATAAATAATGCTATAAAAAACTCGATCCTGTTCGATAAGTTTTGAAAAAAAAAAATGTTATAGTTAAAAAAAAATGCAAACATAATTTCCTATAAAGGGCTACTTATTTTGGTTTTAATGCTGTTTGAAGATCTTTAAAAAAAACGGTGCTCAATAAACTATAAGAACTTAAGATAGAGTAGCTTGTTTCTACAATTTGTGACAATTATCCAAGCACTATTTGTTAGCACTGGAATAGTCATCCACTGGAATTAAACGCTGAATTATCGTTGACATCGGCCCTGCTGTTGTAATTTGTGCCCGATATTTTTCAATATTGGAGGAACTTTAAAAATATGCAATGTTTGGAGAACTTTACATTCTTGGCTGTAGGATACAAAGAGACACCTGTGGCTACGTATCCAAGTTTTCACACTGAGATGTGGTAACAAAGTTGCCTTAGAGGAGGAGAAGCAGTATCAACAGTATTTTGTACTGAATTCTTATGGTAAATACATATATAGATCCTTTGGTTTTTAACTTAGTCACCTACAGTGTGAACTTAATACCACGTGCCTTGCACCAAGTCTCTCCATAGATGAGTTTGCTGAGACAGTTGACGCAATAGTTGACGATGCTAGAGGAATCAGATTAGTTCTTATAGCTGGTGACTTTAACGCATGGGCCGTAGACTGGGGAAGCCAGAGAGCTAGCCAAAGAGGGCTCATCATTCTGGAGGTTTTTGCCTCGTTAGATGTTGTCCTTTTGAACACTGGAACGCAGAGCACATTCGCCAACGGAAATGGCAGCTCAATAATAGACGTGACGTTTTCCAGTAGTGACGTGTGCACGCAAGTGCAGTGGCAAGTAAGCGACGTTTACACTCATAGCGACCAACAAGCAGTCATGTATTCACTGGCAACGCAAACTAACCGAAGGACCAGAGACCCGCAAAGGGAAGCATCATACACAATCGAAACGTTAGATGAAGGTATATTTTTGCACTGGCACAGCGCAGGATATGGCAAGGCAAACAACAGCGATACTTAAAAGGGCTTGAGACGCGGCGATGATGTTGCAAAGACCAAGCAAGCACCACCACGAGCCTCTGTACTGGTGGTCCGCTGAAGCCAATACCATCAAGCCAGAAGAAGGTACTACCGCGCGAGAGGAACCGGCAATTTTGATGAACTCCGTGAGGTCTATAGAGAGCGCAGAAAGCTGCTGAAAAATATGATCTGTTCTAGGAAGCGCGAATGCTTATTGCAGCTATGCCGTCATATACTTAGCCGCATAGTAAATGCGCTGTTAAATGGCTTCGTAAAACAACAAAGTTACTCTTCAGTGGATTCCTGCCCACTGTGGTTTTGACGGGAATGAAAGAGCAGACTCCCTAGCCAAACAGGGAGCATCATCACCACTCATAGGACCGGAACCGTTCTGTGGGGTTGGTAAGAATCTGTTCAAACAACACGTCAAAAAAACCTCAATCCGCGAATCTCAAGACATCTGGAAGAACTGCTTAGGACAGATATGCACTAAGCAAATATTTCCAGAACTTTCTCCCAAGAAATCGAAATTTCTTATCAACTTAGGGAAGAAAGACTTAAAGATGATGACCGGAATTATAACTGGACACTGCAAACTAAAAAAAAAACCTACAAAAAATGAATCTCGCTACTGATTCATTATGTAGATTATGCCTTGAGGATGAAGAAACCTCCAGACATATTCTCACTGAATGTCTAGCTCTTCTCCATATAAGAAAGAGAATCCTAAATAGCGAAATAGTCTCTCAAGGACACCTTGCGATCCTCAACCTCGAAAATATATTATGTTTTCTGAAAAAAACTAAAGCAAACGAACTGCTTTAACCCGCATCCATCGTTTGTATCAAATTGATGCAAATTCTTGAAACACATTCATATATTGAAAACAAATATGCGTATTTAAATTCAGAATTTTGGCTACCTTCCTAAAATATCAAAATAAACAAGTGAGCAGTTCTACAGTTAGGGATAGTCTTATACTTATCGCGCATGAATAGTTAATAAATTGAAAATATTCTAATGAATAATATTGTCTTTTTGTATCTGCATCAAATTGATGCACAACGTACTTTTCGTTTTTAGAAATTTCCGATGGATGCGGGTTAAGCAAAGAAAAGGTATGGCTCAATAGGCATCACAAGATGCCGCAGTGCCAGAGCTGAATTAGCTCGCCCCAAGCATATCAATCTATATAAATGCGCTGTTCCCGCAGCAACCACGGATGCAACTTGTCATTGATGATGGATTCTATGGTTACAGCACAGCAGATCATGACAATCGCCAATGCTGACCATAACGACAAGGCCCCAGGTCCAGATAAAATTCCAAACCGCGCACTAAAAATTGCCATCACGTTACAAAGACAAGCGTTCGTACGGCTGTCTAACGCTTGTCTTACAGAGGGCATATTCCCTGCAAAATGGAAGACACAAAAGTTCGTGCTTATACCAAAAGGTAGCGGCTTTCCCGTCGAAAAATTTAAAAATAAATAATTAACCTATTAGATCAAAACATAGTTTTCTTCATGATATATTCTCCTTATAGCTCTATAGAGTATGTTCAATGTTTTTCTAAATTTTCGATCCCTTCTGAATTATACGATTTCGGAAATTTTATTTTTTTAGACTAAACCAAC
The DNA here is from genome assembly GCA_943735915.1 of Pherbina coryleti. Classification (NCBI taxonomy): domain Eukaryota; kingdom Metazoa; phylum Arthropoda; class Insecta; order Diptera; family Sciomyzidae; genus Pherbina; species Pherbina coryleti. The sequence continues at coordinate 147,424,513 of OX030949.1, read as the reverse complement.
GGTCTGTGGATGCCCCCTATGAATGCGAAAGCATTGTAATGATTCGGAAGACGGGTGATAGTTAGTTGAAGGGTGGAAAGATAGAGTGTTTCGGTGAAGATTTGTTCTAATCGGTAATCCCGAGTAGATTTGGGAAATGCACGAGTTGCTGGCGTCAACTCATATATATCTTTCAATATACATCACTTGACATCATTCGTCGATGCACAAGAAAGTTGAAAGGAGATGAAATGTTTCAATTTAATCTCACGTCGTTGAATTCGGTCCAGAAGCTCCAAATAATATATTGAAGCCTCTGTCCAAATGTGTTAAGTGTACTCTATTTTCTGCCTATTCATATTTCGGCTCTTCATGACTTTGGAGAGCACAGAACATATCGCAATTGGTTGGTAGTTCTCAGAGTATGTGGGATCGCCCTTTTAGGTACTGGCTGAACATACGCGAACTTTTAATAAAATTGAAATACTCCTGTCCAGAAAAACATGTTGAAATGGAAACGTAAAACTAGTGGAAAACTTGAGCTAGTGGAGAAGCTTTGGTGGTATACAATCGGGTCCAGAAGATTTGTTTATGTTAAGGTTTGCAAGGTTTTAAGCCGGTTCGCTTTATCAGTGGAATCAGTGAAGTGATTTGGTCATCCTTCAAAAGAGTTGGAATCGACGAAGACATCTCATTTTTAACTTTTAAAAGTGCTTGCTCCCTTTGCGACAGAGAAGCACCTGTGAGCACATGCGAGTTTCGTAAAGAAACTTCTTCACGTTTTAAAACCTTACAATGATTTCTAGTCTCATGGTAAAGTCTTCTACGTAAAAAAATATATAAATAACTGGCCATTTCAGCCCTTGAAAGGACTTTGACCTAGCTTCTTATGATCAATTGTGTTGTGCGTGTTATTAAGTTTGTACACAATTGACCGAGAAATGGACCTACATGCTTAACGCTGACTCCGAACGACGATGAACGGAATGTTCTTATTCTCAAGAAGCTTTACATGGCATTTTTATTACTCTCTGAGGTTTGCCATTGTCTGCAGAGAGGTGGCGTCCGTACAGAAAAATTATTTTAATTCAAATAATTTTCTGTCGCTGCTGGGATTCGAACCTGGGTCTCCAAAGCCACGGACGCCACGTCTCTACGTAATCTACGTAGTATAAGCATTTTTGTTGGAAAAGCCTTTCAGAATGGCTTAAGACCTGATTGTAATTCTGCAAGTCTCATTAAACCGGGAGTGATCTTTTGGCTTAAGGCTTCTCATTTTATTGGGAAGGAAAGAGCAGCCAGCTGAAAAGCCAGCGAATAAGGTGCGGTGATCCTAATTACCTATCATGACACGAAGTCAGAAAAAGGTCTAAAACTTTATGGCTTTGTAGACCAACTCTAGGGATGAACGTTGGTTCTTTCGCTAGTAACATCAGCTGGTTCGATTCAGCCAAAAGCTCAACATGTTGTCCTCCAGGTGTTGTTTGGTAGGAGTGATGTAACCAAGCTGGATTGTGCAAATTATAATCGCCGGCAACAACGATCTCACTGTCAGGGAACAACCACAAAATGTGCGTAATCGACTCAGAGCGAGTTCAATATGCTAAAAATGGGCCCTCTCCATAAAACAGCCACCGGCCCTTTCGGAATAGGCACAAAATGTGCGTAATCGACTCAGAGCGAGTTCAATTTGCTGAAAATGGGCTCTCTCCACAAAACAGCCATCGGCTCTTTCGGAATAGGCCGGCTCATATATCGGATCATCATTACACACCACTCCACCACTCTTAGAGACAGTAAAACTTTGTCTAAGGATAACAGTAGTTCCTTAACGATGCCATTTATAGTGTATTTAGCTAGTTTAAGAAATGTCCTTCCCCTGGTTTTTCACCAAATCAAAGGTGCAACTTTAAAATTTAGCCATACTAACCACTGTTGCCCTTACCGGACAGCAGTTGCATATGTTTCCACTACTACATCTTTGCATTTGGACAGCTACCAGCCTGCGTTTTTCCACTAATGAGCCTCAATGTTATAAATCTTCAACTATAGCGTTGAAGTTAAATATAGCAGGAAAAAAAAAACAAAAAAAAAACCAAACCCAAAAAATAACCAAAAAAACCCTTTGAGCAGACAACAGCAACTCTTTAGTCAATTTTTTTAACCTCTACAGATGCTATCCAAAAATTACCAAAAAGTGTTTAAGACACACGCATGTGCTCCACGAAGGAGTAAAAAAAAACAATACCGGCTAAAAAAAACTTAAAAACTGGCAGTTGTTTCTTAGAGCTGAGCCACTGCAGGATTTTTCGTTTCGACACGAAGTAGTAGTAGTAGTAGAAGAAGAAGAAAGGTGAGGGCCATAAAAAAAAAATCAAGCGCAATGGGGTAATTATAAGAAAGGCTAACATGGCAAAGATGTGCAAGCTGGCTGTATGTTCGCGCTGGTTGGCTGTTTAACTTGGCCAAGTGACGAACTGGCTGACTGACTGACTAAGTGAGTTGGTGAGCGAGCAAGAAAAAAAAACGGCTACTAAGTGTGGCGTCCTTTTTTAAGGATTTACCACCTGGTTAACTGCTGACCAACAACTGCAGCAAGGATTATTTATACACATATATTTTGTGTATGGCGCTCAAGGGCCCAAGACGTCTTCTACTGCTACTAACAACTGCAAAAAGGGTTGCGTTGCGCGGCTGTTCTTGAAAATTAATTTTCATCTGTTTAGACCCAAAAACAAAACAGAAACAATTCTTGGCAGCAGAACGTATAGTTCTGGTGAACGCGAGTTTTTGTTTTGCTATTAATTGAGTTGTTGCGAAAGGCAGAAAGAATAAAACCAATTGACATTATCCAGGACATACTGGCAGCTACTTGACAGTAGTTCTCAAAATCAAGTCATAACTGACAGCAGGACTCCACCCATAGCCATACAGACGAAATAGATATCCTTCGAGTTAAATGAAAACATATGGCTAGATCAACTAGCTGAAACGAGCATTGAGAATATTTATCGTAAAAAATATCCTAGCATTGTCCTTGCCAACATATGCAGCTTAGATTTTATTTCACGTATCCTTAAAAAAATAAAACAACACAAAATTCTTTTAACTACTTAAATAGCAAAGAAGGCAGCATTGCGTAGGCGTCCTTAGGTCCTTGCTTCGTCCTGGCACATCTGTCGCTCAAGCAAACAAAAAAAGCATTCAAGACGCACAGCACGTGCTCGCCTCAGATAGCAATGTTCTTAAAATATCCTGAATTTTCACAAAGCAACACTATGCACGCGGAGTACTGTACCGCTGACAATACTTCAACGTCCTGTTGCTTCTTTTGCTTGCTTGCATGCGTGCTTGGACGACGCTTGCTTTTTTAGCAGCGTCTTCGGCTTTTCTGCAAACTGTACGCATACAACATTAAATGTCCTTGTTGAATCGCTGTACTTTTGTGCTGCGAAGCCAGGTGCTACACAGAGTCTTCATTGAGCCTGTGCATTGTCTTTGCGCTGGTTTCTTAAGCATATGAAAAAGAAAAAAAGAAAAGAAAATAAATCTATTTTTAAAGCAAACGCACGCATCGCCTCGAAGGATACACACTGTGTTTTTGGCCAAAAGATGCTGCTTTATCTCAAGTACTAGGCTTTTGTTACAACTGCTGCTGAGTCTTTTGTTTTTTTTTTTAGTTTCCTTGGAAAAATACGTGTTCTTGCATTCTATGCGCAGGATCAGCGTTGCTGCTACGCTTTATGCAACATCCTTGATGTGCTTGAGTTTCTTTGTTGTTGCCATTGTTTTGATCCAATTGTCTAATTCATATAAAATTTATTGGAACTTCTTGAGGACAAACGAGCAAAACGATGTGTTATCGCATTCATAAATTCAGGAGCAGGACATTTTTATGCGATTTCAACACGAATTTTAGCGAGTAACCAAAAATTTACTTTTAATGAAGTCAAAATAGAGAATGGAACAAACAAAAAACAATGGAGTTTCTTTTGGAAATTCCTACATTCAAAGGTGTAACGCTGATGACAGTTTTATGAATGAACTGATAGCCTATAAATTTGGGGAACATTTTTCAATTGAAAAACTCTTTATAAGAGATTCCATCATGCTCCGTGAATTCGTGTATTTCTTCTATTTGAGTCCCCTTTTCACTAGCAAATCAAAACATAAATAAATGTCAAATATGAAAGTGATCGGTTGAGTAGTTTTAAAAATACTTTGATAGTATCACCTGAGGTCGAAATTCGACCACATAAAAATCGATTTTTTTTTTACTTTTTTTTAAAAAAGGTTTGAAAAAGTTAGAAAACAATAAATTAAGAAATACTTTATGGTAATACAATGAATAAAATTAAAATGCATTGTTATTGAAGTGAAGCAAGGATAAATTTGATTTATTTCGAAATGATTTTATTGAAAAAATTAATTGGCATGCCTGCATGGTAAATTGTATTTTATGTTTAGGTTTCGTAGTTTTCTGGATTGTTAACAATATATTTTCCAAAAGAATTCGACTTCACAAAGCATTTTATTGAAAACAAATTTGAAATTTGCATTGTATCGAAATAAAATTCGATACAAAATTAACGTGAAAACATATGTTTTCCATAAAAATTTGGCATCACTTTAACTTTCCTAATGAATTCGCCACCAGTTCTATCGCTCAGAAGAGAGCACAATGTGAACGGCAAACTGACAGTGGAAAAAAGTCAGTTTCTCTTTCGTGAGCTTTCTTTCTCTTCACTTTATGCGGATCGTTTATATGTATTAAGCTTTGTAAGTCCGTTCTGTGGCCGTAAAATCGAACGAAACAATTTAAAAAAAAACTTTAAGCACAAAATGAGTAAAAATTAGAGTACAGAATATTCACTTGTGTGCTTTGTAAGGGTACAATTTGAAAAGATTCGTATTTGTTCGTAAGTGGCCGCGGACGATTAAAAAAAAAATAAAAAAAATAAATAACTGACCATTTCAGCCCTTGAAAGGACTTTGACCTAGCTTCTTATGATCAATTGTGTTGTGCGTGTTATTAAGTTTGTACCGATTAACCGAGAACCGGACCTAACTTCTTGTGATCAATTGTGTTGTGCGTGTTATTAAGTTTGTACCGATTAACCGAGAACCGGACCTACATGTTTAACGCCGACTCCGAACGGTGATGAACGGAATGTTCTTGTTCTCAAGAAGCTTTACATGGCATTTTGAATACTCTCTGAGGTTTGCCATTGTCTGCAGAGAGGTGGCGGCCGTACAGAAAAATTATTTTAATTCAAATAATTTTCTGTCGCTGCTGGGGTTCGAACCTGGGTCTCCAAATTCGTTGACATAGCGGCCACGCACTTTTGACCAACTACGCCACGGGCGCGGATGATTACTCTACTAAAATTTTAATCGCTCTTGATCAAGAACGTTTTGGTGAGACTTAGAAATTAGATCTGAATCTGTGTACCTACCAAAACGTACACGCTCATGGACGAGAATGCAGATGAAAATTTTAATGCTCATGAGAGAATGCTTCGTGAGTCACACATGGAAATGAACGGTAAAAATAACAAGTTAAAACAGAGTATTATTTAGTTTCTAGATGGGTCATTGACAGTTTTATTGGTTGTATGAACTCGTATGGAGAACTTCGATGATTGTTTGTCAAAAGTTTTTACCGGGATATTTAAACGATAAGGCAACTTTATCTACCTATAATTGCCCATTAACGCCCAAATGAAAACCATGAACAATTTTAATAATCCAATTTTTAATTTCAGTATTAAATCAGTTTTCTTAAATACTATAAAAGAAAAACAAACAAAAAAAATATTCCAAGTTGTGTTTTTAGAGGTGTACTAAGTTTAGTACAATGGGCGCTTAGGAGTGGTATTTTGCAAAACATCCTCTTTCCAAACATAGTGTTTTCTGACATTTATCGCATGATGTTTTAACTCGATTTGAACACATAACGCATCTAAGTTGATTTGGTATTTTTTGGGGGTTGTGGCCATTATTTTGTCTGTCTTCTCCATTAATTCCTGAGGACCTTTGTCTAGCTTTATTGTTTTTCTTGTCGCTCAGATATGTGCGTGCTATATGTCTGCGAAACCATAACTGATCGACACGATCATCAGGGTTTGTAATACAGTATAATCTCCATGCATTTGAAATAGTCATGTCCACTAGGTAAGTAAATAATACCCACCACCACTTCTTTCCTTTCACTGCAATTCGGTACATTCCTATAGACTGGTCCATTTGATCTACCCCTCCCATGCCTTTATTATAAGTTTGGAAAACGTGAGGTACGTCTACATCAACTTTTTGCTTATTCAAAGATGACCATCTTTTAACTTTCCCTATAGGCTCCACAGTATCGAAATTTGTTCCAATCGTGCAAACATTATTGTCTTTCCATCTAACCATTAGAATTTCGTTATTCTTATCAAAGCTATGGTCATATTCCGCCCTGGGCTTTTTACGCATTTCCTTCGATGAAATCAATGGACACCGTTTAGTTCTATTTTCGCGCAAGGTTCCAGTAGCTCTGTACCCAAGATTCTTCAGGTCTACAAGCAGGTCGTAATTCGTAAAAAAATTATCGAAGTAAACTGCATGTTCAACTGGTTTTGTTGGCGCTTTTGCTAGCAAATTCTTTACAACGCGAGAGCCAAGAGGATCAGTGGTAGCCTCGGAAGTTTTTCCACAATACATGTCAAATGTATAACAATACCCATCGAAGCTGGTCAACGCCCAATTACGATATCCGTACCGCACAGGTTTACCCATTATAAATTGTTTGGCTGAATGGTGGCCAAAATACTTTACCATTGATTCGTCGATTGATAAATTTTCATGTAACATTCCGAATTGGCAAAACTTTTTCTGTAAAACTTCACAGAGTGGACGCATTTTGAACATTTTATCAATAGACGTCATTACCAATGCGTTATCTGCAAAATGCAGGTTTCGTTTGATTTCCAAGAATCTATTTCGTGACATGCATTCTGAAACTATTGGCACACCTAGGTCGTCATCTAAGCTCCAATATGACCTTTCACTAGGTAGTTTATGATATCCCGTCAGTATTATAATGCCCAAGAATTTACGAAGTTCTTCTTTGGAAAAAATGATATCGTGCCTATTATTTTGTCCTGCATATATTGTACTTTGCGTTGCGATAAGCTCTAGCACTTCATCGTCAAAAAGTTGCTCAAAGACTTTCACTGGGGTCATACCTTGTAAAATTTCCGAAACATTAGCTCGTCGCTCTTCAATATATTTGGGATCTGGAGTAGATGGAAAAACTGAATAAACAGGGGCACATTTTCTCCAAGTTGGTGTCGCAGCACTACTTTCAATTCTTCTTCTCTTTGGCACATTCCGCGAAGTAGATGGGGCGAATGTTTTGAGTGGTTCGTCGTCATCGCTACTCCATTGATCTTCAACGTTAGTGGTATGTCTGTGAGTACTAACTTCTATATTACCAGGAACATCTCAAGGTAATTTGTTTCCATAAAGGTCGTCGTCACCACCTTCCTCTTCATCGGTGATAACACCTGGATCTGGTGGCAGCATAACTATATCGTAAGTAGCATCATCTTCACAATCTTGGCTAATTATGTCCTGTATTGCTTCTTCTAATCCAAAATAGTTTTTGTTGTGTGTAAAAGTGTATCGCTTCGCCATTTTATACCTTCGAAGTTATATTATCAGTTAATAATGTTTATAAAAGTTCGCTATTTGAAATAAAACAAGCATAAAACAAATAAAAACTTCAACTAGAGAGCACAATACAAAAACAAAAATGTCATCTCATTGCTAATTTTATTTACCTCATGCGCCCAATGTACTAAACTTAGTACAGCAGTCTTTTATATATTACAGCACGAACAACTCTATACAAGCTAAATCGATTGATGTACTTGTTATTAGAATGTGATATTATCGAGCAAAATATAATGCCTTTTTACACTTTTTAAAATCAAATCCCATACAATAAACTAAGTAAGCACTCACACTCCAATACGAAATAAATCGCTAGAACAGACCGTGGATTACACTCATTATACCCATAACTGTTATTTATTATAGTCACATGGTTATTGTTTATACTCTTAATAATAGGTAAAAAGCATTGCCAGAGTGAGAAACTGCATTCGATATTTTTTATTTCAGCTTGAAGTTGTGTACTATTTATAGTACAGCGGGCGTTAATGGGTTAAAATAAATTGGTAAAGTATCAAAACAGATATCATTCAAAGTATCCCAGTAGGAATAGCGATCATCCCAATATAGCTGCTTGGGATTAAACATCCTTTAAGACTCGGCGATCATACCCCTTCACTACCAAATGCCATACTCTTCTTTTGTATAGTGCTGCTACGTAAGGAGTATTGATCCCTTCGTCACATCTTCGAGCACGTAAGAAGTGATTAGTCAAGAATCCGAGTAATGGCAATGAAGGAAGGATATGGATGTCGATGTCGATATGGATTTGTTTTTTTAATTTTGTTTTCGTTTTCCACTCCTGTTTTCTAGAACATTGTTACAATATTGACTGCAGTTCCAAACTGATTCCTGTTTCGTTTTGTTTTGTTTTTTACTTTTGCATTTTTCGCAATTTTCTTTCCAACACATCGCATTCCAGCTGCCGTATTCATCTCCTAAGGTATTAGTACCTTTTTCCAATACTTGAGGCAATAAGAAAAGTTAGATCGATAAGAGAGGTGTTCGCCTACCTTCTGACTGGGATGTTTCATCGGAATTTATGCATTTATTCCATCTTTCTGGCAGCTTGTGGATCCCTTGCCAGTAAAAGTTTGTATTTTTTGAATCGTCGAATCATTTTCCTACATCTTCGTAGGAAGTGAAGTACTACTCACCAAGTGGTGACGCATGTATGCAAAAACGTTATAATCGGATGGTGCCAAGTCTGGTGAGTACGCCGCATGGGCCCCCACTTCCCACTTGAGTGCTTCCAATGTGTCCCGAACCGGTTTTGCCGTATGCGACGGAGCATTGTCACGCAGAACTAGTAAGAAATGATCTTCGACTGGGCCGAAGTTAAAATACCTCCACGTCCGAACCGAAGTATATTCAAAGTCTTAAGCCGTCAATAAAATGTTTATTTGTAAAAACATTTTCGTTATACATAGTTTTAACAGAAAATATTCGCTTTCATTTTTTATAAAATCACTTTGTATGGGAGGTGGGTGTGGTTTTCACTCGATTTGGTTGAATTTTATACACAAAGTGCATGTTATATATCAAATTTAATATGCATTGACTATATTATTAGTCCATATATTATTTTTTGTGGAATTTAAAGAGATTTTACCTTTTTGATAAAGTCACTTTGTATGGGAGGTAGGCGTGGTTTTCATCCGATTTGGTTAAATTTCATACTTAGAGTGCACTCTAAATATCGAAGCTCATATGCAAAAATTCAAGTCCATATATTAATATTTGTGGAATTCTAAGAGATTTCACCGTTTTGATAAAAGCACTTTGTATGGGAGGTAGGCGTGGTTTTCATCCGATTTGGCTCATTTTCGAACTTGACCTTTATTTTTTAGATAAAAGCTTAAATATTGAATTTCGTGATGATAGCTTGAAAATTACGGCTGTAATCGTGACGACAGACGTACAGACAGACGGACATGGCTAAATTGACTCGGGTGGTGATGCTGATCAATAATATATACACTTTTCTATACCTACGACGCCTCCTTATGTGCGTTACAAATGGAGTGACAAAATTAATATACCCCCATTTACGATTTTTAAACGTGGGGGTATAAAAATTACTTTGTGCTGCCTACTTTGATACTCGGGGCGTTTTTGACCAATTAAATGGTTCAAATCGATCAGTTATTGCTGGTAGCACGTAGTATTAACCATTTCACCCGGTTTTAGGAGCTCATAATAGACCACACCTTTTTGGTCCCACCCAACACAGAGCATCGTCTTCGTTCCAAAGCGATTGGGTCTTGCAGTCAGTGTGGATGGGTTCGCTTAGGGTTCTCAAAATAGATCCACTTTTTATCCCCTGTGACGATCCGATGCAGTAAAGACTTCCTCTTGTACCGTTCAAGCAAGATTTCACATGTGGTTTTTCGTCCATCCATCTGCTTGTCATTCAATTCATGCGGTACCCATCTTCCGACCTTTTGAATCTTCCCCATTACCCGTAAGCGTAGGGAAATGGCTTGTCGAGTAATGCCTAGCTTCTCTGCGAGTTATTGCGATCGCCCTTAGCCAGCAATTCTTCCAAATCGGTATTTTAAAACTTTTTTGGAGGTCTTTCACGTTCTTCGCTTTGGACATCAAAATCGCCTTTTTTGAACCGCCGAAACCATTCTCTGCAGCATGTTTCAAAGAGAACATGATTTCCATATGCTTCCACAAGCAGTCGCTGAGACTATAACCATTTATATCTAAACAGCGATTTCATACATACACACCTGGTACAATAAGATCTGCATCATATGATAACCATTCTGCCGCTCCAATTTTGTACCACTTTTCCCACCATAGCTGGCCTTGTCTTGCCATTAACGCGCTGAACGTTGGTTTCCAACTGATCAGTCATAGCTGGTTTATTAGCATAGATCAGTGAGTTGATGTAACTCCACAAAAGGAAGTCTTACAGAGTCAAATACATGATCAAGGTGGTCAATTGACAGGCCAATTCCTTGATATGATTCCGTCGCGAAAAGTTCGTACCAAGGAAGTGATGGTTTCACGTCCTGTATGGCTTGTTGAACCACATTTAGCACTTAGACGATTGACAGTGACATTGGGAACCAAAAAGTCGCAAATCATTCACCTTTAGCGCTCACCATTGACGATAACGTTGGTTACATCTTCAGTTTTTAAAAAGTATGGACCAATGATGCCTTCGGCATGCAAACCACACCGGACAGTTAATTTTTCTATATGTAAGGGAGCCTAAAGAGTCTTTCAGGAATGTTCTCACTCTAAATACGGCAATTTTACTTATTTATGAACCTGTTAAGCCAGAAATGTGCCTCATCACTGAAGATGATTTGACGATAAAAATGCTGTTTGCCCTCCAATTGATTTTCAGCCCATTTACTGAATGTACGATACATACGATGGTCTGATGGCTTAAATTCTAGCACCAGTTGAAATTTAAAGGTTTGGTCTTTCCTTTGGTCAGAAGAAGAAATTTGAGTCCTCGGTCACACTCATCTCTAAAACGACAATAGATTAATTATAATTATATAATTATATAATTATATATATAGACATTAATATTGTCTATAAGAGAAAACGTAGACATAACATACATCTATTCGATCATAATACGTATAACCTTCCAGTGGGGAAATGAGAAATCATTACTGCCATAACTAGCTCTGTAACTATTTACCCTGTAAGCAAATGTCATTACGCCTTCGCTTACAGTTTCTAAATAAATAATGTTGAAGAAAATGTCTCATAGCAACGATCGTTTATCTAGCCGAACAGCCACGATCAACTCAAAACCTTACATTCTCGCTTAAAATTTAATACAGTGCACGATTTAATACTTAAGATTTAATACATACCTTACATTCTCGCTTAAGAAAATAATTAACTTAAGCTGTAATACCTGTTAGCACCACACATTACCGCCTATGAACTAACTTCCATTACCATGTAGTCATTATGTTACTAGTTCTGAAATAAATACTTCCCCTACTGGGCTGCTCAGATGGACGGTTATGCGCACCGTTATGTGAGAGCACCAAATTTTGGAAGTAAATTTCCACGATTTGTAAACGTTGTTCCGGTGTAAGCCTTTGCATGGTAATTTGTCAAAGTATACTGAACATAAATGTCAAACACATATATTTACTTTGACAACTAGTTTGATAGTTCTTCCTTTAGGAAATTCTATACCTCTAAAAAAAACATCCGATATTTACTCTTTGAAATTTGGCTTTGTCTGAAGTGAGATAATAGACGAAAAAAAAATTAATTTGAACTAGAAAACTTGTCTGTGTCAGATGGTATTCGAACCATAGACCCCTTACTTACTTTCTGGCACTTACAATCGTTGGTCGGTTTTGGCCTCGTATAAGAAATTGCGCCAGCCATTTCTGTTTTGCGCTTGCTGGCGCCAGTTAGAAACACCAAGCGTAGTCAGGTTATCCAACACTTGACCCTTCCAAAGAAGATGTGTACATCCACTTCCCTTTTGACTACCACCGGTCACCGAATGAAATATTTTTTCGCTGGAGCGCCGTTCTCCATTCGCTCAACATGACCTAGCCAGCGGAGCCACTTGATTTAAATGCGCTTAACTATGTCGATGTCAGCGTACAGCTCGTGGTTGCATTATATAGCGTAAGTTTTGTTCGTCGAGAGAGGGCTCTGCTTCTCAATTGCCTACTCAGCCCAAAGTAACACCTGTTATAAAAAGAGTTATCCTTGGTCTTATCTCAATACTGACATCGTTGCAAGAGTTTTTGCTGGATCACAGATAGACGAAGTCCTTGACAACCTCGAAGGAGATGTTGTCAACAATGACGTGCTTTCCGTTTGTGTTGTCAACAATGACAGGACTGTTTATTTGTTGACACTAAGTTGACATTTCGTATTATTTGCATTCACAACAAGACCCATTCGACTCGACTCTTTCACTAATCTGGAGAATGCTGCACTGGTTTCGGGCTTATTATGACCAATGATATTGATATCATCAGCATACGCCAGCAGCATAATACTTTTGTAGAATATCGTGCCACTACGTCTCAAGTCAGCAGCTTGGATATATTCTCCATCATTAGGTTGAAAAAGTCGCACGATAAGGAATCACCTTGTCTGAAACTACCTTTGATATCGAATGGAGTAGTGAGATCCTTCGCGATGGTGTTGGTCAGTGTCATTCTGCAAAGACAGATGAGCTTTGCAGGAATACCAAATTCAGATATAGTGGAGTATAGATGATTCCTTATTGGACTGTCGAAGGCGATTTTGTAGACGAGTGTGTCGATTTGTTTTCCTAGTCGTAGCGTAAATATCTGGTCTATGGTGGATTTGCCAGGTCTGAAGCCACACTGATAAGATCCAATCAGATGGTTTACGATGGGCTTCAGTCTTTCCCAAAATACGCTCGACAGGACCTTATATGCGATATTAAGAAGGCTTATCCCACGATAGTATCTATGCGCAAATGGTGGGATCGCATTTCTTGTGGATTTGGCAGAGCACACTGAGGTTCCAATCGTTTGGAATGCATTCTTCCGACCATATTCTGCATAGATGCTCAAGAATGCATTTAAATAGAGCTTCGCCTCCATTCTGAAGAGCTCAGCAGGTAAGCCATCGGCTCCTGCGGCTTTGTTGTTTTTAAGCCGAGCTATAGCTTTGAAGACTTCACTATGATCGGGTAGCGGAACTTTAACGCTGTCGTCCATAGACCTCGCGCTGCGTAATATTTGTATCGAACGTTCAAATACGTTAACGTGTTCAACTACGTCCGTCACTTCTAAAATAATACTATTAATTATTGAGAATTTATCCTTTAAAGGATTTAAATTCAGTAATTTTTTTTAAGAGTTAATAATAATTATTATTATTATTATAATAATACTGTCAGATATTGTTGTACGGATGCTAAGCAGTTTTAACTCTGTTCCCACTCTCCTACTTGTGATGGAAGTTATTTTACAACGATTATATAACAACTATTTTCCACCCGCGTCCATTTCAATGCCATCTAAGTTTAGTAGATAAATTCCTTAAATTGAGCTATGATGACTGAGAACATATTTTTGAATAATACGGACGGAATGATGTTTGACCTTGCACATTCACAAACAACTCTCAAGACAGTTTCCAGTTGAAGACAACACCAAAGAATGAATGAATGAGCGCGCTAAATTCTCAACTTCCTATTTAATGACACGAATGATTATAATGACCGGGAAATAAAGATAAAAACAAGAAATAAAAATATCTAAACGAAAGGGTTCAACCGAAAGATCAGCATGTGAACAATTTAAGAAATAGACAGCAGCACCGAGATATAGATAGAAATTTCGGCGCAGCGCGACGGTGAAGAACGCGCTTAATTCCACGGAGCAAAAATTCAAACAGCTGTTATGGTTCATCGGCAACGTGTCTTAGTTCGAGGCCGCAATGCCATGGAGACGTAGAAGACAGACGACTGGTATCAACTAAACAGGCCAATACAGAGCGCTATTTGGTCTTTACGAATTACGAATTATACAGAGCAATCTAATTTGTTTCAGGTGTTGTTTTATATATTTTCTTCCTGCTCGAATTTGAACGTAAACGAAGCTATTTGGAAAGGCTTGAATGATGAACAACGGATGGATGAATGAATGCCAAGCTGGCTGTAGCTGAAAATTGAGGCATCTGACTGATGATTGTAGCGTAGTGTACAGGCGGGTGGTTAAAATTAAACATACCTTGGACGAATGTCTGACATGGAGCGGATGTTCGTTGGTATTGAAAGAAGACACGATGTTGTTTGGCTTTATTTTTGTTGGAGTAAGGGGTTAAAATGTGTTGAACACGGTGTGATACAGTGTTGATTGGCTAAGAAAGGTTTTTTTGTTTTCCGAAAGTAATCATTTGAACATTTGTTCACTTATTCTGGCAATTGGCCATAGCGTAATAACCCGGCAACAACAACAACACCAACAACAAAAACTAAAACAATAACAGCAGCAACTTGCTGCACAGCGTCATCATTAAATGGCTCATTCAGCGATAACGTTTTCACGAAACCACTTATTAACGACAAGTGTGGCGGTTGCCTTTCACGCCATGATATTGACAAAATGGAGTGGAATTTTGAGTTAAATTTTCTTTGCAGAAGCAAGTGTAACTTCTAACAAAAAAAAAGAAAGAAAAACATTTGACCATTTCGGCCCTTGAAAGGTTTTTGACCGAGCTTCTTATGATCATTTGTGTTGTATGTGTTATTAAATGTTTGTACACAAAAGATCAAAACCTGGATCTACCAGATTTATTCCGACTTCCAATCGGGGATTTTCCGTTCAGATTCTTCAACAAACTTTACACGGCATTATTTACTCTCGGAGGCTTGTCATCATTGTCATCATTGTCTGCAAAATAATTTAAAGTGAAAAAATCTTTGCCAGTTGGGGGATTCAAACCAAGGACAGTTCGTAAAATTAGCATCGAACGGTCTATGCACTTTAACGTGTTTGGCTACTCTCATCAATACCGGTAACTTGTCTTCTAAATGTCGCTATTTCCTATGATACAGCGGAAAGTTTGAAAAGGTGGGAGGACCATTGTATTGAAACTATTATTAAGAAAATATAGGTATAGGGAATAAGGGATTGAGATATGGTACATAAGGTAGAGGAATATTTCAAATTTATTCCATGGCTCACACAAAATGTTGTTCAGGCCCAAAAAGACGACAAAAATAGAGGCCCAAACAACCTAAAAAACGAACAATATCTGACTTAACCCTCATCGGATCAAAATATTTTGCTAACATATCCGGTCAAGCTGGGTTGTTAGGCCCTATAAGTAAAAGATAAGGAAAACTGCTGATATTGCAAGTCATATATTGACACAAATCGTTTATTGTACAGTTATAACTTCATCTCCTGTCTCAATGTCATTATCAATTCCGTCTGCTTCGTTCGTTTTTTCTGAAGCTTCACTGTCATGATCGAATTCCGATTCTGATTCATGTTGAATTACAATGTCATCACTTGGTGTATTTAATTCTTCTTCTCCATCGACATTTTCCATCAAGAGCAAATGTGGTTCCTTTCTATCCAGATAATTTGTCATTTCTTCTGTCAAGAGTTGATATTAAAGAAGTAATTCTGCTCATTTATAATAATAGTAACTTAAAATCTAACCTTTGGTGTGTATAAAGTTTAATCCAAAATACGTTTAAACAAATATACCGAACAAGTTCACACCACAGACTAAAAAGCAAAGAGACTAGCACAAATAACACAACTATTCTCTCATAATATTTACTTTAAGTCAGATAAACCTTTCTTTAAGAAGAATAAACGTAAATGCTTCTTTTAAGAGATTCAACGAGTTAGGCAAAGTTTTTAAACATTATGAGATCAACATAATTGTTTTTTATTTTTTTTTTTTTTTTTATTTCACTTTTACCAAGATCTTCTTAGAATGTTATCGAAAAATGGTATATTTTATTTTTTTTGGGTGTTTAGGGTGTATGTCTATAGCTTGTATAGACGCATTTTGAGTTTATATGCAAAATATGGTCGGAAGAATGCATTCCAATAGATTGGAACCAGAGATCTGCAACAAGCGATTCATGAAGCCATTCGCTATATCTCCTCTTTCACACGTATTCGTATTCGTCAAAAAATATTGTTTGCTTCGCATTGACTCACTTGGCTTTTATGGTGAGTACGAATTTTGCACTCATTCGCTGTTCCTCAATATTTGCTTTCTTCGCTCCTCACGTTGAGTTGTGTGAGTCAACGAATACTTATAGCAAATAGAGTGAAAACTGTGCCTGCTTCGCTTCGCAGCTATGTTGAGAGTAGTGCGATTCATCCTGAGAGTAGTACGAGTCATCGAACAAACTCGCAACTGGGGCTCTGAGTGGTGTAATCAACGTACGAAAGTGGTCTTGTTGGGAAAGGACTTAAAGCAATTCATAATTTCTTATTTTAAATGTTTAAGTATTCATTTTCATATTTAAATCTTTAATAATATAAGTGTAGTTATTATTTATTTTGATTCATTTTTTACCTTGAAAATAAAATAATTTACATATTCCTTTTCATACACACAGCATATTGGCCTAATTGAAATCAACGTAAAACAAACAGCGTAGTTGATTCGCTGTGACCATCTAACCCATTTAGAGTGAAGCTAATAGTTGCTCAACTATCAGCGAATGCAGCGAATGCGAAGTCCAGCCAGGCTGAGTCTTTTAATTTTTCTGTATTCGCCA
This sequence comes from Pherbina coryleti, assembly GCA_943735915.1. Lineage (NCBI taxonomy): Eukaryota > Metazoa > Arthropoda > Insecta > Diptera > Sciomyzidae > Pherbina > Pherbina coryleti. The sequence goes on along the minus strand of OX030949.1, from coordinate 147,407,577 downwards.
CAGCGAGTCTTTTTTTAAACATTTCTGTACCAAATTTATTATTATTATTATTATTATTATTATTATTATTATTATAAAAAAAAGCTTAGTATAAGTACACTTAGAACTAAGTTCTATTATAGTACAAAATCGTTTAAGTATAACAACCAAAGGCAAGTAAAAATACTTAACTAAAAATAGTTTAATTTAATTTGGTTAAAACAACTTAATCTTAACATAGTGAAAATGAATATAAATAAAAAAATATAATAAAACAAAATTAATAATATTATGAGTTTAATAAGTGAGATAAAGAGAAAAAAGAAAATAAAAAAAAAAAAAAAGATAAAAAGATATAGAGCAGTTTATTAATGAGAAATAGAGAAGAAAGAAAGAATAGATTGCCTAAAAATTTCCCTTCCTACGATTTCTCTTAACCTTCGAGGCAAGGCATTCCATAGTCTAATGGCACTAATGAAGAACAGGCGGGAGGTACTTAGCGAATTATTCCTAGGAACAATCAGAATATGACTTCTTCTAGACAAGCAAAATTGAAGTATATCATACAGATATACTGGGGTTTTTTTATGAATGAGCTTATGCATGTATATGCAGTTTCTTGCATTAACATAAGCAGTTAGATCGCATCCAAGAATTGCATTTCTGAAAGTGGAGAGATACCAAATCTTCGTAAGCCATATACGTAACGTGTAGCATAATTATAAGCAATTTCAAGATTTAGCCGGGAGGATGAGTCGTATTTACAGTAGACTATTTCTGAGTAAGTTATCAAAGGTAAAATCAGTTGCAACACCAGCTTACGTTTTATGCCAACAGGAGTGACACAAGCAGACATTCTTAAATTACGTAGGACATAATAAACTTTTTTGACTACACTATTTACATGATCAACACAAGACCACGAAGAGTTAATATGGAAACCAAGATTTACAATTTTTGATACAACAGTTAATTTGCATGCTCCAATAAAAAGGTCAGGGACGTCATGTATGATAGCTTTATATTTGCAAATCGGAAGAACGTACGATTTCGATGCATTAAGTTGAAGGCCATTGCTGATTGCCCACCCATGAACGCTACTGAGATCTTCATTCATCCTACAGCAAAGATCGTCAAGAAGCCCAGTTCGTCGCGAAAGATACAGCTGAACATCATCCGCATATGCATGAATAGATGCAGACACCAAAAACGTCGTTAATAAATATTGAGAACAGTAGAGGACCAAGTATAGAACCTTGTGGAACGCCACTTAATACTAATTTATATTGCGAGAACAATTGACCGACTTTAACCTTTTGAGACCTATTACACAAATAACTAGACAATAGCTTGACAGCACTATTACAGAAACCAAACAAAGTCTTCAATTTATGACACAATAGTTGATGATTCACTTTATCAAAAGCCTTCGAAAAATCAAGCAAGCAGAGCAAAGTCATAGAACCATCATCAAATGCTGGACGTATGTCATCCAGAACCTTAACAACTGTTGAAGAACATCCATGTCCTGCGTGAAAACCAGATTGAAAAGGTGATAATAGTTTTTTTTCGAATAGGTGCTTATTTATTTGCTTAGCCATAAGCTTTTCACAAACTTTTGAAAGCGGTGGTAAAATGCTTATAGGTTTAAAATCATTTGGTTCAGATGGATTAGACTTTTTTGCTACCGGTAGAACAATAGCCACTTTCCACAAGTCGGGAAATGATGATGACAAGAAACATGCATTGATTATATGTGTTAGAGGGCTGATTATATGTGGCAATATAAGTTTCAGAAACTTTATGGGAATCCCATCTTCACCTATTGCATTTGACCTAATTTGCATGAGACAATTGCCAACATCAAGCTCATTTACAGCAGTAAACTGAAAAGATTGTTGCATAGCCAGACTACAGGGGAGGAGAGTATTATCACTGAAAGTAGCAGTAGAGTCAATAAAGAAATTGTTGAGGTCTTCTGGACTAAAAAGACATTCAGTGGTACTTTTATTACAAACTCCAAGTTTTTTAATGTTAGACCATAACTTTTTGGTTGGAAGAGAGAGTTTTAGCTTCGCCTCAAAATAGCACGATTTGGCCTGCCTTATTAAAGATACTGACTCATTCCTTGCACTTCTATAGGCTTCCCAGTGAACTGAACTCGGTTTTTGCACCCATAGTTTCCGAAGTTTGTTCCTTTTTTTAATAGATTTTAGAACATGCTCCGTAAACCAAGGACAAGACTCATTTTTAATACTAACAGTGCGCAGAGGAACATGTTTCTCAAATAGAAATTTAATAGGTTCTATAAGGCAACTTAGCTTATCATTAACATCATGATGAAACCAGCATTCATTAAACGAGATCAGGGACATATCGTAGAACAGAGACGTAAAATTAATGTTTTTGAAGTCCCTATAGGAGAAATTACATGATGTTACATTACGCGATAAGTTTACATTTAACGAACAGAAGATAAGGTCATGATCAGAAACAAAATACAATTGATCAAAGAGAGAGATGACAGAGGAATCAGATACTATAAAATAATAAAATAATCCAGAAGACTTGGATTTGTGTTATTTGAAAACCTGGTGGGTACGCTTTCATTTACAACCGATAGTCCTAACGATGATATTTTTTCATACAAGACTTGCTTTGAGAACTCACTTGAGAGTAAATTAATATTGAAGTCACCACACAGAACGAGTAGATCATAATCAACAATACAGGTAGCCAGCGTAGAAAACAGGGGGTCAATGGGAATACATTTATTAGGGTTGTACACACATGAAAATAACATTTTTGTATTATTGTCCGATATGCAAACATTTAAAAATTCAATTCCTGGTGCACATGATTTACTCACAAGTTCAGAAGTCAAATTGCTCTTACAATAAATTGCGAACCCTCCACCCCTTCTCCCAGAACGGTCATTTCTAAATAGTTTATATTTTTAATACTACAGCTTGCATCACTCACATTATTACATAGCCACGTTTCAGAGATGCAGATTATGTCGATTAAGGAGTCCTCAAAAACATATTTTATATAGTCTAGTTTAGTCATATTAAGACTGCGAGCATTGAAGTGGATTACATTAAGACCATTGCTCTGCTTACACAATACCTTCAACATGATTTTGATGTTATCATTAGCACCATTAGGTGGATGTCTAGAGCCTAACATAAGAAGAAACGATGGAAGAAACATTTTTAGGCAAATAAGAGAAATGGCATAGTATAAAGAAGAAAACTAAGGATGAAAAAAGATACAGACGAAGTAAAATCATACGCATAACGTTAGAACTAAACATAGTTGATATTAATTTAATGAACAGATGCGGCAACATTAGAGCAGGCGCCTTGTATTGTGCTTTCAAGATGGTCCATACTATTGATGAAAACACCATCTGCATTTTTTTCCAATCTAATAAAGACTGAGCCGCGAAAGCTAAAAGCATTATATATTTTTCTTTGGCGTTTGTAAGCTATCGCAGTTTGTAGGAGTTTTCTGCTCTCAGCATCAAGGCTTTCATGAATGTAGATGTTGTTATCACATTCGAACCCAGCCGCTCTTAGATTTACAGCAGATTTGTTTTGCCGTCGATATGATCCAAAAGCCTTCAGAACACGATTACGGTCATACGGTGAAAAATATTTTATAATTACTAATGAATTTGGTTTATCGACGATAGATTTAACACGGAAAATGTCTTTGATCATTGGAGGCTGCAGTTGAACAAAGTGACAGATACGATTGAAGATACTTTTAAGACTCTCTTAACTGGCATAAGGCAGGCCAAATAAAACAGCATCTGCAGAAAAATCTAAAGCATTTCCGTACTTTCCAAATACTTATTATACCAAGTACTCGTTGGTATCGGGTGCAATACACGCTTGTCACTCGCGTTGTCAACGAAACCTCGCATGTAATCGTGAAGGCACTCATTTCTCTAATTGGAACCTCAGTGTGCACTGCCGAATCCACAAGGAAGCATTCTCCAGATTAGCGAAAGAGTCGAGTCGAATGGATCTTGCAGTAAACACAGATAAGACGAAATACCTAGTATCAACAAACAATAGTCTCAGCGTTTTGGAAACCACGGAACTGTTGATAAGATCTTCTTAAGGGTTGTTAAGAACTTCGTCTACCTGGGATCCAAGATAAACTCATCCAACGATGCAAGCATTAAGATAAATCGAAGGAGCACTTTTGCCAACAGGTGTTACTTTGGGCTGAGTAGGCAATTGAGAAGCAGAGCCCTCTCTCAACGAACAGAACTCACGTTCAATAAGTCACTAATCATGCTCGTCCTATTATATACAACGCGATCCTGGAAGTTGAGCAGTTCTGATGAAAAGAATTTGGAAGCCTTCGAGAGAAAGATCCTTCCTAAGATCTTCGGCCTAATCTGCGAGTACTGAATTCGATGGAATTACGAAATGTATATGCTTTTAATCCACATCTACATAGTTAGGTGCATCAAAATCGAACAGCTGCGCTGGCTAGGTTATGTTAAGCGGATGGAAAATATATTTGATTCGATGTCCGGTGGTGGTCAACGCAGAGGACACCCATATCTTCGTTAGAAAGATCAAGTGTTGAACAATCTGATGACGCTTGGTGTTTCCAAATGGCACTAAACAAACGCAATACAGAAATGACTGGTGCAAATGCTTACACAAGGCCAAAAGCGATAAACGGTTGTAAGCGCCAGATAAGTAAGTAAAAGTAACAACAGACTTGAAAAAAAGTAAAAGATTTGAAAATAGCAAGTCTCTGAAACACTGGAATTATTATTAGCTCTGGTTCAAACTTGTTCTTGATATAAGTGAAAAATTGCAGGTCAAAATTTAAATTCTGACGAAGCTCATTTTTACATTGGCCGCTACTTTAATAAGCCAAATTATCGGGAGTGATTCACTGATCCGCGAGTGATTCAGGAGATATCAATCACAACGAGTAACTGTTTTCTGCCATGGAATATAATTTTTTGAAAATGACGTTCAATAATCAATAGAGTTTACTACTGAGACAATTTTTTGCAATTTTAATTTCTCTTGATTTTTTGTAGAGGGTATCATGCAAAAAGTCTGTTTTAGACTGTAGGACACTTCGTGCATGGATACAATTTTTAAGATTCACAACTGGACAATAAGCCTTTAAAATATACACTTCATTATATTTTGATGCTTTCACATTAATAATTCTGAAAAATTTTAAAAAAAATCCCATTTTTAAGGCGATTCCCCCTTATATAAAAAAGAGGGGGTAGTTTTTGAATTTTTAGAGGCTTAGTCTAGTTTTTCTTATAAATAATCGAAAATTTTTTTGGTTCATTAAAATCGGTCAAGAAAATTCGGAGAAAATTGTCGTACTGCTGTAGAAGACACTAGTTAAAAATGGTAACTTTGTTTTCTATTGAGAATTTCCTTATGAAGTTTTAGGAGGCAATTTTTTGATGTAAAAAGAATGGAAATATGTACAACAAAAAAAATATGATTTTTTAAAAATTATTCATGAGAAAGAAAGTCCGCTTAACTTTATAATCCATTAAAAATTAAAGAGGCGTCCAACAATTGCTCGTTGTATCAAAAACAAATCATACACTTCTTGTTGATACACACTTTATATCCTCAACATCAAAGAAAGCTTGCTACAAGAATGCCTTGAGTATACTCTATAGAGACAATAGCAATGTAAGTACATATTTGTTTTATAAATTAAAAGTTGTAAAACCACAAAAAAAAAATAAAATCATAATTCCATGACTGTCATATTTTATTTAAAATATTCTTATGCATTCTTAATTATATTTTTATATTACTTCATTAAAGATTCATTAATTATTTTATGAGTTTCGGAATCTTCCAAGACGTGTATTTTACTGTGTTTGTGCCTTATTTTTACGATCTGATAATATTTCCTTTTTCACCTTTAACTATTAAACACGAACGCTTGATCTGACCGCTCTACGTGTTCAAATGTCACTTTTGTTGATTTCCAGATATTACTGTGAACATCTTACTATCGATTTCCGATCTTTTCGGAGTTTTTGTAAATTTATTTTTCTTTTCCTTTACGTTCATTACTTTTGAAACTTTTTACTTTTAAGACTTCTCATCTACAAAAGCACTTAAAACCTGGAACTAAAATAAGAATTAAAATTTTTTTGTTCGTTTTAACGTGACAACGTTACGTTCTACCGTGCAGGTTTCCAAAAATCGAAATCCCATTTTTTTTTCCCAGTGTTATGATAAATGTATTGACACGACAGTAAAGGTTAAAGCTTTGCCTTTACAACTATAACGCGCTATGTGTAAGTGCAACGTATTGCACGCTAGTAAAGACTCGCCAGTATTCGCCAGAAAAAAATAGACAACAAATTTATGACGTCATTAGGCCGCGGAAAGATTCGCTACAAGTTCGAATATGCATCAAACATGCAACGGCGTTGCATGCTATTAGTACTTGATGAGTATATGCGGCACGTGATATGTTCTCAAACAGAAATGAAGGATTTTTACTTGCCCTTGGGACAAAAATAAAAACAAAATTAATTATTAAACCGTTGGATGAGCAGATAAAAACATATGCAACAAATATGCAATTTTGTTGCATGGAATTATTACTCGCTTAGTAGAAGTGCTAAGCTTTTAAGCACTCGCTTAAGTGGAAAAGTGGCGGTCGTGGCTCAGTGGGTAGAGTACGTGACCCAAATGCCAGAGAACTCTGGTTAAATTTCCATCTGACACAGAAAGTGCTCTCAATTGAGTTTTTTCATAACACCACGAAGGCAACAATGAAAAAACTTCGTAAGGAATTATAACTTCGTGACCATTGGCGCTACGATAAATTTTATGAAACGACTGTAAAGCTACGGTTTTCGGACATATGACAAAAATTTAAAAAAAAAATTATTGGCGTCATGGGACAACTCAAGGAACTCCCTCAAGTAACCTAAATACAATAGCAAAAGTAGAAAAAAAATTAAAAAAAAGTTAATTAAAATTTATATAAGGACAAATATTAGAATATGGATGTACATAAGGATGAAAAGAAGAATTAGAAAAAGGTTGAGCACAAGGATTTGTACAAAGACAAGAAACAAAAATTAAGATCAGGAATGGGACGAAGATTAGAGAATGGAATCGGACAAGAATTCAGGCAAGGATTGGGAAAAGGACTACGACAAGAATTGGCAGAGGGTAAGTACAAAGCTCAAAATACACTTAAAACAGTATTTAGGACAAGATTGGGAAAAGAATTCGTACCAGAAATGGGAAAAGGAATAGAACAAGGATTTGTACACTATGAACAAGATTTAGGAAACAAGTGGGACAATGATTACACTGAACAACAAAAACAATTTTTTTCCAAAATAATAATGTTCCGACAATGGATTCTGGATGGATTCTCAAACAATACACGTGTATCGGAGTTTTGAAAGTTTAGGTATGAGTCTTATTTTAGGGTGGATTTAATTTTCCCCCTTTTTGAACATTCTTATAGTGAATCGGCATAGGAAATCATGTTATCCTTACATTTCGGGTATAGGATGTGTTCTGAGGATTTATGTAAAATACTACGAGAAATACTTTTGTGGAACATTTTAACCCCCTTACTTCTCAATTTATGTGTCATTTTTGACCTTTTTGTGATTAAAGGCAAAAAAGACCCATAAAACAAGGATATAATTGGTTAAAATGTTCCATAAAAAAGTTTACCATAAAATTCTTACTTACTTACTTATCTGGCGCTTACAACCGAAGGTCGGTTTTGGCCTCGTATAAGAAATTGCGCCAGCCATTTATATTTTGCGCTTGCTGGCGCCAGTTGGAAACACCAAGTGTAGTCAGGTTATCCAACACCTGATCCTTCCAACGAAGATGTGGGCGTCCTCTTCTGCGTTGACCACCACCGGGCACCGAATCGAATATTTTTTTCGCTGGAGCGTCGTTTTCCATTCGCTCAACATGACCTAGCCAGCGGAGCCGCTCGATTTTAATGCGCTTAACTATGTCTATATCAGCGTACAGCTCATACAGCTCGTGGTTCCATCGAATTCGGTACTCGCCATTGACGCAGATTGGACCGAAGATCTTACGAAGGATCTTTCTCTCGAAGGCTCCCAAAGTCTTTTCATCAGAACTGCTCAACGTCCAAGTTTGTGCTGCATATAATAGGACGGGCATGATTAGTGACTTATAGAGCGTGAGTTTTGTTCGTCGAGAGAGGGCTCTGCTTCTCAAGTGCCTACTCAGCCCAAAGTAACACCTGTTGGCAAGAGTTATCCTTCGCTTTATCTCAATACTGACATCGTTGAAAGAGTTTACGCTGGATCCCAGGTAGACGAAGTCCTTAACAACCTCGAAGGAGATGTTGTCAACAGTGACGTGGTTTCCAAGACGCTGGGACTGTTTATTTGTTGACACTAGGTATTTCGTCTTATCTGCGTTCACTACAAGACCCATTCGACTCGACTCTTGCGCTAACCTGGAGAATGCTGCACTGACTTCGCGCGTATTATGGCCAATGATATCGATATCATCAGCATACGCCAGCAGCATAATACTTTTGTAGAATATCGTGCCACTGCGTCTCAAATCAGCAGCTCGGATGATCTTATCCATCATTAGGTTGAAAAAGTCGCACGATAAGGAATCACCTTGTCTGAAACCTCGTTTGGTATCGAATGGAGGAGTGAGGTCCTTCCCGATTTTAACTGTGCTGCTGGTGTTGCTCAGTGTCATTCTGCAAAGGCGGATGAGCTTTGCAGCAATACCAAATTCAGACATGGTGGAATATAGATGATTCCTTATTGGACTGTCGAAGGCGGCTTTGTAATCGACAAAAAGATGGTCGATTCGTTTTTCTAGGGTCTTCTCCAAGATTTGTCGTAGCGTAAATATCTGGTCTATGGTGGATTTGCCAGGTCTGAAGCCACACTGATAAGGTCCAATCAGCTGGTTTACGATGGGCTTCAGTCTTTCACATAGTACGCTCGACAGAACCTTATATGCGATATTCAGAAGGCTTATCCCACGGTAGTTGGCGCAAATTGTGGGATCGCCTTTCTTGTGGATTGGGCAGAGCACAATCGTTTGGAATGCATTCTTCCGACCATATTCTGCATAGAAGCTCATGAATGCATTTAAATAGAGCTTCGCCTCCATTCTTGAAGAGCTCAGCAGGTAAGCCATCGGCTCCTGCGGCTTTGTTGTTTTTAAGCCGAGCTATAGCTTTCAAGACTTCACTATGGTCGGGCAGCGGAACTTCAACGCTGTCGTCCAAAATTGGGGATTCCGGGATATCATCTCTATTGGCGGGATTGCTGTCGTCGTCGCCATTCAGAAGCCTAGAGAAGTGTTCCCTCCACATCATCAGTGTACTCTGGATATCTGTCACTAGATTCCCATTTTCATCCTTGCAGGAAGGGGCCCCGGTCTTGAAACCATCGGCCAGGCGTCTTATTTTTTCGAAAAATTTTCGGACCTCATTCCTGTCACCATGCATCTCAATTTTCTCGCACTCACGCATTTCCGCTTCCCTTTTCTTTCGCCTGAAAATGCGTCTCTCTTCCCTCCTCTTCTCTTTGTATCGCTCCTTAGCAGCACGCGTTACAACCGACTGCAGGGTGGCTTTGTGGGCGGCGTCTTTTTCTGCAGTGGCGTCGCGACACTCTTGGTCGTGCCACTGGTTTCGGCGAGGGCGGTGATAGCCAATCACCTCTTCGGCAGCCGTACGCATAGAGTGGGAAATATGATTCCACTGCGCGCATATATCGTCGATCGGAGGAGTGCTTTCTTGATGCAGGAGTGAGAGTCGAGTAGCGAAGTCTTCGGCTGTTTGCTTTGATTGCAGCTTTTCGACGTCTAGCTTTCTCTGTGCTGGATTGCGCGCATTCTTGGTTGCGCACAGGCGTGTACGGATCTTGGCTGCGACAAGATAATGATCCGAGTCTATATTGGCACCACGGATCGTGCGTACATCTAAAACACTGGAAGAGTGCCTTCCGTCAATCAAAACGTGATCAATTTGGTTGCGCGTCTTTTGATCAGGAGACAGCCAAGTTGCTTTATGAATATTGAGATGCTTGAATCTAGTGCTACTAACGACCATGTTTCGCGCTGCGGCAAAGTCAATCAGCCTCATTCCGTTATCGGAGGTATTGTCGTGGAGGCTGAACTTTCCGACTGTTGGACCAAATATATTTTCTTTTCCCACTTTGGCGTTGAAGTCACCAAGCACGATTTTTATGTCGTGGCGGGGGCTGCGCTCATAGGCATCTTCAAGGCGCTCGTAGAAGCTGTCTTTGGTCTCATCGTTTTTGTCTTCTGTCGGAGCGTGCGCACAAATCAGGCTTATGTTGAAAAATCTTGCCTTGACACGGCAAGATTCTACTACCATAAAATTCTACCATAAAATTCTACTATTAGAAATAAGTCAAAACTAAAAATGTGTTAAAGGGTTAATTGCGTTCTTATTCAGAATTGATGATAAAATGTCGCACAAAACTTGGTCTTAGGAGGTAACTTTCTATGAAAAAAGTGTTTTACTCATTGGCACTCATTGGCACATCATACTTAGCAATACCCAGAACACATCCTATACCCAAAATGTAAGGATAACATGATTTCCTATGCCGATTCACTATAAAAATGTTCAAAAAGGTAAAAAAAAGTATTTATTTTTCATGTTGAACAGTGCTATTGAAGGGATTCCAACAAAGATTACGTCATGGATTAGATTAAACTTGGACTAAATCAAGAGTGTAGAAGAAGTATAAAAGGATAAAGATAACTTTAGGAACAAAAGAAAGGATAGGAACAAAGATACGCTATAACGTCGAAACCTTCAAGTGTGTCCATGATGCAGCCAATTTCTTTTTTTCGCGATTTGAAAAAGGAACAAAGGAAAGAATAGGGCACGTGTGTGCTCACGATACAGCCAACTTTTTTTCTTTACGATTTGATGAACAAGCGTTATACATATGTTACGATTTGATACTACACTAAGGGAAATAATGCATATTAACATTACCCACGCTTGAGTATCAATTTTATTTAAATGTTTACGTGGATAAATCAAATATTTTCCTTACAACTTGCTTTTTTTCCCGTATTTAAATTTAATTTATATCACACACCTACACACATATTCCATTCAGCTGAAATAACCGACAAGCAGCAACAGCATCGCACTCTGTTCCTGCAGTTTATTTCTCGCAGTTGCAGGTTTCTTATAGTTCTCATTTCGTTTTTGTTGCAAGGGTAATATAGCAGGGATATTTGGCCGTACGTATGAGCGATTGCGTACTCAAATAATGCAATTATGTAGGGTGGAGTGACAACTCGACATTTTCCCACGAATTTGTCGCACCGACTGTCATTTTCCTGCATATTTTGCTTTTTTATTATTAACTAATTTTTCGTTCTATAGTTTTAAACTATTTTTGACATTTAGTGCCATAATATTGCACCGACTGTCAAAAATAGTATAATATTAAGGAACGAAAAAAGAAAATAAAATAACCTTGCAAATGATATTAATGGACGCAGCTCGTGAGAAATAATTAATATTGTTTTTTAATTTCAATATTTTTTATATAAATTTCCTTTAGATATGATAGTTTTATTTTCAAATAGTAAATATTTGAAAGATAAATAAAAAAATTCGTGCGTAATTTTAACATATTTTTTTATTATTTCTGTTTAAATATTTTAATATTTTATTTAATTAAAAAAGTTTTTAAATTAATTTTAAATATTAACGTAGTCGATTTATGCAAATGCGTTATTGGTGCAAAAATGACTCGCTTTTTGGATAAATTAAAAAAGTTTTTGGATAAATTTAATATTTTTTTTTTCTTAGTGTAGGATATAGAGTGCTACAAATCGTATAGTTGTCTAGTAACCTGAAGTTCTTGCAGCAATGTTCATTTAGTTCAAACAACTGTTGCTTCTTACTTAAAAGAATCTAAATGTACTAAAAAAAAAAAGGCGCCTCGGTAGTCGAGTAGGTAGCGTGCTCTACTGCTATCCCAGAGGTCCCGGGTTTGATTCCCGGCCAGGCCATGGTCCTTCGCTTTAAAAAAAACCTTCCTAAATTTTCTTTTCCTCTTTCCTAAATCAACTGAAACAAATTTACCACTGAAACAATTAATATTTACCACTTGAAATGAAATTATTGAAAATGTATTTATCACCAATGTTTACGACTTGAAATGAAACTATTGTAACTATTGTAACTATTGAAACTACTGAAACTATTGAAACTATTGAAACAATTGAAAATGTATATATGAATAATTTAATATAAGTAGTCTGTAAGAGTTGATCTCTGTTAGATGAAATAAATAAATAAATAAATGTTGCCAAATTCTTTACGTACATACAAGTTCTTTTTAACTTTTAGCACAGCACCAACAAAATCTTTGATGGGCGATTTTTCTGCCCAGACCTTTTTTCGGACAGCATTTTGTTCTTTCTTCTGCCGCATGACGCTTGACTAACTCATGACGTCGATGCAGACAAAGTGCTTACGCTTTATCCATGACGCAGCGTGTGTCCTTGTTCTATGGCAGCCAGTCAACCATTGTATCCTTATGCTATTCTTAAGCCATGTACAGCCTATGTCCTGCGAGTACGCTTCTGCTGTCTTTGAGTTTTTGGCATTCTTTTGTTTTACCTACATTTTCACAAAAATTCAACCATTTCTTCAAATCACGCTCTGCCACGTTTTCATCTTTCGTAGTGTAGGTTGTACCCACAGGTCCCACCCAGGCGGCTGGAGTGCGTTCTTTGGTAGACGATCAAAAGCAAGATAATGATCTCGCCTCACGAAAAGTACAGTTTGCACTTCATTTGTCAGTTTTGTGGTTTTCGTTTTAGATTTTTGTTCTTTTTTTTTTCTCTTTGTTCTTAACTGTATTTCATCGAACATTGCAATAAATTGTTTTCGTATTATTTGCAATTCTGTAAGATTACATCTATGAAAGTTGTTTTGTCTTCATTAACTATTCAATGGAAAAAAAACAATTTTGTGACTTGGTGTCGAATGTCCTCAATTGGTACAGAAGCAGCTTACCTTTTGGCTGCCGGGTTTTTGGGTGCAAATTTTGGCAAATTTGTTCAACAAATAATTGTATAGAATTCCGCAGAAATCGTCCTTTTATTGTGGTTAGCATTTTTTGGAAATTTCTGCTCTTATCGTTGGTTGGAAATCACTTCAATGGATTATGTTATTGGATTACAACGTTGATCGCTGTATAAGTTGATCGAGAAATTCCTTGAAATCTATACTTTTTTGAACTGAAACTAATTTTTATTAAAAGATTGGTTTTTCTTAATAGAACTAAGCCACTGAATATATTTACATCATATTTAAAAATATAACAATTTTGCACCTTTCGGATATCAATTTCATATAAGCACATCGTTATCCTTAAAAGTGATCATTATGATCACAAACTACAGTATTAACTGTATGTAACAAAACAGATCACCTTGTTTCAAACTTGTAATCTTTCATATATTCTTTCAACTCATTAGTGACCCTTTGACTATTGATCTTCCTTTGCAGTTTTTGTTTTTACATCTTACGGGTTCTTTGATATTATCATGTTGTATTCTACGTCAAAAATGCTAATATTTTCTGATTCAATATGAACGGCTTATACTTTTTTTAACAGTGAAAGCACCCTCTCTGTGCGTCCGTGGCGTAGTTGGTTAAAGTGCGTGGCCGCTATGTCAACGAACTTTGGAGACCCAGGTTCGAACCCCAGCAGCGACAGAAAATTATTTGAATTAAAATAATTTTTCTGTACGGCCGCCACCTCTCTGCAGACAATGGCAAACCTCAGAGAGTTATAAAAATACCATGTAAAGCTTCTTGAGAATAAGAACATTCCGTTCATCGCCGTTCGGAGTCGGCGTTAAGCCTGTAGGTCCATTTCTCGGTCAATTGTATACAAACTTAATAACACGCACAACACAATTGATCATAAGAACCTAGGTCAAAGTTTTTCAAGGGCTGAAATATTTATTTTTCCAGTTATTTATTTATTTTATTTTTTAAGCACCCTCTCTATGCGACAGATTGTATGTGGCTGAAAATAAACACGCAAATTAGCTGAAGCAAAATAAAAATCTGAAGAAAGCATGCGACGCGAACCTGTTCACTCGACAGTTGGCATAAGACTGAAGTTCGTTTATTTAGCTTCGGCATGCTTTTGCCGATCACTGTTCTATAGACATAGCAGATGCAACCCAACGGGCCGACATGTCAGCAGCTTCCTACAGGAGCAAAACGTCAGCACTTATTTTTGAGAGCGCTCAGTAACGGACACAAGAAAAAAACGAACAACAGAAAAAAACGAACAAAAGAAAAAACGAACAAAGGAAAAAACCGCGTGGTATGCAAATTATAATCAGTTGTTTGATGCAAGTGCACTTGTAAACAAGTTTTAAAAATAGGTGTTTTCTGCAAGTGAAATTTCTTAAGTAAGTAATTTATTTTTACTTTATCTTTACTTATCTTTAATTTATCTTTAATTAATAATTTATTTACTTAATCATTAAAACACTATTAAAAATTTAATTGTCTTGAAAATGGAAACATTGATGTAGTAATTAGTGCTTTTTTTCCGCTGGGAACATATTCAATTTGAAAGTCGTTGCACCAATACATATTGACTTGTGGAAGCTTCAAACAACCCATCATAATATGTATCCCGACAAATTTCATCATTTCCCCAGGAATTGTTGACCGAATTGTTGAAATGGATGAACATTTTCATTAATTATGGAACACAACGTCGTTTAAGTGGCTGTCTCGGCTGGTTGCGCAGTAGCGCATTCTGTCACTCCAATTTTCCAAGACCTTGTTGATGGTTTCGGGCTGTAGCTAACGGATTGCTTGGATGATATTGGCCTTACGTGCTTGAATCGTTTCCGGATTTTTGGTATAACATCGGTCATTCACGGTTCCCCAAAAAAAAAAAAATCCAAAGGGGTTAAATCGCAGCTCTGAAGCGGCCAATTGACATCGCCAAGACGGCTGATAACACGATTTGGGAATTTGGTATGCAAAATATCAATTGTGGCATGGGCTGTGAGGCATGGTGCACCATCCTGCATAAACCAGAGATCGTCCAAATTCATGTATCCAATTTCAGTAAAAAAAAGTCAGTTAACATGGCTCTGTAACGCCCACTACTGACCGAAACATTGGTTCTAGCCTCATTTTCGAAGAAAAATGGTCCACAACCCGCACCAAACTGTCACACTCTGTGGATATATCGGCTTCTCGACAATATCGTGCGGTTTTCCGAGCCCCAGATGTGGCAATTTTGTTAGTTAACGGAGCCGCCGAGATGATAATGGGCCCCGACAGAAAATATAATTTTTCGCCCAAAATCGTTGTCCAATTCAAGCTGCTCTATGGCCCAAACTGCGAAGCTATTACGAAGCGGATATTTTCGATCTCAAATTTGTTTTTATCCCATTTTCAGCAGTCTTCGATATCTTCAGCATTTTTTTTTAATCCAATAAAAATATAGCTACCGATATATAAAAAGTATAACACCAACACCAAAAGTATGTTTAACTCAAGCCTTTTTCTTTAGCCATCAGTTTCTTTAAAATTTTACTCGTTATATTTACCAACATTACATCCTTCACTGCTGATATCTATTCAAAGATTTGTTGTTTTATACTCCTTAAAGCCACAAACCGCAATCCGAAGGATATTAAAAAGCCGCAGCCTATGAAATTAAAACGCTATCCTTCGCAGAACAACATAATATCATGACCCAAAAATTGAAGGAAATATAAAGTGTGCAGGATATGCGCAATGGTGCGAAAACATCGCCTACTGACAATCATGCAATAAAAACATCAAGGAAAGAAATGAAAAAGAAACAACTAAGCTGAGCACGGTTGTATCATACAAGGAAGCAGCAAGGCAGCAGTTATTGCCGCTCCGTTAAACGTATTGTCCTGCATGCCGTCGAGCTACTTTTTGTACGAAAAGAAAAAAAAAACCCAAGGCTACCATTGCAAATCGGGCAGTTGCAGGGCAAATAACGCTTTGGTGCAGGCGGATCCGCCAGGATCAAGCATTGGATGCGTTAATAATGATGTCTTCTGGCTTTGTGCCATTGTTTGGTATTATTTAAAAAGTTATTTATTTCGCATTGCAGATCAATGAAGATGACGTGTAGCTCAATGTGTGTGTTTGTACTGGAATAGAAGACGCATTTCTTATAGAAGTAGAAGTCACAAATAGTGTTTGTCTGTCCTACTATCCGTCTGTCTTGGCTTTTGTTTGTTACCTTTTGGCTTTATCTGCAACGCGCATCACGCTCTGCTTTAGTGGCAGATAAGTCGAGGGATCAACGAGATATTGATGTTCGCTTCGTTGATTTCTTATTTTTTTTTCTGTTTTTTTCTTATAAAGTAAATTGCGGTGAAGTTGTCAGTCGAAACTCTAGAAGTCCATCATAATTATTAGGATATTTTTCATATTAAAGCAACCTTCACTGCATTTTATCGATCATTTACGATCAAGATGTTTATTAAATCTTAAGTGCGGTTACATCATTTCAAGGATGTTTCTCAGCTTAGCCAGGCAGTTGTTTCATTGATTCAGATCCTTCCAGCACTAAAACATTTCAGTTTAATAGATTTTAAGTACGCAGATGCAAGATCGCTGATTTTCTGCCGAAAAAAAAACTCTATATTGCCAATTGACTCATGATGAAGGGCAAATTATTTTTAGTAAAACCCAAAAAGTTGCCAATTTGAATTTTTTTAGGTCTCAGCAAAATACTAAAAATATTTATCGACAAAAGCATCCTGCCAACCCAATTTTTGAAGATCTTGTCAACGATATCTGTAACTATCTCACTTATGGCTCGAACGATATTCGTCTTTAGAGTCTAGATCAGCGCAGGGCGCCCCATAGCTCACTGAGCTCTCTGCGAGCGTAACTTTTCTCATGTACACAAAGCTCACAACAGAAGAGAATATAAATCAGTCGTTCGCAGACAGTGATGCTGTGAGGGTCTATGTCACTTTGCGCTGCAAATTTTATGTACACTCTTAAAAAAATCAACATATTGGCTTGTAGATTCAAAATACTTATTTTTTATTTCTTAGAATTTAATATTATTTGTATATCTGTATTAAGGTGTGATATTAACTAACTTAATTTTTTGATTACTTACTTACTTATTTTACTTAAATAAAAAAAAAATAAATAACTGGCCATTTCAGCCCTTGAAAGGACTTTGACCTAGCTTCTTATGATGAATTGTGTTGTGCGTGT
This sequence comes from Pherbina coryleti, assembly GCA_943735915.1. Classification (NCBI taxonomy): domain Eukaryota; kingdom Metazoa; phylum Arthropoda; class Insecta; order Diptera; family Sciomyzidae; genus Pherbina; species Pherbina coryleti. The sequence goes on along the minus strand of OX030949.1, from coordinate 147,390,264 downwards.
TATTATGTTTGCACACAATTGACCGAGAAATGGACCTACCAGGCTTAACGCCGACTCCGAACGGCGATGAACGGAATGTTCTTATACTCAAGAAGCTTTACATGGCATTTTGATTACTCTCTGAGGTTTGCCATTGTCTGTACAGAGGTGGCGGCAGTACAGAAAAATTATTTTAATTCAAATAATTTTCTGTTGCTGCTGGGGTTCGAACCCGGGTCTCCAGGTTCGTTGACATAGCAGCCACGCACTTTAACCAACTACGCCACGGACGCCACTTATTTTACTAACTTACTTTTTATTTACATAATTATTTTTGCATTATTAATTTTAATTATTCGTATATATTAAGATTTTATAATATTTAAATAAGTTTTCGTATATATTAAGGTTTCATATAATGCATTCATATAACCTTTTAATATTCTTTACATTATTCATTCATATTACTTGTATAATTAATTTCATAGAAGAAATAGTGAACATAACCGATGACTAAAATTAAAAACTTAGAATAAAAAATTATAACTTACAAATGATTTATAATTGTGACAACTATTCTGCTCAGTGTATGCGATTCGAGAGCGCACCAATACTAACAAGACAAAATAGAATGTGACTGTGTTAGAATGCCCAGCCCTGGTCTAGATCGTTTCTGGAAAGCATCTCTAAGCAACGATCTTTAACAGTACAACCCAAAAAAAGACGAACGGGATCAAATCTCAGCATATGATTTAAAATCCTGTTTTTGAACCAATCTTTATATGCCTGGGAAATTAGATTAACCAAATAAACACCGAGGTGGGATTCTTTCAGCCGATTTCGTTGTTTTTTTTTTAGGAATTTCATATTTTGATCCTTAGGAATCAGGAATTGTTTATTTTTATCCCCCCAATTTCAAGTCAAAAGCTCAATGAGTCGATTTTTGAGATGTTTTAATGTTAGGTTTGGTTTTAAGCAGTGATGGGTACACCAATACTATTATACTTACTGTAACTTTGTGCTTGTGGTAGTGGAGTCTCGCTCTCAGCACTGAAAAAAATGTTTGTGCTGGTATCAATAAATATGACGACTCAGCTCATTTGTTTAATATTTTATCATCATGATGGTTTATGCAAAAGTTTTCCGACTATAAAAGTTCTGTGTTTTATTTATATGATAAAAAAATGCAAATTAAAATATACCATATGGTGAGGGCCTTTTATGGGTCAACGGCTCAAAAACTTTTTATTTGATTTTCCTCTTATTTTTGGCGTGACGAAGTTACGTTTTACAGCGCAGGTTTCCAAAAAAGTTGAAAAAGGCATTTTTTTTCAAAATTCATAGGCGTTGCATTGAATTGTAACTCGCTGAGATAAGAGCTATGATTAAAAAAATAGTACGACCGTAAAGATTAATTCTTTGCCTTCATTGAATTTTTACTCGGTGAAAACATAAGCTACGAAAAATGTTTAAAAAGGATAATGAAGGATTTATACTTGGCCTTACGACAAAAATAAAAAAAACATTCTGACGTCGTCAGGTCGTAAAGATAGCAGCTTATGTAACAGAAATATAATATCTCTGCTTGAAATTATTACTCACCTAAGAGACTTGCTAGGCTAAATTTTGTTTTACGACAGCATAGATGTGTTATTACACCTCATAACTAAAACACGAAAAAAATTTCTACCGTCGTGATTTCAGGGTGACTGCCACATAATTCAGTAAAAATGCTACAACCATGAAAAAACGTTGCATGGAATTTTAACTCTTTGACTACTGGCGTGACGGTAAATTATAGGAACACAAATGAAGGTGAGGTCGGGCACACGATAAAAAAATTGACGGCGTCATGATATCCCTCAGGGAACCGCCTAATGTGACGCATATACAGCACTTTTGCTAGATTAATTGCATGCAGCTAAGGCAAAATTAATGCTCCAAGAAAAAGCACAACCAATGGATAACCAAATAAAAAAAGGGAAAGCAAAAGCAACAACACCAACAACAGCAACAACAATAACAACATCAACATCAACATCAACATCAACATCAACATCAACATCAACATCAACATCAACATCAACATCAACATCAACATCAACATCAACATCAACATCAACATCAACATCAACATCAACATCAACATCAACATCAACATCAACATCAACATCAACATCAACATCAACATCAACATCAACATCAACATCAACATCAACATCAACATCAACATCAACATCAACATCAACATCAACATCAACATCAACATCAACATCAACATCAACATCAACATCAACATTAACATCAACATCAACATCAACATCAACAACAACATCAACATCAACATCAACATCAACATCAACATCAACATCAACATCAACATCAACATCAACATCAACATCAACATCAACATCAGCATCAACATCAACATCAACATCAACATCAACATCAACATCAACATCAACATCAACATCAACATCAACATCAACATCAACATCAACAACATCAACATCAACAACAACACTAAAAACAACAACAACAATAACAACAACAACAACAACAACGACAACAGCAAAAATCTAGTTAGTTATGATTTCAACATTCTTTTTCGTGACAACCAACACAAACAACAAAATAACACAATGAAACTGGAAAAGGACTTTGACATGAATTAGGACAAAAATTAAGACGCACCTAAAACACACCCTTCCAAACTAAGAAAGGGACTCGGTATATTTGATTACGTCAAGAATTTGGTGATGGATTAAAACAAGAGTTTGGACATGAAATAGGAGTATTAAGAAACTCCATCACGTAAAAACCTACTGGTGTGTCCACGACATAGCCCACTCTTTTTTGTGCAATTTTTGACGCGGTTTTGAATTTCAACGCACCATTTGCGCATAAAAAACTAGCCTAATATTACCTGTTAAAAATAGTAAATTTTTTTTTAATAAAAAAGATCATTCATCCCCAAGATAAAAGATGTCTGCAAAAGTTCATTAAGATCGGTGCATTACTTTTTGAGTTGTGTTTTTTTCTAGCTTATATCGAATCATATTTTCAAGGACCATAGTGGGCATCCTCTGAAGCAGTTGTAGAGACCATAGAAAAAAATTGTCGAAAATTATTTTTTTTAAGTTGCAAACCATGCTACCCTCTTAAATAGTTCTACTGGGTTGATCGATAAAATTTTTTCGGAGAAACTTGGAATGGTACATTAGGATGGTAGAAGCTGGGATCTTATGGGTAAGTACTAGAAAGGAGTGCTTGACCCCAATGACCTTCAGAGCAAAAAAGTTGGACTCCTCGAAACAAAACCATTGATATATCAAGCTTTAAGATCGGACTGTAGATACCGAAGATATGAAGAAAAACTTAAATGGGCGACCCCTACGTTCGGTAAAAAACAAAAAAAAAAAATATCGAAATTGGCTTTAAAAAAAATCCTAAAACTAAAAACTATATATTTTTATTGTAAATGTTTCCTAACACCTTAGAAATTCATATTTTAATCAGTTGACCTCTTAAATCTGGAGTGGAGATTGTTAGATGCCCATAAAGTTTAGGGTATCCATATGAATAGAATATGGCAAAAGGGTTAAAAAAATATTGACAATTTCCGACCCGAAAGTAACTTTAGCCATTTGAAAATGGCTACTTTAGCATTTTGTAGTAATATACTATAAAAAGCATTCGACCTTGTCTCAAGTCATCTCGATTTAACAAGCGCGGTCGATTGTAATGAATTCAGCAGCGGGAAGCACCCGGAGATATTCCCGAACTAGGGCTTAAGATTCTATTTTGAATACGGCTTAACACCGCTTCACCGCTTATTCTTATCAATACGTATCAAACACATAATTCCTAAAATATTTCGTATGTCAACAAGCAACAGCCACAATTATTTGCGATACTGCAGAAAAGTAACGTACACGTAGTAAAATTTATTTGAACAGCAACAACTACAACAACAATATGAACATTATATAAACACTCCATAGCAAATAATTTAAAAATAAATAAAATTTGGCTCGTGCTGCGGCTCTGTATTCTCAGAAAACGAGGTTAAGTTCAGCTTAAGCAGCCAACGCTCTTGCAACGAGATAACAACCGATAAGATAGAAAATCTAAATAAACAATTTCTTCAAGTTTGTTTAAAATAAAATTATTTCTCGAAGTCGTCATAAAAGTCAAAGCAAAACGGCAGATGCGCGCGTATCTAAGGGAGAGAGATACAAAAATATCTACTTATAACTCTGGCTGGTTGCCAGCGATAACTACTTTTGGCGACAAGGATTTGTGCTTCGCTTATATCTATGCGTTGCTCTTCTGAAATAAACTAAATAAATTTTTTATTATTAAATATTTCTCGATTTTTGTTAGGACCAGCCAAATGTTGTGCGTACCAAGAATTTGCAATAAATTGTGCATGAAGTGCCATAAATTAAAGTTATCAAATATTTGTGTGCAGCTACCTAAATGTAAGCTAGATATGGTTTTATTTTATGAATGCAACTGTTATAACGTTTTGCTCAATAAAAAATAAGCATGAAGCGTGTCGTCTCTTCTTATCTTTGTAGTTTTAATGGTTATTTCTTGATTGTTTTCTTATAGTTAATAGTTAATTTAAGGAAATTATCCTTCGACAGGATGTTTTTTGTTTTTCTCATTGATCGTTAAGCTAACAGCTCTATTTTTATGACTTATTTAAGTAGTCATAAAATATTCAAAAGTGTTTATGACCAAGGCTCGCTTTTGTCGGTTCGTTTATTGATATGCAGTATGGTGAGTTTTATTTATATTTAGGAAACCCACCACTCACGTTTTCCAAAATTATCTAGTTGAATATGTTTATAATATTTTTGTTTTATAAACTCAGTATAGTTGAGACTAAAAGCTTGAATACATCTCAAGTTTTATTAAAATTTGTATGGAACATTTCCAAACTTTCCATTGAAATATCTTTTATCTCAACTCAGAAGACCTGTATTTGCAAAATTATGAATATACATATATCACCCATGAGTAATCAGAATTCTATACAAAGTGTTCCAAATAGCCAACAATAAAGAAAAGTAAACTGCGATAACCTTGAATTCAGAACAATCCTACTTAACAATTGACCTTGAGTTCTATTTTTGTAGCTCTTAGAGATTAACTCTAGGAAATCACCACGAATTTTGTAAATATAAATTTGAAATTTTCTTCCTCGATAATACTTCGAAAGTACTTACCATGGCAATTTTCAAATTTTTGGTGAGCTTGCCTGTATTACTTGCTTCGTTGAAATTGAAAAATTTCTAAAAATTTTCAAACGTTTTGTAAAGGTAGAAGAAAAAGTACTTTATTTAAACTCAGTGAGCTTCTAATCAGCTTCTTTATAATTTATAAGAGCGTGACTGCTTCTATAAGAGCGTGACTGCTTCTGTGAGAGCGAGTTCTCGTTTGGGTGCTTTGTAAAGGCAATAATCAATAATCTTATTGAAGCTCAGTCCATGGTATAATAATTACAAGATAGCATTGACAGTTGCTTGGGAAACCATCTCCTGTCAAAAAATACACTCAAAAAGGGAGCGCTCACAATCAATCAGTCAATTGAAAACACAAACAGTGCTGAAAACGTTAAAGTGAAAAAAAAACAACAACTTCAGCAACTGCAGGTGCATTTTCACAAACACCTGTTTTTGTTTGAGTTTTTCTAATTGTTGTTGCTTTTGTCTTTTGACGTTTGTAGATCCAACAGCTTTGCTGTTGGAAAATTTCTCATTTGAGCAGCCATCTTAAAATGAGCTTACCTTGTAATTGTATCTTGCCTTGTATTATTATACCATGGCTCAGTCAGCTTCAAGACTGCTTCTATACTTGGGAGAGAAGCAATATCGAGACTCTCGATAAACAATTTTTAGAGCGAACACTTCAAGCACGTGGTAGAATAAGCAACGTAGATGCATGGCTACTTATTCTCTCTTTTTGTCAACCATAACTGTCAAAATAGCGAAAGAAAGCAAAAGGTGCAAAAAATAATTTAAATTGAAACAATTCCAATTTGACAGTTCTGAGACCACGCTCTCTCCTTTGCATCTACCTTCTTAATTCTACCATGTCCAAGTCAACTTCGTGAAAGCTTCCCAAAGTATTTATACTATAGGGAAAAAATTTGCCTTGCAATAGATTTTTGGATTTAAACTGTTAGCTTAATTGAGTTGTACGAAATTAGTAATGACTTTACTTTTAAGATATTTTTCCTCTCTACAAGCTTATCGAAGCAATATTGCCCTACAAACTTATACTATGGCTAGTCTGAACTTCGAGCTATAGGGCCTGAAAGGCCCTCCCACTAAAACTTTGGCAAATTTATCCAATACTAAGTAAACGGTTTAGTCTAAATATTCGGCAAATACAAAGCAAATTTTAACAAAGTAATATGGATAATTCTTGCAAAAAACAGAGAGAGTATATATTCCGCAAATTATATATTTGACAATTTTCTATTCATTGATTTAATAAAAAGTCTTTAACTTAGTGTAAGAGTCGAGAAAGCTATCATGAAGTTTACGGGAGAAATCTTTATCCTAAAAATATAACAAAATGTCCATACAATAGAGCTCCACCGTGGATTTGACTTACGAAATATGACGAGTTTTTATTTTATGTATTTGAAATCAAGAGGAATAAAAATTAATTTTGAATTTATTTTATTTTCGTAACAAAAATAAATTTTGTCAATCATATCAAATAATATCATAGATAGTACAAAGGATTAGCTAAATTTGAGCGAAATCCGATCAGCCGTTAAGATGTGTTAAGCGGTGAAATAAACCAGAAAATAATTTTAATTTATAAAAATTATGTTTTGTTATGTTTCCGTTTTGTTTCTGTGGCTTAGGCGGAGATTGTGGTCAGAAAAGGACAAATGTTTCTGTTAAAAATGATTACTACATATTTATATATACTTTTTTTTCCAAACTGAGTAAATTCATCGGCTTTGATTCTACAGTATTTTCGGGTTTGGTGACTTCGTAATGATGTTATACTACCGAAGAATGTAAATATTCTGAGGAATTAAAAACAATGCGTGAACGATAACTAATGCAGAAAATAATTTTGATACAAAAATGTGTATTGATGAAATTGTGATTTAATGGAATAGCTATACTGTATTTTTTTTATAAACTATGCATACTTAGGTGGTCCTTAAACGTAATTTGATGTCCTACATCATGAAACATGAATTAATAGTAGCGAAATTTAATTTGATGTCTTTCACCATGAAACAGGAATTAATAGTAGGTAGGTAAAACGCCGAAAACCTTTTAAGAGTAGATCTTAAAATGGATTTGAGAGTTATATTTGTTAAAAAAACTAACGATCAGCAAGCAGTATTATTTATATTACAGTATATAGCAGTGCGTACACAAAGGAGTTCTCAGATCCCATTACTCTCAAGTCTTTTTCTCCTCTTTGGTCAGATCAAGATGTGTACTTTGGGACCCAAAATATGCAGTACACTGTTACTCGGCTGGCATTTCGAAAACCTCACGGGAGTTAATGCCAATTTTCGACGCTAAAAACCAGCACCTTGGAGTTTAAAATATTGTTTTCCGGCTATATTTCCCCTTGACATATTAATGAGTCCCTTAGATTGTGCACCACTGCTAGCTCTATTTACTATATATGCGCCTGAAATGAATTTTTGCAAAGGCATTTCTTCCACAGGAAGAATTACTGTAATCGATACATAGTTTATAACATGAAGTATACTTTTAATTTTATTTGTAGAAATATTGATATAACCTAAACTAGGGTGTCTTTTAAGAACTGTTTTATGTTTAGGCAATTGTAAGCATTATCTTTTAAAGCGTATCTTTAAATTTAAGTTACTGTACGACAATATTGTTAGATATTATTGTTAGATTATTGTTAGATATAAATAGATAAATAAATTTTTTGCACCCTTCCGAAAAATATTTTTTCGTTGGTTTTGCTAAGTATGATACGCCAAATGAGTAAAACACTTTTTTCATAGAAACTATTTCCCTTAAAACCAAGTATTGTGCGACATTTTAGCATCAATTCTGAATAAGTACGAAATTAACCCTTAAACACATTTTAAGTTTTGACTTATTTCTGGCATTTGAGTTGAATTTTCAGCTTTGGTGTATTCAAAGTCCTATAGTAGAATTTTATGATAAATTTTTTTGTGGATTATTTTAACCCGTTATATCCTTGTTTTATGTGTCTTTTTTGCTTTTTATCACAAAAAGGTCAAAAAAAACCCATCAATTGAGAAGTTAGGGGGTTAAAATGTTCCACAAAAATATTTCTCGTAGTATTTTAAATAAATCCTTACAACACATTCTATACCCAAAATGTAAGGATAATAAGGGTAAGGATTTCCAATGCCGATTCACTATAAGAATGTTCAAGAATTCTCATACGTAAACTTCCAAAACGCCAATACACGTATATTTTTCCCCCTCTACCAGAATCCATTGTTCGAACCATGTTATATTGGAAAAAAATTGATTTTATTGTTCAGTGTTACCGATTCTTTATGATTTTTTTTATGAAAAAGTCAAGTATGAAAACTGATATCTATATATTAATAGGCAAACAAAAAGTTTGTGTTCCCTTTTTTTCTGTGTTACCTTCAACATATTCACATAATACTTATATCGATGGATAGGTATTTTCGAGTAGATTTGCACAATATTTATTATAGTTTTATTCGAATATATTGTCATTAAGATGACAACATATCAAACTGAGCAAATGTAAAACGCTTTTTTTACCAATGGGACAATGCGAAACTACAAAGCGACAAAGCTCTGTTGAAAATCTCTGCTGTAGCTTACAAAAGCAGGAATAGAATGCGGGAGTGACGCAAACACTTAAAAAGAGCTTAGTAGCATTATTGTTTTTGTTGTGGTTGTTGCTTTCTCTTAATATCTCTCAGCGTTAAAAAACAAAAAAAAACGGCTGCTTGCTTCTATTATCTTGAGAATTATCACGTATCTTGATTTATTTATTATACTTTTCTACCGTTTATTTACTTTTACTTTATTCACATTACTTTTAATTTATTTATTTACTTTAAATGAATATTATATGTTGAATCAATTTTTGTTATTGACGCATATATTCCTTGTCCTTTACCACTATTTTCCTCATAGCGTCAAGGTAAGCATTAAGAATTTCCATGCGAATTAATAACAATTCATTATGTGAAAAACAACTTGAGTTTCGTTACCTTACAGAAACGGATGGCCGAATTTCGGCCACAGGCGATACTAGTTATTATTATTGTTGGGATTTTTACTGCGACCTTAAGATCTATTGTACCCCTTTATGGGCATAAAGAACCTTTTTATAACAATCTTTGAGATATTGTTTTAAATGTTTGTATATGTCCTATATCTCTTGATTTTAATGAATTATCTGGTATTATGTGGTAACCGAGATATATCTGCCGCTTTTGAACAAGTGCCGGACACTATCCTAGAATGTGCAAAGCTGTTTCCTCGTCCTCCACCCAAAATCCTACATGTGGCTTCCCTTAGAATTCCCCGTTTTGTTAAGTGATAGTTCAACCTACAATGACCTGTTCAGTCATGTGATTTTCTTAGATTATTATTTGTAAGCTGCATGCATTATTTGAATCCCTTTAGGTTGTATGTCCCTAAGTGTAGTTTAGAGTGCTTTAACCCTAGTAGATTTCCCCACTATTCTCCTCTTTGTTTTTCTTCCTCTTTCCTTATTGAAAGAGAGAGTATTCATTTGTCCATCCCACAGAATGGTTAGCGACCAACAAAAGGAGTTAATGCTCCTTTCTAAGTAAAATGATAACTTTGGTATCTGAGTTTTTTTTATTTTTATGCATAAAATAGGTCAAAACTACGCTTTAAGCACCTATGCACCTATAAAAAAATATGTTCAAATATTAAATATGTTCCAAAAATAGCACCTTTTCTATTTTATACACCCATTTGACCAACAAAAGCTTGTTGCGCCATCTCTAAATCTTCTTCGATCAAACTCATATCCGAGATTTATTACTTTTTTGAGTAACGGAAACCTTTTAGAGGATGTCCCGCCCAAGAGACAAAATTTTGTTTTGCTCCATACAATTTAGGACCACCTTAGTGAAGACTGCATTTTTAAAAACATTTTTTTTTTTATGAATATAACTGCATTTGCTTTATTACTCTCTAAATTTTATGTGCTTTTGATCACTACATCACCAAATCACCAAAAAATTGATTGATTAATTTAGATAAAAAATATCCTTATTTTCAAGTTTACTCTGCATTTTATATGCTGAAATTGTAACGGAATTCCTGGATTGCAATTTTTAGTTCTAAAAACACACGGGATAGCGAACTCCCAGGCCCTATGAAAATAGTTTCATACAAAAGATGTTTCACTCACATTCTTTTTAAAGGACTTGGAAGTTTAAAACTCTTAATAATTTCAAAATTATTTTTCATTTACTGAGAATCCTTCAAAGTAGAAATAATGTAAAAGAATAGAATCTCCATATTAAAAAGGAGTTGACAGGTGTGTGAGTATTTGAACTTTAACTCAGCAGAAGAATGTTCCTTACTTGTTGTTTCTTACTCTAAACACTGCTACTACTTTAGTCGTTAATTTTGGTCGAACTAGTTTTATATATTCTCTACCACTATTTTTAGCCATCTGGTTTCCAAAATTTGTTTATACATATATGTATATACCAGTAAAGGACTTAAGAATATAAAATTATTTAAATGCTCAAAGGACAATGTGATATAATTTTATTCTAGAAATCTTAATCCTAAGGACAAAACAAAATTTGCTGCTGTATTTGAAAACAAGCACACATTTCTCTTTTATCCTAGGAAAACTATGGTCTGTGACCTTGATATTTATGTTAAAATGTTTCACGTGCCACACCTATCAGTTGTTTTTTTAGCTAATTGATGTTTTAAAACATATCCTGACCGCTGTCTAGACGCAAAAATTTGTTAGTTTAAAACGCAGATAAGCCGTAAGAGCAGCCATAAGCAGCAAGTTGCACCTGCACTTAAAAACGCTACAAGGATATCTTAAATATGTTTCCTAAACTAAAAAAAAAACGATATTTTGCACATTTTTCTGCAAAAGAATTTAAAATAACAAATATTTTTTGCTGAACGGGCGTAGCAGACAGGATATTCAGCAAATGCTGCCATGCTGTCATCTGATGTATAGAGAGAGGTCAGCTAAGTGTCCTCCCAAAAGCATTGAAAATTAATGCTTATCTCAATGAGCAGTTAGATTATTAGGCTTTAAGAATTTTAAAGGATCAACTGTAAAAATTCATATCCTTTGTCGGCGATTTTTTTTTATTTTTTTGCTTCAGAGGACAAAACCAAAAACAATGGCTAGCAAACGATCTATAAAGCAGGTCACAAATGCTGTTGGAAGAGTGTAGTTAATCGATTTTTCCTTTGGATTTGCCAAAGGATGCCAAAGAATATCGAATAATGTCATCTTGGCGGCATATCCTTTGAAGGCTATGCACATTGGCCACACCTTGTAGGCGTTTTAGTTGCTTTCTTAGCATTTTCTTAGCGATCTAGTTGCATTAAATTGTTTTAAGGATATTCCAATGAAGCTGCAGTCCTTTGCTGAACATTTTTGTGTTCTTTAAAAATTTCTCCAATTTCTTTTTTGTTGCCTCGGTAGCTACAGATAGAATTTGATATTCTTTATTAGACTTCGTTGTAGCTGTGGTTTTTGTTTTTTATTTCATTCTGCAGGATGTGGTTTCTAATGAAAACCATTCCTGAATTTGTTCAACACATGTTTGGCATTTGTTGACGAACACTTGAGAACAGGCTGTTTTCATGGAGAGGAACAGAAATTGAAGTTACTTGGTTTTCAAACACTTAACTTTGAATGATGTCCTTAAAATCGAAGAAAATCAAGAAGGAAAAAACAATAGTAATTTTTGAGCAACAAAAATTTTAACTAGCTCGATCATCAGGATCCTCTCATATTAGTTTAACGTAATCTTAAAGAGCTACCATGGCTATAAGCTTGCAACTTTTGTGAATAACTGTCACAAGATTTTGAAAAAATACTTTTATGTGTGAGTTCAAACCATTTCAAAGTTATTCTTGTTTAGGTTAAGTTTAAATTTGAGTTTAAGTTTAAGTTTAAGTCCAAGTCCAATTCCAAGTCTGAGACTAAGTCTAAGTCTAAGTCTAAGTCTAAGTCAAAGTCCAAGTCTAATTCTAAGTCTAAGTTTATGATTAAGTTTAAGTTTAAGTTTAAGTTTAAGTTTAAGTTTAAGTTTAAGTTTAAGTTTAAGTTTAAGTTTAAGTTTAAGTTTATGTTTAAGTTTAAGTTTAAGTTTAAGTTTAAGTTTAAGTTTAAGTTTAAGTTTAAGTCTAAGTCTAAGACTAAGTCTAAGTCTAAGTCTAAGTCTAAGTCTAAGTCTAAGTCTAAGTCTAAGTCTAAGTCTAAGTCTAAGTCTAAGTCTAAGTCTTAGTCTAAGTCTAAGTCTAAGTATATGTCTAAGTCTAAGTCGAATTCTAAGTCTAAGTCTAAGTCTAAGGCTAAGTCTAAGTCTAAGTCTAAGTCTAGGTCTAAGTCTAAGTCTAAGTCTAAGTCTAAGTCTAAGTCTAAGTCTAAGTCTAAGTCTAAGTCTAAGTCTAAGTCTAAGTCTAAGTCTAAGTCTAAGTCTAAGTCTAAGTCTAAGTCTAAGTCTAAGTCTAAGTCTAAGTCTAAGTCTAAGTCTAAGTCTAAGTCTAAGTCTAAGTCTAAGTCTAAGTCTAAGTCTAAGTCTAAGTCTAAGTCTAAGTCTAAGTCTTAGTCTAAGTCTAAGTCTAAGTCTAAGTCTAAGTCTAAGTCTAAGTCTAAGTCTAAGTCTAAGTCTAAGTCTAAGTCTAAGTATAAGTCTAAGTCTAAGTCTAAGTCTAAGTCTAAGTCTAAGTCTAAGTCTAAGTCTTAGTCTAAGTCTAAGTCTAAGTCTAAGTCTAAGTCTAAGTCTAAGTCTAAGTCTAAGTCTAAGTCTAAGTCTAAGTCTAAGTCTAAGTCTAAGTCTAAGTCTAAGTTTAAGTCTAAGTCTAAGTCTAAGTGTAAGTCTAAGTCTAAGTCTAAGTCTAAGTCTAAGTCTAATTCTAAGTATATGTCTAAGTCTAAGCCTAATTCTAAGTATATGTCTAAGTCTAAGTCGAATTCTACGTAAAGTCTAAGTCTAAGTCTAAGTCTAAGTCTAAGTCTAAGTCTAAGTCTAAGTCTAAGTCTAAGTCTAAGTATAAGTCTAAGTCTAAGTCTAAGTCTATGTGTAAGTCTAAGTCTAAGTCTAAGTCTAAGTCTAAGTCTAAGTCTAAGTCTAAGTCTAAATCTAAGTCTAAGTCTAAGTCTAAGTCTAAGTCTGAGTCTAAGTCTAAGTCTGAGTCTAAGTCTAAGTCTAAGTCTAAGTCTAAGTCTAAGTCTAAGTCTACGTCTACGTCTAAGTCTAAGTCTAAGTCTAAGTCTAAGTCTAAGTCTAAGTCTAAGTCTAAGTCTAAGTCTAAGTCTAAGTCTAAGTCTAAGTCTAAGTCTTAGTCTTTAAGTCTAAGTTTAAGTTTAAGTTTAAGTTTAAGTATAAGTTTAAGTTTAAGTTTAAGTTTAAGTTTCAGTTTAAGTTTAAGTTTAAGTTTAAGTTTAAGTTAAGTTAAAGTTTAATTTCAAAATAGTTGCTTAAAATCTCATTTACAAATGTACAGTTGCAGCCATTAAAGTTACCAACGATGCCATGACACATGTAAGAGAAAGAGTTGAGAAATCTAAAAGGCACAAAAATTGCATTTAAAGTTCTTGCATTAATTAACGGAATGACAACAAATTGTCGCGTGTTGGTCTCAAGTTGTTATTGGCGCTGCCTGCAACAAAATTTGCTGCTAATCAAGATAATTATTGGCAGCAACAGCGTCAACGTCTGTAAAAACAAAAGCAGAACCAAAATTAAAAAAAAAAGAAAAAAAAAACAAATCATCTGCAAAATGACAACAAAAAACAGAAAGAACTACTACAAAAACAACAACAATAACAACAACAGCGAATTAAGCTGCCCTCATGGTATATCGTGTTTCGTGTTTTTGAACTTATATAATTTTTTTGCTTAGTTATTTACACCTGTTAGCAATTTTTTGTTGTTGTGTTGTTGTACTTTTGACAGGCAACTGTCGTTGCCTATGCACACACACTCACACGCACTCAGATATAGTGTGTCACAGCCAAACGGCTGCGCATGCGCAAACTTAATATGCTCCAAAGCACACACAACAACAACAACAACAACAACAATATCCGTAACAATACGCATTTCTAGGCAAACAAGGAATCAAAAACTTCTGCTGTCTCCAAAACTATTTCAAAATGAAAATAAAACAGAATAAAAACAGATTTTCTTCCTTTTGTTTTGGAGACACATTTTGAGATGCAAACAACAGAAACATCAACAACAACAACAACTGCAACAGCAACAAACTTTTCGACCGGATGGGCAGCTGATCAATTTCAACATCAGCAACTTAACGACAAGGAAGCAAAACATCAACAAGTGCAACAAAAACAACATCAACTCAACCAGTACCAATGTACAAAAAAAAACTTCCGCAGCCACACAAACAGGTTGTTTTCTTCCCCCTTCGTTCCTCTATACCTCTCTCTTACTATAGTTAAGCCCCCAACCAGTAAGTTGAGCGAAGTATGAAGCAGCGCGGTATATTAAGTCCCAGATAAGAGCGATTAGTGAGAACTTCAACAGTACAACAACATCAATAATAATAAAAAACAACAACATTTTAACTGTTCTCCAAAAGGGTTTGTTTTGTTTTTGTTTCTTAATCCACCAAATTTTTTCGGATAATCAAACATCTGCAGGAATCAGGTGAAATTTTTTACTCAAAACAACAACAAAAAATGATCATGTCCGAAATTAACAATAACAACAACAACAACAAAACACAACGGGGAAGCTCAACACTTTCACGTGTGTGTAGCGATATATTTTTAATGAAAAAACAGCAGAAAAATTATCGATAATTGATTGCATTTCCGCTGAAAAATTGTTGGTTGTATTCGTTGGCAGTACGAATAAAAAACAACGAAAAATTATCCACAGTATTAATTGAGATTATGGAATAAGGATAAAAACTAATTACAAGTAATGAACAAAAGGCATTAAGATGATAACGGTACTTCAAGCTATAACAAGGATTTAAAGACTGCGAATGGAAGAAAGCATCACCAGGAATGGAAAGTAAATAGTTGAAATCATGTGAAAATAGTAGAGAGTTTAAAGTAAATCAAACGAATTCGAAATTTTTTAATAACTCACCCAAGGAACTTCCTGCATTACATTCTTGAGAGAATTCTTGGTATTAAATATAGTTTTATTGTAGAATTAGCTTTTACTTAATGTAAAAGTAATAAGCGATGAGAGTTGACAATGTCTGTAGGAAAGTGAGAGGCTGTCAGAAAAAATTCAAATTTTCATTGTCAGATTTGAATCAAGATATCAGGATTTGGTCCAGGCATACATAAGTAGATGTAAAAATTTTGTTGGTGTTGGCACGACTTATTGTGCGACAAGCTTCTCTTACCTCAAGGAGGTAATTTCGACCACCACGTCCAATTCCTCTGAATATTTACAAGCTCCAACTCCGCAGCCCGTCTTGTATCCATCAGTGAAGAAGGTTATGCCACAGACTAAATCAGGTTCCCTAACGCACATTCTATCCGTGTTGTGACCTTGATTGAGGCATTGAGCGTTACGAGTGGCCTAACCCACAAAAACATGAAAATTGAAATAAATGCAGACTTAGCAACCCAACTATAATCTATTGATATTTTGTTGTAATAGAATATTGATTCACGGGGCATGAGAACAGCACTAAGCTGAAAACTGCATGACTTATAACTGAAATTTAAGGGGTAAATAAATAGACATGAAGTACTCTACTCAGTCTCCTGTATTGCGAACGCTCAACATTTCGCAGTTCTTCTGTTATGGTTTTAGCGAGGGTACTGACCACTGACCAGATCACTTCGCTTTTCAGCATTAGGGGCACCAAGTTTTGTTGTGTCACAGTTTCGCCGAGACTGTTCGAAGCCTCAAGGCGGGCATTATCGAACTTGGGGCACTCAAAAAAAAGCATGGTTTGCATCTTCAATTGTACCTGAAGAGCAATGTGAGCAGTATAGAATTACCGCATGCTTAAATTTGAACAAATATGCTCTGAAGCACCCATGGCAGCTCAAAATCGTGAAAAGCCATGACTTCTTTCGCACTAATGTCCAGCTGATATGTCCAGCAACTTTTCAGAGATCTATTCCACTGGTCTTGCCACTTCAGCATGCTTCTTTCTCTAGCAGCTTTCTTGCAAATGGACGCGTTGTTATTGGCCGTCAAAAGTGTCTCATCCACGAGAAGGTCGATAGATATTGAGCTTGTTAGGACTAATGCTGCATCTTTGGAAACTGTTCTGAACGCACAACATACCCTGAGTGCGCCGAGTCTATAAACAGATTCAATATCTCGCCGGTAAGACTTTGTCTTCATTGCTGGTGCCCCTACCGTTGACCCATACATCACGATAGATCGTGCTACATTGAGGAGTCGTGTCCTGCGTGTTTGTTTGGTTCCTCTTGTTTTAGGCATTATCCTCGATAGGGCCATACATGCGTCGGATGCTTTTTGTTATCATACTGGAGATGGTGTTTAAATGTCAATCGGGAGTCAATCATTACACCAAGGTATTAAATAAATACCTTTGATTGCGCCACCGTCCCCTTATTATTGATGCTTGCAACTTCCATCTTTTTGGTGCTAATATAGACTCGGATCATTATCTTGTCGCAGCCAAGATCCGTACACGCCTGTGCGCAACCAAGAATGCGCGCAATCCAGCACAGAGAAAGCTAGACTCGAAAAGCTGCAATCAAAGCAAACAGCCGAAGACTTCGCTACTCGACTCTCACTCCTGCTTCAAGAAAGCACTCCTCCGATCGACGATATATGCGCGCAGTGGAATCATATTTCCCACTCTATGCGTACGGCTGCCGAAGAGGTGATTGGCTATCTACGCCCTCGCCGAAACCAGTGGCACGACCAAGAGTGTCGCGACGCCACTGCAGAAAAAGACGCCGCCTACAAAGCCACCCTGCAGTCGGTTGTAACGCGTGCTGCTAAAGAGCGATACAAAGAGAAGAGGAAGGAAGAGAGACGCATTTTCAGGCGAAAGAAAAGGGAAGCGGAAATGCGTGAGTGCGAGAAAATTGAGATGCATGGTGACAGGAATGAGGTCCGAAAATTTTTCGAAAAAATAAGATGCCTGGCCGATGGTTTCAAGATGGTTTCCTGCAAGGATGAAAATGGGAATCTAGTGACAGATATCCAGAGTACACTGATGATGTGGAGGGAACACTTCTCTAGGCTTTTGAATGGCGACGACGACAACAATCCCGCCAATAGAGATGATATTCCGGAATCCCCAATTGTGGACGATAGCGTTGAAGTTCCGCTGCCCGACCATAGTGAAGTCTTGAAAGCTATAGCTCGGCTTAAAAACAACAAAGCCGCAGGAGCCGATGGCTTACCTGCTGAGCTCTTCAAGAATGGAGGCGAAGCTCTATTTAAATGCATTCATGAGCTTCTATGCAGAATATGGTCGGAAGAATGCATTCCAAACGATTGGAACCTCAGTGTGATCTGCCCAATCCACAAGAAAGGCGATCCCACAATTTGCGCCAACCGTGGGATAAGCCTTCTGAATATCGCATATAAGGTTCTGTCGAGCGTATTATGTGAAAGACTGAAGCCCATCGTAAACCAGCTGATTGGACCTTATCAGTGTGGCTTCAGACCTGGAAAATCCACCATAGACCAGATATTTACGCTACGACAAATCTTGGAGAAGACCCTAGAAAAACAAATCGACACACACCATCTTTTTGTCGATTACAAAGCCGCTTTCGACAGTCCAATAAGGAATCATCTATATTCCACCATGTCTGAATTTGGTATTCCTGCAAAGCTTATCCGCCTTTGCAGAATGACACTGAGCAACACCAGCAGCACAGTTAAAATCGGGAAGGACCTCACTCCTCCATTCGATACCAAACGAGGTTTCAGACAAGGTGATTCCTTATCGTGCGACTTTTTCAACCTAATGATGGAGAAGATCATCCGAGCTGCTGATTTGAGACGCAGTGGCACGATATTCTACAAAAGTATTATGCTGCTGGCGTATGCTGATGATATCGATATCGTTGGCCATAATACGCGCGAAGTCAGTGCAGCATTCTCCAGGTTAGCGAAAGAGTCGAGTCGAATGGGTCTTGTAGTGAACGCAGATAAGACGAAATACCTAGTTTCAACAAATAAACAGTCCCAACGTCTTGGAAACCACGTCACTGTTGACAACATCTCCTTCGAGGTTGTTAAGGACTTCGTCTACCTGGGATCCA
Source organism: Pherbina coryleti (assembly GCA_943735915.1). Lineage (NCBI taxonomy): Eukaryota > Metazoa > Arthropoda > Insecta > Diptera > Sciomyzidae > Pherbina > Pherbina coryleti. The sequence continues at coordinate 147,371,799 of OX030949.1, read as the reverse complement.
GCGTAAACTCTTTCAACGATGTCAGTATTGAGATAAAGCGAAGGATAACTCTTGCCAACAGGTGTTACTATGGGCTGAGTAGGCAATTGAGAAGCAGAGCCCTCTCTCGACAAACAAAAGTCACGCTCTATAAGTCACTAATCATGCCCGTCCTATTATATGAAGCACAAACTTGGACGTTGAGCAGTTCTGATGAAAAGACTTTGGGAGCCTTCGAGAGAAAGATCCTTCGTAAGATCTTCGGTCCAATCTGCGTCAATGGCGAGTACCGAATTCGATGGAACCACGAGCTGTATGAGCTGTACGCTGACATAGACATAGTTAAGCGCATTAAAATCGAGCGGCTCCGCTGGCTAGGTCATGTTGAGCGAATGGAAAACGACGCTCCAGCGAAAAAATATTCGATTCGGTGCCCGGTGGTGGTCAACGCAGAAGAGGACGCCCACATCTTCGTTGGAAGGATCAGGTGTTGGATAACCTGACTACACTTGGTGTTTCCAACTGGCATCAGCAAGCGCAAAACAGAAATGGCTGGCGCAATTTCTTATACGAGGCCAAAACCGACCTTCGGTTGTAAGTGCCAGATAAGTAAGTAAGTATGAGCACCGCCTCCGTTCTATGGGGGGCTAGGCAAAGCCCCACTGATAAAAGCCAGCTATAGATAGTGCCAATTGCAACACTAACAAGCGCCTCCGCAAAGCCGACGATCTTGACGCCTGTGGAAACTGTTGGTCTAAGAACGCCATCGTACATATCATTCCACAGCGGGGGCCCTAGGACAGACCCCTGGGAGACACTACCGGAAACGTTATAAATCTTGATGCCCTCGTCTATTGCGTAGCTTAGTACTCTTCTATCGAAGTAGTTCGCTATAAACCTAAAGAGATAGAATGGAATTCCAAATTCTCCGAGCGCTTTCATTATATTCTCCAGATTTGCCAATAATGTCCTTTATTGTAAATGTCCATTTGATATTGCAAATGATACTACCCAGCAAACCATATATCGGTAGAAAAATTTTACAATAGTCTAACAATATCGTTACGATATCTTAACATACAAATACGCGATATCGTCCCAATAGAATAGTTAACAATAGTATTCTGATATCATAACGGTATCAATGTTACAAATTTCTAGATATCATCATGATAGCATTATTACGATATCATTTCGATATCGTAACGATATCTGTATTAAATAATACTAGATATCATTGCGATATTATAATAACGATAGCATTGCGATATAGTAACGATATCTATAATAAATAGGAACTCGATATCATCACGATAGTATAAATACGATAGCACTGCGATATCGCAACAATATTCCAAAATATTCCGAATTCCAATTCTGCAACAATATTCCAAATTCCAAAAATGCTCGATATAATTTCGCTGGTACCGATATTTAGATAAAATAAAAAAAAAATTATTTGCAATATCGTTTCGATATCAAGTATTAATATGCTTTCGATATCTTTAATGTTATGTCCATTTTTATCGAGAACTACCTTTTTTCGCTATCATAACGATATTGTCTCGTAAAGCGTTAACGATAGAAGTTATCACCTATACTATATCATTTCGATATCGGAACAACATTGAAATTTCGATTTTGTTTCGATATCGCAATTAATATGTTTTCGATATCGTTTACGAAAACAGGACTTTTTCGATATCATAACGATATCATCTCGTGTATCGTTATCGATAGAAATTATCACATTTACGACATCATCTCGATATCAAAACGATATCATTTGGTTTGCTGCGTAGATACACCCCACAGGGCTGTAATATTTTCCACTAATTCTGGTGGCAACTAATTAAGAATGTTGCTTTGTCCTGACTGCAGACATGTGCCCCGTACATCAAGATGACAGTTTTTTTGATATAAGACATTTTTTCTGAAAGTCTTTTTGCAAGTGTACAAGGCCATTCATTAGACCGCATCCCCTTATGGGTGGTACACACCACTCACCTAACCTGAAGCATTTTGAAAAGACAATTTCGATGAATTTTTTTTTAACCTAACATAGGAGTCCCGCATTTAAGCTTTTTTTATATCTTCTACATTTACAGTCCGATTATTAATAACGAATGTTTTTGTTTTGAGGAGTCCAACTTTTTTGTTCAAAAAGTCATTGGGGTCAAGGACCCTATTCTAGTACTTACCATTTATCAATGTCTACAGCATAAATTACAAAAATAAAAGTCAAATCAAATAAATTGTTTTTAAGCCGTTGCCCAATACCTTGAAAGCCCTCACCATATGGTAAATTTTAATTTGAATTTTTTTAGTCATCCTTACGTTACACAATAGATCGTTTAATGGGTAAAAATGTAAAATGGTTTTGTCTCCAAATCCAAAATCGGTATAAATGAAATACTTCAAATAAAATGGATCAAAATTATCAGTCCAAAAAATAACGTTTGTTTTTAGACAATTAGACAATATTATTGTTTTTGTTTTTTTGTTTTTTTTTTTTTTTTGTTTTAGACATCTAGGAAATATTATTTTTGTATGCAAATGTTTTAAAACATCAAAAAAATTTTATTTTTGGTTTTCATAAAAAATATGAGAGAAAAGATAGTCTTCATTATTTGAAATCATGGTTGAATAAATAAGGTTGTCGCATGGGTGAGAGCGAGTTCCCATAAATGTCAAATTGAAGTTGACAGCTCATACAAAATCTGTAAACGAAAATTGATAACATGAAAAGCCGATGAAGTTGTTGTTGTTGCTTTGCATTGATTTTGACAATTATGGGTACTGAGAAGAGAGTACAATCAGCCACGAGACAACCTTATTTATTCAACCATGTTTGAAATTAAATTGGATTTTTCACAGCATTTTGAAATCATCAATAATACGGGAAATTTAAAAAATAATCTAATTGAAGTAGTCAAAAAAAAACAAAAATTCCCACCGAGTCCCGCATTCATATTAACATATATCATAAGAACGTTTAATTGACTTGAAGTATCTGTAAAAACACTCACCGAATTTTATCGATTCCTTGTGAAATCTCATTTTGAAAAATGGTCTAAAATTACTATTTCAAAGAAAGTTTTTTGTTTTAAATATGCTTGAAACTAATAGGTACTGTTCTCTATATATTGTTTACAAATATTTCATAACACGCTCAGTACAATTTTATCATAGGAAGTTCGGGCAAAGTCCTTTCACGAAATGGCCAGTTTATTTTTATTATTATTATTCCCTGCAGTGTAAGACTAATCAGCAGTAAATCATGAGCAGTTTTTATACTAGTTCAAAGCAAACTAGTTCATATTTTGTCACAATTTACTAGTTACAAAAGTAGTTGAAACACAACTAGTTAATGTTAAATCGCAATAAACTAGTTGTGAAACTAACCAAGCGAAACTAGTTTAAATAATGTCAAAACTAACCACTTGACCAGCTAGTTAAAGCCGAATAGTTATTAAAATAGTGAAACATTTTCAGATGATATCAAAAAACACAGCTTACCATATCTAAGTCTAAATCTGAAATTTCGATTTTTACAAAATTTAATTGAAATTCAGATTTTGGATTAAAAAAGCTTTATCGCAACTTTGTTTGCTGTCAGTTGCTTTTAATTTAGAAAAAATGCTCGAAAGAAAATTCAACCCGAAAAGGACAAAGGACTCAAAGGACAAAAGATTATCCATCTGTCGTTCCTTTGCAGCACTTTGTCATCTTAGGATGAGAAATGGCTTGGTAATTGAGTTACCTAGACAGTCGCTGCCAAGGAGCGTGTTTGCGGACAAGCTCTCGAGACGCTACTACATATTTTTTTATTTTTTTTTTGTTTTGAGTTAATACAAAACTTTTATTAAAAGTCTTTTGGACAATTACCACGTAGTAACTGTTATTAATACAAACAAATAGTTGTTTTTCCCAACGTTTAAGGAATACAAAAATGCTTAAAACAAATACAGATCAGTGAATATGTGAACGAAAATTATACACATGTGATAAGAAATAAATGCTGCAGCTTTAGTTAAACTATTTGGCAGTTTCCATCTTATTCCGCTTTCCTACTCCATTCTGTGCCTGGAGACAGAATGGAAACAACTGGTTTCACAGAAATTATTTATATGATTTACCAATAATTGTTCGATAAATTTGATTATAATCTTTGAGCCTTTCTTTGCCGTGGGTGCCATCCATTAAAATCACGTATAATGTCATTCGAAAAGATATTGCTTAAATTTATTTTGACATTCTGGCGTAGCAAAGTCCTGACAGCCGTCACCTGTTTAAAATGTTATGTCGAAATAATAAATCTCTTATTATGCAAAGTGACACATTTAAAATAAGAAACATTGAAACTTACGTAAATATCTTTGTTTTCTGAAATAATTTTTGCCTTTAAATTGAATTTAAATAATAAAGTTACTTTAAAATCAAATATTTAATACAGTGTTGTTTTTTTCGTGCCCACTTGAATAACATCGGTTGTCGTGTACATAATACAATTAAAATTTTTTTTTCATTATACTTTACTTTTCATAAACTAAACATAAACATAAGAAATTATACTTTTTATAAACTTATGTACTTTAAAATGAAATAATAAAACACTTTATGTAAATTTTAATTTAAAAAAAAACTTAAGTTGTGTTCAAATTATAATTAATTTTTTTTATAGCACTCATGTACTTAATGTTCTTTTAAAAAACTTATTTATTACTATATGAAATAATAAAACGCTTTTATGTAAATTTTACTACAATTTTTTTTAGCAACTGGTTGAATCATTGGTTAAATATTACTAGTTTTAATGTAATTATAATATGACTAGTTGCCAACCACTCAGGAAAAGTTAAACTATAAACTAGTTCAAATTTATGCAATATATGATTTGTTTACAACTAGTCACAACAAACTAGAATTTAAGTAACAATAACATACTAGTTGTAAACTAGTTTTCATGTGCTTAGAATAGGACAATTGATATTTCGTATGACATCGCCATGTTAAAAATACCAGTTGGGTATATAAAAAAAATACGATCTTGAACTAGTACTGCTCAGTTTTCAACTAGTATGCAGACTGGTTTTTAACTAGTTGGTTACACTGCTGGGTTATTATTATTATTAAATCCAAGGGAGGCTCAGGGACTGACCGACTTCAACCATTTTTTCTTAAGTAGCTTAAACTAACCAAGGATAAAAAATTTAATTTCATTATCATATGAGTACTCCCTCTATTTTTGTCCAACTTTTTTATGATTTCAGTCTTTTGTGCGTCAGCTCGGGTACTTCTGAGACTATCCTCGTTTTTAGAATTGCGTTTTGAAGCTTGGTTTTCGTGGTGAATAGTATTAGTTCCATCTTGCTAGGAATCACTCCAAGACCACACCATGTAGCCCAGGGACTGAGTTTAATTAGAACTCCTCCAAGAGTTTAAAGCGAAACAGGTATGCTACGGCTTTGACACCATTCCTATTGAGAACTTTGAGCATTCCGTGCAAGGCTGTTAGCCAAATCAGAAGAGAGATAACCCCTCTTTAAGTGGTACCCATGCTTAAGAAAAAGCAAATAAATCTTTTGAGGTGACATGGCTGTTCACCTCTAATACAGAATGTCATATGGGCGTTTGCAGAATGCCATAATGCCCATGCTATTTTTTCCTCTCTGATAATAGAGCTGAGGGGCTTCGCTGATGGAATGTCTCTAGGAATTCCTGAGTGCATATTTAAAACAATATAGGATATAATTCTTTATTTTTTTTTAACCAAGAATTTCAGGTGTTCCGCGTATTAAGTCAATTTCCACCTTGGTTCGAAATCGGGTGATAGATTATTGGGTAAGAAGAGGCAATCAAGTGGAAACAGGTGTATGATGCTCTAAGCGTGGTGGATGTCCATCAAAACATGTGAATTAAAATCTGGAATAAGTGTTATTTATTCCATTTTTATTCCTAAATATTGATGAATTTTAAATTTTAGTTGATTAGAAATGAGGAAAGATATTCAAAAACGTTAAAATGTGGAACCATGACAGGCAGAAGAAATAAATTATCTCATATTTTATACTCGTATATTCGAAAAAAACGGCTGTCGGTTTTAAGGAAACCGAGGACAATTTAAGGAAAATCAAAAGGGGATGTACGTTAGAATGGCCGAATAGAAAACATTGTAATCCCATGACCAAAATTATAAATGCATTTCAGTGATTTTTTGAAACTTGTTAAATTGTTTTAGAATAAGAAGCAAAACTTCTTGAGAAATATACAATTTTACTGAAATATTGAAAACAAATTTGAGCTTTAGGCCAAGTATGTTGACAACAAGACAACATGAAGACAATGAAGGCAACAACCAACAACAACAACAACGGCTCTTAATAGAGCAAATCACACAGTCTTGCATGACTTTTCACTGTGATCCACTCAAGCTACTAAGCTCCTACTTATACTGCCAAGATGCGGACAAAGTCACCCGGAAGTTTATTTTGACACAGAGAACGCTTTTACATTACATTACATTAAAAGAGTTCTCTCTGTCAAAATAAAATTCCGGGTAGAGAGAACGCTTTTAATGTAATATAATGTAAAAGCGTTCTCTCTGTCAAAATGAACTTCCGGGTAACTTTGTCCGCACATTGGCAGTATAAATAGCACCTTAGTAGCTTTATTTCAAACTACGACAATAACAGCATCCTTTGGGGTTGCATCATGTTGAACTAGGATAATAACATTATGCTTTGGAATTAAATTATGTTGAAATATGCAACAAATATTTGCATGAAAAGTTATTAAAAATAACTGTTACTTTTCCCGTAACAACAAACTTTACGCGCCAACAACTAACTCTGCTTTTTCTGTTGCAAAATTCACGCTTGAGGCTGTGGGCCAAATACAAACAGCATTCAGTGGGAACAAAAGCAAAGTAAAAACGGGTAAAGCACCTGTAAACTGGCTTCAAGGGTCTTAAGAACAACACAAACCCAATAAAAACAACAAAATGAAGCAAAATCGCTGGAGAAGAAGAAAGGCCAAAAACATATAAAGACCGAAAAACAGATGTCCTCGTGCTCCAAATTGAAAGCGCAGCATTAATCATGGCAGCACGGTGCGATCAAGAACAGCCACAACAACCAAGACAACAACAAAAACGGAGACGACATCAAGTGGAGTCAATATCAAAAGTCGGCAGGACCGCACGGCTTACAAGCAGTTAAGCAGCAGCAACACAAGCAGAAAAGCCTGCAATAATAATGCTGCATCTTCAACAGGTGGCAAAAGGACAGAGATAGTGAAGCCAGCAAAGAGTAAGCGAGTAAGAAAGCGAAGCTGCAAGAGTTAAGACAGCAAAAAATTGGGGTCATGTACGAAGCCCCATCAACGTACGTGACGTGATCCATTTGAAACCTGCTGCGGCTACAGCGTCTGCTCTTCCTACATGCGTGCATTTTTTATTTTTTGGCAACAAAAAATGTTGCAGACGTGCTGCTCCTGCTGCTGCTGTTGCCTAAAATTACAAAAACAACAAAAACATCTCGTAAGAATAACTTATAAAGACGCAGAAGGAAAAAAACATCTTTCTTTTAAGTAGTTATAAAAAATATATGATTCTGAAAGAGCGATGAAGTTGTTGTAGAGAGTGCCAAAAAAGCTCGTGAGATGCCAATGCACTCTAAGCCGCACGCATGCGCGCTTTAAAACTCAAGAATCAAACCACTTGACTTGGCAGCAACTGCAACGTACTAACAACTGTGTCGAGTGTATAAATTGAAGACAACAACTGGACGTGCTGTGATCAAGGAGTAAATCACTTGACTCTAAACTTTATTGCAACAATATTTCATCCAAAAGAAGGACTCTCCAGTCATGTATGGCAGCTATTAATTTTTGCAAATATTCAAATCGATTTGCTGCGTTTATTTTGAAAATACGTTAAGACAACTGGGCTTTTCACCTCCTCAGTCAATATGGGCACAATTTCATTGTTTACCCTACTCGAATCAATCATTAGTTTCATTGGGATATATATCCTGCTAATCAGTAAAATCAAAAATTTGGACACATACTAAACCTAGCCTTGATTTCTTTCTTAGAACTCTCTGTAGCATAATCACCTCAAAGCACCGCTCAAAGTATGGAATTTCATTCTGGCTTCCGTAATTTTGGAAGATTTCAAATTATTTTAAAATTAAACATTAAAAAATGTTCGAAATTGACATCACTTCACAGAAAGTTAAGGTGAGCGTCGACAGCACTAAGCATTTCCAGCTGAATTTTGACAGTTCCATTAAAAAATTTAACATTTTCTAGCAAAAACGTACTCACAACGTTTTCGTGCGCTTATTGTGTTGTTTACTGTGGTTTGAAAATTGGGTATCAGCAAAATAGTTTAATTAAAACGTGAACATTTTTGGGTGATGATTTTTACCGTTTTTCGACGTGGATTGACAAGAAAAGAACGTATCGATCAATTTAGTTCAGTGATGCACACGAGATGCTTACGGAGCCGCTCGGCTTTCACATACAAGTCGTGTGTGCGAAGGTACCGAACTTATACGACGTTAGCAGAGAATCAGTTTGCGTTTGCACTTCATGAAGCAAGCGTCTCATGCGCAAATTATTTTGTTAAATGCTGTACAGACGCAATAAATGAATGAATTTAACATGTTTCGACCTTTATGGGAATTAATTAATTTTTTTATTTTAACCCTTATTACGAGCCTCAATCTATCTATAAAAAAACACTTTATCCTCTCATTTTACTCAATGAGTGTAAAAGTATTTGTAAAAATATTTTTTTTTTTCAGTATTCTGCTCGCATACACATACAGTGGCAGAAAACATCGATGCTGTGCGTGAACTGTTGGAAGCAGAGCGGCTTCATTGGATATTAGTGGGATTAGCATATATTCGATTTTACATAATCATTTAGGAGTCAGAAATATTTGTTTCCGTGGGCTACCTCATAATTGGACGGTTGTTAAAAAAAAGCTCATGTCGATTGGTGTAAGAAAATGCTCTAAAAATACAAAGGGGGTAGTTCAAAACACGTCTCCAACATCACCACAGGCGACGAATCATGAATCTACGCTAATGAGCCCGAAACAAAATGAGCAAAACCCGACATAAGTTACCCGTAAACGAAGCACATCCAAGGAAATGATTAACGGTTTTTTTAAAAAAACCGGTCATGTTGCAACCATACCATTTGCGCAACGTAACTGATCATATTCAATGCTGAATAGTACACAACCATTTGTTTGCCAAAAGTCTTCAGAGAATTGAGGAAAACTAATCACCGAAGGAAGGTCATCCCCCATCACGAATTTGGGAGTCCCCAAATTTCAGCTCAAACAAAAGAGTTTTTGAGCTCTCAAAACGTGAAATTGATGGATAAAATTGTTAAAATGTTCTAAAAAAACTGCTGATTTTTCGAAGCAATTTTTTTTCAGCGGTGGGTGGTGGTCCATTTCGCGCTAGGTGGATACGTGAATAAGCTAAATCACCCCATATGTGGCTCTCAAAATCCCCAAACGATTGCGACCAATCGCGACTGTGGCCAAAGTGACTGTCCGGTGTGCATTATGGTCTGGTGTACATTATTGTCTGGTGGTGTCATTGGTCCGTATTTTTCTTTTAACGATCAAGGAGCAACCGGTACAGTCAATTCTGAGCGCTATAGCCATATTATAACCGATAGTTCTTTTTGGCCTGAAATGTGGACAATACGTGGTTACAACAAGATGGGGCCAGAAGCCACACAACAGCACAAATGAGGGCTTTGTTGCAACAGAAATTTCCAGGACGACTTATATCATGATGGCGATTGGCGATGTCAATTGGCCTCCGAGATCGTGCTATTTGACACCTCTGGAATTTTATTTTTTTGTGGGACTACGCAAAAGGTCGGTTTTACGTGAATGAACCTTAATCTTTTTTTTTTTGTTGACCTATTTACGACTCGTTAATACGGTTCACTTATGAACATAATTCTTAAAAAAACATATTATTAGGTGGCAGTCCCATGGTAAAAAAACATTTTATTGAAATTCTGACAACGGATTCAGATTCAGAGACTCATTTTTACCTAGTGTTCGCCCAGCACCGAATTCGTAAAAAAACAAAAAAAAAAAAGAAATTGAGGTCTCAACTCTGTACGCCATCTAGGATTTTAAAATTCTGACAACGGATTCGAAATCAACTACCCCCTAAAACTGCCAACCACAAAGTCCACAGAAACCCAAAATGCCCTAAGCTTTTCCTATACAATCTCAATGAATTATTTGAATACTTGAATTAATTGTATACTTGTAAGCTTTTGCCGATCCTTTCAAGGCTTTCAACTTTTGCTTTTGCTTAAGTTTTCTATTTTATGTGCCGAAATTTTTGGGAAAAAAGGAAAACACCTCAGTTATATACCCACAAGAAAAATGAAATGGAAGGCTCACATAAAGCACTGTTGTCCACTTCAAGTTTAATGCCTTATAAATGTTATGGAAAATTTGCTAAGTACTCCGGGCGGCCTAAACTAACGCAACGCAATTGTAACAGACTCAACTCTATATCATTACAGCCTTATAACAGCTACAGTATCAAACAGTTAAATTTCATTAGAAACCTAAGTAAAATTTAAATTAAATTTTAAAATAATATCTTTCTCTTTGGCATTTTTAAATGCAGGTTATAACCAGAAGTACGTAGCACCACATGAGTTAAATAACCGTTACAGAAAGCGTGCCAATAGAGTAGCCCGCATCGAAATGTGAATGAAGAGTTGCTACATAGTTTTGTATGTTTATTTTGAAAATTGTAAACGGAGGTACTCACCAATTAACTTTTGTATGTTAAAGCAATAAGACCTACTTTACTGCAAAGCGAACTAATAAGTGTTGAAATGCAATGATACTGTTATCGTCATTAAAATAAATTCATGATACACCCAACGCAAATTAAAAGAAATTCATGATACACACAACGCAAAATAAAAAACCGCACGCACATAAAACTAAAAGTTCAAAGTTTACATTGTTGGGACTTCTCCGAATATTAACTTAACACGCAGATTTTTTTTTTTTTTTTTGGGGGGAGCGAACTCCTCGGTTGTTATTTATTGCTTTTTCGAAATTTTGTGTGTACTTTGTCTTAATAGAGTTTTTTATTGAATTTTGGAAAGTGGTAAAATTAACATCATGGTTAAAGAAGCACAGTTGTTACAAATTCGGAAGGGCATTATTATTGGTCTAGCCATGTTCCTATTCGTAGGTTACTGGCTAAAATACAGTTTAATGAAAGCTCAGTGCGTCGTTTTTTTAAAAATGATGGGGAAACTAGTCAATTGGAGAGAAAAAAGGCTCTGGACGGAAGGAGTACACCAATCCAAAGGAAGACCGGATTATATTACAAAACATGTCTTTCAGATTGCTTCAAAAATACAGGTGATATTAGAGAATAGGTCTTTTTCGACCAACACCAACCAAGAAACAGGAAGAAATGCAGTCGAAAGAAAATTATTTCTAATAGAAAAAGAGACTTGGCTGTGTCATGGACACACCCGTAGGTCTTGACGTGACCGTGTTTTTTTATACTCCTATTTTATGTCCAAACTCTTGTTTTAATCCAGTGATGTTCACGTAGTACCACGCGTGGTGAGACTCGAAAGCTTTAATCGAGAATCGAAACACGTAAACGATCGAATGCACGAAGTTATCTCAATCAGTTGGCGCTGAAACATCAAGCGAGAAATTTCGCGCCTCTTGGTTGTGTGTTTTGCACTGCACGACATGTTTCAGGCATATAAAATGCGTTATTTGCAGAATTATAATAATAATAATGATGATGATAATTACAATGATAATGATAGTGATAATGATAATGATACTGATAATGAAAATGATGACGACAATGGTAATTATGACACAATTTTTGCTTAATACCTGCACAACAATTTTTGTCAGTGCAGAGAGCTACAAACACAAGCATAAATGTCCAAAATTGTAGTAGTATGCGTGTGAACACCACTGTTTTAATCCAATGCAGTGTTGCCAGAATGGGAGTTTTGCCTGCAAATGACAGTTTTTTTACTCTGAGCAGTTTAGCAGTTAAAAAGACAAAAATGCAGTTTTTCCATTATTTATGCAATTTTTTAAGGTAAAATGCAGTTTTTATGAAAATATAAAATCTTACGTAGTTATCATAAATTCTTTTTACCAAAACAATCATTATGGTTCAATTACTTTTTTAAAGCAGCCCTGGTTTAAACTTCAGCAGCAGTTTTAAAAGCTCCCTGCTTTATACTTCAGCAGCAGCTTTTAAAGCAGCCCTGCTTTGAACCATAAAACGTGAAGTGTTAACGAATTTTCAATTTCTAGCTGTCGACTTTTTATATCAACTTTTTGTTTTGTAAAAAATCAAGAAAAAAAAAATTGGATGAAAGTTTGGGCATTTGTATTGAAAATTCATTAAAACTTCATGTTTTATGGCATAACTTCTGAACACTTCAAGAGCACATCTTCATTTTATATCGTTGGAAAGGTTATGGAACGTAAAATAAATGAAAATAATGAAAATGAAAAAAAAAAATTGGGCACCTGTCGCTGGCATTTTATATAGTTTTATATTTTTCCCTTAAAGTAGACGTAGTAACCTTTTCAGTCATATCCTATTTGCGAAAATCGGATTTAAATTGACTGAGCTATGTTGTTTCAAAAAAGACCCCATTTTGGCCGCGAAAAATGATTTTAAAAATTTATAACTTTGGATTTGGTTTTCTAATCAAGATAACCCAATCCAAGAAAAAGCCAAATCGGAGATGGTCAGTGCAACTGACATTACACTTCAATGTGAAATAGGGGATATATAAAAAAACATTTATTAAAATTATCTGAATTACTTCTATTAAAAATGATTTCATATGTGAATAAAATACACGAATCTTTATATATATTTAATACAACCATATATTTTTTATAATTTAATATACAAATGGCTTTTTTTAGAATGGCAGTTTTTGTGTCCAAAATGCAGTTTTTTATTTCAGATTTAGCAGTTTTTTGAAAAAAAAATCTGGCAACACTGATCCAATGTCGGGCATTCTGCCGCTCGCGAGCAAAGAGCTTTCTCTCCCGCCACCAGGGTTGCCAGTTTTTTATACTCTTTGATCGTCATTTGTCGATGCCTAGACCGCCAAAAACCGCCATCATTTTTTATTGTAACTTTAAAAAAAAAATAAATAAAACTATAATAATAATAATAATATAATAATAAATATATAATGTTGTAAATATATTTATTATATTTGTATATATGACTAGAAATTGCAGTTTAAACTAAATGTATGTAGTTATAAACGATATAAAAAAAGTAAAGTAAAGTAAAAACTAAGTATAGAAAATACCACATCTATAACGTCCAAAAAAATATGACTGGTTTTTATGAGTTTGTAAGCAGGTCCAATCCTTCACTGTCTTCAAGTTCAGAGTCTTCTGGGTTTGGGTACATAATCTTAGAGATAAAACGTTTTAACATTTTTTTTGTAAGCTCAAAACTTTCACAGCATGTTTAAAAATTATAACTATAAATTGATATACTTAAGAGAGCCTGAAGAAGCTCAAATTGCATTTTATTTCATTTCTTAGTTTTAATGCTGTTCATAATAGAAAAAACTCTTTCCACACAATTATTACTAGTTGGTATCAAAAGCATTTTAATTACCACTTCAGCGAGCTTTCTGAAATATTTGTTGCCTACTCCATCCTCATATTTGCAAATATTTAACCAGAAAGCAGTAATTGAAAGCAGTTTTAAACTATTAAATAACTATTCCAATCAACAAAAGGGAGTTTATTCCATTGATTTTCATATTTGCTTGCGGAGACTGTCGGATCCCAAAACCCATTAAAAATTTCAGAAACAAGAAAATTTTTCATGTTCAATAATATTGATTCATCTTGTAGGACACAGAGCCTTGAATTTTCTGAAATTTTCAATGTTTTTTGGCAACCGAATAGCCAGCTCAAGCAGTAGTATGCGCAAATATTGAAAACAAGACAGTTTTAAATTCAAAATAGTGTCTACAGTTAAATTAAAATATAAAAGTTGATTTGAAAAACTCATTCCGAAATCGATTGAATCAATTGGCAGAAAAGCGCTATCATTGCTTATCGCTTCAATTATTTGAGTTGTAATTTGTTGTTAAATTAATACTATAAAAAACTTCTTACCTTGAGCCCAACTTGCATTCTCCCAATCTTTTCTGTACTTTCTTACTCCTTCCTGATTTTTTGGCATTTTATGTATTTATCTTGTAAAGACGCGCAAGCTGAACAAATGGAAGCGAAAAGTGATTTTACGTTTTATGTTGTGGTACCACTGTTGCTCGGCGAATTAAGAATTAGAGACGTGAAAAAATTTTTGCATTGTGAAGTGTAGCATAACGAAAAAAAAGGATTTTGACTTCTTTTTAAGAAATATCGTCGAAGTATCGCCAAAAAAAAAGTTTGAAACCGCCACTTTTTCGTCATCACGCCAAACAAAATTCCTCTCGCCAAAGTGGTTGTTCAAACCGCCAGTTTGGCGAGATATCGCCATATCTGGCAACATTGCCCGCCACACGTACAAAAGTGCGTGTAATCTGTCAAAGCTTTCAGTTGCTTGTGATACTTCGAGCCGTAAGGTTGTCGTTATTTTATGGTTGATTTTTACTTTGATGCACTGAAGAAATTTTTGTATTCGTTCTTAGATATACAACATCATTCAAAACTTTTGAACACATAAATTTAAACAGGGATCTTATTTTGGAAACATATTAATTCTGATAAGTTTTTAAATATTAAAAAAGAAATATTAAGACTTTGTTCAATGTTTGGAGCTTCTTATTTACGTGTAAGTGCTTTTTCTACATTAAAGCGATCCTATACTTAATATCCTAAGCAATTAAATGATTGCACACATTGCAGACTTAATTCAAATAATATGTTATCACAATTATGATATGAATTTAGACGGTTTAATTCAAATGCTTAGAGAATATTAATTTACTATTTTTCAACATACTTTGTTTATTTTGTGAAATAATACTTATTAAGTTCCAATGTTTACAACTTTTTTTAAGAATACTAACACTTAAAAAAAATAATCTTCTCGATGTATTAAAATTAAATGATCCACATTTAAATTTAAAAACATGCTTTCGCATAAGCGCCACATTTATACTAACAAACATTGAATCATCATACAATTATACAAGGTAGAAGTGACAGTTTTATCGTCTTGCATCTACTGTCACAAATAGTATAAATTAAAGAACGAAAGAAGCAGGAAAGAAAATAGAAAGCAAAATATACGGGCAAATGACAGTCGGTGTAAGATACTGATGATGCATGTTACATAAGTACAGAAAAGCTTTTATTCTGCACAACATACATTTTTTTTTTTCAGTGCAAAGCTTAAAAGCTCACACACACAAACGCATAAAAGTAAAGTTTGACGTTGTCTTGAATGCCCACGTTTTAATCCATGACCAAATTCTTCACTTAATCAAATATTGTTGCTTTTGCTTTTTTTTATTTGATTCTCCATTGGTTGTGCTTTTTCTTAGTGCATTAACTTTGCCTTAGCTGAATGCAATTAATCCAGCCAAAATTATGGATATACTTTACATTAGGCAGTTCTCTAAGGGGCCTCATGAAGACGTCAATTTTTGATTTTATTTTTATTTTTTATTTATCATGTGCCCCAAGATCTCACCTTAATTTTTTGTTCCTTAAAATTTATCGTTACGCCAGTAGTCACAGAGTTAAAATTCCATGCAACGTTTTTTCATGGTTGTAGCATTTTTACTGAATTATGTGGTTGACACTCTGAAATCAGCTTATCGAATTTAACATTTTATTTGTGAGGTGTAATAACACATCTATGCTGTCGTAAAACAAAATTTAGCGTAGTACGTCTCCTGAATGAATAATAATTCCATGCAACGATATTACATTTATGTAACATAAGCTGCTATCTTTACGACTTGACGACGTCAGAGCTTTTTTAATTTTTGTCGTAAGGCCAAGTATAAATCCTTCATTTTCCTTCCTTAACATTTATCATAGCTTATATACTCACCAAGTAAAAATTCAATGCAACGCCGTTGCATGAATATTGCATTGTCGATCTTTGAGCGGCTCTCTCTGTGTCCCCATGACGACAGAAATTTTTTTTTCCAATTTTGTTGTGAGAGCTTAGAACAGGCGTTTATTGGTGTATCATATTTTTAATCCTAGCGCTAATACTCAGCGAGTAATAATTCCATGTAACAAATTTTAAGTTGCGTTGCTTAAGTAGCTCCCACCGCATCCCGATGACGTTTGAATTTTTTGTTTTGTTTTTATAATAAAGTCAAAGAATTAACCTCTGCGGTCGTACCATGGGCGTCCGCAGGAATTTGTCGAGGGGGGGAGGGGGGAAAGGTATGCATTGGTGTGCACGTTTATGAAAATGAGCCTGGAATGTTACCTATGAAATTTTGTTGCCTGAGATTTTCTGTGCAAACTTTGTAAACATTGTTATTATATGAAAATTCATATTTTTCAATTTAACTTCCAGTATAACGAACTTTTAGTTTACAAAATCATATTTACATTTATTAAATGCATTTAAAAATATTTAAAATAATTGTCGTTCGTTTTTAAATATATTTAAAGATCCGTGCAGACTGAAAAAGATATTTTCAAGGAATTTATTTTATTTTATTATCATTTAAAATAGCTTTTTTGATTTTTTCTTTTGTTCGTATGAATGTGTGTGTGTGTGTGTGTGTGTATAATTTATAAAAAGAGTGCATGATTATCTTGTGTTTTAAAAATTTTAAAAATTTTTTATATTCGTTTTTCTTGAATGCTCGTTCAGTTATGAACAGAGCAACATGCTTAATATTTTTTTAAGGTACTATTACCGTCTAGAAATTTCAAAAAATGAATTTTTGTTTTTTTACATTTTTAGATTCTTTATACCTTCAATAATAACTGTCCAAAATATTAAATCGAAATTCGAAATCGAGATATAATGACTCAATTGAAGCGCGCTCTCGGCTCGCAGGTGTAAAAAAAACTTTACACGCATTTTTCTCGAGTTTAGGTTTTTTTAACTGGCAGACAGTCAATCTCCGGATCTACTATGCCGTTATTAATAATTTTTGCAGCATTTTGTTTGTTTTTATATCCTGTGTGATAGTTTACCACAATTTGACCACAAAAAAAATATATATAAAATTTTTGAATTTGAAAAAGGTTGAAAAAAGGCGATTTTTGAAAAACATTTTCAAATGTCCGCCATTTTTTTAGCAGCAGTGGTTTTTCGAAAAGAACAATTTCAGCGCCCTATATTAAATGTGCAATTAATAGAAAATTTTTTCGTAATCTTCAAGAACTGTTTAATACTGTAAAAAACGTTTGATTACCATATACATATAATAAAGAAAGTGAAAAAAAAATTGTTGAATATATGTTAATTTTTAGCATTCTAGACGGTAATAGTACCTTAATTAGACATGAATGTTTATTATAATTTTAAAAATTTCTTTTGATTAGCCTTATTTTTTTTCGAATGTGTAACATTCAGTCTATAGAGGGTCGGTAGAATAATTTTTATTTTTAAATCCTCCTGATGAGCCACCAATTAAGGTAAGCGAAAAGAATTCTTAAAGGAAACGCACGCGCCTACACGGCTTTAACCAGGCATAAGGTAATAGGTCGTTTTCCACTTTTTTCATCGGGTTGAATATCTTTTTACTTATATTTTTTCGGCTTCCTTCGATTCTATTGTTAAGCTCCCACTTAGCACTGGGAAAATCCTATCCTAATATCCAACTTTTTATTCATTAAACCTCATTCTCTTTTTAGATGAGCTAATTTTTTGTTAATATTTATTCAAACAATTTTTTTATTTAAGATTGTAAATTATCTGTTTAATTTTTATTTCTATTCATTATTATTATTTATTATACATTGTTTACTATTTACAGAATATTATTTATTATTTCTCGAAGTTTATTCTTTATTTATTTTTAATCGCTACTTATTTTTTATCATACAGTTATTTATTGAAAATTATTTTGTGTATTACTTATGTCTATTTTTGGTATTTTTTATTTTATTATATATTTTTTATTTATTATATATTTTATTGCAATTATATGTATATAAGAACAGAATTAAATATAAAAATTATATACAGAATTATATATAAGAACAGATTAGATTTTGATTAGTAAAAATAATTGACAGTAGCTAGACCTGGGATGAGAATGATTTAATTCTCATTTCAAGTAAACTAATACTCGGTGAGAGTAAGTCATTTTTGCTCTCACTTTGAGTGTAGTTAGATAAGGACTCAGACATCGTTAGACTCAGACGACTAGACAACGGACTCAGACAGGACTTAGTGGCTTTTTTGAAACCGACACGTCTCTAGCTCCCTTTGGCAAAGTGCGTTGACACTTTGTTTAAAATTATCAATATTGTTTTTAACAAAGGTTGCGGGCCGCCTCGCAACTTTTGGGAGGAACAAAGTGTTGATACACTTTGCCATTCACACATTAAAGAACTTCGTGTTGATTTTTTAAATAATATTTAGACTCCACATATACAACACAATTAATAAAAACAAAAGTTGCACAACAGACGATAATTAGAGAACAAAATCGGTTGTTGATCGTAACTCAGGGCTACATATGCAAACGTAACGGAGCGTTTCATAGCGCTACTCAAATTTGCTGTATGAACAATGCCCATAAGTAGTTAATGAAATCTTAACAAAAAGTCAGATAAAACTAAGTTTCGTACCACCTAATATAATGTTTACATTACACATTTAACTATGCAGTTTGACTATAATAGTTTGGTAACTGTTTCTGGTGTTTACACTGCCAGTAGCGCAGTTAACTTTGTCATTATTTGACGTTAATTTTTAGTTGATTCACATAATTTTGAGACATATTGAAAATTTAATTTTCATGCAAAAAAAAAAAATTAAAAATATTAAAATATATGTGATAAAAGCCTTGTAGGAGTTTTTGTTCATCATCAGCAGGAAGTGTTTTCTAAGCTGGTGGTCTTTGACCGAATCATCAAAAGAAAAGGAATTGTTTTCAAATATATTTTTGCGTTTTTAATGTGACATTTCCTTGTCATTTTTTTTAATTTCCTTTTGTTCTTGATGAAAACACAGTGTTGCATAGCAAAATGAGATGGTTTAGGTCGCAGTTTCAACTTAACTACTTTGCGAGATAGTTGAGATTTTGTATGGGAAACTATGCAGTTAAGTATCCAATTTCAAAGTTAACGGTGTAGTTTCGAGGTTATGTAAACATAGTTAGTATAAGAAATCAGAACTTAAGAGTTTAAAACTTTGTAACATATAAACAAAAATGTTACATATACACATAGGAAATAAAAATATATAAAATTTTTCAGTTGAGGGGGGGGGGGGGCAAGTGCCTCCCCTCCTGTGGGCGCCCTTGGGTCGTACCATTTTTTTAATCATAGCTTTTACACTCAGAGAGTAACAATTCAATGCAACGCAGATGAATTTTGAAAAAAATGCCTTTTTCCACTTTTTTGGAAAACTGCGCGGTAAAACGTAACTTCGTCACTTCAGAATCTTGCCTTCGATAAAAATTTCTTCGATAATATCCATGAGCATCAATATGAGGCTTATGATAATTAAGATATGTTAAAATATCTCAAGCATTCCATGAGAAATTTTTCAATTTTTTAAAGGAAATAAACTGTAGATTTTTTTGTGGGCATAAATTTTACAGGTGCAGTTGGAAAAATTTTCTCATGCATTTGTGTGATTTTTTTATTGTGTTTTGTCGCAGCTTTAAAGAAATCCCCCTACACAAATTGATGATGCACAGGATGCAAATGTAACAAATTTTACTGCTGTTTCTACACGGTGAGTGGATTTATTTTACTGTGTAGCAGCAGCAGCAGGTTTTAGCATGAAAACAGCATCTGAGGTTTGAGTTTTTGTGTGTGTGTGTGTGTATGTATGTATGTGCATACAAGGGATTTCCTTTACACACATTTAACCACACATTTAACTGCACTAGCTTAGAATGCTGCACCTTATCTACCAGTTACAACAAACAATGTAGCAGGTAGAAGCAGAACTATTTCTAAGATTATAAGCTGAGAATGTTCATTCGTCCTTGGATTTGAAGTACATATTTCTTGGAAAACCATGATAAAGTGATTCTCATGCAGATCAGTGCAGCATATTTTGAGAAATCCTTGCAGCAGATGCTGCTTATTCCGCTGCTGTTGCTGCTGGTATAAATCAATAGATGCAACATAAGGCTGAGAGTCCTGACTGAGCCAGGCAGCACAGAAGGTGTTTTCATTTATTTGTTCGACGTTTTTTGTTTTTTTTTTCAACTTATTTTATTTTCAAGGATCTGCGTGTGAATTTTTATGTTTCCTCAACATATATTCTTGCAGCACATAGTATACCAATGTCCGCTATTTTTTTTTTTTTTTTTTTTAGGTTCCTTCGTATTTTAGCGGTTTTATGCGTATTTTTTCCGGTGCTTGTTGTTTCCTTGCATATGATTCTTGCTATAGCGGGTGTTTTTTGCGTGTTCGCAAAAGAGTTCCCACACTGATTGCTAAGATTTGGGCGCGCAACATATGCTGCCACCAACACTTGCAACTTTGTTTCAAATTGATTGGCAGCAACAATTGTTTCGTCCTTTCTAGAATAAGTTGTTGTTATCACTCTAAGCCCGGATAAGGAAGTTGCTTGTGCAAATTTTTGTAAAGAATTTCTTGGTTTTTGCAAGGATATCTAGAAGACAGCTTCTATTTATCGCGGGACGTCTGCAACTAGATTGTTCTTTGGTTTTGTCTTTTGTTTGTGCTGTCATTCCTTGAATCAGGAAGCAGCGCAGGTGTTTAAAGTACTGCGTGATCTCACAAAGTGCTGAAATTTTTCTAGCAGCGGAAGGATTATGCTTAAAAGGAGTCGTGAGAACAGACATATTAGATCTTTTTTATGTTTTTTTTATTCTCAACAAAAATAGAGTCCTTGCATATTGCATTTATTTTGTTTTTTTTTTTGTTTAGTTTTGCAGCTGAATTTATTTTATTGAATACCCTCTAGTTAACTATACGAATACCTACCAAATATTCCACTGGTCTTTTAACTAATATTTCGTAAGCGCTAATTTTTCATAGAGGGAACAACTTTACTCGACTTTATTACACTGACATTAAACGATTTTTTTAAATTTTACTTAATAATCAATTTATGATACTTTAGAAAAAAAGAGTTGGCTGTATCGTGGACACACCCGCAGGTTTTGACATGACGGTGTTTCTTTATACTCCTATGTATTTCATGTCCAAACTCTTGTTTTAATCCATGACCATACTCTTGCCTTAATCACATACACTGAATCCCTTTCCTAGTTAAGAAAGGTGAGTTTTAGATGTGTCTTAGTTTTCGTCCTAATACATATCCTAATTCATGTCCATAGTCCTTTCCCGGTTTCATTCTTGTTGTTGTTGTTGTTGTTGTTGTTGTTGTTGTTGTTGATGTTGATGCTGGTGTTGATGTTGGTGTTGATGTTGATGTTGATGTTGATGTTGATGTTGATGTTGATGTTGATGTTGATGTTGTTGTTGATGTTGATGTTGATGTTGATGTTGATGTTGATGTTGATGTTGATGTTTATTTTGATGTTGATGTTGATGTTGATATTGATGTTGATGTTGATGTTGATGTTGATGTTGATGTTTATGTTGATGTTGATGTTGATGTTGATGTTGATGTTGATGTTTATGTTGATGTTGATGTTGATGTTTATGTTGATGTTGATGTTGATGTTGATGTTGATGTTGATGTTGATGTTGATGTTGATGTTGATGTTGATGTTGATTTTGATGTTGATGTTGATGTTGATGTTGATGTTGATGTTGATGTTGATGTTGATGTTGATGTTGATGTTGATGTTGATGTTGATGTTGATGTTGATGTTGATGTTGATGTTGATGTTGATGTTGATGTTGATGTTGATGTTGATGTTGATGTTGATGTTGATGTTGATGTTTATGTTGATGTTGATGTTGATGTTGATGTTGATGTTGATGTTGATGTTGTTGTTGATGTTGATGTTGATGTTGATGTTGATGTTGATGTTGATGTTGATGTTGATGTTGATGTTTATGTTGATGTTGATGTTGATGTTGATGTTGATATTGATGTTGATGTTTATGTTGATGTTGATGTTGATGTTGATGTTGATATTGATGTTGATGTTGATGTTGATGTTGATGTTGATGTTGATGTTGATGTTGATGTTTATGTTGATGTTGATGTTGATGTTGATGTTGATGTTGATGTTGATGTTGATGTTGATGTTGATGTTTATGTTGATGTTGATGTTGATGTTGATGTTGATGTTGATGTTGATGTTGATGTTGATGTTGATGTTGATGTTGATGTTGATGTTGATGTTGATGTTGATGTTTATGTTGATGTTGATGTTGATGTTGATGTTGATGTTGATGTTTATGTTGATGTTTATATTGATGTTGATGTTTATGTTGATGTTGATGTTGATATTGATGTTGATGTTGATGTTGATGTTGATGTTGATGTTTATGTTGATGTTGATGTTGATGTTGATGTTGATGTTGATGTTGATGTTGATGTTGATGTTGATGTTGATGTTGATGTTGATGTTGATGTTGATGTTGATGTTTATGTTGATGTTGATGTTGATGTTGATGTTGATGTTGATGTTGATGTTGATGTTGATTTTGATGTTGATGTTGATGTTGATGTTTATGTTGATGTTGATGTTGATGTTGATGTTGATGTTGATGTTGATGTTGATGTTGATGTTGATGTTGATGTTGATGTTGATGTTGATGTTGATGTTGATGTTTATGTTGATGTTGATGTTGATGTTGATGTTGATGTTTATGTTGATGTTGATATTGATGTTGATGTTTATGTTGATGTTGATATTGATGTTGATGTTTATGTTGATGTTGATGTTGATGTTGATATTGATGTTGATGTTGATGTTGATGTTGATGTTGATGTTGATGTTGATGTTTATGTTGATGTTTATATTGATGTTGATGTTTATGTTGATGTTGATGTTGATATTGATGTTGATGTTGATGTTGATGTTGATGTTGATGTTGATGTTGATGTTTATGTTGATGTTGATGTTGATGTTGATGTTGATGTTGTTGTTGATGTTGATGTTGATGTTGATGTTGATGTTGATGTTGATGTTGATGTTGATGTTGATGTTGATGTTGATGTTGATGTTTATGTTGATGTTTATATTGATGTTGATGTTTATGTTGATGTTGATGTTGATGTTGATGTTTATGTTGATGTTGATGTTGATGTTGATGTTGATGTTGATGTTTATGTTGATGTTTATATTGATGTTGATGTTTATGTTGATGTTGATGTTGATGTTGATGTTGATGTTGATGTTGATGTTGATGTTGATGTTGCTGTTTATGTTGATGTTGATGTTGATGTTGATGTTGATGTTGATGTTGATGTTTATGTTGATGTTGATGTTGATGTTGATGTTGATGTTGATGTTGATGTTGATGTTGATGTTGATGTTGATGTTGATGTTGATGTTGATGTTGATGTTGATGTTGATGTTGATGTTGATGTTGATGTTGATGTTGATGTTGATGTTGATGTTGATGATGATGTTGATGTTGATGTTGATGTTGATGTTGATGTTGATGTTGATGTTGATGTTGATGTTGATGTTGATGTTGATGTTGATGTTGATGTTGATGTTGATGTTGATGTTGATGTTGATGTTGATGTTGATGTTGATGTTGATGTTGATGTTGATGTTGATGTTGATGTTGATGTTGATGTTGATGTTGATGTTGATGTTGATGTTGATGTTGATGCTGATGTTGATGTTGATGTTGACGTTGATGTTGATGGTGATGTTGTTGTTGGTGTTGTTGCTTTTGCTTTTTTTTATTTGCTTATCCATGGGTGGTGGTTTTCCTTGGTACATTAACTTTGCCTAAAAGTGATACATATGCGTCACATTGGACGCTTCCGTGAGGGTCCGCATGACGCCGTAATTTTTTTTTTTATTTTTATATAGAATATAAAGACCTCACCTCTATTTTCGTTCCTTAAAATTAACCTAATAGTCACAGAGTTAAAATTTCGTGAAACGTTTTTTCATGGTTGTAGCATTTTTACTGAATTATGTGGTTGCCACCCTGAACTCATGACGATAAGAATTGTTTTTGTAATTTAATTGTGAGGCGTAATAACACATATATGGTGTCGTAAGACAATATTTTCCGCAGCATAACCCCTGAGTGAGTAATAATTCCATGCAACGATATTATATTTCTTACATAAGCTGCTATATTCACGACCTGGTGATCTCAGAATTTTTTTTTTATTTTGGTCGTAAGTCCAAATATAAATCCTTCATTTGACTTTTCAAACATTTATCGTAGCTTATACATATACTCACCGAGTAAAAATGCAATGCAACGCCGCTTTATGAATGTTGCACTGTCGATCTTTGAGAGGCTTTCTCTGTCTCACCCATGATGTCAGAAATTTTTAGTTTAATTTTGTTGTGAGGACTTAGAACAGGTCAAATTACTTATTAATTTATCAAATATTTAATCCTAGCACTAATACTCAGCGAGTAATAATTGCATGTAACAAATTTTCAGTTGCGTTGCTTAACCCATTTATGACAACGTATGATATATCATACGCGATGAAACTTTTTTACGCATTTTTCGAAAATTCCTCAAAAATCCACCGACAATGTAGTTTTGATTTCGACAGTGTGCGAAAGCTTAAAGTATGCTTTTTCAAAAAAGCACTGAAGTTGACGCCAAAAGCTCTTTTGTTTATATTTTTCGAGCCAGTTTTGTTCAGAATGATGAGCCCATTGAGTTCTGGTGGTGAGCATTAATGGGTTAAGTAGCTCCCACCGTGTCGCAATGACGTTTTGAATTTTTTGTTTCTTTTAAAAAATTAACCTTTACGGTCGTACCATTTTTTTAATCATAGCTTTTATACTCAGCGAGTAACAATTCAATGCAACGCCGACAAATTTGGATAAAATGCCCTTTTTAATTCTTTTGGAAACCTGCGCGGTAAAACGTTACTTCGTTACGAAAACTTGTATTTGGCCCACCCTGTACTCATCCACACATTTTTGTTCGAAAATTTCCATTGATTCATGTTTAAAAAACCGCAAAAAAAGCTTATCGAGCTATTTACGTAAATAATTTCAAAATTGAATTTTTTTTCCAATTTTTATGCGAAAATCCAAAAAATTCTTAAAAGTATTTGAGTGAATGTAAATATTTATTTGGACTGAAAAAGCATTGTCGGGGATTTTTGAGGCCAAGAAATAAAATGTTGATCTTTCTTCGGTATTTCGGATATTTCCAAAATTGTTGGCGTATAATTAACTCGGCGAACAAATACTTGTCCTAAACTTCCAATTCTCTTTTGTATAATTATCCTGAACTCCGCAACTAGGTCAAATTTTAAATCTTTAAAATAATGTCTTCTACGCAGCAGCAGCAGTAGCTTCCGCACTTGTTTTTATTTGCCCAAAACGTTGTCCTTTTGCATCCTTGTTTGCATTGCTTTTTATTAGCGTTTTATTTATTTTTGCAGAAAACATCATTTAAAAGGAAGGAAGAAATTTAACAAAAAAAAAAAAAACAATCTCACACCAAAGCGGAAGTGTCCTTTTAACACAACAACAACAACATCGATAACAAGAAAAAACAACCTGCTGCAGAAGCAAACAGCAAAAATAATATTTCATAAACCAACAACTGGAATATAAGGAACACTTAGCAGTAGCAGCAGCAGAAAAAGGACGCCGTTGAAGAACTCGACTCGATTCGAGGACGTCCAATATGAGTGCGAGCTTCATGAGAAACGCAAACAAAACGGAAGTAGGCGCAATGGTGCCACATCGACGTTGTTGTCGTTCTTGTTGTTGTTGTTCTGCTTGTTTTTTTTACGCTTGTCTTCTTCAAGGTGCAAACAAGGATACGAAATTCCGGATATGAGCAGGCAAAAAAACGATTATTAATATTTTGTTTTTGTCGCTTTAACTTTATGTAATTCGATAAGAGAACGAACCTCACTCAAAATGCCTGCCTCCATAACGCTACTCGACGCTGCATTGCACTGAGCATCGCGACTGCGCGACTTTGTTTTGACAAACGAACTCCGGAACTAAACGTAGCCGGAAGCTGATGATGGCTCTGTGCAAAAATGCGATTTCTAAGAAATTCCCACGCAGTAAGTGAGTTAATCTGGTCTTCCGTTCGTGGTATTTCTCAAGTTTTTTTTTTCAATGTTTTCTACGGCTTGACCAAATTAATTTTTAATAAATAAAGAAATAGGTTTAACTTGGTCGGTTTATGCAAGGATTTTTGATGTATCAAAAAAACTTTTTTTTTTGTTTTGCTAAATTGTAGTATGGAGGACATTTGAAGTTTGCTTCATTTGCTTCATTTACTCGTATTTCAATTTAAAGAAATGAGAGTTAGCCGTATCGTGGACACATCCGAAGGTTTTGACGTGACAGCGTATCCTTATTTCCCAAACTTGTTCTCATATTTGTCCTAGTAGTTCCCCTTATCCTTGTCCAAATCGTCGTTTTAGCCCAATTCCGAATTCCTGAAGCATTCCTTGTTCGAATCCCTTTACTTATCCTTGTCTCACATATTTCCCCATTATTTGTCCTAAATCTTGTCCTTAAACGTGTCCAAATCCTTGTTATATTTCTTATCGCAATCCTTGTCCATTTTTGTCATAAAATCAAAGAATTATCCTTTACTGCCGTACTTTTGTTGTAGTCATAGCACCTATACTCAGCTAGTAACAATTCCATGCAACGCCAATGCATTTTGAAAAAATGGCTTTTTTGACTTTTTGGAAAACTGCACCTAAAATGTAACGTTGTCACATCAAAACCATTTTTAAAACTGACATACCACCTTAATAAAAAAATTTCCCAGAATTTATTCAGGAAATTAAAAATACAACATTATCCACTTTGTCCACTTCAAAGTACTCCCCGTCGACTGCAAGGCACTTATGTCAGCGCTTGATCCAATCTTCGAAATATTTTTTATATTCAGTTTGCGATATAGCTAGCCATCAGAGCCATCTTCTATTTTTCCATGATCTCATCTTGGGTGCTGAAACGCGTTCCGCGGATCGGTTTCTTGAGTTAACCGATTAGGAAAAAGTCGCAGGGAGCAAAATCAGGTGAATTCGGTGGTTGTTGAATGGTATTCGTTTCGTTTTTAGCCAAATGTTCGGATAACGATGGCATTGTGCGACGGTGCGTTATCGTGGTGCAAGATTCACGAGTGGTTTGCCCACAAATCCAGTCTTTTTGGCGAATTGCTTCACGCAAACGTCTCATAACGCCCAAATAATACTCATTGTTGACTGTTTGGCCTTGTGGAAGGAATTCATGACACACAACACCCTTATAATCCATGAAAACTGTGAGCATAACCTTCTTTTTCGACTGAAAACGACGTGGTTTTTTCGGTCGCAGCCCATTCGGTGTACGCCATTCACTCGCTTGATGTCTGAATTGCGTGTCATACTCATAAATCGACGTCTCGTCTCCAGTAATGATCTGTTTGAGGAATGTTGGGTCGGATTCAGCCTTGGAAATAATGTCTTTTGCGACGTCAACGGTCGCTTGTTTGCAAAAAATTCAGGTCTTTCGGCACCAGCCTTGCAACGACACTTCTGAGGCCCAAATCATTAACCAAAATGTCTCGAACGGATCCAAAAGCAATGCCCAACTCCTCTGCCATATCTCTAATGGTCAATTTGAGGTCTACGGTCATGCATTATTTGATTTTGTTGATGTTTTCGTCAGTTTTCGATGTCGATGGCCTGCCACTGCGTTCATTATCGTTCACGGACTCACGACCACTTCTGAAACGTTCGTGCCACTGTTAAACGACTGTTTTCACTTTTCTAAAATTTGCAATTATGTAACATTTGCAATATCGTCGCACCATTGAAACCGTTTTTAACGCAAAATTTAATACAAACTCGTTGTTGCAAATTCAATTCCATTTTTAAAATCGTACACAATCGAAAACACGCACAATCGCAGGTGTACTCAATACGGCGTTAATTTTACAAAAGTCAAGCTATCAAGCTGAAAATGTCATAGAATGTCAATGACAGATGTGGCCACCTAAAAACTCAATTTGGGTGACTGTGAGCGCTATACAGTGGTGATTCCGTTGGTGGTGATTATTTTTTCAAGGTTCAAGGTTTTGATCAAGGTTGTATAAATGGTGATCCTGAAAAAAGAACAACCATTTAAGGATTGAACTCAACTCGAGAAAATCAAACCTTCAGAACCACAAAAAGATCAGTTTTCAAGAACTATACTGAACTATTTACATAAAAATAATAAAATCACGGTTCTTCCTTGAGCTTAAAGAATATTTTGAAGTCAAGATTTAAAGGAGTGAAGTCGAAGAAACGTCATTTAAAATTAAATACATGAAGTTTTTTTATTTTCGTCAAGTTTCTTATTGACGAGCAGTGTTCGGACTTTACTGCAATTGCAGTAGATCTACTACGCTTTTTAGCAAAATTGTATGTTTTACTGCGTCACTGCGGTTTTTTCAAAACTACTGCGATTTATTCTCAACAAACATTTGTTGGGTTATTTTTGCATTTATCTTATAAACGACATGAAACACAGACAATTTCTTATGTAACGTTGCATTGCGTCAAGTATAACTAAACCTTTAACACCATTACATAAAAAACTAGAAAGATGGCAGCATAAGTGTTAAATTAATAGTCATATTAATTTTGAATCCGTAAAAAAATAGGTTTCTGCAACATGCAAATATATAGTATATAGTTATGTATATATTTGTATTTAGGTATTTTTTTATTAGTATGAAATTTATGTACATCCAACATGCCCACGTAGTGGCCCTTATGGCCCGCGTGGCCCTTCATACATATTTTTTCTGTCTTAATTTGTCTCTGCGATGAGTCAAAATCAAAGAACACTTGCAAAAAACAACAACAGATAAAGCACTCGTTCAGTGTTCAGCACATTTTCCAGCGAACTTTACAAAAACAAATGCATGCAAAGCCAAAATAAAAAAACACACACTCGATGATGTCGATGCTGAAGCTGATTGTCCCGTTTCTTGTGTGTCGAGTAATTTTTCATGCAAGCATTGTTATTGTAATAGAAATTAAGACTTGCAGCAGTGCACTGGCAGTGTACTTCATGATATGTAATTTTATTGCATTGTAATTGTTTTTTTTTGTTTGAGTTTTGTCAAAAGCAACGATGAGCAACATTTTGTGTTTGTTTTGTTTTTTTAAGCATTGGCCGGCGCTTAAAATTTCTTGGGCCCCACTGATATACATGGTTGTTAATAAAAAAAAAAACTACTGCGAAAAAATTCGTTTTACTGCGTTTTTTTCATTAATTTACTGCGATTTACTAATTTTCCAGTCCGAACCCTGTTGACGAGTGTAAGGCTAACCAAAATCAGTGTTGCCAGAACTTTTTTGAGAAAAGCGCGAGATTTAAAAAAAATATCGCCCAAAATCGCCCAATGAAAAAAAAAAATCGCCATTTTTCTAAGAAATTTATTATATTAGAAAAAACAAAACAAATTATATACATTTTTTTCAAATAATATTGAGATCTGTAATAGTATTAGATATTCTTATTTTCATATTTTTGAGATCTATAAAAAATAATAAAAAAGCTACTTCATTTTATACGAGAATTTTGATCGTTAAAGAACATTTTTTTAGAGACTATAACTTTTTAGAATTTTTCAATATGCAACTTTAGAAAAAAAACTTTTTGCAAAAAACTTAGTTGCTTCAGCCATATTAGACTCTTCCTCCGTTTCGTCAATTCTCAAAGTTTTGTTTAGTTCATACATTGATTTAGTTTATACAAGATGAATGCCAACTTACAAATATTTTCAAACATTTTTCCGCCTACGGCTGTCTTAATTTTGTATGCCGATTACCAAAATTCTTCACTTTCAGATGGCACTTTGTTTTTGAACACATTGCTCCATGGAAATGTCAACAAAGATTCGTATTCGATTTCTTCTGCACGTCGCTCTTCAAGAGATAGATAATGAAGAGGGAGTTCACGGAAAGAAGGTCTTATATAGTTTAAACATCTTTCAGGACATAATATAAAAGCATTTTCAAAAATTTCTAACAGACTAGGTAATCGTTTTAACATTTCCTTGATTAAAACTATAATGAAATTCTGGCATTTTGAAATGTAAGGTCATTAATTCTTTTATAATTGCTTTTATCCGCTAAAATTTTATTTAAGCTGAATGTAGCTAAATTATCAAAATTGAAATTTTTGACAATGTCTTCTTTTATAATTTTTGAAACAAGTCTTTGAATAAATGTTGTGACGTAAGCTTGAAAAAAGTCAACTTTTTCTCGTTGAAAATATGAATTGATGTTTTGAAGAAACGGTCTCAAAAAAATAAGTATTTCGATATAAATAAATTATCGATAAGGGCTTGTGAGCTGTGTTCAGTCGCATTGTTAACAGAGTGTTTCAAACACTTAAAACAATTGGTATTTTCTTTAATTGAAATTTTAAACACATTAGATGAGTTTATAAAAAAAGGTTGTTTTTACAAAAATCGCCCAAAAAATCGCCAGGCGATTTCCTAAAAATTTAAGCGCAAAAACAAGAAAAAAAAGCGCCCAATTGGCGATAAATCGCCCAATCTGGCAACGGTGACCAAAATAGACATAACGAGTCGTAACGAGTAATTTTGAGCAAAGTGAACCCAATTTTTATAACCAAAATGCACATACGTAAGTGATCGAAATTGAACGAAACATTGCGACGTATTGTTTCGTAAGCACCGAACTTTTACAGTCTGCACTCGTCACAACATCTGTTCCAGTTTTATAATTTCTTCATAATTCAAATATTTTATGTACAGCTCCGAGTAATAAAATAGCACTGCACTCCTTTATTAAGTATAATATGATAATTACCTTAATTATAATTAATACATTGCATGAAAAACACATTTCGAATACATGGTAAATTATTGTTTTTATTATGTAAAAGAAAATTATTTTAATTCATTGTTTAACAAAAATTTTAATATTTTTTTCAAAGATGTCAGAAAATAAGCGTTCAAAATAATAGCACTGCTCAAATTCTTTAGAAAAAAAAAACAAAAAATTAAATCTTCTAAAACTTAAGTTAAAATACATTTTAAATAGTTTATTAATAAGCGTTTAGTACTTTGTTCCGTGACCTTTATTGGAAATCACAGCAGCACTGCGCCTTGGCATGGAATCAACTAATTGCTGACATCTTTCAACCGAAATGGATTTCCAGGAATCCTTTATAGCTTTCCACAGCTCATCCTTAGTGGTAGGTTTAATCTTTTCTTTACATCCGCCCAAAGGTTTTCGATTGGGTTCGGGTCTGGCGACTGAGCAGGCCACTCCATCACACATACACCATTATCCTGAAACCATTTTTTTGCTCTTAAGCTGGTTTGCTTCGGGTCATTATTTTGTTAGAAGACCCATACCAGAGGTATTTCTTCAGAAGCATACGGGAACATCACATTCTCCATTATATCGACATAAACATGCTAATCCATAATAGTTCTTATCCAGTATATTGGTCCAACGCCGTAATAGGAGAAGCATCCCCACACCATTATATTTGTTCCTCCATGTTTAATGGTTTTCTGAGTATATTTGGGAATTTATAAATCTTACCTTTTCGCTTGATTTTGGTGCACGTTAAGTAAATTTTTTGGATTTCTTTCACAAACGGTGCTATTACGGTGCTACTTAATTGGACATGCGTTTATAAAAGCGCACGCAACAAAATGAATTGCAATTATTATTTTCAAGGAATTAATCAACTGCCAAACAAAACACATGTTGCATAACGGGATTTAACAGTGGTATACAAAAAAACAGTTATAGTTTAGAAAAAAATCAAATTAAATGATTTGTGGGCTTCATAGTGCTATTATTTTGACCGCAACTGTAAATCTTTGCTATTATTTCAGTAATTCAGTCAGGTTAATTAAATTTTTCTGCAATTGCACTCATTATCAACCAACTTTGAGTGCAAATTTTTTTTTTTTTGGTATTTTAATTTCACAAAACAGCTAATCAGCTCCTTGTGGTTCGATAACCTTCAATTTTGGGTTAAATGTCAAAACAGCCCTAACGAGTGTAGACATTCGCCAAATTGATTTTGTCTCGTCTCGTCTATTTTGGTTAAGCCTTATCTGTTCACAAAAAAAAAAACCTCTGTTTTTGTACTTTGGCGCGCTGGTTCCAAAAATCAAGACTACTACATATGGATATTAATGTGGATTTTTTTTCGACACTCATATTCTGGGAGCTAGACTCAAGTAGATCTTAAATCCAAAAATATATCGGAATCGGTGCAGCCGTCTGTCATCGGTTTTGATTTGAAATAAATCACTTTTTCGTCAAAAATCAACGGTTTTTTCGCAGTAAGTTTTAAACAATGTGAAATAACTACCCTAAAGTAGGATGCAAATTAAAGGTCTCTGGGGCTCCAAAGTTGTGAATTTCTTTATCACAAAAAACGTAAAAATATTTAAGTTTATGACAAGGACGAGTACGATAGACAGTGTCAAAAGCTTTTGAAAAATCAAGTAAGCAAAGTAGCGTTAGCTTTCCTTCATCATAATATCCTCTTATATAATTTAATACTTTTAGAGTGGCAGTCGTGCAACTATGGCCAGAACAAAAACCAGACTGGAGCTGATTAGATGTTGAAAATTTAGATATTTGATCAGCAGACAGAATGCTTACAAGTCTGAAATCCTTTGCATCACAAGCTGTAGTTTTTATTCGCGATTGGCATAACTTATGGCATCTTGCTGTAAAACGAAGACTTCGGCTGAAGCCTCGTTCGTTTGCAAACGATGTCGGATAAAATTGACTTGCTGTATTTATTCTTTGCGTCATCGTGCACTATTACGTCGCTTACGTTACTCAAATACTCTCGACGTGAATATTTGTCAAAAGAAGCATTAGCAGATAATAAAATTTCAATATTCTTCGTAAATTTTCTAAAATTCTTAAAAATTTTAATGTTAAATCATTACATCTTTTTACGTTGGCAATGCTTTTTCCATCAGATCTTTAATTTATTTTTGCTTGGAAATAATTGCTGACTTTTGCAGCAATCTGCAATTTGTTTTCATATATTTTGTTAAATTTGAGTAAAATAGGATTTCATCATGGTATAATAATACATGGTAGCATTGACAACTGCTTATTTTCTCTTCAACAGGAAAACATAAACTGTCAAAAACAGCTTTTTGTGGAAATACATCAGCAGCTGCTGTCGTTGTTGTTTTTTTTTCACTTCAACGTTTTCAACATTGCTTGTGTTTTCAATGGCGGATTGTGAGCGCTCTATTTTTGAGTATATTTTTTGACAGTATATGATTTCCCAAGCAACTGTCAATGCTATCTTGTATTATTATACCATGGGATTTCATAATGTTTTCTATGATAGCATTTAATAATTTTAACAACGAAAGTGAAAGTGAAAGTGATAAGGCCAAAGCACATATGAGGCATGCATGCTTCAAGCATCTGACATTTGTGATTGAATATACATATTCTTATGAAGTAGCCCACATTAAAAGCATGCACGCATGCATGATGCTTGAAGCATGCCTGAAGTTGGCGAACTTTTAACTTTTTGCAGGCATCAAAGCATTGACAGAAGACATGCGTGAAATAAAAGCAATATCAACACAACCAATAAGCATAAAATATCCTCAAATTCCATTTTTAGTTCTTTTTGATTAAATTTAATGTATTTTCACTACTTTTTCTTTAAAATTTCTATTCAGTTTAACATATTTGAAATTTACCACATAAGCGATGCATGCTTTCAATGTGCTCTAACCAAGCATGCTTCACAGGCATGATGCATGCTTGAGGCATGCATGCTTTCTATGTGTTTTGGCCTATAGTGTTGAGCAGTACATTTCTTGCACAAGAACACAAAATTGCTCGCTTGTAGTTTTCTTTGTTCTGAAAACATAAAATATTGTTAATATATGTTTTTATTATTATTTTTTATATAATAATGTTAAATAAGCTTCTGAAAATGTATTTACATTTTCTTCACAGCAACTTCCATTATCAAAATTTTGTGGACGATGGCAATTTGTTTATCGTCGTTTTTTTACTTTCCGCTTCGGGTAATTTTCTTACAGCAAGCCAAATTTGTATTGCTGTTACGTCTTCGTTCGTAACTGAATCAGCTGTTCTCGTTTGTGTACAATATACTTTTTACATCAAGCAAAAACAGCTGATTATTGGTTTTTTAACGAAGTCTTCGTGAAATACACGTTTCGTTCGTTTTACAGCAATATGCTATAAGGCATTTTTCCTTGATGCAGGAAAGGAAGATGTAGTTAATAGTACGTTTACATATGAGGATTAAAAGAAAGAAAATTAGCCTAATCTCCTACTGTAATCTCAACTGTTTACATTAGCGTGATCGAGATTAACCGCATCTTTATGTATTCCGAAAAGAGCACTCTCGTTCGTGAAAGAAACGAGCAACAATATTTTTTGATATGAAAAAATGTATTGCTTATTGTGTCCCACGCGAATGATAGAGCTCTTTTTGGAATACATAAAGATGCGGTAACTTTGACATTTCGTTGCTTTGTTGTGTTTTATGTATTTACCTTCAGCCATGTTTTTATGCATTTGTATGTATTTGTTCTTGCAGCCATTTTCCTTCACCAGACAATTATTTGCCATTTCATTTTATTACTTCTTTACAGTGTTACATTTTTTAAGGAATTATCGCTGTTCACAGCGTTGCAAACCTTTTTTGAGGAGATTAGCAAGTAGATTAATTTTTAATCTCGTTCTGAGGGGTTTAACTTTTGTATGGCTAATCTCGTCAAATTCAACAAGATTAGCGAGTTAATCTCCTCAAAGCGCTTAATCTCGATATGTAAACGTACTATAAGTAGTGATTAATTATATGTGTTAGAGAGCTATGGATATGATCTAATATGATCTTTATAAATTTTATTTTCATAACGT
This sequence comes from Pherbina coryleti, assembly GCA_943735915.1. NCBI lineage: Eukaryota > Metazoa > Arthropoda > Insecta > Diptera > Sciomyzidae > Pherbina > Pherbina coryleti. Next base: position 147,336,603 of record OX030949.1, on the reverse strand, counting down.
CTTTACCAACAGCGTTGGATTTAATGCTCATTAATTTCTTTGCTACTTGATCTTCCGTAACTCTGGAAAATTTAAATGTTGGTTGCAAAAGAAGGTCTGAAGGTCTTGGCGGGCTATTTTCACTAACGCGGGTGTTAGACAAGAAAAAAATCATTGAGAATATAAGGATCTATCTGACAATCGGCAGTTTGTTTCTTAACAATGCTAAATTTTTTTAATTATTCCACGAAATTTTAGGGGGAAGAGATGTTTTTAGTTTTTTAGAATCTTAGTTTTTTTATCTTATCTTAGATTGTTTTATTATAAGAATAGAATCATTTCTGGGACGCCTTTAATTTTCCCATTTCACTGGTGTAGGGTTTATTTGAAAAAAGTATATTTGATCCAACAGTAATACATTTGACACATCAGACACTATAAAATAATCAAGCAGACTGTGACTATCATTAGACGAGAAACGTGTGGGCATGGTATCGTTAACAATTGACAGACCGACGGTTGACACATTATCATACATTGATGCTGTTAGACTATCACTACATAACAGATTGACATTAAAATCACCTCATATAATAAAATAGTTGACAAATCTATTGACAAATCCGCTAATTTAGAGAATATGAGTTTAAACTGTTTGACTTGCATGGATTATAGACGCATGATATAAATACTTTTGTCATATTATCGGCTACACAGATGCTTAAATATTCCACACTATCACCATTTGACTTACTGACGAGTTGAGCACTTGAATTTTTTCGATAGTAAATGGCAACGTGACCTCCTCTCCTATCAACCCTTTCATTTCTAAATAATGTAGAATTTTTAAGACAGAGCACTGAATCCATCACATCACTACAAAACCAAGTTTCAGACACACATATAACATCAACTGACGAGTCCTCAAAAACATATTTGACATAGTCCAACTTAACAGAATTAAGGCTTCTAGCATTAAAGTGAACAACCTTTAACCCCTGCCTTCTCTTACACAGAATAAAACGCAAATGGTTCGGAATTTTTCCAAATATTTTATTTCGTTCAAAAGGTCATAGAATAGGATTATGTGTGAAAAATTATTTCGCGGTTATGTTCACCGCGACTATTTCGAAGATATCTCACTCTTTTGGCCATATTGCCGATGACATTTTGCTGTATGGCCTCCGTAATGGCTCGAATCACTGATGTAATATTGCTTTTCAAGTCTCGAATTGTCTTCGAATCATTCGCATAGACTTTATCCTTCGTGTAACTCCACAGAAAAAAGTCTAATTGCGTCAAATCTAAGCTTGGGCATTCACCACGTTTACCACATAGATCGCTTTTTTAGTTCAATCGTATGTAACCGTATGAAGTATACACAGAAAATAAAAGAATTGATTTATTACCTAAACTAGTTTAGCTAATGTGAAAGTTTCTATTTCACCTAATCTTTTCAACAACTTTTCTACTTACACAGTTGATTTAACAATCATGCATTAGGTAATTCACCTAATTACAATTAGTTAATTCAACTAAAATTTTGCTTATTTAATCATCTAATTCTTCTAGTTATTTTACCTAATGCAAGTTGTCGATTTGTTCGTACACTAGGGAAATAACGCATATTAGCATTATCCACGCCTCAGTATAAATTTTATATAAATATTTACGTGGATAAATCAAATGCTTTCCTTACAACTTGTTTTTTCCCCGTATTTGAATTTTATAGGAGCACAGCGCTCTCCTTTAAAAAACATAAATAAAAACAAAGTGAGAAAATTTTACAAAAAGTAAAGTCTAACGCGAGAATTGAACTCGGGCCGCTTGCGTTATAGTCAAACGCTTTACCGCTGTGCTATTACGCCGTTTGATAAATTGTGAACAAAATGTATATAAAAATATGAGGTCCACAACTCTGAAATTATGGGCATCTACAGCAATTTGATTAATTGGTATGTAGCGTAAATTCCTCTATTGGAAATTTAGCTCAATAGATGAGGCGTTGGTTGTTGAAATCTTGAGATCACAGGTTCGAATCTCAGCGGTGGCAAAGAAATTTTTTCAGTCATTTATACAATGCATATATATATCTCTCTCATTCTCTCTATGATGTGACGAAATGAAGTAAAGTCACATAAGGAAAGTTTCACTTCAAAATAGAAATTGCAAAACAAAAAACATATTTTTTGCATATTTTATGCACGGCATTCCCACTTTTAAGTGGGAATGCTACCTAAATAATTAGATGATTTTTCTACACTTAGTAGGTGGCTTGCCTAATCTGAAGTGGTCATAGTTTAAAAAAAATTAGCTTATTCTTCTAATAAATTATGTGTCTTATCTTTTTTATGGTTGAAGGTACACCTAAATATTTAGGTTTTTTTAGCTACTCTCGCAGTTAAACTACCCAATATAATTGCATATAATTAACATTTAGAAATTGGTAGCGCACCTAATCAAATTCGTTGACTGAAAATCACCGGATTACTTTAGCTGAATTGACTACATTTTTAGGTAAAAGTTCTACTCTTTTTTTTCTGTGTAGTTCATTTAGTTCTTTTAGTTCGTTCGTTCTTTTTATTCGTTACATATTATACTTCGTTCGTTTTTTTAGTTCGTTCGTTCTTTTAGTTCGTTTCGACAAACCAAGGACTCAAACCATTGCTTGGTGAATTTAGGCCCCTATTAGGTACGACAACTCAACTTAAGTTGAGTGTGTAATTTGTAAATTTGTATTGTCTATTACACATTTGAGGTACATACGTGTCTATCGACTGACAAGTATGTATATCAGAGATGTGTATGTATTATTTGTGGTATTAGGTTTAACAATGCAACTCTGTGTCGAGTGTAAAAACTGTCAAAAACTTACATCTGCTAGTTGTATAGCGTCTTTTTCATACAAACTTTTTATTTGTTTATTATTTTTTGTTAATTGAGTGAAAATGGGTAAAAATACGTAAGTAAAATAAAATATAAATACATATGTTATGTATATGCATATATTATTATCCATATCATGTATATATTATTTAAGTAGAAATAGCTCATTTTATGCGCTTACTTTGAGAATGCGCTTTTCAGAGCTCAGAGTTGTGGAGCTCATATTTTTATACACATTTTGTTATGCGCTTCTTAAATGCAACTAAAAAATCGTTTAAAAAGCACTTCAACAAATAGTTAAAAAAGCTCTTTTATGTGTTAGTCCAAGGAGCGCTGTGTTAAAGAAAAAAATAGATAAAAGCAAAGCGAGAAAATTGTATTCTTTGTCACATGCGAGGATTGAACTCAGACTGCTGGCATTACAGCAAAATGTCTTGCCACTCTATTACTCTATACTATTATTTCTTTGCTTTATTACTTGTGAACAAAATACATATACACAAAAATTGATTCATTTCAACGAAAGTGTCAAAATTTCGGTGTAATCATGCTCCAATAGAAACAGCAATTTTACACCACAGCTCAACTGAAAATGTATGGTATGCGTAATATGGCAAAAAAGTTCAGTTGAGGTGTCTTAAGTCACGTCAACTTAAGTTGAGTTGTCGTACCTAATAGGGGCCTTAGTTATTTTTGCACTCATTTGTTTTGTTCCTACTCGCTGAAAAATCAATTGAACTTAAATGAACTAAAATAATGTGAAACACTGAACTAGTTCACATAGTTCATGAGTGGGAATCGTTCAATTAAACTAGTTCGTTTATGAACTACCCAAGCCTAGTCAAATCGCATGATCCGGGCAGCCAATTTACATCACCACGACGAAAAATTACACAGTTCGTGAATTTCCGAATTTTGTGTGGTGCAGCGCTTTCCTATTGAAACCACATATCGTCTAAACCCTGAGCTTCAACCTCCGGCACAAAATAGTCTTTCAACATAGTGTGGTACCGCCCTCCGACCAATAAACCGCACCAAACAGTGACTTGCGGTGGATGCATTGGCTTCTCCACGATCACTTGTGGATTTTCCGAGACCCAGATACGGCAGTTTTGCTTGTTAACATAGCCGCCGAGGAGGAAATGAGCCTTGTCCGAAAAGATGTTTTTTTGCAAAAATCATCGTCTTCAGCAATCATTTGCGGGCCCAATCAGCGAATTTACGGCGTTTTGTGTGGTCACGAGGCAACAGCTGCTGCGCCAATTGGACTTCATATGGGTGTCACTTCAAGTCCAAGCGCAAAATTCGAGCATGGTGGTCGCAAAAATGGCCAATTGTTGGGAACGATGGTGAATAGACATTTGGGGGGACTTGACGACACTTTCACTTACGGCAGCAATATTTTTAGCACTGCGTTATGTCCGCTCTCTGATTGGATTCGGAACATCAAGTACGAACCCAGTTTGGTAAAATTTATTCACAATGTTGCGCACAGTTGTTTCACTAATTTGGTTATTGCGACCCCATTTTTGGTGAATCGATCGCAGCGTTTGCACCATCGACTTGGAATTTAAGATTCAAAATTAGACGATTTCATTGCGTTGTTTTTTCGTGTAGCGATCCATAACTAAAATTTTATACTTTCACAATGCCACAAAATATGGCGGAAAGGGTCGTTGATGCAAATTTTAATAACAAAGTACCACACCTACTAATGTAACATCCTTTATTTATTCAAATTTGAAACTTTGAGGGTAAATTAAGAAATCAGAGAATGCCGTTACAATGTGTTTTACCATTACTATGACATCAATTAGGGCTTGTGTCGGATTTATACAAAATGCTTTTTTAACACTAAAAAGTGTTTTCAATACGAAACGTTTTATAGAATAATTTTATGAATACGGGTGTTAATTTCTGTTGAATCTTTGTATTTTTGAATTTTGAACATTTTTTTTTTAGAAATTTTATATTTATTCTGAGCGAAAAGGTATTTTTTATTCATTTTTTGGGGAAAATCGACAAAAAACTCTGGTTCCAGAACCCACTTTCTGCGGCAGGGCCTGATGTAATACCCTGTATTAGGACTTTGAAAATTATTTTAAGCTTTTCATCGTGCTCGAACGAAGACACGATTTTTCTCACACACTGTTTAATATTTCCAAATTTTAACCCCTATGAACAAGAGCGCTCTAAGTTTTAAGGGGAAATGTTGAGCAAGAAATTTTGAGCATTCTCTCAGTACAAGAATATCATTTCTCTTATTATTTGCATTTCCCTGTTTGTTTTATGATATTTGAAGATGCGTGTGTGAAAAATGCATTTTCCGACAACGTAAAATGCAACAAAATAAGAAATAACCGGCAGTTAATTTACCTTATATCACGCTCAAAATCCACAAAGAGAAACGCATTTAAACAAGATCCACAAAAGATGTGCTCTTACAAAAAGGGAAAAACGTTCTTTATATTGATTTCTCTTAGACGCTCTCTGCAAATTTAACGAATGAGCGGCAGAAGGAAAACACGCAAAATAAGCCAACGAAAAAGTGAAGCTTTGAGCAAAACGCAGATGTTTAAAAACATCTGTCGGTTTTTTCTACACGCAACTTCGTGAGCTAAAAATGCCTGTTTGTTGTTGTTGGGCTATGTTAAGAGAGTGGATTGCATTTGCTGCTGTGCGCCTCAAGCCAGAGCAGCCCAACAGGTTTGTGTTAGAAGCATGCGTGCTCACTTGCACTTAGGCAGCCAGTGTTAAATGCATTGAGCGCTCTCTCGGCCGCTGCAGAAGTTTTCGTTGAATTTTTTCAATTTACTGCGGGCGAGCAGCGATTGAAGAACAACTCGTAGCGGCAGTTTTAAATTGAAGTTTGCGTGGTGAACGTCGTCGGGTCGTCCATCCACACGAAGCAGACAAACTTGTTTCTGGCAACAAGCAAACATTTCACTAAAAAATACAAATCGAAATAAAGCATGAACTAAATTTTGAGAAATTCGCTAAATAAAAAAATTAAAAGTTGTAAAAAATACTTTCTTTAAAACTTGTCGGGAATACTGTGTGAATTTTATAAAAAGTGTTTTTAAACAATTACATGGAAAACTCAATGTTTTAACAATAATAGAAAAACTTAAATATTGTCAAAAATTGCACTGCTGCACAACTTGTGGATTGGCAACAATAACAAAAACAACAACATTCCAGTCAAAATTAGCTTTTTGAACAATGAGAAAGTATTGAATTAAATTGTTAAAAAATTAAAAAAAAGTTTCTGAAAATCTGCAAAATAGCGCGTTGCAAGCTTACGTTACGCTTTTGCTGCTTACGTTACGCCGTATCCGCTATACGAAAAGTCTTGTCAAAAACTGCCGCAAATCACTCAAAAACATCGAGGACTAAATTTTTTTTTTGTGCAATTTTTTCAACAATTCAGAAGTGCAGCAAAACCGTTAGTTTACGTGCATTTAATATTTACACATAAAAAAACTAACGCCCACACATTCAACTGGCTTGATGCTGCTGCTGCTAGTGTGCGTGTAAAAATTAGAAATTTTTTGCTGCTGTAATTCCATCCATGCATGTGTTTTGACGTTAAACATGTGCAACGCGAAATAACGTTAGTTTTTGTAAAAACGGCAAACATTAAAAAAAAAAAATAAAAAAATTGGCGACTTCGTTAAAAAAAAAGAAATGCGGCCACGTAAAAAGTGTTAAAATTTAAGTAAAAAAAATATTTTCCTGCATCCGTTGTCTACTATTTTAAATAAACGCCATGTTGAGTTGGCCCTGAATTAAGTTGAAAAAACCGTTTAAATGCTAAAAAATAAAACTGAAAAAATTTTAATTAAAATATTAAAATTATACAAAAATAAAATTTTACATATTTTCGAGTGGTTGTCGCACTAAGTAAACGTACGAAAAATACTACACTTTTGCTACTTTTTATGTTCAAAAAGTAGAGTTACTGCTAAACTTAAAAGTTTAACTACAACAACATATTGGAGAGCAACAACAAATAAAATAAAAAAAATTTAGTCACCATGAATTGGATTAAAATTTTACTAGCTGCATGGATTTTAATTTTAGTCATTGTTAAGGAGGTAAGTTTACTACTGGCGAAAAATGGTTGGCAACGCTGCCAACGTATAACAAGCAAGGGTTGCATGCACTTCAGGGTTGTTGCTTTATTCTTTTTTTTTAGAAATTAAGAGAGTAGTTGATCATATCACAAGGCATTTGATCAAAAATAGCCCAGTTGAGAAAAAAGCAACTGTTATCCACAGAAACTATTCTGTATTCTTCGATTTAAAGGTATGATGACTTTTTTTAGGGCATTTATATAGGAAGTATTGAGGTTATCCGGGTCATCGGGGGTTTTTGACTATGACTTTGCTATGGATTCAATAAAAATAGAATTCATTGAAGATATTTAATAAAAATATGAAGTAGAAAAGGAACATTTTATATAAAATATGAATCACTTTCAAAAGGCAAATGCAACATTTCGAGTTATAGATTTTTAAAAATATATTTTTGGGAAGGAGCCGTGTTCAGAAAATTGTCTTTATCTCTTTTACACTATAAAATATCAAGACACTTAAAATTTTATTTTTCAGAATATTAAATTTACTTCCAAAAAAAGTGACATTAAGCTAAACGCTTTGAATAGTTTATATCTTACAACCAATCGTATGTCAAAAGCATTAATTTGGTGTCCGAAACCCGTTAATTTCTTCCGAATTGCTCTAATTAATACTTATTATATATAGAAAACTACAAAAAACTTAGGTTTTTATCTTTCATTTGGTGCATAATACGTGGAACTTACACAGTCGCTATTTTGAGATATCTTGCATAATTCTTACAAAAAGCTTAGAGAATTTTCTAAAACAATCTAAATTTCCATTTTAGAAAATACTACCTTCCATATCAACATTTATTTTCATTCTATTTGTTTTCCATCCTCATACCATTTTCGACAAATTTTCCCCATAAAAACCAAATTTTGGATTATTTTAAATTTGCGTTAATTCATATCTAGAGTGAATTTTCTGGGTTACTTTATCAATTATCTTATAAAAAAAAAAAAAAATAAATAACTGGCCATTTCAGCCCTTGAAAGGACTTTGACCTAGCTTCTTATGATCAATTGTGTTGTGCGTGTTATTAAGTTTGTACACAATTGACCGAGAAAGGGACCTACATGTTTAACGCCGACTCCGAACGGCGATGAACGTAATGTTCTTATTCTCAAGAAGCTTTTCATGGCATTTGATTACTCTCTGAGGTTTGCCATTGTCGGCAGAGAGGTGGCGGCCGTACAGAAAAATTATTTTAATTCAAATAATTTTCTGTCGCTGCTGGGGTTCGAACCTGGGTCTCCAGGTTCTTTGACATAGCGGCCACGCACTTTAACCAACTACGCCACGGACGCCACTTAATTCAATTATCTTATATCTGATCTTTTTTATACTGTGAGCGTCAAAACAAAGTGTACACTTTTTTGTACTCAAGTTATATTACATATAAGTCTTCAACACTGATTAGTCCCAAAATTTATTATGTTTTTAATTCTTATTAAAGTCTCTCTTAATATAAGTATAAAGTCTTGCAAATAATTTACCACAACAACAAAATATTTAATAAAAACAAAAAAAAGTCAATTTTTATCGCGTCAAAACAAAGTGTACACCTGCATAGTAAGCTTAGCAATTTCAAATATTTAAAACAAATGTAACGTTATCTCTCTCAAATTGGTTAATTATGATGTTAGTTAATCAGCCCTCTTATGAGTAAAATTTCGCCCGGAATTGAAAAAGGGAATTTTCATTTTTTATACTATTAAAAAATATGGCATGGCTATTAAAGATTTTTTTCTGGTGATCTTAAACATTGGCGATGAATGCAAATATTTGTGTTCAAATTTTTCAAAAGTTCAGTGAACATTGCTAAAAATACGAAAATTCCCTTTTTTTAATTCCGGGCGAAATTTTATTCACAATAGGGCTGAATGTTTCTGCATCATTCGCCTTTAGCAAAGTGAGGAAGTAAGTTGTAAGAAAACTTTTTTAAAATGCGTAGTTAAACTACGTACTATTGAATCAGGGGAATTAGTCATAAAATTCCATAAAGCAGGAAAATCACTTCGCGAAATAGCTTCAATTTTTGATAGAGATCATAATACCATCAAGAAAATCATTGACAAATACAAAAAATTTGGAGCACTAGAAAATCGACATGTGCTGGCAGACCAAAACAACTCTGTGATACCTCAATACGATCAGTATTCAGAATAGTATGAAAATATCCAACTGCATGCGCAGTGTAAATAGCGGATGATCTTTTCGTATCATCAGGAACCAACGTTAGTGCCAGTACAATAAGACGTGCATTAAATGCAAATGGTCTATTTGGAAGAGTCCCTCGAAGAAAGCCGTTTATATAAAAAAAAATCAAATGCTACGCATGGATTTTGCTAAAAAGTATGAAAATCACGAAACTTAATTTTGGAAAAACATAGTTTTCAGTGACGAAAACATATTCGAAATTTTTGGGAAGAAAAAATCTACAAAAAATATGGAGAAGCAAAACTCAGGAGTTCAAGGAGCAAAATATTACTTCTATAATAAAGCATGGTGAGAGCTCGGTGATGGACCGGATGGACCTCAACCCGATAGAATATTTGTGGGAACATCTGGATAGATAAATTAGAAAAAGGACGTTATCCAGCAAGGACTCGCTGAAAGCCGTTAACTTGAAGAATGGCACAAAATTTCATCAAACGTAACAACGAAATTTGTGGAATCAATGTCAAGACTGTTGAAAGCTGTCATTTCAGCACGAGGAAACAAAAAAATATGAATAATTGGACTGAAGTTAGTTTTTCTTATTTACGCCTTTAAGTGTACACTTTGTTTTGACCCGAAGAAAATGGAGTATTTTTCGTTTTTGAATTATGTGAAAATTTGTTGCAAAATAATTTATATTTTTAGTTAGTATATAATAAGAACATAAATTATTAATTCCAAAAATACTCAAAATTTTTTATATAATTGCTTTTTAAAATATTGAAATAAAGCATCAAGTATTAAAAAGTATGGTGTACACTTTGTTTTGACGTTCACTGTATATCAAATGAGAGGTTAAATGCTCAACTTTTGAAATAGAATACATTTTCAGTAACTTAATAATTTGTATTTCGGTGAAAATAGCGGTTTCATAATTGCCATCATGAAAATATGCTTTGAATTTGCTTTTAAAATCAAAATTCATATTAGTATTGTATCTAATAAATTTACATTTTATATAGAAGATAGTTGAATCTTTTCTTTAGTCACTCACATTGGTTCAAAAATTACAGAGATATAGGCCTTTTTTCAAAAAGGTTCATTTTATTTTTTGATTTATTTTGTACACAAGATGGTTAAAAAAATTTTCATAAAACACTTGAGTCACTCACATCGTTTAAATAATGACAGATATATAGGTCTTTTTTGAAAAAGATTCATTAGTAAGGGAAAAATTGCTTCAAATTATAATTACATACTTGAGGTTTGATTGATTTTTTTGACAACAAAAAAAATATATCTTTTTCTAAACCAAAAAGCACTTTCAAATTGAGGCGCCCCTGAAATCGTTATCATGCCCTTCTAGTCATTAAAAACTCTTAGTGACTTGTTGAGATCAATTCTCGTTGTCGTTTTCAACTTCTCTACTTTAAAATATACCAACATTTCCCCTTTCATATTTCAAAAATTATCTTACGTTTAACTTTAATTTTCTTTTTGAATTCAGTACCTACTTTTGATAATAAAATGTTTTAGAAACATTGAAATATTTTCAATCGACAACAAAAATTGAGTCAAAACTTTATATTTTTGCATTTTTGTTTTTAAATTTTTAATTTTCTAGATTTAAATTTGTAATTTCTAAGTAAGTAGTTACTCAGTATTACTGTTAGTAAAATATAGTCCTGAAAATCGTAATCGTACTCTTCTAGTCATTAGAATCTCTTAACGACTACAAAAAATCAATTCTCGTTGTCGTTTTTAACTCTTAGTTGGCTAAAAAAATCCAAATTTTTTGTTATTTTACAGAATGTTTTTTTCTTGCTTGACTTTACTTCTTTCTTTATGAATTCAGTTATTTTAATTAAATAATTTTTGAGAAATATTGAATACAAATATATTATCGATATCTTAATCACAACATACACTTTTCCACTTACCGACAAATTTCGACAGAACTAGTGTATGGGATGCTTTAAAGTTGAACCTTACGTTTTCCACTTTTTTACAGTTTAGAGATATTTAAATTTTTTTCAGCTGCCCTTTTTCTTAATTATAAAAAAAAATAAAAAGAGCTAAAATTTAACTTCTTAGTAAAATATACTCTAAATATACTAACATTTTTTTTTTGTCGAAAACTTAAAAAAAGAATTTTTATGTATCAATTCTATTTTTATTTTTTCTATTTTTATGTTTTCTTTTCTATTTTTTTTTTCTTTTTATTTTTTCTATTTTTATGTTTTTTCTATTTTTTTTTCATTTTATTTTTTCTATTTTTTTTCTATATTTGCTTGTTTTTGACCTATGTATTGCTAGTTTTTGACCTATGACCTAGAGTATTCTATTTTCTGAAATTTTTTGTTATTTGTCATAAATTAAGCCTATTATCTAAGTCGTTTTTCAATGTCGACAGCATTTTTTATGCTTATTTTCATTAAAAAACGGCATTTTCCATTTCGTTTTTCCTATTTAGCGAATTTAATAAAATTGCAGAATAGTCAAGCATTCACAACTAATTCAGACAACCACGACAAACGTGATTTTGATAGTATTTTTTTTTATAATGTGCCGTATAATATAACAAATAGCTTCCAATTGTGAACTTGATAATGATGAATTTTATGTAATTTGAAAATTATCATTTCAATAATTATATTATTGTTATTTCATTTCCGATTTCGACAATAGTTATTTCTTATTTCGATAATTATCATCATAATCAGTTGAAGCGCAACTTTTGGAATCTTTCATGTTTTCTTTAACGATACTGAATCTTTAATTATCACCCTATTATCGTTGTCGTTTTCTAATTTCAAACATACTTATTACGCATAACGACAATTGTCAGCGCAGAATGATGCATACTGACGCCCAAGCAGAAGTCATTTAAAATTGTTCTTTTTCATTTTTTCGGCACTGAATTTCAAATAGTCACCCTATTATGGTAATCGTTTTCGAATAACAACAACAGTTTATTTTCTATTTCGACATTTGTCAACACAGAAGGATTAATAACGAAAATTGTTTTGATTCTACCTAAAATTAGCAAAGTTTTTCTAAATTGCAGATTTTTTTCTATATAAAATTGAGTTTCAAACAATTACCTTTCATAATTGCAATTTTTCTTGTCGACAAGTCTGTCGTTTTAAGAAACTTCACCCTTACTCAATCGAGGTTGCTGTCGAAATCAACTGTATTGATGAGAGTTGAATACTAAGTACTCAGGTTTCGTTTGCCTCGAAGTGACAGCTTTCCATTTTTAACATTTTTCTAACATAACTGAATTTGAACAAGCATTCTTTTTACCCAAGGTATTAGGTAATTTCGACAAGGTTAATTCTTATCGGTATCTTAAATAACAATACTCTTCTTTGTTAATAATTTCGTCTTCAAATCAGATCAAATTAATATAGTGAACAGTTTGAGAATTTTAATAGAACGACGTTTGTCGTTTTCGACAGCAGCGTTTCTTATTTTTTGTCTCAAATCTCAACGAATTTGATTGTAGGCTTGAAAAATCACAGAAGACTATCAAATATTGAAATTAACGAAGACTCGTCTACGTCGAAATCGATAATACTAGATACGATTTGAACTTATAAGTATTAATTTTTTCAAATAATAAAATATAATAATTTTATCATAATTTGACCATTTTCTTTTTATTTTTCTATTCATATTAAAGAAGTAAAAAGTAATTTTTCATACAAATTAAAAAAAAAATGTAAATATCATTATTTACTAATTTTTCTATTAATATTTACTAATTTTCTATTAATATTAAGTGCTTTTGTCAGATTAGAAGTTGCATCCCTTATTATCAATTAAACATTAAATTCATAGTGTGCCATATATGACACAACCAAAGAATTTATCCCCATGTCTAAACGAGAGTATTTTTGGGAAAAACAATAAACCTTTCGGATCACACCGATTTAAAGCTTTCGTTCTCTTGAATCGGTTATACTTACAGAATTCAGCTGATTAAATTATTTTGGAGCAAAAGTGAATACATGTTGAATGCAAAAAAAAAAGGCCATGCATTTAAGGGTTAAATCCTTCTCCGATTTTTGCAGCGGACTAACTTGACTCAGTACTTTTAAGTTTTCATCGAGAAATACGTCGTCCATTTTTGTCTTTAAATCATAAATTAACCACAAATGCATGTCATTCGTGAAAACCCCTAATTAACTAAATCTACTAAAAAAATAGAAAATTTAAATATTTAAATTTAAATAGCAGTAAAAATATTTTATTGATTTATTGAGCTTAAATTTCTGATTATTCACAAATTGAAAATTCTTTAAAATTTTTTGGAAATTTTATGAATTTTTTTTTAAATTTTAGGTATTTTTTTTTTGTTTTTTTTTTTTTGTTTTGGAAACATTTTAGGTATTTTTTTTTGTAAACTTATATCTCGCACGTAAAATTTTCCCAAACCAAAATTGACAAAAACTGCAATGACCAAAAATTCCAAATAAATGCTAAAACTTTTCCAAAATTGACCCAAAATAAAAACAACTGTTTGAAATTCGATACTTCCTCAAATTTACAAAAATAATAAAAACAAAATTCACTTCCCAATCGTCTTTATGTGTTTCTATCACCCCCTAATAAGTCAAGTCCGCAGCTTAGCATTTCAGGGTGGCTGGCGTTGGTGGTGGTTTAAGAAAAGGTCAGTGCTATAGAGCACTTAAAATAGTGAAAAGAAATGCGCAATGATCGTGTATTGAGCACATGTTTCTGCCAGTTGTCAGTCATTCATTCATTCATTCAATTCATTCAATCGCTGCACTTGGCTTAGTAGTAGTAGTAGAAAAAGTAGGCTAGTTAGGGATGAGTATAAATCTAATTTTTTTTTTTTATATGGAAAAGAAGTCTGACAGAAACAACAACAAAAACAACAACAAAAACAACAACAAAAACAACAACAAAAACAACAACAACAACATAAAGACAAGAACACATGCTAAAACATTCATATTTTAGTGAAGAATTTTAAGTTCATCTTTCATCTCACTACAATTTTAGTACTTTATGCGCTGCTGCAAAAAAATTGTGCCACCATCGGCGCTAAACAGCAGGAAGAATACAGCCAGCCACATGCAATATCAACAGCTGCTGCTTTTTTTTATTCTCTCTCTCTCTTCACTTCAACTGTATTCTGTTTGTTGTGTGCTTTTTTAGAAAGCCTCTGCGTAGGTCAACGCGCCATTTAAGCCTTAAGTACGCTTTTTTCGCTACTTTTTTCAGTCACACACATTTTTTTCCATTGGGTCATACTTCATAATTCGCTGTATTTTTTAGGGAAGAATATTTCAAAGCTATTTTTTAGTTGCATGCATTTTGGCTGCCTCTTTTGTTTTATTTTCTTTTTTTTTTATTGTCTGAACTTCTTTGAATTTTTCGTCTACGTCCTCCTGTGTCTGTTTCAACGTAATTATCAAGCCTTGACTCAACTAAAGTTGAGCCTGCTTGTTGCTAATTTTATCTTAAATAAAAAAAAAAATTTGTTGGCTCCTTTTTCTCCATGACTGTGCTACAAGTTTTGCTCTCCTGCGGTCTCCTCTGAGTGTGCAGCTGAAAAATGTTGCCATTTTTTTTTTACTTCTCGTTTTTGTGTGTTTGCTGTAAGTTTTTTAGTAAAATGTCTGGAGCAGATGTTGTTTTTTGCAATAAGCTCTCGTTTTTTATTTCGTTGCAATTTTTAAAAATAGTCTGCCAATTTTATGGCATTTATATCTTATCCAAAATTTTCGAGAAAGTTTTTTATCATATTTATAGATTTTTAAGAAAAATTTAATGTAATTACTTCTGAATTGGGTTATTTTTTTCTTAGAGCAAAAATTTTGGTTAGTGCCATATATATAATAGTGAATTTTTTTATTTATTATTCCAAAATTTTAATTTCTTAATGATATCTCACCAAGAATACTTTTTGTTTTTATTGCTTTGAAATTCATCATCGGAAATTTTCGTTGTTTAAATTAAGTACCTCCAAATATAACTCAGTTTACTACTTATACTCTGTGAATTTGGATTATTCACCCTGAAGCCTTTTCTCACATTTCCGTATCCGTTCCACAATCAAGCCAACATTTTCCACCGCAATATTCAAAATTCGTTTAAAGTCTGTTGGGTGATTGACTGCATCCCACGATTCCCAGACTTGAATCCCGGTCCGACCTTGGTCCTAAGCTTCAACCATTCGCCATTTCTTACCTCATTTCTAATCAACTCAAATTAAAAACAAGTTATTATTTACGACTTCAGCATTCATAGTTAGTGGTAAGAAGATTGCTGGATGTCATTGCTCAATAACTTGAGCAGTGTTTCTTCATCCACTTGTTTTTCTTGGCTTTATCTTTTCTTTTTCATTGTCCTTTTTAACCTGTCACCGCAATTCGAAACCAGGCAAACTTGACTGCAAACTTAAAACATAAAACAAAATAAAAAATAAATAACAAAATAAAAAACAAAATAAATAAACAAAATAAAAAAACAAAATAAAAAAACAAAATAAAAAAACAAAATCAATAAAAAACAAAATAAAAAAAAAATTAAAATATAAAAAAAGAAATAAAAAAAGGAAAATGAAACAAAATTAAAAAATAATGCAAAATAAATATCAAAACAAAATAAAAAATAAAATAAAAAAGTAAAATTAATATATAAACTATTAAAAATATTTTATAAAAATAATTAATAAATAAAAAATATAAAATAAAATAAAAATAAAAATAAAAATAAAAATAAAAATAACAATAAAAATAAAAATTAAAATTAAAATTAAAATTAAAATTAAAATTAAAATTAAAATTAAAATTAAAATTAAAATTAAAATTAAAATTAAAATTAAAATTAAAATTAAAATTAAAATTAAAATTAAAATTAAAATTAAAATTAAAATTAAAATTAAAATTCAAATTCAAATTCAAATTCAAATTCAAATTCAAATTCAAATTAAAATTCAAATTCAAATTCAAATTCAAATTCAAATTCAAATTCAAATTCAAATTCAAATTAAAATTAAAATTAAAATTAAAATTAATATACATAAAAATAAAATAATAAAATATAGAACAAAAAATAAAACAAAAAAAAATAAAATTAATATATGAATTATTAAAAATATTATATAAAAATAATAACATAAAAAATCTTAAATAAATAAACAAGAATTAAAAAAATGTCATACAGAAAAAATTAAAAAAATTACTCTGTTTTCTCCGTTATTTTCCGCCTATCTATCACCGAATTTTGAACAATTCAAATCACCACAAACTTGACTGCAGAAAAAAATGATTATAAAATTAAAAACTTAAAAATAAAACAATTAAAAATAAAACAAAATAAAATCTAAAGCGATAGAAAATAATATAAAATAAAAAATGAAACAATAAGAAATAAAAATAAATTAAAAATAAATATATAATAAATATGAAATATAAAAATAAGAAAAAAAATAAAAATTAAATAATTAAAAAATAAACATACATTAAAAAACAAACAAAAGGCAAAGTTAAACTAAAAATAAAAAAATTATAAAAACCAAAAATTAAAAATATAAAAATAATAATAACAAAAATGAAATTAAAATAAAAAATTTAAATGTTTACAATAAAAAAAAAATTAAAAAAACAATAAATATACAAATAAAAAATAAACAAAAAAAAAAAATACAAAATACACTTAAAAAAAATAACAAAAAAAAATATAAATTAAATACAATAAAAAATTACTTATAACTAATAACTAAAAAAAAAAAATAAAAAACTTAAAAAAAAATAAAAAAAAAATAAAAAACAAAACATATAAAAATTAAAAACAAACAAAAAATTAAAACAAATAAAAAAACTTAAAACAAATTAAAAATTGAAAAAAAAACAAAATTCAAACAGCAAAAAAGCATACCCATGAAGTCATTGTTTTTAAAATACACTCTCCCTCCAAATTTATATTTCTAAAATTTTTCAAAATTCACTTCCTATTTGTACGAATAGAAAAATAAAATAAAAAATTGAAAAATAAACAGACAGAAAAAAATTCAGAAATAAGCAAGTGAAAAAATAAAATAGAAACAATAAATATGAAAAGTATAAAACTTAAGAAAAACAAAAACAAACATTAGAAAAATTTAAATTATAAAAAAAAATAAAATTATAAATTTATATGTTTACAATAAGAAAAAAAAAAATAAAACATAAAAATAATACAAATAAAAATACAAATCGGAAAATATACGAAACATAAATAAGAAAAATAAAAACTAAAAAATAAAAATAAAAACTAAAAAAAAAAATAAAAACTAAAAAATAAAAATAAAATAAAAAAGTACAATTTGAAAATAATAAAAATAAAACTTAATAAAATTAAAAAAAGTTATTAAAAATAATAAAAGTAAAATAGAAATAAAAATATGAAAAGTATAAAACTTAAGAAATATAAATAAGAAAAAATACAAAAATAAACAAACATCAGAAAAATTTAAATTATAAAAATAAAAAATAAAATAAAGAATTTAAATGTTTAAATAAGAAATGTAAAAATAAAGATTATACAAATAAATATACAAATCAGAAAATATAAATATAAATAAGAAAAATAAAAACTAAAAAATAAAAATAAAATTTAAAAATGAAACTTTTAAAAATTAAAAAAGTTATTATAAATACAAAAATGAAGAAAATTAAAAAATTAATAAAAACTGCAAGAAAAATAAAAAATATCTAAAAAAACAAATAAAAAATAAAAACTTAAAACCAAATAAAAAACTAAAAACAAATAAAAAACTAAGAACAAAAAAAAAATAAAAAACTAAGAACAAAAAAAAAAAATAAAAAAAGTAAAAAAAGAAAAAAGCATTCCCATGAAAAATCATTATTTTTAAAGAATACTTTCTCTTAATATTTATCTTTCCAACATTGTTTATAATTTATTTCCTATTTATACGAATTCAACGAATGTTAAAGAAAAAAATTTCACACCTCTATCCAAAAATCCTTGTAAAATCCTTGTATTTCATAATTGATGATGACACGAATATCAACCTTAGTAAAAATATCCAACACTATCATCCCAAAATCCTTGTATGACATTATTTCCCTTGTTCATTTTTAAAACTGTCCACACATAGTCCACACACTAGAAGAATTTTATTTAATTTTTCATATTATGTTCTCTTGTTATATGGAAATGTTCTCTTGTTATATATAAATGTGTTGTTATAGAATTTCCCTCTTTCATTTTCAAAATTTGTATGTTTAAATTTTAATTTCTTTCATGTTACACGTTTGTAATGCTTTTGTCACTTGTTTGTTATTTCCTGTATTTACAGTCAAAAATACATCTTTTCTTAAATGTTTCTGCATCATTTTCAAACTTTGTATCCCTGATATTTCATTTTTATATCGTTCAAATAACATGTTATCCAAGCTAAGATAATTTTGTCACATTATCATTCAAAATTGCTTATGTGATAAAACTTCACTTTTTCGAAATTCACAACGAAAACACTCCTCATCATTCCCATTTGCTTTACAATCCTATTCATTTTAACAACGTTTCGACTTTAAAAATATTTCCCAAGAATTATGCTCAAATTTTTCAAAAAAATCAACATAAAAGTCATCTCTAATTAAAGTTATATTCTTTTCCATCGCAAAACTAACGGTAACTAGCTGAGCTTAAGCTAGTTAGAAAATAATTCCCTGCGTTCAAGTGAAATTTAATTTAATTTCCCTTTAAACATTACAACAACATTTCGTTGACAAGCATTGTTAACAGCAAAATAGTTCTACCAAATAAATTGCTTTCACGAGACCTTCAGCAGTCTTTGGACTTATATAACACTTGAGCTCAAAAGTCTTTCAGCAAATTACTTTCTATACTCCTCCCCCCTTATTCCTTATCATCATGTTTAAGTAAATGTCAACCTGCCAACATGTGTTGCGGAGCTGAAACATGCACATTTCTTCTGTCAGCTTAAAATTGCAACATTTATAAAAATGTTGTTGCTACTGCTTTGGCTACGTCAAAAACGCAATTAGCTTAGACAGCAACCACTACAGCAAGAAACATCCGATTTGCGCTCAACTGCAGCCAATAGTGTTTAAATTCTTTCTTGCAGCTTCTCAACAAATGTGTGCCACTTGCTTCTGTTCTGGAAACATGTTTTCACCATAATTTTTTTAATAATTTCATTAGGCATGGCATATAACTATTGTTGTTGGATATTGCAATTGTTTTTGTAGTTGTTGTTGTTGTATGCTTGTTTTGTTGTTGTTGCTTATCAATTTCATACAAATACCAAGCGTCAACAGAGCGCTAATCAAAGAAGTTGCTAGCGACTTCAATGAGCTGAAAAGCGCCTGCTTTTGAACCTTCTGCCACACCCCACTTACCCAGTAGTAAAACCATACATATAAATTATAACGCCAAAACGTAACGTTATGCTGCGGCAAACATACAAACGAACCTAGCGACTTTGATTCACAGCATGATGTGGTGTGAGTGTTACACTAACTCTAACTTAATTAAGTTAGTTGCTGTCTTCTTGATGGTGTTGTTGTTGATGTTATTGTTACTTGCTTGTCTGTTTGTCTTAATTCACATAACGGTTTTTATATTAACTACGATGGTTATGTTTATAATTTATTAATAAGAAAGAAATACGTTAAAAAGGCATAAAAAAAATAGCGCAAAAGCAGGGAAATAAGAGCAACAATAATAAACGCACACACATGCACATTGTCATAGACACACTCACTCAGTCATTCGCTTACATAGTTAAAAATATGAATGTGGCAACCCACTAACTATACAGCCACTTGTAGCCTGGTCTAGCCTAGCCTAGCGTAGCATAGTTTTGAACCCTTCACAGCAATGCGATCAACTTAATCATCACCATCACCATCACCATCAGTTGTTATTCTTATTGCTGTTGTTTTTGTTTTTGTTGTTGTTGTTGGGTGCCATCAAAACTCAACCAAGCAAATGGCAACAATTTTTTATATGGAGTAAATATTTTAAAAGAAAAAAATCTACAAATAAATAAATAAAAAAGAACTGGTAACTTTAGGCTTGAGTGATTCGTTTCAGCTACAAACAGCCTAACTACCAGGTCTATAGCTGTTGTAGTTGTAAAAAAATAATACCTGCCTGCCACTTTTTGTTTTTCATGTTTTTTTCTTATTTATATCTTATTTCTTTTTGCTTGTTTTCTTTTAATTTTTGTTTTTGTTTATGTTTATCTTCAGCATGCTAAAAGAAAAACCTATTAAAAATACGCATAGTTTAAAATAAAAAAAACAATGCAACGCACTATTTTCTACATTCACCAGCAACCTGAACGGTGGCTTTTTTTTTGACTGCTCTACTCCAACTAGTTGCTTCATGCTCAATAAAGTTCATAACATAATTTAAATAAGTTGATTTATTTGTTTCTTTAAGGAGTTGTTATTAAAAAAAAAAAAAAAAAAAAACAAAAACAGTTGTTCTGATAACATTATAAAAGAGGGTCACCCTAAAACAGTTACCTACTATGTAGTTAATTTCTGGAGTAGCTAAACATTGAAGCGTAGGAAATAGCTACTTTTTTAAGCATGCGTAGGCTTTGACTTGGTTGTGGCCTGAGCAACGTTTGGGAGAGGAGAACACCCTTCTGAAGAGAACGTTTTGATCACTACGAATAACCGGTTTACCTTTAGAGTGCTTTCAATTTTTGGGACTTTTCTAATTTAACTTTAGATTTTCATCTTACCACCCTCCCTTTTTTAATCAACTGCTTCTGACACAACTTTCGTTTCATCAAATTGATAAAATTCTGTAATATTTGCTTCACTCGTCCTGTATCCTTATAATTCTTGACTTGTTTATAAAGATTTAAAAAAATACATTTTTTCTGAAAACAAACTAGTTTTGTTTTTAAATTTATATTCAATTAACCGTTTGGTTTTAATTTTCCCCATTATAGAAACATATCACAAGCATATTTTTATTTAAAACTGTATTTTTAATAAAGATTTTAGAAGACGTCGTGACGAAAAAGTCTTAAATATGTGTGCAAATGCTATAGTTCCGATTTTTGGATGAAGATTTTGAACTTTTAAAAATTTCCCAAAAAAGGGAAATTTTTTATTTCTCATAAATATGTGAAAATTGTATCACTAAAACTGTTTTTACACTAAAATAGAAGTGTTAACGAAATTTTCCCTCAAAAAATACATGGTATAAAAATTTCCTAATGAGGAAACATTTTTATTTCTTTGAAATTTGTGAAAATTGAAACACAAAAACTATTTACAGCCTAAATAACAAGTATTAACAAAATTTCCATTTTGAAAAATTAATGCAATTCATTCCTGAAAAATTTCCCCATTAGGGAATTTTGTACTTCTTGCGACTATTTTAAAAATTTAAATAGAAAAATTTTTTTGCACTTAATAAGAAGTATTAAAGCAAGCTCCTTTTAAAAAAAAATCATGATTCAAAAATTTCCCAAAAAAGGGAAATTTTGTTTTCTTCGATATATGTAAAAATTGCAACTCAAAAATTGTTTTTGCACTAAAAATTAGGGTTTACGCAATTTCATCTGCAGTAACTTCATTATAAAAAGATTTCTTGTATTTATATGGCACAAATATAATTTGCTTCTAGTTTTGAAAACTTACCACAAAAGGCTATTCTCATTAACGGGCATAGGTCCCTTAACAAAGAAACTTTCCTCCAACAATCTGTGCATATTTATAGCGCTTCCGAACTCAAATGAGGAATGCAACATTTTAATTATTTCCCAAGCTTAACCTAGTTTCTTGTGCCTGCCTCTATTTTAGCACCTTAAACTCATTAAGTGTCTGTCTGTCTCAAATTTTAAAAGAGTTTTAAGCTTTTTTTTTGTTAATATTCTCTGCACATAACTCACTATTCTTAAAATGGACATAATTTTAATAACTTACTCGCTTTAACGTGGCTACAACATACCGATATTATATTCGCTTGCATACACTTGACATTTCTTAATTTATGACTTTCTCACGTCATAAATAATAGACCGCGCCGGCACTCGTCTGTCGTTTTTTCTTTGTTGTTGTTATAGTGTAGATTTTTTTTAACACTTTAGAGACCATCTACATACATAGTTTTTTTGTTTACCATAAACACATTGTTTTCTGAGATGTGTGTGTTTTTTCTCCTGCTGTCTCTATTTGACGTTTGAGCTTTTTTTCTTGTTTATTTCTTTTTTTTTTTCTATATCTTTCAGATTGATTGTTTAAATAATGAATATTTTTGTTTTGTAGTGTTTCCATTACATTTGATTGCAATGCATTGAAATGAGTTGTCATTGAGCTGTCAAAATTATATTTAAATTGAAATTTGTTTGCACTTTTATACGCATACACACAAACAAACAAACAAACATTTGTAAATATTTAGTGCTTATTCTTTATTAAGTGCTGTTTTGAAATATTGTTCAGATACTTTGGCGAATTCAATCTTAACAGTTTTCTCCTTTAAAATTACATATTTGACACCTTTTCCGTCGTGGGCATTTGTTCAACACACTCGTTTTTGCACTAGCATACGTTTTTTAACCAATTTTTCAATTCGTTTGCCTAATGAAAAATTTCCCTTTTTAGGGAAATTTTAGAACATGATGAATTTTCACTGAAAATCATTTTTTCCCCCCTTTTTGCAATAGAAAGGTTACAAAATTTATTTTATGCTGGTTGTTTGTAGTCTTCAAAGAAAAATTTGTTAAATGCCTTCTGTTTTCTAAAATTGTAACTTGTTTTTTGGAAATCACTCTAACTTTTGCCTTAGAGTATGTTTTAAAACCAATATTTAAATTTTCTTGCGTTTTGCAAAAATTTCCCTTTACAGGGAAATTTTAGAAATTGCCAAATTTTCATCGAAAAGTCAACTTTCATACGCACTTTTGCATTGACAATGTCACACAATTATTTCTTGCTTAATTTTGTGCTTTTTATTAGATTCGCCGCTTCAAAGGGAAATTTGTTAAATTCACTATTTTTGTTACTCCGCTTTTTCTAACTTAAAATATGATTTTCATCCAGATAAACTAGTAAATCACACTAGTTATTGTATTAGAATATGTTTCGAAGCCAATATTTCAATCTCTTGGCGTTATGGAAAATTTCCCTTTTTAGAAAAATTTTTAAAAATACATACCAAATTTTCACAGAATATCTATATTTGTTCCATTTTTTTAATTGAAAATATCAATAACGTTATGTTGCTATACTTGAAGCCTTTTATTAGATTTACCTCGAAGAGAAATTTGTTGAAGTCACTAGTTTTTGCTCTATTTTTCCTTAATTTACATATTTTACCCTTTTCATTCAAAGAACATTTTTAATCTCACTAATTATTATTTTAAAACATGTTTTTAAACAAATATTTACATTTTCTAACTTTCTAGAAAAATTTCCCTTTTTAGGGAAATTTTAGAAAATGCTTAAATCTTATCAAAAAGTCAATTTTTAACTTTTCCTTGGATTTGGAACCGACGCACACGATTTCTTGCAAAATTTCCCTGCATTCATTAGATTTTCTGCTAAGGGAAATTTTAAAAATGCACTTATTTTTGCATAAAAAAAGTTTTTATTAATATTTGTCATATATGCTCGATAAATAGAAAATTTCCCTTTTTAGGAAATTTCTCAATAAAAGGGAAATTTTTATTAATGGCAAATTTTGCTCACAGCTTTAATTGTGAGCTTTTCCGTATTTAAATTTGTCCATTTTTGTTCGCTTTTTTGCTAAATGCATACTTTTCTCCTCCTCTATTCCGAAAAATATTCACATTTTTTTGGGAAATTTTTCTTAACTCCTAATTATGTTCGACATTTTTATTGGAAACCTTTCCTTGCATGAATTTTTCAATTTCTATTGTTTTATTTTTTACTTAATGCTCCTTTTGCTATGTATTGCCTCAGCTATTCTTAGCTCTGAGCGCCTCCTCTTACTTGCAAAATTTCAATGACAATCCAACTAATTCTTGAAAGCTATTTACAGCGTCTTGCTCATTATTATGCGCATCATCGTTTAACTTCTTCTTCCTCCCCTCACTGTCATAATTAATGCAACTGTGAAAACCTTCACCAGCTGCTTAACCAGCACATACAAAAAAAAAAATATCTTGTCTTTAGTAAATAAACAGAAAAAATATGATTGCACTCGTCGTTTGTCGTCTTGCTTCTTTGTACTTATTGAATATTAAATGCTTTGAAATCGCTTGGCATCAACTGCTGGTGACCATCAGTGATCATCTGAGTACGCTGCTAACGATCATCATCATCATCAGCATAATCATCATTGTCATACTCATCATCATGATGATGGAAGACAAAGAAAGTTCAATACCGTAGCTTCAGTGACTGCGTCCTGCTTTGACCCTCCATACACCGCTCCCTACACACACACACATCGTTTTGTCCAGTTTTTCTTCATTTCACATTTTGTGGTCGACAACGAAGACGACGGTCCTCTTGAACTGCTCAATAACCTTCCTTCCGTTCCTTGGTTTTGTTTTTGTTTATTCCTTTTTTGCCAACTTTTTTTTTTATATAATTTCTCTCATTGTTGTTTTTTTTTCGGCCTTTACTACTAAATAATGTATAACTTGCTCTTTCCGCCCGAGGCCTAGCTCTCTGGCAAGCTTTGTAATATCATCTTCATGTTGTTGGTTATGGTATATAGCGTGTTGTTGTTGTTGTTGTTGTTGTTGTTGTTGTTGTTGTTGTTGTTGTTGTTGTTGTTGTTGTTGTTGTTGTTGTTGTTGTTGTTGTTGTTGTTGTTGTTGTTGTTGTTGTTGTTGTTGTTGTTGTTGTTGTTGTTGTTGTTGTTGTTGTTGTTGTTGTTGTTGTTGTTGTTGTTGTTGTTGTTGTTGTTGTTGTTGTTGTTGTTGTTGTTGTTGTTGTTGTTGTTGTTGTTGTTGTTGTTGTTGTTGTTGTTGTTGTTGTAATCTTTGGTAAAAGATCAATCGCTCCAAACACACCAATTCACAATTTCACATGCAATATTTTTATGTTGCTGCTTGTGTTGTTGTTGTAATTGTCCGACTTTTTGTTGTTGCTTTTTTTTATTTTTTTTTTTCATCTTATCTCCAGGCCCTCTAAAAGCGCATCTTGTCGCTCTGTTCCAAACAAAACTTGTTTTTTGCATTATCAACTCTTTGTACCACATTTTGTTGGCCATAACCAACCACCACTCTCTTGGCCATAACTTTATCTCATGCTCTTAACAAAGCACATGTTTTTGTTTAAACTGCTAATTTTATTAAAGCTTAGCTTTATTTTTTTAGTCTGTCTTAGGTTGACGCTCGCGCTCTCTCGCTACGCTACTCAACGCTCTCAATATCTGTAAAGAGTAGAATAATTTTATTCCATTGCTCATTGAAATAACGTTCGTATAACTGCTTCTATTGCTCTGGGCTACTCGTTTCGTTCCCAATGCACTGAAGGTTGCTTGGTCGTCGCTCGCTCGCTCGCTTGCTTGTTCAGTCTCGTCATCTTCATGTTGGATTATATAGCCTGCGAGACCAGACCGACCAGACCAGACCAGACCAGTTGAGACCCGAACTACCGATGCGCCGTCGCCGAGCAAGCAGCATGCTTTCAAGTCTATGCCATGCTTGTTGCTTCTTAAGTCGTCCCGCTTATGTACTTCGGTAAGACACATAGTTACTCGTACAGCAACAGCAGCAGCAGCGGCTTGGTTCCATCTCTGCTATATATCACCATCATCACAAGCTCGCACATCGCACTAAACCATCAATGTTGACCGGCAAATCGTATGCCGTGGGAAACAATTCGGTTTTCTTGAATTTTTCTCTGCTTTTTGTATTTTTTTCAGCTGTGTTTTAGCTTGTTTTTGTAGTTGTTGTTGTTGTTTTATTTCATTTTGTTTTTAGTTTTTGTTTTGTTTTTCGTTTTATTTTTTTTTTTTTTTTTTTGTATTTTCTTTCTGTTTTGCTGTGTTTTACGTTTTGTGTGTTGTTGGTTGCTGTGCTGCTTTCGAGGCACAAGGCAGTCCAGGCAGGCTAGGCTGGCTGGCTGAATGACTGACTGACTGGCTGGCTGGCTTGGCTTGGACCTGTATTTGTATTCGTAAGCTTAGCAAGCTGGCTGGCTGGTCGATTGCCTGCTGCTGCTGCTGTTGACTTGGATCGTGTATTTCGTAGATACATATACATTTTTATAACTTGTGCTGTGCTGCTGCAGTTTTATATCCATGCCTAGTTGTGAAATGTTTTTTTTTTTGTTCCTAGTGTATTCTTCTCGAAGATCTTTTTTAAGACTTGCTTTGTATTGTAGCATGATTCATGTATTTTTTGTGTGATTTTTTCATCTTCTACCTTTGCTTATTTTTGCAACTTACGTTGACGCCAAGTTTGAGCTTGTCTTAGAAGATCAGCTTAGTTTTAGTTTAGCTATGAGGTGTTTTAAACTTGTATTGATTTTATGCTATTTATATGGAAGTTTTTTCTGCCTGTTTTTTTTTTTTTTGTAGAAATTCCAATTCAATTTCAAGCCAAATTCAAAGAGGGATTTTATTTTAAGCCTCTTATGGTTGGGGCTGAACCAAGCAGGCTTTAACCTAACCAACTTGGTAGTTTTTTAGCGCCAGCTTCAATGGGAAGCTGTGCATGTTAGACAGCCAACATTGGCTGGTTTACTGCGTGTATTAAGTGGAAATTAACTTTTGTTCAAAAGAAGCTCAAAAAGAGTTTTTGGCAGCTTGGATTGAAAGATTGAAAAATGCTTAAATGTGTTACTTGTGTTAAACCTTAAAATACTTTTTCATTTATTTATCTCGCTCTCCAAATCTTGTGCTTAATTAAGCAATTAAACACCTTAACGAGTACTCGTCGTATTTTGGCTCTTGTGGTTTTTTTTTCGAGCCTACGTGCTCGCTCCATATTTTTATTCCCAACTGTCAGTCAGCGTTGCCTTGCCTTGTCTCGGCTCCTTGGCTTGTCGTTTTGACAATTAAATTGTCATTTTCACAAGCACTTGTTGGCATTGTTTGGTTTTTATTTTTTTGTTTTTTTAGGCATGTTAATTGTCCAACAGTTATAAATCAGAGCACTGAGTATTATTGTCTATTTTTGGGCTTGGGGCTCTTTTTTTTTTCTCTTTTTTTTTGTGTTGTATAATTGTTGGCCATAGTTTTTTTTTTATTTTAATTTTGTTTTCTTTTGTTCTTCGGCTACTACCACGTTTTGTTTTAGCTTTAATTAAGCACTTGAGCTAAACAAATAAATGTGTAGCAAAAGCGTGTTTTTATTATAATTTAATTACAATGAAGTAATGAGTGGCAGCAACAGAAAAAAAGCACAAAAGTAAGTTATACAAGTGAAATCATTTACAACATTTTCGAGGGCCTTTTTTTTCTTTATGATAAGCATGGATATATGCTGTTGTAATGAGCCATGCTTGATAGAAATGTGTGTGACTTTTGGTTTGTTTTCTTCTTTGTTTTATTGTTTCTTAAGTGTTAATGGTTTTGATTTAAATTAAGTAATCAATTTCGAGTTAATCAAACGCATGTAGCTGTGATTTTATTTGGGTTATTTAGCCCAAATATTTGAGCACTTAATCACGTATGTCAGTGTAGAACCATGGTAAATTAATTGAATTACCAAATATACCGCCTTGGTATATTTAAAACTCTTCAAACTTAGTTTGAAATCTATTGAATTTTCGCAGATCCTTTTTTTAAGCTTTTTGTATAGTTATCTGTCTTCTATAAAGCTTTTTTCGTACGGAAGTTTCTTTAAAACCTATATTTATCCCTCTGAAAAACTTTTTAGAAGTTCATTTTTTTTATTTTCTTTCGAAATGAAAAATTTCCCTGTTTTGGGAAATTTTCAAAAATGTCCAATTATTGTTTCTAAACTCTTTCTTTGAGTGAAAAATTTCCCAAACAATTTTCTATTCATATTTCCGCTTTTCAGTATATTATTTTCTAAGGGAAATTTAACTGAAACACAAACTTTAACCTCTAAAAGCAAACTTTGATATTTCTGGTGCTAATACAAAAATTTCATCTCTGAAGAATCTAGAACCCTTGAAATATAGTTTGAATTGCATTGATTTCATTCAGTGCTCTTTTGCATATTTATTTGGCTTCTATAAAGATTTCATCAAAGAAAAAAATGTATTTAACACTTTGCCTAACCTTCAGAAAGGCTTTGTGGCATTAATTTTCTTCTTTTCTGTTTTTTTTTTCAAAATTTCCCTTTGTTGGGAAATTTTCAAAATTGTCAAATTATGGTTGGAAACATATCTTTCGAACAAGCGTTAAGTTCACA
This sequence comes from Pherbina coryleti, assembly GCA_943735915.1. Lineage (NCBI taxonomy): Eukaryota > Metazoa > Arthropoda > Insecta > Diptera > Sciomyzidae > Pherbina > Pherbina coryleti. The sequence continues at coordinate 147,308,118 of OX030949.1, read as the reverse complement.
AACGACCAAACGACTTTCTGTGCATGTTCTCGCCTTCAGTAAGTTATTTTCTGTAGGAAATTTTGTGAAAACAACTTCTTTTATCTAAGACATACTCTTAAGAAACAAATTTGATGTTTTCATATGTTAACAATAAATTTCCCTCTTTGAACAATCTGAAACCCTTGAAATATAGTTTGAATTCCTTCAGAACTCTTTTTTTGCACTTTTTCATATTTATTTGGCTTATATAAAGATTTCCTCAAAGAGAAATATGTTCAAAAGTCTTAATTAAGCCTCGAAAAGATTTCCTGGTCGTTATTTTCATGTTTTATAGTGCAATAAAAAATTTCCCTTTTTTGGGAAATTTCCAAAAATGCCTAATTATGGCAGGAAAACACAATTTTATAACTTTTTCTATAATCTATATGTTCTTAAACAATTTTTTTTGTCATTTTTCTAGTTGACAGCAAGTTATTTAGTAAGGGAAATTTTATGAAAATTCCAATTTTAGCCCAAAAAATTAAATTAGTTATTATGAACCAAAGTTTATGTTTTCTGGTTATAACAAACAATTTTATAAAATGTGCATTTTAATCTAGTTTTTCTTCGTTAAATCAGTTAAATTTCATGTTCTTCTCACCTAAGTGAAACCAACAACATATTTGACTTTTTTATTTTAGCTGTTTTCTTCATAAACATACTTCGCATCAGGCTCAACAATTTGTCTAAATATAATTGAATGAAAAGATCACATTATATATAAATCCATTTTGTCTTTCATTTTAAATGAGAGTCATATGCATTAGCTCCTTATATAAATATTTATTGATATTACAGGTATTTCATGAATGAAAACCACCTTTCCTACTTTCATTATAATTTTTATCTGGGATATTTCTAAATTCGACAAAATGTAGCTGCATATATCTAAAATATTCATCTTAAATACTTAAATTGCACTTCTTTTAAGCTATTTTGAATTTCCCATGCTCTTGTTGAAAGGAAATTCTTTAAAAAACCTAATTTTAATTAATTAAAGCTAATTTACAAAAAATATTAATATACCTCTTTTTCGAGAAATATTCAAAAATTTCAATTTATGATCTTTTTCCCTATTGAAAAATTTTTAAATCTAATAAAAGATTACTCAAAAAATTTTAAATTTTCATCTCTACGTTTTAAAATGCTCTTTTAGCCTTTTTTAATTATCTTTTAGTTTGTCAAAAGGAAATTTCTTAAACAACCAGTTTTTAATGTTATATGAACTTAATTTTAACGCTCAAACAATTTTATAATGAAGTTAAAAATTTCCCTTTTATGGGAAATTTTTCATAATTTAAATTTATGACCACAAAAATAAAAATTATAACATTTAATTTTATGCTCGAAACAGATTTTTAGTTCTTTCACCTAAGTTTTGACAAAACCGCTTATTTATAAAAATTTATCAGTCATTTTATCAGTCAAGAGCTAGAACTCTTTTTTTTTACAATATTTTGAATTTTCTTCACGTTTTTTAAAGGGAAATTTCTCAAATTACCCAGATTTAACATGAGTTGATTTTTTTCTTAACGCTCGAATAAATTTATAGCAAAATAATAATTTCCCGTTTTTGGGAAATTTTCAAAAGTGCAAACTTACAGTCGGAAAATGAATGCTCGAACAATTCCATAGATTTCTAAAGCAAAATAAAAAATTTCCCTTTTTTGGGAAATTTTCTAAAGTGCAAATTTACAGTCAGAAAATTAAAAATTCGGGCATTTTAATGCATATTCCAAAATAATTTTAATTTCTTTCGCATTTCAAAAGCGCGGATTTGCCAAAAATTCTCAGCTATTCCTTTATTATATTCTTAGCTCTGTTTTTTGAATTCTCATATAGTTTGTTGCAGGGAAATTATGTAAAAAAAGCAAGTTTTGTTGTGTAATCTTTTTCATTTTAAAGCACGAACAAATTTATGATGAAATAATAAATTCCCTCTTTTGGGAAATTTTCCAAACTCGAATTTTACAATGTTTCTTGAAGAAAATTTTCTAACATAACCCAGTTTTAACGTGAAATCTACTTTATTTAAACACATGAACACATTAATAATAAAATTGAAAATTTCCCAAAAATGGGAAATTATCAAAAATTCAAATTTATGATCGAAATACCAAAATTGAGCATTTTATTGCTTACTCCAAACATATTTTCATTTATATCAAAGACATTTTGACAAAAACGCTTATTTACAAAAAATGCTCATAACGTTTTACCCTTTAAGACAGCTATTTTTGAGCTTATTTTCAATTTTCATTAAGTTTTTCAAAGGAATTTTTTTAAATAAATTTTTTTAACGTGGGATTTTCCTAATTTAAACTTTCGAATAAATATTTAGTGAAATAAAAAATTTCCCTTTTTTGGGAATTTTTCAAAATCACTAATTTATGGTCGAAAAATCAAAATTTTAATATTTCATTGCGTACTTGAAGTTAAGTTACATTTTTTTTTTCACCGGAATTTGGACAGAAGCGGTCGTTTGACAAAAATGCTCATAGCTCATTTTTGCATACATTTTAATGGAGCCAACCCACTTAAATTCTAAACCGTTTAAATTATCACGTTTAAATGATTAGCTAATTAACGTTGACACTTTTATCACTTTCAACTAATCAAATTTGTGATAAAAACTACAGAGTTGGTGCCATTGTTTGATTTATGCCAATAAATTTTGTTTAATTTGAACTGCTTAAAGTTGTTGCCCCATCATATTCATTAACGCGCCTAATTTGCCAAATAATATTTCTTTGTTGCTTCGTCTGATATCGTCGTCGTCGTCGTCGTTCTATGGTATTCTCGTTCTGTGGCAAAGTTGGCAGTGCTTTTAATTTATGTGACTTGTTTTTTGTGTGTTTTCTTGTTGGGCCTTTCAAGATGTTAACAAGACGACAGATTTGCTCCATTTTGTTGTCCAAAAGTATTATCACAAAATTGACTCCCTTTTTGTTTTTTTTTTTTTGTGTTGTCGCTCTTTTTCACATGTTTTTCCGCAACTTCTGACGGTCTTTAGAGTCGAGTCACTTGGTTAGTTATGTTTGTATGTTTTTTTCGTCTTTATGCGCTGATTTTTGACTCTTGCTGTGCATTTGTCATTTTTCGATTTTTGCGCATATATCTCTTACTTAATCATCGTCAGCAACAATTTTAACTTGTCGTCCCTGTTTTTGTGAGTGTCTGTTTTTTTTTTTTTTAAAACTTACTTTTGGCGTCTCGCTTGCAAGTGGCAAGCAGCAATAGTTCCAAAATGATTTACGTCAAAACGTAATGCGATCGAGTGTTGTGGAAAAAACAAACTTTTTCTTATACTCTTCCAGCATTTTTTGGATTTTATATTTGTTTTTTCCGTTTCTTTCGTTTTTGCTTAAATACCATGTTGAAAGATTTATCGCGTTTATGCAGGCATTCTTGCAGCGGCGGCGGCGCAGCATTTTTCGGCTCAGGTTTTATTCGTTTTTTTTTCTTTTTTGTTTTTTTTTTCGCTTTAATTGAGAGCCCAAAATGAATTGCTTTTTAATTCGATTATATTGCGCCGGCAAATATTGTTAATATTATGAAGAAAACAACCAAAAATAATACCAACTGCATTATTCACGCTTTGCTCACATGCCGCAGCGTGCTGCATGCATTTGAAGAATTTGATGAGCTTTATTTTAGATCAAATTAAATAAAGAGTTTAATCAAAATTAATGCTGCTCTCCCTAGAGCAAACAATACCGGCGAATTAATTAAGTTTAGTTTATTGAATCGCCGCTTGTTTATCCTGGCTACTTTTCCCCATCTATTGTTTATAACTCAAGCATTATTTTTTAATTAATATTTGCTTTATCTCTTCTATCGTTACAGGTCAAAAGTTCCGGTCTATTCGAATTACGTTTGAAATATTTCCACAATGATAACGGTCGCGATAGTGAAGGTCATTGTTGTAGCGGTCAGTCGGAGCCAAGTACGGGCCGTTGCATTGGCACGTGTAAAACACGGTTTCGCGTCTGTTTAAAACACTATCAGGCTAAAATTGATACCACATCGCAGTGTACGTACGGTGATGTTATCACGCCCATATTGGGCGAAAACTCTGTGAATCTAACGAATTCGCAGAAGCTGCAAAATAAGGGTTTTACGAATCCCATACAATTCGCCTTCAACTTTGCATGGCCGGTAAGTAAAAGCATAAATTTCTCTCATACTCTTCATTTTCAATTCTATTTTCTACTTAAATTTCCCTTTTAAACTCCGCTGCTCTGTGCAAACAGCTGTTTTTCTAACACAAAAACGCTCTATTTTCATCGATGTTGTAAAAATTCCTTGTCCTAGTAAGTTGATTTATTTTCATTTTTAAGTGAAATGCCCTGACTGCCGCCCCTTCCCCCTGCATAGCAACAACTGTGCTTGTCTGCGCTCTACGCCCAAACTGTCAATAAGAACAACGCCGCGTGCTCCTGCGAGTTCAAAGCAGTAACAAGAATTTAAAAATAAATTTAAATCTTAACATTTGATTTTATTTTTAGGCTTGCTTATTTTTTGCATAATTTTTTCCCTATTTCCCTTACTTGCGCTTCAATTGCCAGCACTTTTGCTACTCACTTCGTTCGCACTCGATTCAGTGCATTTTTCAGTGCAATTTGTTTGAGATAAATCCCGAAAATAACTTAACATTTACGCGCCGCCACCCGTGTGGTTTCCCCCTTCTGATTTTTTTAATTTTCTTGCTTCGTCTTTTATTTATTTTTAATTTTCAGTCAGTTTTTTCCCCCTTTTGCAATTTTTACACTCCATAAAACTGGCGACGCCGCCACCGCCGCCGTCTTCGTCACACATTTAAATATCTGTACAAATTTGTTTATATTATCTCTCGTGAGTTTTTGCAAAATTCTTTTTTTTATGAATTTTTCAAAATTAGTTTCATTTATTTTACTTTATCTCACTTTATTTAGCTGCCAGTGTGTCCTTGTGCTGTACGTTACATATTTCTGCTGTTTAACTTATAACATTAAGCAAGGGTGGTTTCTATTTCATCACGTCTCTAGCTCCGGCCCCTCAGTTGGGCGCAAGTTTTTAACGCTTAACATCTGTCGGCTATTAAAGCGCTGAAAGTTGTGCGCATGCGCGTGCCGTGTATTGAGGTGCATTTTAGTCAGTCAACAGTGGATTGAGTAAATAAAATAGCATGCTATGTGATTCAGCGGCATTGATGTGTTCAACCCTCTGCTTTGTCCACACAAAATGTCGTTACTTTTTCACTTCTACAATTTTTGCTCGATATGAGGCGTGAATTTTGTAGTTTTATGTATTTAAAAGCTTGTCTGCTTAGTATTTGAAGCAAAACAAATGAAAAAATTTAATTTTCTTTAGTTTTTGGAAAATTTCCCAAAATGGGAAATTTTTGTTTATGCTTTTTTTGTAAGCAAAAGTTATTAAAAACAACTTTAGCTTAGAAATTCAAAGCAAAGAATGTTTAAAACTTCAATTTTATAAATTTTTTGAAAATTTCCCAAAAAGGGAAATTTTTGCTTATGCTATTTTGGTAGCCAGAAGTTAATAAAAATATAATTACCTTATTATAAGAATCAAAAATTGCTTAAAACTTTATATTTTTTACACTTTTTGAAAATTTTCCAAAAAGGGAAATTTTTTTAATGCTTTTTGTGCAATTAAAAATCAATATAATGTTCATTAAAATAACTTAAGCTTGGTATTTAAGGCAAAAAAATGTTTAAAACTTGAATTTTATAAAGTTTTTTAAAATTTCCCAGAAAGGAAAGTTTTGAAATTCCATTATTTTGCTATAAAAATTAATAAAATCTTAATTAAAATAAATTTAGTTTGGTACTTAAAACAAACAAATGCTTAAAACTTTAATTTTGTAAAGTTTTTTGGAAATTTCCCATAAAGGGAAATTTTTTAACGCGATTTCTGCAATCAATAATCAACAAAATCTTAATAAAAACAAGTTTAGCTCAGTATTTGAAGCTTAAAACTTAAATTTTTGGAAAATTTATGAAGGTAATTTTTTTAAGCAAAATTTAGTTAAATTTTAATGAAAATAAGTTGAGCTTGTAAAAAATTTTAATGCAATTTTACAACCAAAAGTTTATGAAATCTCAATAACAATCAATTTAACTTAGCATTTAAGGCACAAAATGTTTAAAACTTGAATTTTATAAAGTTTTTAGAAAATTTCCCAAAAAGGAAATTTTTGTAAATGTTATTTCTGTAGCAGAAAGTTAATAAAAACATGTTGGAAGCAAAATTTTACACGTTTTGTGCGTGTTTTAAAAATTTCCCTTTTGGAGAAATTGCTTGAAATACCACATTTTGCTTGCAATTTATATGAACAGTCAACTACTTGCTTAAAAGATACTGTTTGAAAAATTTACCTTTTTCCGAAAATTTTGCCAGTCACTTTTTGTCCGGCAAAAAAATGGAATTCTTCAATTTGAAAATTGAATTCAAAATGTTATAAATATGTCGTGGCATAGTGTATAAAAAATATTTAGGAATGTTATTTATTAAGCAAGCCCCAATTATTTTTTCATAACCTCAAGCGCACGTGCTTGCATTAATTATTCTAAAATTGTTTTTTTTTTCTTTCTTGTCTGTCTTTAAATTTATGCTTCAGTGCAAATACTTTACCAATTTTTGTTTTTTTTTGTTTTTGTATTAATAAAAAAGGAAATAATTAAAACTACAACACTTTGGCATGCAAGTATACATAGCTCAATAGAATTATTACCACTTCACTATTAATAATGTACATGAGTATGTGTGTGTGTGTATGTTTTTTTTTTTTTTCGAAATCAACCTAACCGTTGCTTATCTTCTTTAAAACTCAGTCGAGCTTAACATTCCATTTATTTTTATAACGTATTTCTTGCTACCTTCAAAACTTGTTCTTGTATTTCGTAAAAAAAAAAAAATGCAAGCAATACAACGTTCGTTCCTTAATAATATCTAGAAAACTCACTGAACTTTACGACGTTTTTTAATTTACACAAAAGTGCGGGTTTTTAAGGGTGCTTTTTTGCGTTCCCTCCTTCTTGAGCCGAGCTATACTGTGCTGTGCTGTTGTACATATAAAAGTGTTCCCTAATTATTGTGCGCATGTGTGCCGAGTCATTCACCATCATCAACAACAGCAGCAGCACCATCATCATTGTTGTCGTTACCGTTGTCGTCAGCGACATTTTATCAACTACAATGGTTATATTATAGAAATGACATAGGCAGACATTATCATTTACTTACTATATGTTTGGCAGTAAATTACTAGCCATGCATATGAGCAACTAGATAAACAGTCGTTAGTGACAATTAAACTTGGCACGTAAAGTGTTGCCAGTTGCAAATTATATGCCACCTTAGCTTGAGTCATTAGAACATATTTATTTGAAGAAAAATACGAGGAAATAGCAAAAATGCTTCAAATTTTCTTATTTGTTGGTATAAGATCCTTTAAACTAATTTTTTTTATGGGTTTATGGCCTGTTAAGTGATTCCATGAGTTTTGGACCGCTTAACAAAATTTCCCTTGCTTGGGAAATTTTTTAAAATTGAGTTTTGGTTCGAAAAAATATACTTAGATCTTTAATTTGCAGTCAGAGTGCTGATTGAATGAATTTTGAGTTCTTTTTAAAAATTTCCCTTTTTGGGAAATTTTTCTAAATATTGCTTTCATGCCAAATAACATTCGATTATGTTATTTTCATTAATTTAAGCTCCTTGGAAAAATTTCCCCTTGTGGGAAATTTATTTTTTTATGTGTTTAATGCTGAGAAACAGCAGTACATGTACTTTTTGTCTAAAATACTCTCATTTACATAGACACCTTTGCATAATCAAGATATTCTAGGTGAGCAATGTCTTCCCTCAAGCAAGAGTGCATTAAATTCAGGCGCTAATGCCCAAAATTGAGTTTAAGTGCAAAAAAATATATTAATATAGTATATTTGGAGTCAGCGTGCTGATTCTATAAATTTTGAGCTGTTTTTAAAAATTTCCCTTTTTGGGATTTTTTTTTTTAAAATATTGTTTGCATGCCAAATAACATCCGATTATGTTCATTTTCATTAATTTAAACTTCTTAACAAAATTTCCCGTATGGAAAATTAATTTTAATGCGTTTTATGCACATTTACATAGACACCTTTGCATAATCAAGATATTCTAGGTCAGCAAAGTCTTCCCTCAAGCAAGAGTGCATTAAATTCAGGCGCTAATGCACTTAATTAAAAATACCTACTGCCAAACTCGAATCGCATTAAAAACAAAATAAAAAAAGAAACACAAACACACTCGCTACACTTCACTCCACTCCACACAAACAAACGCCAGCATCATCCATTGCTTGTCTGTCTAAAAATAACCACCCAACATTAAGGGAAACACAACTGAACTTTAGTCTGGTTGTATATCTGCTATATGTGTGTCTATCTGTTGTCTTGCGTCCCTCGCATGTTGATCTTCTCTCCACTACTGCCAACTGCCTGCTGATCATCATCATGCTGCACACGCGATCTTCTCTTGTAGTGTTGTTTATTTTTGGAAAAGATCAACTCCATTATTTTTGTCTCGTCGCAGTCATTGCTGTCGTCTTTTGTTTTAATAATGAATTTTCATTAAAATAAGAGAAACAATATTTATGTTGCTGCGAATAATGCAAATAAACATTTGTTGAGAAATTGAGAAAAAAAAAACAGAAGTGACAACATTAAAATTGCCAAGTTTCCCAAGAGCAGCAACATCACCATCACCATCAACCAAGCAATTTTGCACTGAAATATTGCTCCTTTTCTTTTGTTTTTTGGGTTTTTCTTTTTTTGTTGCTAACTGCTTGCCGCCTTCCGTCATTCATGCCCATCATGAATTGTCTGTCTGTCTGGCGCATTTCCTGCCGTGCCCATCGCCAATTCTGCAATTGCTCTGTTGCTGCTAACGTAGTTGCAACAACTACTAGAATTTACCAATTTTTAAAACAACTGCTGCTTTTAAAGCCAAATTTAATGCTGCTTGCCCAACTTTTTTTAAGCTGCTGCTGCTGCTGCGCATGCTTGTTGCTGCAGCACTCTTTTGTTATATCGAGCGCGCTTTTCAATGCCTTTGCGCTTGAATGCATCGCCGCATCCTCGCTGCTAATTCCTTTCCAATCAGGCAAAAACTATTGCATTGTAATAAAGCGCAAAATTGTGCATGTTTAACATGCGCTTTGAACAATTCCCGCTGCACCGCTGCTGTCTGGCAGCCTGGTTTCTTTCACTCAAGCTTTACAAAGAAAATCAACACAACTTTTAATATATGAAAAAAAAAAACGAACAACATAAATATATATTGAGCAATCGTTAGTTAGTGTAAAACTTTTACTTTTGATGTTATTGATACGCGTAACTCGCCTCGCACCTACGCCCATCTAACATTCTTTTGTGTCTTCGAAATTTTTTATTGACTAATTTTTTGTTTTTCCCAAAATAAAAGAAACACCTCTGCAATTTTTAGTTGTTATATATGTTGTTTGTTGTTTGTATGTCATTCACAAAAGTGCAGCTTCTTCGACTGTTTCCTCACTCATAGCTCCCCACTCGAATGTTGTTGTTGTCGTTCTCGTTGTTGTAACCAAGTGTGAATCGAGGGCGCTTTGCGCATGCGCGCCGCATTTGCATTTTAAATATATTCCGCTGTGGTTGCTGATGCATTTGTTGCTGTTGTTGTTGTTGTTGTTGTTGCATGCTACTTTATTGCATTATTTATTTCTTGTTTTTTCTCGCTTTGGTGTTGTTGGTACAACTCTGGCTGCTACACAGTGGGCGTTTATAATTTTAAGGCGTTGTTGCTATTAGTTTAAATTAGGCGCTTTGATTATCATTTCATCAACTTTGGCAGTTTGACTCGTCTAGCTAAGTGCTCATATGTTTTTTTTTTCTTTTAAAGTGTCTACATTTATTTGACGATCGTGTCTGTTTATTTGTTGATATCTTCACTCCTAATGGTGGTGATGATGATGGTAATGCTAGTGACGATCTTTTCTAGACGCTCAGTAGCGAACAGCGTTCTTGAAGCTCTTATTACAGGCACCTGCATCTTGTGACGTTTATATATATGTATTCACATTCACACTGATCAACCACGATCGCTTGCGATCAATCACAATATTTATAATTTCTAGCGTTGGCATGTGATCACATTTCTTTCTCAGCACTTTTATGCCGACTGACGTCTATTATTTTTGCTTTCAAATTCAAACAAATGACTGATGATTACTATCGATCACCTGTGATCAGTTCTTTTTTTTTTTTTTTGTAACGCAACAACATCGACATCTTGTCTATTTTTTCCACTCTCAACCATTCTTTTGACTGCTATTGCTATTGTTATAAACTTGTTTACTAATATTATTGGAAAACTAACATATTTATTAATAAAAACTTTCTTTTCTTCATCATTTTTTTTTTTCTTTTTCAGGGCACGTTTACATTGATCGTTGAAGCATTGCATGATACCAACAACACGCCGAATGCGCGTTCAAACAGTAAGTTGGCATTATTTTTATGTTTTCGTTTATTCTTAATAGTTATTTAATATTTTTTATTGAATTTTTTCTTTTTATTAGTTTCCTTATTCCTTTTTATGAAAAATAATACTTTAAAAAAATTAATTATTTCCTACTTCCTGTCAAATAATAACGATCTTTATGCTCAAGTCTGTCAGCAACATTGAAAAATGTGTCAGCTAGCATTCATTTTCCACAAAACGTAAAAAAATGTGTTAAAAAAATTTGTCACTTGATACTTTTTATAAATTATTTTTTTTTTGTATATATATTATATAAATTCCTTTTTCTTTGTTTCTTTGCTAAATGTCGTCGTGTGCGTGTTGCCTGAAATCCTTTTTTTATCCCGCTTCTATAGCGTAATGCGAACACTTGCTCTTGAACTACTTGTCCGCACTAAACCACATTGTTTTTGTTTTTTTTTTTTTTTTATTTTATTTTTGTGCCTCTTTTTACTTTGCCCTTTTTTGCCATGATTTCCGGCATATTGAGTGGTTTTAATGTCAGACTTTGTCAAGTTTATTCTATGCTTAATGAATTTTTTTCGAAAATGTTTACGAAAAACAAAAAAAAACAGGATAATCATTGGCTTTGTTTTGAACGGAAGTTGTTGTCTTTGTCTGCGCGCGTCTTCGTACTCAACCTCAACCTCTTTGTAGTCCTTGCATTGCTCTGCGCCAGCTTACTGTTTCTTTAATTTTATTCTATTTTCTAAGAACGCACAAATTTCCTGATTATTGTGACTTAATAAAAAGTATTTTTTAGAACCTCATTGTCCTTACATTGTATTGTTTTTATTGCAGAATTTTCATATTTTTTTGTGAATTAAACGGTTTTATCATTTTTTTAAACAATATTAGGCTCAACAAAAAATTTCCCTAAAAAGGGAAATTTCTAAAATTTTGGGTAATTTAGAAAATTTCCATATTCTGCATTATGTTAGACAATTCTAGACACATTAAGCTAGTTTTAATGCTGTTTTGTTCATAGTAAAAAAGAAAATCTAATAAATGTCAGCATTGTTACATACAACCTGAAAAATATCGTCATTAAATCAATAAAATTGCAGAATTTTTAAATATTCTTGTGATATAAACTTTTAAATAATAATTTTTATCAATATCAAGCTTTAAAAAAAATTTCCCTAAAAAGGGAAATTTCTTAAAATTTGAGGTAATTTTCAAAATTTTATTAGTATCAGTTGTTTTAGCCAATTCTTAATCTATTAAGCAAATTTTAATGTTATTTTATTGCTTACAGCAAAAAAATCTAACAAATGCCAACGTTATCACATTAAACCTAAATAACTTGAAATTGTTTGCATATTTGGAGCTTTTTTAATTATTTTTGTTTAAATAAGACTATTCTCAGCTTTTTTTAATTATTTTTTTGTGATAATAAGCCTTACAAAAAATTTCCCAAAAAAGGGAAATTTTCTTTTATGAGTAGCAATTTCTTAAATTTTATTATAATCAATTTTTTTAAGAAATTCTTGACAAATTAAGCAATTTCTGCCGCTAAACAAACATATTTTTCAACACACATGTGCCTACAACTGTGTGACACAATGCTTAAAGCGACATTCGATGGTTAAAGCGAAATCTTTGTCTATACCAACCAGTTTTTCATTAATAACAATCGAACCGTGTGGTCTTAAGGAAAATGTCCTTTCTTTTTCTTCATATGTATCTTGATATATATGTATCTTGTTCTCACTTTTTCTCACATGATTTAATAATTAATTCTCTGCGGGTCTCATGCGCCCGCTACCTGCTTTCACTCAGCAGAACATTAAAAAGATTTTTCTTTTATTATTTTTCTTTTTCTGCTCTGTTAGTTTGTCGCTTTTGGGAAATTTTTCAGCTTTTACTCTATTGTTGTTTGGCTTATATAAAGGGTACTCTCCAGGAATTTTTATTGTTGCTCATTTACAAAACTGAACATTCATTAATGTTTCCTTTGTCTAACCGCTTTATTGTAGCTGACCCTTCTTCCATAAAAAAAAGAATATTTAAAAATAAACCTTGTTCATGTTTTTTCTTTCTATAAGAATTTAGATTTTTTTTATTTTTGTGTCGCTTTTGTACCATGGCATACTTAACCTGCTGTCCCTTTATGCTTCTATCATATGTAATAGGTTTTTTTTCACTTTCTTATGTCCCGCTGCGATTTTTTTTTTTTCAATCTATTCGCTTCATCCTGTCAAGATTTCATTGCAAGTGTTGCTCCCTGCAATTGCTTAATCTCTAGATTTTCATCTCGAGTTTTTCAGCTGTTTTGTTGTTTTTTCTTATCTGCAAACCTTGCTGTTGTCGTTTGTGTTGGAGATTTTTTTTCCATTACGTTTTGCAATTTTAGTTCTGTTTTTTTAATACTTTTTTGACTCGTCAAGGATTAATTTCATTATTTAGCTTTTGAATCTCCCGCATACTTGATGCTGCGCGTTGCATGTTTAGCTTTTTAACCACATGGTTGGTTGTTTTTTGTTTTTGCACTCTTGCAACGCCTGGTTTCTGCAACGTCACACTCAATAGCGCGTCATGCAAGTGTGTTGACCACAGCAACAAGTTTTGGAATTTTCATTTAACATAAACTATATAAAATTGTTGAAGATTCCTACAAACGTTGCTGCCACGCACATACATCTTTCCATATATCTCTCAGTCGTCCGCTTGTTCGATAGTTCTGTCCGTCGGTCTGCTTGTCTTCGAACAACAAATGTTCGACCTTTTAGCCAAGTTTTGCTGGCATATGCCTCCAATTGCGTTAAGCCTTTAAAGAAATTGTCTGTCTTTGTCTTGCCGGTAAACAACAACTGCCAAGAACACGTTTTTGGCCACGAGTATCTCGTACTTTTTTATATATATATTTATTTTTTTTTTTTTTTTCAAGAAGAAATAAACTCCAACTCATCCCAGTTTTAAGCTTTTTCACCTATCCCTACCTACCAATTAATCTTTGCCAATGCCAATGCTGTTGTAAGTTGCTGTGTTAAATGCTTATCTTTTAATTTTACTACATTGAATCAACTTTGGTATCCTTGGTAGACTTCGTCTTCGTCGTCGTCGTTGTGCTTGTCTTCGTCAACGTTGTTGCTGTCTAGATTTAAAGGTATTTCAGAAATTCCTTTCGACTGACTATTGCAGACATCAAGAATTTTTGTTTCAATTTCTTATATACACTGTGTGATTACTGCTGGCAGCACACAAAAGACGGTTTAAATCATCAATTCATCGTTAAAATTTTAAATTTTAAGTTTTTCAACCATTTTAAGTCTTAAAAAAAATTTCCCTAAAAAGGAAAATTTTCAAATTCTGCAACAATGCTTAAAATTTTTATAAACAAAGTTCTTCAACCTATTTTCACTAATATAAGCCTCTTTTTTTAGTGTTTCATAGGCACATATTTGCATATTTTTCAAGCAATTTGCAGTACAACCGCTTAAAGCCGCTTTACGCACTTTAAATGTCGCAACTAATGTCGCAAACTAAAGTACGACTTAACTTATGACTTCCAAATTTTACACACACATACATTTCAATTAACCAGCAAAAAAAAAAAACTAAAAAAGAAATTCACGATTTCTGAAATTCCTTTAGACTGACTTTCGAAATAGTCGAAATTTTTTCAATTTCTTATAAGCACTGTGTGACTACTTATTGCAGCAAAAAATGCAGTTTATATCTTCAATTTACCTTCTAACTTGCTTAAACCGGGAATTTTCATGATTTCTTGCCATCTGAAGTCTTTCAAAAAAATTTCCCTAAAAAGGGAAATTTCTAAAATTTTGTGGTAATTTTAAAAATTTTTAAATTAAGAATTCTAAGAGCACATACGCGCCTGTATAAGCTCTTCTTTAGCGTTTTCAAGCACATCTTAACATATTTGTCATGAAATTTACAGTTCAACCACTTCAAACCACTTTTACGCACTTTAAACTTCGCAACGAAATTAAAGCTCAACTTAACTCTTTACTTCCAAATGTTGCACACACACACACATCAAATTAACCAGTAAAAAAAAACAAATACTAAAGAAAATCCCGACAAATAAAATATGCGTCTAATAACCTGTCACACTACTAATCCTAACTGCCTTGTCCCAGCAGCAGCAGCAGCGACCAAACGCAAGAAACACTGCACACTTGCATGCCACAAGGCTCTAGGCAAGCAACGTTTGGCTCAGGTTGACTTTTATAAAAAAAAAAACTTCAACTCAATTCGCCAAATGCAAACAAATGTTCAGCAGCAAAAGGTGCCACGCAAAAATGCCAAAACATTGGAATGCATTTACCAATATTTTATTTAATACCAAACAACAAAATGTTGCCTAAGCCAACGAGTCTGAAGCTATCTTTTTTTTTTTAGTTTTTGCCTATAGCTAACAGCTAAGGTTTTTTTTTAATTTTTATTAAGAAAACAGGTGAATAGACCATATAATACTACAGCTGCAGTTTGGGGGTCTTTTTTGTGGTTTTTATTCTATGGTTTGATAACTGACTTAAGAATTTTGTTTGAGGTTTTTGATAATTAATTAGTTAATTTGCTTAGAAGCCGAAAATGCAATTGCTTTTAGGACACAGGTTTTGGATAGTCAACTTTTGGGCAACTACTTTTTTATGCTGGTATGAGTTGCCTTCAGTAATATTAACAATTATTACTGGACTGGTTTAAGACATTTATGCTAATATAAAGAAATTAAAGAGATAAGCATGCTTTGACAAAAGAAATTATTGTATATTGAGCGCTTTTTTATGTATTTTAATCCATTTTGACGCATTTACAAAAATTTCCCACTAATGGAAATTTTCCTTTTGTTTATTTTTTGTGCAGATTTATATTCTCTCAATCAATAAGTGATTTCTAACACATTTCTGATCACTTACAAAAATTTCCCAAAAAAGGGAATTTTTTTATTTTTTGGGTAATTTAAGAAATTTTACTTCCTAGCTTTTAATTAATATTAAATTTTGTTAAAATCACTTTTAGTAACACTTCAGCTCCTGTTGAAACAAAAATTTCCCCTTTTAAAAAAAATAGTTTGATGCAAAATTGCTGCTGTTTTTAATCAATAAATGTTTTCTAACACATTTCTGGTAACTGACAAAAATTTCCCTGAAAAGTGAATTTTTTTTTATTTCTTGGCTAATTTAGTAAATTTTACGTCGAAGCGTTATACTATTGCCAAAAGTTGTTAAATTCACTTTGCACATCACTCTACCACACTAACATAAATGTCACCCATTAAAAATGTTTTCTGTCAAAATTTCTCCTGTTCTCAGTCAAGTGCTGTTTTCTAGGACGATTCCAAACAAGGGTTTGTAAAAAAGGAAATTTTTTATTTTTTGGGTTTTTTAATAATTTTTACTTCCATGCCCTTAATTTAAATCAAGTCTTGCAAAATCCACTCAAATTCATTCAATGCCAGCCAAACTGTCTAAAACATAAATTTCTCCCATATAAAAACCTTAAGTTAACTGTTCTCCCATATAATAAACCAGTTTATTGCCAAGTTCTTCCGTTCTAGAGACAATCAATGTTTTTTTAACACATTTCTGATCACTAACAAAAATTTCCCAAAAAAGGGAAATTTTTAATTTTTTGGGTAATTTAAAAAATTTTACTTTCAAGCCTTTCATTGAATCAAAATGCTGTTAAATTCACTTTCGAAGCTTAAAATATCACTTCAGCTGTCGCAGCAATTTATATTTTCCTCAATTCTAAAACTTGTAGCACATAATAATCTCGCCTAAGAATCTTTAGGCAACAACACTTTTACTACTTGCTGCTGCGGCTGCTGCTCACTGCACGGAAGGCATTTATATGTTTGTTGGTTAGTTGCCTTCTGTTTATAACTTAAATTTTAGCCTCAAAACCATTTTCCACTTAAGTAGCTACATTTATACTTTTGGTATTTTGAGATTTTCTTGCACCAACTCTTGCTTAGCTGTTGCTGACTCTCTACCACCTTCCTTCCTTCCTTTCGTTGTTCCTTCGCATTAACAATATTATTGCTTTAAACATTGCGGGAGATTTATGCGATTTTGTTGCTGTTGTTGTAATTTTTGTTTCTTACCTACCCTTACCCCCACCAAATTAAGCAAGCAAGCATGTCTTCAACATGCAACAACATGATGCAGGCAGTCTTCTCTCCATCGTCGTCGTAGTCGTCATCATCATCATCATCGTCGTCATCGTTAACGTTGAAGTCGAAGTCATGCACCTGCAATTTACTTTATAGAGCGTCCACAAAGCCATACCGGTCGCTCCTCATAGCTTCATACCACCTGAGTTTTTCTTTTTAAATTTCTGTTGTGTTTTTTTTTTATTCTTACATCTACTGCTTGATCGTCGTCGTTGTTGTCGTCGTCTTCCTCGCTTTTGCCGTCATTCGTGTGCTCAGAGTGTGTTTAAAGTATGCTGCGCGAAAATGCACTCCACTGCGCATGCGCAGCCAGTGTGACAACCTTTTTAGTGCTTATTTTATTCGTTTTTTTTTTCGTCATGTTTACCGTGCTTGCTGAAAAGTCTTCCTCCACATTTTATACACTTATTTTGCTATTTTCATTGCTCTTTGTGCTTCATTCACAAAAACCCACCTGGCAGGTTTTTCACTTCAATTGATATCTTCTAATAAAATTTGTTTGCCAAGCGAAAATTTTTACCCATGGAATTCTCTGACTGAATATCACTCGTTAATAATTGGCAATTGTAGGAAATTTGTGCATTTACTTAAAAGCTTAAATACATACATATAAAGCTTAATGCAACTTGTGTTGTCGCACTTCTGACGGCTTTTTGTTCTCTTAACTGTATGCTTTTGAGTCGTGTTTATATGTTTTCCAAAAATTATGTTTGTTCTCGTTTTTATTTTTTGGCCATTGCTCTGCCTTGCATTTTCTTTTGGATTTTTTTGTTTTTAACTACCTGCTTGTTTTTGTTCTTCCTGTTGCCCATATCTCTATCTGCATATTACTAACTCTACCTTCATATCTTTTTGCCTTCATGCATCCTCCAAGCCAGTCAGTCAGCCATTCATCCAGCCTTTCATTTTCACTAATGCCCAATAATTAATCTTCATTTAATAACCTGTTGCTTCTACAGAAATTTTGTTTCTCACAATCTTAAGTTGCATGTTTTTTTCCAAATTTTGTTCTTTTTGTTTTTTTATTTATTTATTGTAATGCATTTTGGGCATGAGAACCTTTTGCTGTGCATAAGAACCCCAAAAAATATATAAATATATATAAAAATTAAAGGAACCACAGCATTTTACTGCAAGGCCTTTGTTTCCTCTCTTTGAGTTCCTTTTTTTTTTAATCTGCCTACCATTTTTTATAAGCATATTTCAAACTTATCTAATTATCGGTTAACGTTGAATCCTTTTTACTTATTATATTCTTTCTCATTCGCTTATCTAATCGTTACATTTTTTCTTTTGTTTTGTTTTCAGATCTGCTCATTCAGCGGCTGTCCGTGCAACAAGTTTTGGAGGTCTCACCCGAGTGGAAGACCAATAAATCTGAGTCCCAGTACACATGGCTGGAATATGACTTTCGTGTCACTTGCGATGCTTATTATTATGGATCTGGTTGTGCAAACCTCTGTCGACCGCGTGACGATCAGTTTGGTCATTATACGTGCTCCGAATCGGGTGACATAATCTGTTTGTCCGGCTGGCAAGGCGACTACTGTGAAAAACGTAAGTACAACAAGAATAAAAACTAGAGAAATAGATCTTCAATGGATCGACGATTGGCGAAAAGTTGTCTTTACGGACCACAAAAAATTTAATTTGGACGGGCCGGATGGGCATAATTTTTATTCTCAAGACATGAGACATCAGCTTTTAAGTTGTTCATATAAAATGGTTTTTCGATTAAAGCTTTTAAATTTTTCTTCACATGACCTTTTAAGTTGTTCATATAAAATGGTTTTTCGATTAAAGCTTTTAAATTTACACATAGTAATCTCAAAATTATAAAATTTTGATCCACAAAGTAAATCCGAAAAGTTCTTAAACTCTAGGCTTAAGCCATAATTAAGCTTTTTATATTTATTCTACCCCCACTTGTACGGGGTAAGGGGGGTAGTTACAAACTTTTGTAACTTGAGATTAATTTACTTAAGCTGTCGCTGTGGGGTATTTAAATTTTGGGCAAGCCAAGGATAATTTCTAATTATGCATAGCTACATCTGAAAGCTTTTTAAAAGTTTGACTAAAAATTAAACTTTAGTCACGGATTTTTTTCGTGTAATATAATCAAATTAGCTGTTTTTATAGTCTGAAATCCTATGAACTTTGAATGTTGAGTTATTTTTTGAGTGTTAAAAATTGAAAGCTTTTACATTTCATTATAGATCAAAGCAAGAAAATGTATGAAAAGTGTTTTTTATAGCTTAACACTTGAAAGCTCATTAATTAGAATGCAATTTTAGTATTGAATTCATGAATTGTATTCATTTAACTTGCAAGCTCCCGAAAATGCTTTTGTGGTCAACTGCAAAGTGCAAACTTAATCAAGCATGCTTAACGCAAAAGCTCTCTATATATTCGCTCCGTTAATTATAATTTGAAACAAAAGCTTCTAAAATCGTAAAAACATGTGCTTTGACCAATATGACAGATTTGTTTTAGTTTTATATCTAGATTACATTTTTTTCTTAAGAACTTGTTTTTAATAAAGTTCATAATCGGTCCCCAAGCTTGTATCTTAATTAAAAGTTGGTAGCTTGTATCTTAATTAAAAGTTAGTTACTGTGAAACATTGTTTTCATTTTTCTAGCAAAAGCTCATTTCTTTTTGAGACCTTGCTTGTATTGCACAGAAAGCTTATGTTAAAATTGTTAACTTCATTAAAACATAGCATAAAAAGATTGAAGAGCTTTTTGTATAAAAGTTTTAAAAGCTTTCAGAGGAAAGCTCAAAAGCTTTCGGAGAAAAATTGAAAATGTTTTAATTGAGAGAAGCTTAAAACACTTTCGAGAAAACACTGAAAAGCTTCTTGAAGAAAAGCTTAAAAAGCTTTTTTGATAAATATGAACTTTTGAAGAAAGAAGAAAACATTTTGGAGAAAAGCTCAGAAAGTTTTCTAGATAAAAGCTTTAAAAGCTTTTTTGAGAAGCTTAAAAAGCTTTGAAGAAAAACTTCATCAGATTTATAACAGAGACGGAATTTTTTGGGAGAAAAGCTCAACAAAACGTTAGCTTTAAAAGAAAGCTTACTTTGGCATTTGCTTGTAACTGTTAATTTTTTTCAAAGAATCTATTTAGCGTCAAAACTTACAATAAATTTGAGAGCTTTTAATAACTTTAATTATAATTGCATAATAAAAGCAACAAACATTTCTTTTAACTTTCACGAATTGCATTTAACTTAAAAGCTTTTTAAAAGCACTCTATTAAACAACGCTTCAAAGCTCTTTTCTTCAAAAGCTCCTTGGTCATCTTTTAATAATTCAAACTTTATGGGTTCATTAACGCGCTACTTAATTTCAAAGTTTCTTTAACATTCTTCTTCATAACTTTTTAATTTTAAAAAACATTTTTTTGGACTTTCTGCATATATAAATTGATTAAATAATAATACATAATTAAAACACAATTGAATAATTAAAACATAATTTTGCTAAAAGTTTTTTAGCTCAAAAAAAAAACTCATTTTTGCAACAGTAATTTGGCTTTTATTTCAAAAATTTTGGAAAATTACGTGTTGAAAGCTTTTGCTCGTAACTGTTCATTTTTCCATAAAAGGTTTTTGTGCCAAAACTTACAATAAATTTGAGAGCTTTTGATAACTTTAATTAGAATTGCATAATAAAAGCAACAAACATTTATTTTAACATTCATAAATTGCATTAAACTTAAAGGCTCCTTAAAATCACTGGAAAAAGCACACTTTAAAAGTTTTTAAGCTGTTTTTCTTCAAAAGCTCCTCGATCATCTCTTAATAATTCAAACTGCATCGGTTTGTTTACGCATTCCTTAATTCCCTTGTTCCTTTAACATTGATTCTTCATCAAGCAGCTTGTTTTGAAAGCTCTTATCGAAGTTTTTTTCGCACTTATTAAACATATTGAGCAAAATTTTTGCAGAAGCCTTTATTGCAGAAGCCAAAAAATTATTGGTTTAAGTTTTTCAGTACTTTTTTTTTTTAATTTGTTGGGTTTTGAAAGCTTGAAAAGCTCTTGAGACACTGGCTCAAACATCATTTTATTGATGATCACCTGGTTGTCAAATCAAATGCAATGATTTTTCAAAAAAACTTAATGATGAAGAAGGAAGAGGAGGGTGGTTTGATTCGGCGGGGTGCTGAAGTGATGATCAACACAAAAATATACAAAATTATCCAAAGTCAAGACAGTTCAAGTTAAAACTGACAAAAAATTGCTTACCCCAAATAATCAAATCAAAGAATGTATAATTATTCTTGAGTGTTGTTTGAAGAGGCTGCTTTACTGTTGTTGTTGTTGTTGTTGTTGCTGTTGTTGCTGTTGTTTTTGTAGTTGTTCTTGATTGACTTTTTGAAAGACCTTCATCCGCCTGCACGATCAACAACGATCGATGAACGTTTACGCTTGAATTCAACAAATATTTTGAAAGAACACAAAAATAAACAACAACAACAAAAACACCAACAAAAACAAAAACAAAAAATAAAGGCTTTAAATTCAAATTATGTTAAGAAAAAAATAAAACTTTGCCAAAGAATAGTGGAAAATATTTTCATTTGTCATCGCCACCGATGCGCTGTCTATCTGTCGACTGGCTATGCTCCCTATCTCACAAAGTGTTTGTATAAGATAAACATGGCTTAGAATTATTAACGTCTTCGATTGATTGTGTATTGATCTTAAAGTTAAAAAAAAAAATTTTGAAAAAAATATTAATAAAAAACCCAACCAGTTAGATGAAAACTAGCGCAGGTAAATTCTGAAAACTCCACACTTTGTAAACCGCGAAGAAAGAAAGCAGCAGCCAACCAACCAGCCAGCAAACAAAACAGTGAGAAAAGGGTCTCCAACGCAGCAACATCCTGCCTTTGCTCAACGCTCCCCTCACGCTACACACACACTTTATCTTTTGCTGGCTGTGCATCTATCTGCTCACGGCAGCGAGTTCTTTCCAAAGCCGCCATTGATCAAACAACAACCAGCAGCCATCCATCCAGCCAGCATTCAACTAGCTCACAACGTATCGAGATCTCTTTAACGTTAAAAACAAAAATAAAAACAACAAAAATCAGAACCTTTTTCGTGGTACTTTTTTAAGCCTTGTGCTGCTGTTACTGATGCTGCTGTAGCTGTTGCTGTTTTTTTTTTTTTTTCGTCTTCTACTACTTCATCTCGTTTGCTTTAGTTTAAGCATTAAGTATGCCCAGAAAAATCTTCCCACGCTACAGCTGGGCCAAGAATTAGTGCGGCCGAAGGTGTGGTAGTTATACCAACAGCAGCAGCAGCACCACCACCACCAACAACATCATTATCAGTACTACTACAATAGCAACTTTTGTTCCTTATGCCCTGCTGCTGCCTCTCAAATCCCTTTTTTGGTGTTTTGGCTTCAGCTTCCATCGATTTTGTGGACCTCTTTAGTATTAGTTTTCGTTGTGTAACTCTTGCTCCTCATCGTTCGTACCTGTCGTGCTTAAAATTTCTATATGCTGCTTTCATTCTTGTTGTTATTTTTGTTGTTTTTGTTGTTGTTGTTTTTGTTGCTATTGTAGACAGCTTTAAGCAAACACGCATGAGTGCCTTGATCTGATCTGTTCGTCGTCCCTTCAAATGCTTGTGCTTGCTTAAATTTCTCTTCATTTTCTGTTCTCCACTTCCTTTGCTTCCTTCGTGATCTCACTCACTCACTCACTCATTGGCGGATGTTGATTACACCTTGAATTTAAGAAATTATTTTTTCTTTTTTATACTTTTTGATGATATAGAAATCGGAAGAACTGCCAAAAACTACAGCTGCTCGACGCCGAGCTTGCGTTAAAGGACTACAAAAATTAAGGTTAAATTTTGGTAAACATCTTTTTTTTTGGCACCCGCTCTCCCGCTCTTTCATATACCATTCCATAAAGCTTTTTGCGTGAAAGGATAATACTTTTATAATGAATGAATTTATTTTCTGTTATATGAATGAATGGAGCTTTTTGGGTGCCAGCAAAAAGTTTGCAAACTTTTATTCTCAAGTTAATGCTATTTAGCATAAGTGATTCGTGTGCTTTTAGAAGTTTTACATAGCATCGATTTTGTTCAGCTTTTAAAACGTCCGTTTTCGAGTAATAAGGTTGGCTTTTTACAACCACATGAGCGGCTGTAACGTCAGTATTTATGAGCTTTAAAGCTTGTCGAGAAAATATATTTTTTTTTTTAATTATTTTCTCAAGTATTCAATCCGCTTCGTACAAATTATGCATAAAGCTTAAAAGCTTCTTTGATAAACTCCAAATTCCTACTCCTATCAACAATGCCCAATTCAATAAAATAAAATAGGTATTTTATAGAAGCTTTTCCTATTAAGCTGTCTAAGAGATAAACCGAGGATGTTTAATTCTTTTTAGAAATAGCTTCTATATGAAAATATTTAAAAAAGCCATGAAAATTAGTTTTGAAAAAAATTGTTTTGAATATTTACAAGAATTTTGAACTCTTAGCTATTTGTTCAAAATGATTTTTTTCCACTTTTTCTCCATAAAAGCTTATAAGAAATTTTTCGCATTTTTCTTGAGATGTTATTTTTAAGGTACTCGTATTTTCCAAAAATGCCTTTGAGAGCTTCTTACAAAAAACAAATGCCAAAAAAAATTAAGCCTTTTAAACGTATTTTACTTTTACGCTTGCTTCAGATCTTCCAAAAAAAAATAAACATGACCCACAAGCTAGCTTTTTTAAGTTATTTTAAGCACTTCTTCTTAAATGTTATCTTAAAGCTTTTCTTACAAAATGTCTTTTAAAGATTTTTTCCCGAAAAGAGATTTTCATAAAAAATTTCTAACATTTTCGAAAAAGCTTTTTGAGATTTAGTTTAAAAACATTCAAGGAACTATTTTTCTCTATAAAAATAATTGGTAAAGCTTTCTTTTTGAAATGTTTTCTGCTTTTCTCTAACAAATGTGCCTGAGTCCTTACAAAAAACTCGCAAGTTTATTTATAAAAAGCTTTTTGAGTTTTTCTTCCAAAGAAGAAGGTTTGGAAGGAAGGTTTGGAAATAAATTAAAGAAAAGCTTTTAAGTTTAACTTGACAATTGTTTTTCAGATTTTCTTATAAAAAGCTTTAAATATTTTCTCATAACAAGCTTTAAAGATTTAATCATATAAAGCTTTTGAGATTTAAAGCTTTTTAAGTTTTTCTTAAAAAGATTTTCTTACAAAAAGCTTTTAAAGCTTTGCTTACAAAAAGTTTTTTAAGCTTTTCTTACAAAAAGCTTTTTAAGCTTTTCTTACAATAATATTTCTAAGCTTTTCTTACAAAAACTTTTAAGCTTTTATTACAAACAGCTTTTTAAGCTTTTCATACAAAAAGCTTTTTTTCAGCTTCCCTTACAAATAACTTTATGAGTTTTCCTCAAACATTTTCCTAAGCCTTACCAAAAGCTTTTGTTACCGAAAAGCTTATTTATCTATTCATGCAAAAAACCTTAAAGATTTTAGTAAAAACTTTTTAACAATATTTTAAGGAAAAACATTCATCCTCTGTTTAAAAGCCGTTTCAAATACATTCAGAGCTTAATAATGTAAGAGTGTTTGTGGTGTAATAACTCAAAGCTTTACATTTTTTTAACCACTCACACCCACAACCAGTGAAAGTGAAGAAGAAATAAAATCATGGTAAACTTTGATAGCCAATTTAAAAAAAAAAAACTAGCTCGCGGACGTGTGAACTTGTGTAGCTTTGGAATTTCTATATATGTATGAACGAACCGAACTCACTTTCAAGTTTAAGGGAACTATTTGCCAACAACAACAACCATTACTGCAACAAGGCAAAAATTCATTGCCAATTCGTAATAGTATGAATTGTTGCCCTCCACGATGTAGTACTTTGTGCAAAAAATTAAAAGCAACTTGAACGACGACTGAGCAAGCAACGAACCAGAGCATAACACAGCATCTAAGGATGCAGCAATAAGAGTCTGTTTAAGCCAGAACAACGACGTTAAAAAAAAAATAAAAAGTACAGCGCACGTTTTTGTGATTTCCTTGCAATTTTCTGCAAGGCGAGCAAGAAATAAAAATTCCTACGAAAATGCTTTTTAGAGTAAAGGCTGGCTAGCTAGCTAGCGCATGGCTAGAGAGCCAGAACCTGGCCCTTTTTTTGTGGTTGCGACGCATACTTGCAGCCCTATAGCTTGAATGTGGGACTATTTGTTGTTGTGCCTTTATAGCTTGTTGCGTTTTTTTTTTTATTTATTTTTTTTTATTTTGCGCTGCATTTTTCAATGAATTTAACAAGCGCTGAAAACAACACCGTCTGCACGTTTTCGTTTTTTCGAAACTTCTGCCTTCCTTCGAACTCTATGTAAATTTCAAGACTGGCAACTCCTTTCGAATCTAAACAACATGCTTTAAGCTTAAATGCTTTTAAGCTTAAGTCAAGTTTAAGCCTTGCTTTGGTGTCATGCATTTTGAGCTGGCTTTTTATGAGAAGCGGCTACCTTTCGAACACTATTTCTAGGTGCAACCATGTAGGCCGCTTTTAATTACGCTGCACAGCTCGGACTATATTAAGCATGCTCTCCTGAAAATTACTGCTAAGCAGCTTCATTTAATTTTCGCCAAAGCTTTGTTGCAGAAAACTTCGTAATTGAACAGAATTTCGAATCGATCGTATTTGCAAAGTTTTATCGTTTTTTTTCTCAGTGCTTTTAAACAACTTCATGTTTAATATTTTTGAGCAGTTCGACAAAAGCTTAACACTTGCCTACAAAAAAAGTTGATTTTCTTAAAATAAATTATCTAAAAATGTTTTAAAATTAAGTTCAAAGCTTAAAAGAAAGCTGTTGACTATCTTTAAGTTAGCACCCACAGCTGACAGATATAAGTTCAGTTTTCCTGATGAGTAGGTGCAGTTTATTTGACCGCTGTCCGAACTTGTTTTTAATTTATAGCGCTCATAACATTTATTTGCCACTTTATGGTAGATACATTTGTATCTTTTTATGTTGTGTTTTGTTTTTCCGTCTTTCATTTATCTTAATAATATTTTTTCTTCTTCTTCTATTTACAGCGCGATGCACCAAGGGCTGTGAACATGGTCACTGCGAAAAGCCAAGCCAATGCATGTAAGTATCTCATCTCAATCGAATCGGAAAGCGACTAGCTAGTTATACAAGTTTGACTATTATGTATCTGACAGATAAGATTTGCATATTTTGTTGTTTCCTCTAGCTAGCTGTGTTGACACCCGCCCACTTTTCGTCGAAATGTAGGCTAATGCAAGCTCATTTCAAGCTCATCAAAACTTGCTTGTCGTCGCGCGTATCTTTGAGTTACAAATTGTATCTAAGAAATGCGCTGCAACAGTAGCGCTAATTAAAGTGCTTGGTTTTGCACGTTTCTACGCTTGCGCATTGCTACGAGCACATTGATGAGCTTGTAGTTAAGCTTGTTACCATTCTTTGACACTCCCGAGTTGCAACAACAACAATAGGAGTGACGTCTACGCCACACCTTGTGCAGTTATTCAAACATTTGTTGTTGTGCGCTTTTGTTATTTATTCTTTCTCACTGCATTTATTTGTTGCTGTTCTTATTGTGTTTGTTGTTATTTCCTCTATTGTTCCCAGCCATAGTTTCAAAGGGCAACACCGTTATATCTAGTTGGCGCTCAAACTTGACTTTTGTGCTTTAAAACCTAACCACAAGAATTTTAAATCCTGTTTTTTTCTTATTTATATTTTTATACTTTGCCTAACGTTCTCTAAACTTAATGTATTCGCCCTGCTGTCTCTTGTCGCCCTGGCACTGTCGCCCATTACTGCACATTACTGTGTTTGTCAGTCGTCGCGTTACTCAGTTTTTTTTTTTTCCCGGCATTTGCTGGTTTTGCATTTCAATTTAGTTGCATTTCAAATTTTTTTCCCACATTTTTACTACTGACTACCTACCAGTCAGTCAGTCAGCCAGCCAGCCATTCAGCTAGTCATCAGGTGAAAGAATACACTTTGCGCTTTCGTTGTATGTGTGTGTATTTTATTTTTTATGATGATTTTCTGCCAACTTTGTTGAAATTTTAACTGCGCCTGCGCTCAGATTCCGCGACGCTGCTGCCGCCACTCAAAATAACTTACAGTCATCAGCCGTTGGAGGAGCTGTTGTGTGAGTCTAGAGTCAGCTGAGTTGTTGTAGGAAGTTTCTAATTTTCTGCCAGCTGCTGAGGTTTGCATAAAAAATTTTTGCATTTTTACCAATTGCGGTTGGCATTGAAAATTTTTCATTTTTGCCGTATCAGATTTTCATGCCTATGAAATTTGTTCCGTATTCTTTATAAATGTTTGTTTATTAATGTATGATTTTCTTCCTATTAATGCTTAAATTGATTACGCACCGTTCTAGAAACTTTCATATGTTAATTGTTATTCTAGGCAGCTTTTCGACTCTTATCAAATATGTTCCAAATCAGCCGGCAGTTGTGGTCAAAACACACCCACCCAACAAACTGCTTTACTTCCAGGAATTCAATAATTTATTCAATTTTATTTCAGTTCATTTACTTCACTGCAAAGCCTTCACCTATTAAAAGCAATTTCTTGGCATTTATCAACATTTATTGAAAAAAAAGAAAAAAAGCAATATTTTTATGACCATCGATTGCTTGTTCATCCATTCAGTCCATGCGAAAAACATAAAAGAAACACAGGCCTAAGTTATTGGTATGCAAAAACCATGGCGCACTTAATTCTGCTTAAAGCCACCGAACTTGAGCAACTCTTTTGTTCAATCACCAAAGTACACCCCCAAAGCAACAAAGCGAAGTTATGAAGAGTTTTCCATGATGATCAATGCTCGAACTGTAGATACAATAGAACAATAGATATATTCACTACAGTTTGACAGTTTTAATTCCTAAGACCTGCTTTTTCGGAAATTTCAGGAGGTGGTTTGAAAATTTTAATATTTTCATAGTAATCTTTGGAAATTTCTTTCCATAGTAATTTATTTCCATAGACTTATTCCTCAAGTTTATAAATATTGATTGCTATCTGTCTAGGAGTCTTATACATTTTTGATGTATTTATACCCAAAAACTCATCAACCCTATCATGAAAAATTTTCTCCCGGGAATTGTAATAGTTTGCGCTTTTAAGATAAAGAGCGAAAACTTTTTCGACATTTTTAATGTAAATTTGTTCATCAACCTGTAATATTCATGAGTGTAAAATAAAAAATGTAATGTCTTTATCTGCTATCTAAAAAGCGGAAACTCCCTTTTACACTTCTCGAGAGAAAATTATTCATGATAGGGCTGTATAAACCCAACGTACACTTATATTTGCTGTAACTCTGATGCAAGACATTAAAGGTAAATAATTTAATGTATAAAAAAAATCTTTTAAATTATTAAGAACAATAACAGTAAAATAATTTGTCCAAAAATAAATTACAAAATATCATAAAATTTAAAACATTTTCTAACAAATAAACAAACAATTATTTATAGAAATTTAAATAAAAGATCTGAAAGTAAAAGTATAAGAATTCTAAATAAAAACCGTAAAAAAAAAAACTAAATTTTAATAACAAATTTAAAAATATTGCTCCATTCTGTAGGATAATATGCTAGTTATTTTGTAAGAAAAATGTGTAAATAAAAAACAAGCAAGGAAAAGTGAACAAAACAGAAACAAAATAAAAAATTTAATTAAAAAAATGCACACAAAGCGTAGCATAACTAAAAGTATAAAAATTAAAAATAAAAATAAAAGTTTAGTGAATGAAAAATAAAAAACAAATATGTAACAAAAAGTGTTCAAAAATAAAAAAACCAGAGACTATAAAATATGAAGCATAAAAATAAAAGTCAAATAAAAAATTATTAAAAAAAATTAGATGGATTCATAATAAGTATAATAAACTTAAAAGTAAAAAATATGACATAACAAAAATACAAGACAAACATAGATTTTATGGATTATAAAACAATTTTAACAATATAAAAACTGAAGGCATTAAAATATATAAAAAAATATATGTAGAGATAATGTAAAAATATAAAATATTTTAAAAAATATAAAAATATAAAAATGTATAAAAATATAAAAAAAATACGAATATTAAAAATATAATTAAAATTTTTAAGAATATAACAATATAAAAATAAAATAATATAAAAATAAAATAATATAAAAATATAAAAATAAAATAATATAAAAATATAATCATATAAAAATATAATCATATAAAAATATAAAACTATAAAAATATAAAAATATAAAAAATTAAAATTTAAAAACAAATATAAAAATAAAAAATATATAAATATAAAAATATAAAACTATAAAAATATAAAAATGAAAAAATGAAAAACTGAAAAATATAAACATATAAAAATATAGAAATATAAAAATTTAAAAATATAAAAAAAAATTAATAAAATAAATAAAAATATGAAACTATAACTATTAATAAAAATAAAAAATATATAAATATAAAAATATAAATATATTAAAATATTAAAATATTAAAATATAAAAATATAAAAAAATAAAAATATAAAAATATAAAAATATAAAAATATAAAAATATAAAAATATAAAAATATAAAAATATAAAAATATAAAAATATAAAAATATAAAAATATAAAAATATAAAAATATAAAAATATAAAAATATAAAAATATAAAAATATAAAAATATAAAAATATAAAAATATAAAAATATAAAAATATAAAAATATAAAAATATAAAAATATAAAAATATAAAAATATAAAAATATAAAAATATAAAAATATAAAAATATAAAAATATAAAAATATAAAAATACAAAAATATAAAACTAAAAAATAAAAAAATATAAAAATATAGATATATAAAAATATAAAAAATATAAAAATATAAAAAATAAAACTATAAAAATATAATAATGAAAATTTTAAACATTAAAAAAAGAGAAAAAATAAAAATATAAAAAATACACAAATATACATAAAGCATGAATTGTTAAATAAAGAAAAATAAAAAATATAAAATAAAAAATAAAAAATAAAAAATAAAAAATAAAAAATAAAATATAAAAAATAAAAAATATAAAATAAAAAATATAAAATAAAAAATATAAAATAAAAATATAAAATAAAAAAGTATAAAATAAATATTATAAATATAAAAATAAATAACTGGGCATTTTAGCCCTTGAAAGGTCTTTGACCTAGCTTCTTATGTTCAATTGTGTTGTGCGTGTTAATAAGTTTGTACACAATTGACCGAGAACCGGACCTACATGTTTAACGCCGACTCCGAACGGCGATGAACGGAATGTTCTTGTTCTCAAGAAGCTTTACATGGCATTTGGAATACTCTCTGAGGTTTGCCATTGTCTGCAGAGAGGTGGCGGCCGTACAGAAAAATTATTTTAATTCAAATAATTTTCTGTCGCTGCTGGGGTTCAAACCTGGGTCTCCAAGTTCTTTGACATAGCTGCCACGCACTTTAACCAACTACGCCACGGACGCCAAAATAAAAATTATAAAATAAAAAAAAAATATAAAATTTAAATAATCAAAGATATGAAACTATAAAAGCATAATATATATAGGGTTATTCATTTTGGGTTTCGCAAAGTGTAGCCCTGTCATTTGGCAGCTGTCAAATGATCATGACATCCAAACTGGTTTTTGTGTAGTTAAAGTTTTGCCATTTTACAATAGCAAACGTTTTACCACTGAACAATGAGTAAAAATTGTTTAATTGTTGATGTTATTAAATGCTGATTTTTCGAAGCAAATGTTCTTCTTCCATTTCGCGCTAGTTGGATGCGTGAATAAGCAAAATTTCCGTATAAAGGGCTCTGAAAATCCCCAAGCGATTGTGGAGAAGCCATTATAATCGCAAAGGTGAGTGTCTAGTGTGTATTATGATCCGTTGGTGTCATTGGTCCGTATTTTTGAAATCGGTTAAGGAACAACCGTAAAAATATAATAAAAAAAATACATAAAAAATATAAGTAATGAAATATGTAAAATATAAAAAATTACAAATATTAAAATAAGAAATTTGTAATAATTTATGAAAAATATGAGAATTAAAAAATATTTAACATCTATAATAATGTAATAAAAATGGAAAAAATATAAAATTTTTATAATTAAAATAAAATAAAACTATTAAATGATAGTAAATTTAAAAATATAAATAATTTTAAATTATGAAAAATATAAAAATACATAAAAATTGTAAAACACAAAAAATATAAAAATGCAAATATAAAATATAAAACAATTACAAGTATTAAATTATACAAATTTTAAAAAATTTTCAAAAAAATTTAAAAAATAAAATATATTCAACATCTATAATAATATAAAAAATTTCAAAATAAAAATGTAACACGTTAGGTGTCATGTCTTATTCCATGTCGTGCGGCACATCAAATGACGTCATATGTCTTGTCTTGTCATGTTATATGTCATGGCATAGCATGTAGGAGATGACATGTCTTGAAAAATGTTTTGTCATATGTGGTGACATATGTCTCGTCAAGTCTAATGAAATATGTCTTGTCATATGTGATGACATATGTCTTGTGATATGTAATGACATGTGTCTTGTCATATGTAATGACATATGTCTTGTCATATGTGATGACATATGTCTTGTCATATGTAATGACATATGTCTGGTCATATCTAGTGGCATATGTCTTGTCATATGTAATAACATATGTATTGTCATATGTAGTGACAAATGTCTTGTCATATGTAGTGACATATGTCTTGTCATATGTATTGACATATGTCTTGTCATATGTAATGACATATATCTTGTCATATGTAATGACATATGTCTTTTCATATGTAATGGCATTTGTCTTGTCATATGTAATGACATATCGCTCGTTTTCTTCAATAACGTCACAATCCAAAAATCATAAAAATTGAGTTAATTACACAGCAACATTCGTCTTACCATGATCTATGCTGTCTACAATTTTGGTAACGATATCTTCTTTTATTTTTGCAGGAGAGTAGAATTTGTGATTCATTCACCTCAATATATTTTCGATTAGATCGTATTCCGATTAGATAATATCCAGTTTTTTTTGTCACTTTGTATGGATTAAACCATGTACATTACAGTAGTACTTGTATATTTGATGTTTTGTCCATATTTTGAAGATGGTGAATTAATTTCCTTTGTCTGTTCAAAACTTAAAATGCTTTTCCTGAAAAATCTAGTTTTTTGAGTTGTAACGTTATTGAAGAAAACGAGCATATTTCAACACGTGTTTTGCTTGATTGACTTTTCCTTCCCACTAATCATTCACCCCATTTCGAACCAAGACAGACTTGACTGAATAGGTATTCTACCTGA
The DNA here is from genome assembly GCA_943735915.1 of Pherbina coryleti. Classification (NCBI taxonomy): domain Eukaryota; kingdom Metazoa; phylum Arthropoda; class Insecta; order Diptera; family Sciomyzidae; genus Pherbina; species Pherbina coryleti. The sequence continues at coordinate 147,276,026 of OX030949.1, read as the reverse complement.
AATACTTGGTTCAAAACTAAAAAAAAAAAATTCTTTATAAACATTTTGTTAGAATTTTCTCTCAAAGGGTGGGTTTTTCCCTCTTTGTGTAAATATTATATGTATTCATTCTTTGCCGTTGATTTCTCGCCTTATTTTTATCCTTTTTCCCTCAATATTCTTTTATAAATAAAAACTTGTTAAAACTAATCCTCCATATCATTGAATTATTCCCTCAAATTGTGTTAAAATTTTGTCAAAGTTTTCAACATTTTTTCGCCCGAGTGTAAAAATATCGATCGTTACTGATCGTTACTTTGCTTTTCTGTTGTTGTTGTTGTTTTTGACGCGTTATTTCGTATGCTTTTGGAATTATTAAAACATTCCCACACAATAAGCGGTAATGATGGATTCTTGAGCGTCGTCGTCGTCCCAGCCAACAAAACGCGTCAGAATTCTTGACTTCATTTTTTCCATTGAAAAATAATTTTCTTAAGTTTCTAAATAAGAAATTTTTAGTTTTTGGTTTCTTAAAATTAGATTTTTTTTTTTTTTTTTTTTTTTGTTGCTCTCTCCCCACTTTAACGGAGTATGTTGTTGACCAATACAACAAGAAGAAACAACCTTTGCTGCTGCGTGCTTAACTTTTGTGGCCTATGGTAATTGCGCTTTCTTCTTACCAGCATTTTTTTTTTTTAATGTTTTGGTTGCTTTTAAATTTTGTTTAAAATGTTTTTGCTGTTGCGCAAACTTTTTGTTGGTGTAGTTTTTGTTGCTGGTTCTTTATACGTTAGCTCGTTCTTGCTTTATTTTCGTATGTGTGCAACTTTAAGACAGTCCATTAACGCAATTATTGTAGCCATCATTATTGTAGCACATGTATACGCACATTTTGACTTTTATATTATTTAGGCCCGTTGCTTGTTTTACTGTTTTTGCTGCCGCTGCTGCTGCTGTTGCTGTTGCTGCTGCTGGCCAACAACACCTGCCTTCCAGCCAGCCTCATCAATTACATGTTTTGATGCGCAGTTGCTGTTTGCTGCTGCTGCTTGTCCCGTGGTTCGCTCTCGCTCCCTCCTACTGTTGTTGTTTTATGCTCCTGAACTCATCTTCTGCGTCACTTATCACTTTGACCTTTCTTTATTGTTGGTGATGTCTTTTTGTTGTTTTTTTGTTGTTGTTTTATTGTCGTTAATATTGTCAATATCTGTTAAGCAGCAGCAATTTTAATTCACCTGCTTTATTCGAAAGCTGTTGCAAGTTTTTAATATGCTGCAGTTGTTGCTGTTGCTGCTGGCGCTCCTTAGTTTGTGTTTTTATATTTTGTTGCTGATCATTGTTGTTGTATTGCTTTACTTTCATTCCAAGACTTATTTTGTGCCCTGTGCTGGTGTTATTATTGAAGTTCTAATTCCCGCAGCACCAACAACAATTGCTACTCTCCATCTCTAATAGATTTGTGCTTCCATTTTTTTCATTTTTTTACAACTTTGCGCAATTGGTTTTCATGACTTGCTACCAAAAGCACCTCTTTTCGCTGCTAACTGTTGCTTTTGCTTCGCTTAGAGCAGCTGATGCTCTTATGCTGTTATTGTTGTTGCCGCCTCTACTGTTTCTTTATTGCCCTCTATGTTGTTGATTGTTTTGTAATTGTTATAATTTTCTTTAAATTGTTTCTTCTATTGCTGCTGCCTGCTTTTCGGTAGCACTTTACTTTGGTTTCAAGTTGTTGTTGTTACAGCTTTTATTTTTTTGTTGTTGTTACCTATGATTGCTCTTTCAAATATGGTTTATAAATGATTGTTATTAATTTGACTAACCATTCTTTATCCGGTTGTTTTTTGAGTGTTGTTGTTGTTGTTTTAAGGTACTGTTGCTGCTGTCAGCTAATTGCTTTCTTTTTAGTAACATTTTTTCATCCCGCATCATTATCTCTTTTCTACTTAGTTGCTTATTTTATTTGTACAAATCGCAAATCACTACCCTAAACAACCTTGTTCTTCTTTCTCTTAATTTATTTCTTTTTTACTATTTACTGATTGTATGTTTTTTGTGAAACTGTTTTCTCTAAAATTATTCTCCAAAAATGTTCTCTAAATTTATCTAACAGTTACTCTTCTTCAGTCCAACATTTATTAACTCATTTTTAAACTCGTCAGTGTTTTTGGGGTATTTCCATAGCCTCAGTCCTTATTTTTTATCAAAGCATTATTTTGATAGATGTACTTCCAACCAAAAAAATATATATCTTAAGACAGGAAAAAAATAAACAAACCAATTTCAAACAAAAAAAAAAAAAAAATATGAAAAGCAAAATAAATCAATTTATTAAAAAAAAAAATTCACAAAATAAAATGTTCAAAAAAATAAAAAAAAAAACACTAAAAAAGTTCAAAATATTATAAATATAACATCTTTTTATAAAAACAAAAATAAAAATTTAAAAAAATGTAATCACAAAAACTACAAAATAAAACTTAGCGCAAAATTTTATACAAATAATGAAAAAATAATGGACGAAATTAATAATCAAACATAAATCACAACAATATAAATGACACACATATAATATTAATATGAAATATGACGAAAATGAATAAAGTATAAAACATAATAACAAAACATAAAATGACAAAATTATTTTAAAAACGAAAACCAAATCGATATCATTATTTTTAATTAATATTTTTAATTAATATTTTTTTTATTTGATTTTATGGTTTTGCTTTTGATAACCAAAAAATTAACTAAAAAAATAATAATAAAATGTAAATACCAATGAAAACCAATAATGAAAAAAATATTGAAAAGAATAATATCAATAAAATAAAAAATAATGAAAAAATTCAATTTTATTTTATTGTAAAAATATGCTAGAAAAACTTGAAAAAAAAATTTTGTATTAGTAAGTAATAAATAATAACAACAAAAATATATTTAAATTGATTTGTTTTAATAAAAAACAAAAATAATACATTTTCGTAAAATATTAGGTTATACCTTAATACCATAATTATTATTATATAAATTAAAAAAAAACAAAATAAAATAAAAAAAATAAAAATATAAAATTGAAATATATAAAAAGAAATAAAAAACTCAAAACAATATGCATACAACAAAATCATAAAAAAATCACAATAATACGCATATGATAAAAATAATAAAAAATAATAAATAATAAAAAAATAATAAATAATAACAAATAATAAATAATAAAAAAATAATGAATAATAAAAAAATAATAAATAATAAAAAATAAATAATAAATAATAAAAAATATTAAATAATAAAAAATATTAAATAATAAAAAATATTAAATAATAAAAAATAAAAAATCACAAATAATAAAAAATAAATAATAAGTAATAAAAAATAATGAATAATAAAAAATAAAGAATAATAAAAAAATAATGATTAATAAAAAATAATGAATAATAAAAAATAATGAATAATAAAAAATTATATATTACGAAAAATAATAAAAAATAGTAAATAATAAATAATAAATTATAAATAATAAGTAATAAATAATAAATAATAAATAATAAATAATAAATAATAAATAATAAATAATAAATAATAAATAATAAATAATAAATAATAAATAATAAATAATAAATAATAAATAATAAATAATAAATAATAAATAATAAATAATAAATAATAAATAATAAATAATAAATAATAAATAATAAATAATAAATAATAAATAATAAATAATAAATAATAAATAATAAATAATAAATAATAAATAATAAATAATAAATAATAAATAATAAATAATAAATAATAAATAATAAATAATAAATAATAAATAATAAATAATAAATAATAAATAATAAATAATAAATAATAAATAATAAATAATAAATAATAAATAATAAATAATAAATAATAAATAATAAATAATAAATAATAAATAATAAATAATAAATAATAAATAATAAATAATTAATAATAAATAATAAATAATAAATAATAAATAATAAATAATAAATAATAAATAATAAATAATAAATAATAAATAATAAATAATAAATAATAAATAATAAATAATAAATAATAAATAATAAATAATAAATAATAAATAATAAATAATAAATAATAAATAATAAATAATAAATAATAAATAATAAATAATAAATAATAAATAATAAATAATAAATAATAAATAATAAATAATAAATAATAAATAATAAATAATAAATAATAAATAATAAATAATAAATAATAAATAATTAATAAATAATAAATAATAAATAATAAATAATAAATAATAAATAATAAATAATAAATAATAAATAATAAATAATAAATAATAAAGAAATAATGAATAATAAAAAAAATAAATAATAAAAAAATAATTAATAATAAAAAATAATAAATAATAATAAAATTATAAATAATAAAAAATAATATATAATAAAAACAAATTAATAATAAAAAATAATAAATAATATAAAAATAATAAATAATAAAAAATATCAAATAAAACAATAAATAATAAAACAAAATAAATAATAAAAAAATAATAATAATAATAATAATAATAATAATAATAATGATAATAATAATAATTATAACAATAATTATAATAATAATAATAATAATAATTATAATAATAATAATAATAATTATAATAATGATAATGATAATAAAAAAATAATAAAATAAAAAACAATTATTAAGGGGATAGTAAGGATTTGTGAACCATGGTGAGTTATTAACCACGGCGATATCCGCCATGCTGTGAATGGTAGAAATATTCCTTGAAAGAAGGCCCTTTCTTGAGCGCCTCCGGGTGTTTTTCGACAAAAAAAAATACAATTTTTTTAAATTTTGTTTTTTATGCTGTATTTTATTTTAGACCAACATTTTTTTACATTATTACAGTACAACTATTCAAGATTTGTCGCCGGTACTTTTGGTCTAAAAATATTTGAAAAACCTTAAAACCTTAAATGGACTGGTTCATCAAAAACAAAACTTCATCCAATTTTTTGGTCACATTACGGAAAAATTAGAATCGAAACAACGCAATACATTGCTATGAATGTGGTCGAGCTTTACACTTGAAGTGCGCCAACAATGAGAACCGTCTATTACACCTGAGTTCATTGCGAATCAGACTATTTTTATACCCCTACGTTTAAAAAACGTAAACGGGGTATATTAATTTTGTCACTCCGTTTGTAACGCCCATAAGGAGGCGTGGTAGGTATAGAAAAGTATATATATTCTTGATCAGCATCACCACCCGAGTCGATTTAGCCATGTCCGTCTGTCTGTCCGTATGTCCGTCTGTGATCACGATTACAGCCGTAACTTTAAAGCTATCATCACGAAATTCGATATTTAAGCTTTTATTTAAAAAATAAAGATCAAGTTCGAAAATGAGCCAAATTGGATCATAACCACGCCTACCTCCCATACAAAGTTACTTTATCAAAACGGTAAAATCTCTTAAAATTCCACAAAAATTAATATATGGACTTGAAATTTTGTATATGAGCTTTGATATATAATATACACTCTGAGTATGAAATTCAACCCAATCGGGTGAAAACCACGCCTATCTCCCATGCAAAGTGACTTTACCTAAAATGTAAAATTTCTTTAAATTTCCCAAAACTTAATATATGGACTTGAAATTTTGCATATGAACTTTGTTATATAACCTGTGCTCTGTGTACGAAATTCAACCAAATCAAGTGAAAACCACACCCACCTCCCATACAAAGTGACTTTATCAAAAAACAAAAGAGAATATTTTCTGTTAAAACTATGACGAAAATGTTTTTTCCAAAAAAACATTTTTTTGTCTGCTTAAGACTTTGAATATACTTTGGTTCGGACGTGGGGGTATTTTAACTTCGACCCAGGCGAAGATCATTTCTTACTAGTTTTATATCTGATTTGATTAAAAAAAAAAAATCTATATTTTGATTTCCTATAACTTTAATAAAGATAAATCTGAAAAATATGCCATTCTCTTCCATATTTCCCTCATGGTTCACTCCCCTCCAAAACCACAAATGCCGATTTCGTATCTTCCACGCGATCTGCAATATTCTCAACACGGTGATGCATTTTTAACTTGCTTTTGTCATTGTTTGTATCAAGGACTCTACTACAAATACCACTTTGTAGATTGAGAATCCATCGATTTTTACAGAAGTTATGTCTCGAAAACAAAACTATGTTCACAACTCCTCACTTACCACTTCAAAATAACAAAATAATTGTTAAATTAAATAAATAAATAATAAATTAATGCCAAAAAAATTAAAAAATTAAATAAATAATGAAAAAACTATAAAAAAATAAAAATACTGAAAAATAATAAAGCAAAAACAATGAAAAATAAAAACTTTAAGCAAATAAAATATATAAGTAATTATAATATCATTACAAATATTACTTAATATTTGTATTGAAAAAAACTAAATATAAATAAAAGTAAAATAGTAAATATTAAAACATAAATAAATTTATAAAAAGCAAACAAAAAAAAACTACAAAAATTTGTGAAAACTAAAAAAAAAATAATCTAAAAATACAAAAAGAGAAAAGAAAAAATATGCCACAAATGTATAAAAAATATAGCACAACTTAATAAAAATATAACACAAAAAAATCTAAAGAATAAAAAACATGAAAAATATAAAAAATACAAAAATTTACAAAATATAGAAATTAAAAAAAAAAAGTTTAAAATAAAACATAATAAAAATATCAAATAAGCTAATAAAAATTTTTAATTGAACAAAAACAAAAAAAAAACATAAAAATAAGCACCAAAAATAAAAAAAAAGCAAAAAAAAAACCAAAACTATTTCTCTAGTTTTTCTCTCCAAAGAAAAGGTTTTGGTTGCATTTGATTTTATAAAGCTTCTTTCCTTTTTTAATAAAGCTTCAACCTCAACTAAACTTCATCTTAATTTCTTCTTGATATAGCCTTCAATTATAGTCAATCAGATTATCTTAATTCTCATTTTTAAATCTATCATTCTCTATCTCTCCATCTTTGTTGTTCTTTTTTATGTTCTTTCAATACCATGGTAGAATAAACAAGGCAGTCTCGCGTCTGAAAATTAAATCCTTTCACGCTCTGCGTCGAAACTGTCAAAATCATTACAAATAATTGTGCTTCAGTGCAATAATAATGCTGATTTTTGCTGTTCTACGTTCTTCTGGGCTTTTTTTTACAATTCTGAGTCTTGACTCTCACAACCACTAGACTACCTATGTTACTTCTACTATGTTCTCTACTATTCTCTCTTAAACTTTCATGTATTGGCTCAAATATTCATGCGTTCTTTCATTCCTACTCAATCGAAAGCAGTTATTCTCCTGAACCATAGCCATTCACTCACATTTAGTTTCTACTCCAGCCATGACACTCCTATTTCCAATACCACTTAAGTCATTCTTAAATATTCAATTATATTTTTATTTTTGGTTTTTTTTTTTCACTAAAAACTTATTTTATCTTTACCGCTACTTAAAATTTTCTCCACTGCATCATCTATGGCTCTGATCAATCTAAGCTACCTTACTTTCTTTATCTAAGTGCTCTGCCCCCACTTTTTTGCTGCCACCAAAATTTACGGCTCTTTCCTGAAATATTTTTGAAAAGCTAATCTTTCTTTTTTTTATTACTCTACTTTATCCGTGTTTTATCTCAATACTTGATGGGTTTTAAAATTCCTGCACGTTTCGCCTACTAAATTTGATGTTTTATGATGATTTTTGCTCCACTCTTTTAATGCTTTTTTGTTTTATTTTATTTAAATACCTCTTGTCATTTGCTACCAGTCTTTATAAGCGTTGCACTCCAGAATTCATAATTATTTTGTTAAAATTTCTTTTCTTTTTTTTTGAGCCCAAATTATGTTTTAATACATTTCACACCGTATTTGGATGAAATATTGTGCGTCTCAATGCTGCCCTTTTTCTACGGTCCCCTCACTCTTCTACCCCGCTTAACAGCACTTTACTCCATCTCTTCAACATCGAGTGCTGTCACCATTAATGCCCCCGCCGCTGCTTCTGCTGCTGTGCTCATTGGCCGTGAGAAATAATTTGCAAAAATGGTCACACACCATAAACACACGTACAACTAAACACATATATTTTACTTCTTTTCAGTTTTATTACAATTCTTCGCACAAGTACGCGAACAAACAAATAAACGAACAAACGTAACCATCCATCGTTCAAGCAAGAAACGTACGTACGAGTCTCTCGCTTGCTACAACACGACGATCACTTCCCCCAATCTTGTATTCTCCTACCTCCGACCTCTCAAAAATCCAATCCAATCCAACCCAACCCGTCCCGATTCGACTCAACTCGACTCGACTCGACTCGACTCGACCAACTTGATTCGTTCAAGTTGACGTCTTGTCAATCTGTAAAGTTTTAAGTCAGTCAAAAGTTTTGCGAACTCTGGTAAGCTACGCGTTTGTCTGATTTTGCTGCAACGATCGTGGCGGCGATCTTGTTCATACTTCTTATGCACTGTCTTTCACCGCAACTGTTGGGGGTTTTTGTCTACTTTTGTCCATAAGCTGGACTTCATTATTTGTGCGTTTTGTGTCTTGTTGATCTTTTTGTTGTGTTGATCTTCCTCTATTGATTTTGCGTTTTTATTTATTTACATAAACGCACACATCTCAGCTCATCACCATCAGCACCATCACCACCTTCTGCTATTTTGCTTCAACTCATGCATTCCAACTAGTTGTCATGCCAATTTACGATCTTGCGCTCTCACTGATCTTACTGATCGTCACCTTCTCTCTCTCTTCCTGCTCTTTTATGTAGCTCACATTAACTCTTCTTCAATTGCCTTGAGCACACAGGTGATCGGCTGTTGTTGTTGTTGTTTTCTTAATACCTTTTTTAATTTCCTTCTGACTAAAGTGTGTTCCAAAGCCTTGGGCCATGCAAACCAGGCTGACTGGCTGTCCAGCTTGTCCACCATGCACGGTCCAGCTTGTCCAACGATTTGATTTATTTGCCTTTTCATTGATCTCGTTTCGCATTGCATTCGTTTCACATTCACTTTTTTATGGGAATTTTTTTTTTAATGTGTTTTGAGGTGATTTTTGATTTTTATTGCTGCCTAGTTCGTCGCTCTTAACTGTTTTATAATTTGTTTCACACTCTTTTTAGCCATTTGCCAAATGCGCTTTAGGCAGGATTTAATTAATTTTTACTTTGCTGCGTCTTGATAGAGTGAGTTGTTTGACCATTGTTGCCAACTCGAGTTGTTTGAACAATTTTGGGATGTGCTCTTCCCCATGATACAATTACAAGGTAGGCTCATATTGGAGAGCAGGGTGCGCTAGTTGTCAAAATCAGCTGATAGCTTTTAGCTTTTCTGTGTTGTTGTTGTTGCTTTTGTTGTTTGACGTTTGTGGCTTCTACAGCTTTGTTGTTGCAAAATTTCACAATTGAGCAGCCATTTTAAAATGAGCCTACCTTGTAATTGTATCATGCTCTTCCCCAAATTGCTGTTTTGCTTCTCATTTTCCTTCGTTTAATCAGAAAAAAACTGTCATAAATCAGCGTTTCGAAAAGAGAACTTCGATAGTAAATTCTCCGAAGTTGTTAAAGAGAGAGCACAAAGAAATTAGATTTTTTTTAAATTCTCCAGTAAATCATCTGCCTTCTTTTATTAATTCTCCATTTTCCCTCTCTTTTCTTCCTTTCTCTCTCTATAGTTGTCAAGCCGGCTGGAAAGGTTCTCTCTGCAACGAATGCGAACCTTATCCCGGTTGCATTCACGGCACCTGCAGCAAACCCTGGGAGTGCCTCTGCAACGAGGGCTGGGGTGGCCTTTTTTGCAATCAGGATCTAAACTACTGCACAAATCATCGTCCCTGCCAAAATGGTGGCACCTGCTTCAACACCGGTCAAGGCCTCTACACCTGCAAATGTCCGCCCGGCTACACCGGCGCCGACTGTCAAAAGGAGATCAATACCTGCGACGATGTAAATCCCTGCCAAAATTCGGGCACCTGCCATGATGAGAACACCAAACGCGGTTACAAATGCGAGTGCAAAAAGGGCTGGATTGGACGCCTATGCGAGGACAAGGTCATCACGTGCGTGGACAAGCCTTGTCTGCATGGCAGCTGCCGCGATACCTCGAAGGGGTTTCAGTGCGAGTGTCTCAACGGTTATAGCGGCTTGAATTGTGATCTACATGTTGACAACTGCAATCCCAATCCTTGCAAAAATGGCGGCACCTGCTTGATATCGGGCAACAACAACCACAAGTGTCAGTGTCCCAGCGGCTTTAAGGGCGCCATGTGCGAGGAGAATGTCGACGACTGTCAAGGCAATCCCTGTCACAATGGCGGCACCTGCATCGATATGATCAATCAGTTTCGTTGCCAGTGTGTGCCTGGCTATCTCGGCTCGCTCTGCTCCGAAAAAGTTGATCTCTGCCTCACGAAACCCTGTGCTAACGGCGGCATCTGCACCAATCTGAACAATGACTATCAGTGCGATTGTCGCGCCGGCTTCACTGGCAAGGACTGCTCCGTGGACATTGACGAATGCAGTTCTACGCCCTGTCGCAATGGTGGCACCTGCGTCAATCGCGTCAATAGCTTCGATTGCGTTTGCGCCAATGGCTTCCGGGGCCAACAATGCGATGAAGAATCTTACTCCTCCGCCACCTATGATGCACGCCAGTACGAGTCCACAACTCAGGCACGCAGTGATGGTCTTACAGGCGGTCAGGTGGTGCTCATTGCCATACTCTCGGTAGCCATGCCCGTCGTGGCCGTTATTGCCGCTTGCGTCGTCATCTGCATGAAGCGTAAACGCAAACGTGCTCAAGAAAAGGACGACGCCGAAGCACGCAAGCAGAACGAACAGAATGCAGTGGCAACGCTGCATCATAGCGGCGTTACCGGCGGTTTGGTCAACAAACGCGGCTCCAACTCTGGCCTACAATTTGACAACTCCAACCCGAACATCATCAAGAACACGTGGGACAAGTCGGTGAACAACATTGCGAGCTCAGCGACTGCTGATGAGTGCCTAATGAATGCCTCACTCTACGGCAGCGCAATGGCCAACTATGCAGCAGACAACAATGCCAATTCGGAGTACTGCGGCGTGGGCCAAATAGCGCCCTTGCAGCGTGCCAAATCGCAAAAGCAGCTCAACACCGATCCGACACTGATGCATCGTGCCTCGCAGCTGCTGCATGGCGCTGTTGGCGGCGGCATGTCAGCAGCTTCTGGAGGCGCAACCAAAGATTATGCCAGTGGTGCTGGAGGTGGCTGCACACAGAATCAGCTGCCCGAAGGCAAGCGCATCTCGGTGCTCGGTGACAGTGCCTACTGCAGTCAAAGGTGGCCATCGCTGGCCGCAGCCGGTGTGGCTGGAGGCTGTGCAGCGCAGCATATGACATCGTCGTCATCGTCAGCGGCAGCAGCGGGGTCAGTGGCGGCGCAACAGCAACGCACAGTGGTATGTGGCACGCCGCACATGTAAGCGAGTGAATAACAGAAGAAAAAAAACAAATAGATTTTATAAATTATCAAATAGTTTCGGGTATTACGTAGAAGCTGTAAAAAACGAAGAAGCTTATGACTGACGACGAAGAGGAATACACTGTAAAAAATATATATTTTTAATTGAATTGAAGAAGGCGAGATTTTTCTGAAATTGTCTGTAAAATAGTCGAAATTCTAGAGAACTAAAACAAACTAAATAAATTGCTGCAGAATTAAGTTAAAAAAAATGCATTCCGCTGGAAGTTTAAAAAAAAAAAATGAAAAATTAAAAATGCACTGAATTGAAAAAAAAAATAATTAAGATAAAAAATTTAAAATTATAAGAAATAGCTAAACTTTTGTAGTCCAGGCAGCCAAAACTGAATAAAAAAAAAAAATTGACAATGCCAACTACAACTTATACACACCCACACGCCCCCTTTTTTCGGCCTTGTTACAGTTGTATATGTTTTGACGACTTTTTAAAGAAATTTTGAGATAAATTTCGCGTTATTGACTAAATTTTGTGCATGCAACAAAATTTCGCTTATTTTTTTTTTTTTTTTTTTATATAAATATAAAAATTTTGGACACTAGTTTTAAGTAGAAAGTAAATTTGGGGATGCTTAACCACCCCCAACACTAAATGAGAAAAAAAGGAAAATCTTGAATTGTATAAAGCGGCTGTAAATAAAAGTTAGATTTTCAAAAGCACATTATGGCCAGTTTACATAACTTAAGTTTATAAATTTTGCTTGCATTTTTTAAGAATATATCCAAAAATATTTTAACACAAAATAATGCAAAATTTAAAGACGCAGATTTAGTTAAAATTTTCTGTAAATATTTCTTAAATTTGTTTTTTATTTAAGGCCTCGAAAAAAAAACTCTTAAAATATGACTTAACTAACTCTCTTTCATTGTCACATTTGTAGCTAGTGATAATTTATAAATATTAAAAATTATATTTTTAAAATTTAGTTTAATTTTGTAAGCTTAATAAAAATAAAAAACACAAAAAAACAAAAACAAACAAACCACAAAAGAACTAGAAGACAAGAAAAATAGTGATCAATTTATTATAATTATTATGATTATTTTTTTTTTTAATTTTTTCATTAAAATTTATTATAAAGTCGCATATATTTCTCATTAAAAAAAAACACAAAAAAAACAATAACATTTTTGACATTTTTTAACAAAAAAATTAAAAATTTCATTAACAAAAAGTCATTTAACAAAATTGTTTGTTTATTCAATTGTATTAAAATTAAAATTAAAGCTACTGCTCATACATATATTTGTATTTATGTATATGCTATATATAAATTTTTTAAAAAAGACAAGCCTAAAACACAGACAAAAACTATATATATATTGAATTTATTAATTTTAAGCTATTTTTGTAGTGTTGGAAAATGAATTTCGATAAAAAAATTAACAAAAAAAAAAACATTTTAAAAATTGAATTTTGCAAAAACTGAAATAATTTATTAATATCAAGAAAAATATGCAACAACAAATACAACAAAAAAAACTCGATTGTGTTATTATTTTTTGCGTCTTTATTTGATCTCAAAGTGCTTATTTTAAATACAAAACTGGCGTTTTGTTACACTGTAAAATGCTTGCAAGCTCCAAGCCAACTAGGAGTGGTTGACAAAAATGAAAAAAAAAAAATTGTTTTGTCATTTTGTAGTGTAAAAGAAAATAATTATTTTTAAAGAATTTTTTTTTTTTAATATGTTTAGAGTATGTTTCTAATTTTTTTTTTTAAATAAATGTTGGCGGCTTTCACAAAAAAAAAACAAACAAAAAATTCAAAAAAAACAAAAACCACAAAATGTTTAATTCATACGAATAGAATAACTCAAAATAGCGCAAAATGGTTCCTCGTTAGCATTAAAACTAGTTTGTAAATATTAATTTTATATATATTTGTAATGAATAAAAGATATATTTTGCTACAACTCCAAACAAACCCAACGCCACTGCGCTCGCTCTATCGTACAATACACTTTGCTTCTGTACAATTCTCTCCTCTGCTCTACAATGCTCTTCACTGCTGCTAAAATCCTCTCAATATTAGTTCTACGAACTCCAAAACTACTGTCTCTTCTCCCACTTCCAATCGCTCCCTCCTATTCAGCACTCCCTTTTAAAATAAATGCACTTATTTGCAGCAAAACGATAAAACACCTCAAATCATTTACAAACAACCATATTTATTCATATATATATATATATCTATATATTTCAAGCATATATTATATCGTCTGTTGTATATATTTAAAATCGTATGTTTATTATTTTTTTTTTTTTTAATTTTTAACTTTCCGCTTTCAACTCATTCATATATTTCACACATATTTTGTAAGTAATTTTCTCTCATATTTTTGTAATTTTTTTTATTAGAATTTAATAATTTATATAAAATTAAAATTTATCAATGAAAAAACGATTTGCAACAAAATGAAGCAGCAACAACCACTTGTAAAAAATATTAATATTAATTATAAAAATAAAACAAAAAAAAAAAAAAAAAAAAAACAATTTATTATAGTGACTGTACTGTACTTAGTCTAAAAATTATATAGAAATTTAAATTGAATGAACAAAAATAGAAACAAACGCATAAAACACAAAACAAAAATAAAACACAAAAAATACAAATAAAATTTTTATGAATGAATTAAAAAAAAATAAAACGCTGTGTTATTTATTTTCAAAAAATTTCAGGGGAATTTTCTCTTCAATGAGTATTTTTGGCTGAGCATCTTTTGATCACCGGAAGTCATGATTTATTCCTAAAAATTTGATTGAATTAAGTCCCAGGTCAGTATCAAAGAAAAAGATCTTATTTCCAGTGCCTCGAAAAAGAAGCAAGATATGTCAAAAATAGCAGTTTTTACGGTTTCCATAAAGGGACCCAAACACGAGACACATAGGTTAGGTGGATATGATGCCGGAGATTTTTCAGCTGATTATAGACAAATTGGGTTTCCTGATTTCAAATAAGGAATCCGTTTTTCTCCATCAGCTCGAGTTTTTGAGTTATAGGCAAAAACATGAAAATCAGTTATTTTTCTGATAATTTTGCTGTATCTATTACATTGATCTACCGATTTGTATTACGATGACGAATTTCAATGTAGAAATACTTGACAGTCTTTGCACATATAATTACAATATCTTTGACAGTTTCGAAGATATCGACGTTTAAAGTGGGAAAATAGTCACTATTTTACGTAGGCTGCTCTTTTGAAACTCTGTATATTTAGCATTTTTAAGCTAGGACTTGTTTTGGAACTCCTTGCGCAAGGTACCTTAACAGAAACTTAAAGTAAACATCAGTTTGACTTTGTTTGCAATTTCAACTTACAACAAAACCAAGAAAAGCCTACAAGTTGGTGAAATTGGCTCCCTCCATGACGATTTCTCTAAATGCGGTTCAATAAGAGCACGTAGAAGCTCAAACGTGTTCGGAGTCATCCTTGTTATTTTGAAAAATTGCTCCGGGTCCTTCCTCTGCATTTTTTCAAAATTCAGAGCATAAAACCCTTCCACGTCCCTTGCTAAATTCATCTCCCGAATCCACTGATTTCGAACTGACTGCACTTTCTGTGTCTCATGGGCTTCATAGGCAGCATACCCAATCATTCCAAGCAATGCAAGGTCCAAGAAGTCTTCCATATCTTCAAAATCCATTTTAAATATTTTTAAGTGCGTTTCTTGCTCAACAAATTAATAACTTTAATTTCAAAATTATATGCTGCCACACCTTTTAAAAAATTATTTACATCTATTTTCTGTACAAATAACATTAAAAAAGAGCATAAGTTATCTTTCAGATTTTTGTTTTGTAATGTATGTTTTTTATTAAAATTGCTTTTCGGGACATACATTTTAGTGCAACTGATTTTTTAATACTATTTTTATTTTTTTATTGATTAAATAATTTAAAATAAACTTCCATTTTAAATTCCTTGATGTAGGGAAAAGAGACCTTTTGTGGAATTTCTTATTTGACTGCTTGCATTGGAATCACCTAAGTTGATCTTATTGACAGACGCACGACTTGCCAAAGCAACATTGAAGAAGTAAAATTAGATGGTCGGGCGTTCTGACAGCTCATATCGTAAAGTTTTTACAACGTCGATATAAAGTACGGTCAAAGGCCGACCGACCTAACGCAGTATTGTGAATTAGCTATAACGGATTTGCAAAAACTTTTTTACTTGACAGAAAATCTTTGGAATTTTAATGAACATTTTATTTTTCTTTTATTATCTTGCATTTTTTTTAAATAAATTAAAAAAGAAACATTTTTTTTTTAATTTATTCTTATTTTTAATTCTTATTTTATAGTATGTTTTCTTACATAAGTAGAAAAATGCAGGGAATAAGTTCAGAAAAGCTTAAAGCTAGTATTATGGATGGTCCGAATATAAGGCAGTTATAGAAAGATCCTCATTTTAAAACCTAGATGACTAACCTTGAGCGAAAAGCATGGGTGTCATTTGAATTACTTGTCAAAAACTTTTTAGGCAATTGCAAAGCAAGTAATTTTGAAAAACTAGTAGGCTTGCCACTTACAGGGTTTTCACCCGGAGACTGCGGTTTTTTAATAATTTCTCCGGTCTCCGGTTTTTTGAAAAAAATATTCGGTTATTTCATAGGTTTAATAAATTTTGATCAAAAACACAATGTAAAGTATGTATTCGTTATTAATATTTGATAAAATATTCCAGCAAAAGTCACATATCACAATAACAATCATTCATTCGGGTCACCCTGTGTTATTTTTGTTTCTGTGTTAGAAAAGTTGTTTCAAAAACGTTGAGTATTCCAGTGAGCAATGCGTTTGTGGAGCGAGTTTTTTCTATTATGGAATCGGTTTGGGAAAACTACAAGGGTAAAAAAGGACAGAGCTAGTAAAAGCTGAATTGTGTATTAGAATTAGTGTCGCCAGATGGAATTACCACCAAAATTATCTTTTTCTCACACTTAATTCTCACAAATTACCACACTCGCAAAATACCTCACAATACCACAAAATACCTCAAATTACCACAAAATACCACAATACCTCAAATTACCACAAAATACCACAAAATCCTTCAAATTTTCTTTTAAGGTATTTTGAGGTATTGTGGTATTTTGTGGTATTTTGAGGTATTTTTTTGGTATTTTTGAGGATTTTTTCCCATACGTGGTAAATATCTCACATGTGGTATTTTTTTGTCCCACGCGAGAGATTTTTACCACAAAATACCATGGGAATTACCACATCCCACAATCGTTGAAAAATACCATAAGTACTATTTATCGTGCTTTTCAGGCAACATATCATAGATTAGAATTAATTATGATATGGAGTGCCATCAATTTTTTTAATTCATACAACATGAAGACCAAAAAAAACTTATGCAAAGTGCATTGAAAGATCAAAAATATAATTTTAGAAAATAAGTTATTTTTTTAAATAATATTTATTTTATTTTACGTTTTTAAACTATTTGTAAAGTACAAATAACTGTGAAGTACAAAACTATGTAAACAATAAAAAAAAAAAAGAAATAACTGGCCATTTCAGCCCTTGAAAGGACTTTGACCTAGCTTCTTATGATCAATTGTGTTGTGCGTGTTATTAAGTTTGTACACAATTAACCGAGAATCGGACCTACATGCTTAACGCCGACTCCGAACGGCGATGAACAGAATGTTCTTGTTCTCAAGAAGCTTTACATGGCATTTTGATTACTCTCTGAGGTTTGCCATTGTCTGCAGAGAGGTGGCGTCCGTACAGAAAAATAATTTTTATTCAAATAATATTCTGTCGCTGCTGGGGTTTGAACCTGGGTCTCCAGGTTCGTTGACATAGCGGCCACGCACTTTAACCAACTACGCCACGGACGCCACCTATGTAAACGATATGATTTTTATTTATAAGTTTTTTTACCTTATTTTAAAAAATATGTCCTGAATTAAAGGCCAAGCCTACCAACATGCCGAATATAAAAAGGTAAAATCGCAAATATCTTTTGCGAAGCAGTTTAATATTAATCGGTCAATAGTTTGTAGATTTATAAAAAAGTATAAAATCACAAAAGACGTAACAACGGTACATTCAGGAGGGCGCCCGCGGAAGACATTACTGCGTGATGACAGGAACATTTGTGGTGTGTTCAAGCGAAATCCATTTGCAACCTCCAAAGAGGTTGTTCGGACACTTGATTCAGATATCCATCACAGCACTGTTTGCAAAAGAGCCGTTGAGAACGATTTAAGGAGTTACAGACCGGCAAAGAAACCTTTGCTTACAGCTAAACATAAACAAAAAAGTTGAGGTTTTATAATTAAAGCAATTCTGTCTGAAATTTTGACAACGAGTTGCAATTTATTGTTTTCAGTATCAGTTTTGCAAAAGAGCACCTTAATTGGAACGTTCAAAAATGGAAAACCGTTTTGTTTTGCGATGAATCAAAGTTCAACTTGATAAATTCAGATGGAATGTGCACGACTTGAAGCCCGAAACTGCAAAATAAATTTTAAGGTAGGAGGCGATGGTATTATGGTCTGGACTGGTTTTTCCTATGATGGAGTTGGACCATTTAATAAAATCTATGGTATTATGGATCGATTTGTATATAAAGACATTTTAAAAAGCAAGATGCTACCACATGCAAAGTGGAATATGCCGCTTCAGTGGACGTTTCAGCACGTCAACGACCCGAAGCACACTTCAAAGCTCATCAAATATTACATTAGAGACAATAGGATTCAAGTCTTTGATTAGCCGGAACAATCGCCAGACTTGAATCCCATATAAAATCGTTTTGGGATTTTGAAGAAAAAAGTTTCTGGACAAAGGTTTTCCAATAGGACTGCACTGTATAAAGCCTTAAAACTAAATTGGGAACAAATACTTAATACCACTATATCTAATTTAATAGAGTCAATGCCGCGCAGATGTACAGCGATAGTCAAGAATAATGGGTCGTACACCAAATATTAATTAAATTGCTTTTGTTTCGCACTCAGACAAATCACGGGTCGTTTGAACCTAACCTAACCCGAAAGTTCTTGCACTTCAGATTTTTTTTGGCAGAACTTGTCTCCGAGGTATGAATTTGTGGAAAAATACTTTTCCCAAATCGAACAACGAGCTATTTCAGTTTATGCGCCATTTGAAAAATGTAATGTTTCGTTCAAATTTGTTTTTTTACAGTGTAGGAAAAAGATGTGTGTATGTGCGTGTACGGGTCTTCGTTCTGCCTGTATGAGTATACAAACACCCTGAAACATACAGAAGCCCATAAAAATACTCCCACACATACACACACACATACAGGCACAGAACAATCCCAACAAGAGCGCGCTCCACAGAACGGCCACATACCATACGTTGTTAGTTTACAACTAACTTTGTGACGTCGAATAATCTTGGTCAAAGATTAGTACGGTACGAGCTACGATATTTTGAAATGTCTTCTTCAATCTCAAAAACATCTCACAGTACTCATGCACTTTCGCATGAAGAAAATCGAAACGAAGTGTGTTTCTTGTGCTTGAAGAAGAATAAAACGATGTTCAAAGTGTCAAGTTCATTGAGAATTCATTTGGAAAAATTACTTCAGATTAATCTCGACAATTTGCTGAGTGATGAAAGATTTCAGAAAGTTGTCTGCACTGCTTGCAAGAGAAATATATACCGAGATATATCGGAGAGAGACTCCGGAAGCGCAAATCTCCAAACCCTTCGATTACCAGATTTTTCAAATGCCAATTTTATGTACAAGATCTCAGGCTGGGAAGTGCTGTGAGTGTTATTTGTGTGAGCTTGCATGATGGAACGTCACAAAGCCCCTTTTGGCTCGACCTGCTCAATCGTCTGCTCCAAAATGTGTGAAACGGTGTTCAAAATGCTTCATCGTACCGAAACGTGGCACTTCTCATAAATGTACTAAAGCGGCTACGTTAAAAAATTTCCATAGCTATGTTGACAACTCATTACGACAGAAATTCAAGGAGCAACTCACGGTAACACTGGTTAAGGATATTTCTAATAAGCAGGCTGTTGGAGAAAAAAGACAAGATCTACCGATCTCACTGACGCAGCCCGCTGGAGGGAAAGCTATGAAAATTATTGTGAACCCGTCCTGCAATACAGCTGCCCCTGCAACTACTCCTTATCTCTTGTCTGGACAAGATTTTGTGAAAATTAAAACGCAATTCAACCTAAGTTCAAAAACGAACCTTGGTATGGCAAGTGTCCTAAGAGTTGCTAGTAAGAAGCGCGCAATCATTGAGCCAGGCTTGAAAAAAACTCTTGAACGAAAAAATCTGGAGCTGGAGGAATTTTTTTCAGCCAAAAAGCTTGATTTTATTACAAGGAAGGCTAAAATATACCCTGAAGGAAATGTCAATAGTAAAACTGTACTGATTCACTATTGACTTCGTCACCAGTACTACTGACCAGTTATATGACATACAATGCTTTCTACTGTAGACATTTACATGGGCTTGTCATTGCGAATCCACTAGTTCCCTTAGTACTATTGACTAGGTAGTTCTAATGGAACCACATGGAGACATTGGAACCATAGACTCACTAGTTCATTTTAGTAATTCTAGTCAACACTTTTTGAACTTTTTATAATATTTTCATACTAGTATACTAGTCGACTAGGTAGTTCGTATGGGGACATATGGAGACATTGGAACCAGAGATTCACTAGTGCATTTTAGTAGTTCTAGTCTACACTTTTGGAACTTTTTGTTAAATTTCCACACTACACCATTTCCAATTGTATTCTAAAATTTTCAAAATAAATTTGAAAATTGTCTAAATATCTTTTATAATTTTCCAAATGAATTTTGAAATTGAATTTTAAAAATTGTATACAAAAAAAATTGGTCAATTTTAAAATCCATTGGCACAATTTTAGAACTTCAAACAAGTACATTTATTTTGTTAATATTACATATTTATTAAAGAGACAAAAATAAGGTTAGTTTCTTAAAAGTAAAAAAAGGTACGAATTCAGTGTTACAGTCTTTTTGTATCGGGTTTTTAAGATTTAAAGCCTGTTTTACAAGTCTAGGTTTCTTATTAAATAATCTTATTAATTAATAGCATAAAAGTTGCACATATGATTTTGTACATATTTCTTTGTATCAAATTGTTTCAAAATAAAAGAAGCTCATTTTCTCCAAGGCTGGCGAAACCTTTTAGCATTTTGAATTGATATAAAAATTATTGTTCTTTGTCAGAAGAGTCGCCTTCATTTTCATGTTGTTCCTTATTTTTGAACTTGCTGCGGCTGGTTTGTTTAAAATATTTTTTTTTCTCTCGTTGGAAAGCTGCTCTGAATGTTTTGTCAGAAGATTCACTGAAAGTTGATATAGCATCTGGGTATTGAAAAAAAAAAATATTTTGATATATAAAAAAAAAATTAAAACCTCGTTTAAAAAATTGTTTACCTATCAAAGCCTTGAACACATTGCCGTAGTCCCGTAATCGCTTTTTGCCGAAAGTTCCGTCAACATTAAAGTTCATTATAATATCGTGACCAAATATCTGATGTAGGTTTCGTTCAGCATTACCACCAAGAAGTACCTTTATTTGCCGTATCTATAAAATATATATCAGAAATTTTTAAAATTGTTTGTTGATTTTGTTTCACAGTACAGTAAAACACTTACATATGGATCTGCATGCGTCGCTAAAATAGCGTCAAATTCTTTCAATTTTTCCTCGGTGTTAATTGGAAATATGCCCATTATATTTTTGGCAACTGCGTTTTGGGTAACTATACGATCCAATAAAACTTTATGTTCCGCCAAAATATCAACTAAGGTGTTATATTGCTTCTGAGCAGCATCTGAAAAAAAATATATTTATTAATAAGATACATGCATGGAGTTTCTCACAAAATTTCTTCAAGGGCCGAACTAAAACCAACAGCCAATGTTTGAACGAAAAACTTTTTCCAAAGCTTTTAGCTCTTACTGCAGAAGTTTTCAATAAAAGTTTCTATCCGAAAATCTCTGCGAAAAGCATAAAACACTATGGCTTCGCCACTTTGACATGGTTTTTGATCTTTATTACCCGTAAAGGCTCAACAATAGGGTGGTCCTTATTTTAAAAATTTTGGATGCTGCTTAACAAGTCCAGTGTTACGGAGTAGCAAAAATTTTCAAAAAAGGAACTCTCTACACAACAGCCGTTCTTATACAAACCTTTATTTGAATCTATTTTTTTTGACAGTTCTTCGCAGCCATGACACTTTTGATTAACTTGAAAAAAAAAACTTTTGTTATCAGTACAGTATATAATGGTAACATAGAAAAAATTACCTTGTTGTGGAAAATACTTTAGTTTTCCTTTGGAATGTTGGGCATCATTGTTCGACATTGTTCTGGAAGGCAGGCGTGTAGAATTGGAATTATTACAAAATTTGTATTAAAAGGTAAGGATAAAAATTTATACTGAATATCATTCATAACAAATTTTTCTTTTTCGCCTAAAAGAAAATTTGTTTTGAAAATGCCTAATTCACAAGAATCGAGGGGCTCTTGGAAAAAACTCTCTAAATCAAGCAAACGCCGTCCTGCAACGTAAATGATATCGTTTTCTTTTATTATTGCTTCGATTTTTATAGGAATATCTGATTTAACCGACCAAACATTATTGGGTTCTTTGCAAGAAATTAAGCAATCATTGATAGAAGCTTCCACAATGGCACCTTGCTTGTACTTTAACTTTTCTGTTTTAGTTTCAACATATACTAAGTGTTTTTCTCTTTGCACAATTTGTTGAAGAATTGACGATGGTTTTCGAACATGTCTTTTTAAAATTTGTAATTTATTTTCAAAATCGTATGCCGAAAATGACGTTAGAGGTCCATACAATTCTGCGCTGGATGCTATATGCAATAGGTTGTGCACATTAAAGGAAACGCTGTCTGCACCGAATACAATAGGGAAATTTTCAACAAATAATTCAAGTAGATCATTAGCTACATTTATATTATTGTTAACATGTCGTGGATTACTCAGTAGCCTATAAGCGCAATGTAAGAGCAAAAATTCATAGAAAATATCTTTGTGTATTTGATTGTAAAGTACAATTACTCCTGTGTAGGCGAGAAACTGATGAAATTCAGTGGCCTTCCAATAATGTATTTCATCTAAAGATCTTGGTTTCCGTGGAAACTCCTTGGGAAAAAATTTTCTTAATTTTACGAGTTTAGTAGATATTTTCGAGACATTTGCTTTTGGAGTCGTTTCTTCTGTTCTATTTTTGATGATTCGAATAAGCATTTTTCTTGTAACCCCAAGATCGATAAGGTGCATACTGTCTAAAGGAGTTTGCGTTACCATATTAAAACCTATTTCTTCGAGGGGAGTTTTTTCATTTTTGAATTTTTGGCTATGATGCTTTTCATATTTTCTTAAAGAAAAGTCTTCGTCGGAAATTAAACTGCCGCTGACAGTTTTATATGTTAGCACATTGCCAATTTTTTTTGATACTTGTGTGCACTTAGTACAACCATGTGATGCAGTATGACCTGGGACACCACAAACGAAAGACTTAGCCGGCGTGTCGCATGTTAAACAGCGAAAAACAATGTTAATTTTCTTATCATTTAAAATAAATCCATCTTTAAGCGAATGAAATTCTTCGACAAAATTTTTGAAAAACTCTTTAACACAAGTCGGTTTGGTAAGTCCTACATATATACCTACAGGAAAAGGTTTCACTTTCTCTTTTAAATTTACGATCTTCAAAAGAATTGGCCACAACTGGATTCGCGAACTTTTAAATAATGGGATTCCGTCGATGTTTATATCCAGTTCAATTTTGTCATAGTTTTTCAACACGTCTCCAACTGTTTTTAGCTGATTTTGGATTCCAATGTGGCAATAACTTCCAGGGAAAACTTTTCTAACTGAAACTTTACACCTTTCGCCCAACAATGCTGCAGCTGAAAGCGGAACCTGCAGGCCATGCTCCTGTAATATGGCCAGCAGCTTCTCCAAACATTTTCTGGAAGGTGCTGTCTCAATATACCAATTTTTTATTTTTTCGCGTAAATTTAATTTTGGAGTCGACAAATCTTCAAAATATTGCTCAAAATCTTCAACAGGCTCTTCCAAATTTTCAGCAGGCTGCACAAAATTGCTTAAGTTAGAACTTTCACTAAAAATGGTTGCTTCGTTTTCATTATTTTTATTTTTATACAAAATTTTTTGCTTTATTACAAGTCTTTTGTAATTTCTTTTGCTCATGATATATTTTGTTTAAATTGTAAATTTATTCACCTTTAAAATTAACTTTTTCACTTTTTTTTATAAAAACTTTAATATTGTGCGTCATCCACGTGTATTTTCAACAAAACAAAATGAAACAATAAAAAAATAAAGAAGAAGCAAAGCTTGCTAGCCATAAAAAATGTCTCTACCTATCAAAGGCAAAGTAAAAAGTGTAGACGCTTTCGTTGACAATGTCACCAAAAAGTCGCCCAAAATAGTCGACAAAAGTGGTGACTTGGAGACACTTGACCCCAGGCTTCCTTCAGGGTAAGTACACTGGTTACCAATCTCATAGTATACTGTATACATTGAAAGATCCACACACACACACGCACACGCACACACGCGCGCCCACAAATCAGTCCGGCGGCCGTGCTGTGGAGCGCGCTTTTGTTGGGATTGTTCTTTTTTTTTTTTTACGACGGGAGGAAATCTTTTATAGACAAATAGTGTCCGTACTTCCAAATAGTGTCAGAGTCCCTAGTATGGTATACTGACTAAACCACTCCTTACTTTTCTCTCCTCTTGCAAGACCCTACGGAACCACCAATCGAGGCATTACTTCGTAGGGCAGGATTGAGTATGTTTACTCATCTACGCTTCTTCTTAACAAAGAAACGTTTTGCAGATCATGCTTGTTTATATTCCAAAGCGATGATGTGCTGTGCTTAATATCGTGATGATGATGCATCAGGTGGAGACCTCCTCGGGATTGTTCTGTGCCTGTATGTGTGGGAGTATTTTTATGGGCATGTGTGTGTTTCAGGGTTTCCGTATACTCATATGAACGAAGACCCGTACATGCACATACACACATATTTTTCCTACACTGTAAAAAAAACAAATTTGAACCAAAAATTACATTTTTCAAATGGTGCATAAACTGAAATAGCTCGTTGTTCGGTTTGGGAAAAGTATTTTTCCATAAATTCATACCTCGGAGACCAGTTCTGCCAAAAAAAATTTGAAGTGCAAGAACTTTCGGGTTAGGTTATGTTCAAACCACCCGTGAAATGGAATGTAGTCACATTAATTCTAAATTTAATAATAAAACGTAACCAAATTTGAATATGATTTGTTTTTGGTTCCTATAATAATTTTTGTATGTCCCCAATATTAAAAAAGATACACGATTTTTTAGCAGCGCACTGATTATGTTGCTTTTGTTTTGCGCAACACTGTATATTAGGCTGCATCGTTTTTTTTTTTTTTTTTAATTTAATTCTAATAGCATTTTTCTGATGCTTTGATTCATTAATAAGAAAACTGTGCAAGGAAAAGATCCACAATTAATGTCTTCAGTTGGCGCCATGGCCTAGAAGGTAAGTATATCGCGAAAATTCGACTTTTTCGTAGTTGTTTGATAAATATTGATCTATATAAAAGCGTATACGCTGAATATCAGTGTACTTTTTTTTTTTAATAGAGTATATATGGACTATCCAGAAAAAAATAAAAAATCATAAATATATACTCCAATTCATTTTTCAGCACGATATTTTGAACAGTTTTTTGCAAAAATTTCTTAAAATTCATGAGAATATCACACTTTCTGAAAAAGTGCGCCAAGTAAGAGATGTAGTTACTTCATGCTTTTTATAGTACTATTCAATATCTTTATATTAAGATCTTGATGAAGTCTCTAGGTGCCCTGGAACCAAAGTTATGGTATTTTTCAGATTTCGAAAATTTTAGTGGTATCACATCTGCGAACGCTCATTTGTCACGAAATAGTGTTATAAGTAGTGTAGATAATTGATTATTTACTATTTAATGGAATTGTTCAATATATTGATCAATTAGACTCATCTTATTCACTTTGTTTTGCTAAATTAAAAATGCTTTGTAACATATCAGCCATTCCAAATTAATCGCATCAAAAAAACGTACATTACGGGTTGACCACCTCCGATTTTGCTCAAACTTTCAGAATTGAATCTTCTCATGAAATAAAAACACTAATTTGAGTAAAAAAATGTTTACATTTTTTTTTTTTATGTTTTTACGTAACATTCAAATTTCGTCAAAATGGGAGAAGAAGTGAAATTGCCTTACTCTTGAAAAATCATATATTCAACAAAACTAACTCGATTTTTACGTTTGAGGTATTTCCGAAAATACAATAAATAAGACGTGTTACACTTAAATTTGCAAAACACAAAATTTTATTTTTTCCACATTTATATCAAGAAAATAAAAACTTTAATTCATGTTTAATATATTTACAGTATAAAAAAAATAAAAATACAGGTATTTCAATTGTTTACTGGTTGGCGCTGGAATAATCTTATCTTAGATTTAATGGGTCCCATCAGAGCTTGCACAGTTGAGTTAGGTATCATATGGGTTGCCCGCAAGTACTTTTTTTTAAAGTCTTCAATGTTTTTAGCTGGCCGAAGATATTTTCGCAATTTAGTTTTAATTATTGCCCAATATCTTTCAATTGGCCTTAACTGTGGGCAGTTTGGTGGATTCATGTTTTTTTCAATAAAACTGATTTTTTGGCTTCGGTACCAATTTTGTACAACTGACGAATAATGGCAGGTAGCTAAGTCAGGCCAAAATATTGTGGCGGTGACGTGTTTCCTAACTAGTGAAAGTAAAAGCCTCTTCTTTAAACACTCGTTCAGGTAAACTTCAGAATTTATTCATCCAGTTGTCACAAACGGCGTACTGCGTTTGCCACATTGACAAATCGCCTGCCCTACCATAAATTTTTGTGGGAACTTTTCCCGATTTATTATTTTAAATTTTTCTGGAACCTTGGACCTTTCAATTGCAGAAAAATATTCCTTGCCAGGCAATGATCGAAAGTCTTTTTTGATATATGTTTCATCGTCAAGTATGATGCACACGTTTTTATTGTTCAAGAGGTGCTTGTATAACTTTCGGCTTCGCTGAACTGCTGTTATTTGTTGTTTATGCTCTCTTCTAGGTACGACATATTTTTTGTAAGACTTCATACCATGTCTTTTTTTAATTCTAAAAACTCTAACGGGGTTGGTGTTGTATTTTTTTGCCAAATCGCGAAGAGAGAGATTAGGATTTCTTTTTAAACTCCTCATCACCTTCTTTTCCAAATCGATGTCTCTTCCACCTCTATTTTTGCCCGTTCCTTTTTTTCTTGACACATTATTTTCTTTTAAAAGTCGATTAATTGTTCTTCGGACGGTTGCGTAGGTGCTATTAGATTGTTTTGCGATAGCTTTGTAGGAAATTCCTTTATTATTTAAATAAATTTGCACTATGTTTTCGCGCACTTTCTCTTGCGGTGACGACATTTTGAACACTACTGCTTTGAAGAAACTTTTACTTATAGCAAATAAAGTTCATATAACACCGAACTAAAGCTTGAAAAAAAACGACTGACGGTCGGGCAATTTACGAGAGAACTAACGCTGGAAATTTGCAAATTTTAGTGTAACACGTCTTAGTTGTTTTTTTTTAAATATAAAAAAAACAAAATTATTTTTTTAAGTTTCTTAACTTCAAGGTCAAGTTCTGGAAGTCATAAAAATAGGATTTTTCCCCACTTTAAAAATTGAAAAAAAATATTTTCAGAAGGATAATTTTATTACGTTTCCATCTGCCAAAAATCATGAGGGTGTTCTTTTTCTTTCTATTTTAATAATTTATTTAATATTTTTTGTGTGTTTTTATTTTATATGAAGCTTGATGAAATGTAAGTAATAATTATAATAAATTATCATAATAGATAATCAAAATACTAAGTATTATGTAAGTGTGAAATTCAAAAATATTTATTCCAACAAATTGGCTTACGATTGGTTGAAGCTGTAAGCTCGTAACTTAACTCTGGATCTGAAAAATACAGAAATGGAAAATGAAATCTCCGAAATTTCAAAATCTGAAAAATACCATTACTTCGGTTCCAGACCACCTAGAGACTTCATCAAGCTCTTAAAATAAAGATCTTGAATAGTACTATAAAATGCTTGAAGTGACTACATCTCTTACTTGGCGCACTTTTTCGGAAAGTGTGATATTCTCATGAATTTTAAGAAATTTTTGGAAAAGACTGTTCAAAATATCGTGCTGAAAAATGGAATGGAATATATACTTATGATTTTTTATTTTTCCTTATTTCATATAAGTCTTATGAAAAAAGTTACAAAAGCTTATTAGACTAGAAGCTGTACCAAGTTCGCTTTGTGGAGTGGATAACACCCTTGTGGAGAACACCCTATTGATCACACTGGATAAAATTATAAAAAATATTTATAGCTCGTCTTTGTATTGAAGTATGTTATCGCCTTGGAATTCCTAAATGATAATGTTGAAATGATGAGTTGTTCGTTTTTTTTTTTTTTTGGTCTTCGTTTCTAAACCTCTCCAGATTAATACAAAGACACGTCACGAAACTGATCGTTTGAGCTGATAAAATAAGGAATATAAAAAAAACAAACAAACAACACAAAAAAGACCAGTCAATGTAGCAAGTCCAGCTACGATATGAAGTTATATTTAATTTATTTATGATTTAATTTCAACTCATATCATGTGATACAAAATTGGGGCTGTCAACATGGATGAATAAAATGGAAAAAATATGAAATAAGATGAAAAAAAAAACCACACGAAATTAGAATCGGTTGAATGGCTTGATGGATAGATAAATAGATGGACAGACACACTTGGGACAGAGCATATTGCTTAACTACTTTATACATATGCATGGGATGGCATTTTAAAAGCCTTGGAATGACACTGTCAACACATTGCCTCGAATCCTAAATGAATGGCTTAATTTTTGACACTTTAGAGCGCGCCCACGTAAACAACTTAGAAGATGCGGCGTAGACTAAACCCAAATAATAAATAAATAAATAGATATCTTTACAAAAACACAAACACTCACAGTAACATGGACACGTGGGATACGACATTATAAGAGTTGAGTTATAAAAAAAAAATATACAGTTCAACAAAAAGAGTTGACCAAAGCAGAAAAAAAGAGGCTTAGAAAAATATTATCATAGAACGCCAATTAACTGCATTTTGATTAACGTGTCATAATTTTGGGTAAATGCTGCTCTTAGCAGCAAACGAACAAAAAAAATGAAAAAAATAAAAATACAAAAAATTAAAAAAGTGCCGCTACAGCAGCAATCATGCTCAAGCAGCTAGCAGCATGTAGGCATCAGTATCTTAAAGATGCCGCACGAAGAAAGTAGCTAAAGTAACACACATAGGCCTTAAACGTCATAAGCACACCACAGGTGGGGGGGAAATGATCGCTGAATGCTGGTGGGTGGCTATTTGCGGTGCGGTGAGTGTAGCATGTTTGCTGTAGAAAACTTAATAATTCTTAATTAGGTGTTAAACCACACTATGCGTTACCTATGACTTCACACATACTCACCCATAGATACATTAGCATTTGCTAGATACTGCATTGCCAGAAGTGCCAGAAGAACATGCGGCTAAGATTAGAGTGCAGCGTGCACTTCGTAAGCGTTCGCATCTCAGCAGCATCAGCTGCATTTTTTTGATGTTTTTGTTTTTTTCTTTCGCTTAAGCATCTATCTATGTATCCGCAATTCTATAGCTCGCTAAGAGTATCTCGCGTATTCATAAAATATTCGAAATTATTATGATTGTGAGAAATTCACATTGGAATGCGAATGTTCGAAATGAAAATATATATTTTTTTTTGCCGCTGCTTCGCTCACTTTTAAGTCATTTTGTTGCATGATGAAGTTGTTCTTGTTGTTGTAAGTGTTGTTGCTTATGTTGCATATGCTTAGCTAGCGTTGCATTTACATACACTTTATGCCAAGCACAAGAAAATTGCAATTAAAGTTGCAGTTCAATTTAATTGCTATTTTTGTTGTTGTTGTTGTTGTTGTTGTTGTTGTTGTTGTTGTTGTTGTTGTTGTTGTTGTTGTTGTTATTATTGTTGTTGTGTATTTTTTTGTTTTTCCAACCACCAATGCCACATGACTAAGTTGTTAGTTCTTTGTTGTTGCTATTGTTGTAAAAATATTTGCATATAATAATAGTTGACCACACTTAAGTTGCATCTTTGAGATACAAACTGATATGGCATCAAAATTAAATACTCATGCTTTTGCTGATCTTAGTCAGTCCATCAGTTTCTAAACTTAATAGCGTCAGTTTGATTGTTTTTAATGATTTTCCAGCTAATGTTGAATAAATACCTACTAATTGTTTAAGTAGTTAGAAAAAAATTGATGGAACACCATCACAATCACGATCTGTAGTATCGGAGTTTCCTATGTTTCGCTATTTTTCCAAAGCAATCGTGAAAACACTTTAGTCACATTTGCGTATTTGACAATGTTGTAGTTTTGTCTCTAATTGACCGACTTCAAAATGAAGGAGTTTCTCAAGTTCATAAGTTTTTGTAGTTTTTTTTTTTCAAATGTATGTACATTGTACATCTATAACTCCTAAAGCACGATTTCCCGATTTCCGTAATTTTTTGCCAACAGATAGATACCATGAACGTGGAGGTCCTTTTTTAAAAACATGGGCGACATTGGACAAAGGGGCGTGTAACTATTAGAAAGACACTGTATTTCAGTTAATATTGACACTATGGTCAAGGTTAACCTTAATACAGGGTGCATCGAAGTAGATAAGAACTCAGTACTCTCTGTAAAAAAAAAGAATCTAAAAACTTCCAGGTAAATTTCTCGGCATAATTGGCAGTATAAGTAGAACCTAAGTAGCTTGAGTGGATCACAGTGTAAAGTCATGCAAGGACTACTGATGAGTTGGTGTAGCGGCCAACGAAACAGTCTGTATAGTCAAGCTGTGTGATTTGCTCTACACAGAGCCGTTTTTGTTGTTGTTGATTGTTGCCTTCTTTGCCTTCATATTGTCTTTTTGTCAACATACTTGGCCTTAAGCTCAAATTTAACAAATGAGAGGTCATATTCAAGT
Organism: Pherbina coryleti; assembly: GCA_943735915.1. Classification (NCBI taxonomy): domain Eukaryota; kingdom Metazoa; phylum Arthropoda; class Insecta; order Diptera; family Sciomyzidae; genus Pherbina; species Pherbina coryleti. Next base: position 147,245,271 of record OX030949.1, on the reverse strand, counting down.
TTTAAGATTTCTGGGAGAGCATGCCCGTATTAAAAATGTTAAGAAAAAGGTACTAAAATTTACAGTAAAACTACAGGGGTAGGCAGAAATCTAACAAAATTACGGTCAAAAAAGTGGGCGTTATTCGACAAAGGAGTGTGACAATATTAGAAAAACATTGTATATCGAATACTATTGACACTAGGATACTGAAATTTAGAACATGGGTACACACAGTTATTACAAATTACGGTCAATAAAGTGGGCATTATTAAAAAAAGGTCAATATTTGAAAAACACTTTATCTCGAATAATATTGACACTAGGGTACTAATATTTGGTATGCAGGTAGGTGAAATCATTACAAAAGTGGGCGGGATTGTACATAGGGTGTGGCACTTTAAGGAAAGTACTATATATCGGTTAATATTGATACTTGAGAACTGAAATTTGGCAGAGTGCTAGGTAGAACTACATAAAGTATGATCAATAGAGTGGGCAGGATTAGAAAAAGTGTGTGGCATTTTAATAAAAATTGTAAAGAGACAGAAATAGACGCGGCCGTGGCGCAGTGGGTAGAGTGCATGACCCATAAGCCAGAGAACCTTGGTTCAATTTCATCTGACACAGAAAGTATTTTCAATTCAATTAATTTTTCTGTTCGGCCGTCACCTCTCTGCAGACAATGGCAAATCTCAGAGAGTAAATAATGCCATGTAAAGCTTCTTGAGAACATGCACATTAGCCGTTCGGAGTCGGTATAAAACTAGTAGGTCCAGTTCTCGATCAATTGTGAACAAATAATTTAATAACACTCACAACACAATTTGATCATAAGAAGTTCGGCCAAAGTCCTTTCAAGGGCTGAAATGACCAGTTTATATATTTTTTTTTTTAAGATAATAATGGGAATCCAAAGAACAGAATGAATTAGAGCACAACACAGCTACCTTTGTCCTTTTAGTAGGAGCTATCGGAAGTTGCATTACTAAAGTATGCGGAATGAAATCTGCACAAATTTTGCAACACTGGGAAAAAAGCAACACAGCTGTTTTCTCATTTAACCGTTATCTGTGCTTTTGCCCATGCTTTGTTAATTAAAGTGATTTTTGTATTGGTTGAAAACAAATTTCATTAAAATATGTTGAACAATTATTTAAAAATATGTTGACTCTCATCCGCAGTTGCCGAAAAACAAGTGTTGTGGCTCATTTCACTGAACAGAGAGAAAGCCGTAGAACTGTTTATAATATACTGGCAAGGTATAAGAGATTAAAAACTGCCGCAAGAAAACCAGGCTTCGGAAAATCTTGCAGTTTGATGGACTCATGCGAAAGATCAAAATTACGAAAATTGACCACAGGCAGCTCTGTGCAAAGTTCCAATGCGACGTTAAAACAGTCAAGAGGTATCTGCAGTCAATGTGGATACGGAAAAAAACAAGAAAGAGAAAATCAGCTGTCTCAGAAACTCAAGAAAGACTTTAAAAAACCCGACTGAACAGCTTGGTTAAAAATACATTCGTCGCCAGGAACAATGTCGTTTACATAATGGACGATGGGTCGTATTTTACTTTACACAGCAACGAATGGCAAGATGAGCATTATTTTGCTGGAAATAAGGCTGTTGATGACAGAATTAAATATGTAGGTCACACTCAATTCCCACGACTTTTTCAACCTAATGATGGAGAAGATCATCCGAGCTGCTGATTTGAGACGCAGTGGCACGATATTCTACAGAAGTGTTATGCTGCTAGCATTCTCCAGATTAGCGAAAGTGTCGGGTCGAATGGGTCTTGCAGTGAACGCAGATAGGACGAAATACCTAGTGTAACAAATAAACAGTCCTAGAGTCTTGGAAACCACGTCACCGTTGACAACATCTCCTTGGAAATTGTTAAGGACTTCATCTACCTGGGATCCAGTATTGACTCTTTCAACGATGCCAGTAATGAGATAAAACGAAGGATAACTCTTGCCAAGAGGTGTTACTTTGGGCTGAGTAGGCAATTGAGAAGCAGAGCCCTCTCTCAACGGACAAAACTCACGCTCTATAAGTCACTAATCATGCCCGTCCTATTCTATGCAGCATAAACGTGGACGTTGAGCAGTTCTGACGAAAAGACTTTGAGAGCCTTCGAGAGAAAGATCCTTCATAAGATCTTCGGTCCAATCTGCGTCAATGGCAAGTACCGAATTCGATGGAACCACGAGCTGTATGAGCTCTAAGCTGACATCGGCATAGTGAAGCGCATTAAAATCGAGCGACTCCGCTGGCTAGGTCATGTTGAGCGAATGGAAAATAACCCTCCAGCGAAAAAAATATTCGATTCGGTGCCTGGTGGTGGTCAACGCAGAAAAGGACGCCCACAACTTCGTTGAAAGGATTAAGTGTTGGATAACCTGACTACGCTTGGTGTTTCGAACTGGCACCAGCAAGCGCAAAACAGAAATGACTGGCGCAATTTCTTATACGAGGCCAAAACCGACTTACGGTTGTAAGCGCTAGATAAGTAGGTAAGTAAGGTAATGCTCTACACAAAATTCGTGAAAAGCTTTTATTTGCAAATGTATCCAAAACGCAGGGATTTGTTTTACAAAATGTCATCTCACAAAAAAGAAAAGTTCTCCGTGTCCCGATGTCTGATGTTTTTTCAATGCAGGATTATAAAAATCCATTGCATATTTAGTATTAATATCAATGTTTTTCTAAGGACATAAGTAAAAAATTAAGAAAAAAATCCACAAATATTTCTGAACTTAATTGTATTTCCATTTGCAAAATATGTACGATATACAGTTTTTTTTTTTAATTTTAAATCTACATAGACCCATTTTACATTGGTCAAGAGTTGATGGTCAACTATTGCATTTGTCGATGAGAGACGCGGACATCAACATGAGAGAGGGTAAGTTTAAGAGCCAGAACAGAATCAAAGCGATGGGCAATCGGCGATCCTCTCTTCTCGCCAATCGCTCAAAACACGTCCAAAATGAAAGCGATTAGCGATTGGCGAACTATTCAGACTGAATTGTCAGAATGTTTTGTTTTGTGTATGCAAAATTGACATGAAGAAAACAGAAACACAGACAAAAAATGTGAGAAGATAATAAAACTTAGGAAAATAGCACTGAACGTACCCCATCACTAGGAAAAATACGGCAACACTTATAATGTTTGACACCGGTCAAAGGACCAAAATACACTGTAGTGCTCAGCCTGCGCGAGCAGTCATCATTCAAAAACACACTGTACTGGTCAGTCTGCGTGAAACCAGTTTTATTTCGTGTACATGTACTGTGTTTGACTGTATTAGTGTGGTATGGCAACAGCCACTCAAAGAGAGTTCCGCCAGCCGTCGGAGAAAAAATAGAATTGATTCTATTCAGGCGTTTTTCCGTCGCGGATTTCTGCGGCCATTTAAATTTTGGCGGCTGCATATATTTTCATGTATTTTGTTGCACAGCGCACCCGACAACCGACAGCTGCTTTGGTTCTGTTCGGGCTCTGATTCTATTCTGGTGTTTTTCCGTCGCGGATTTCTACGACCATTTAATTTTTGGCGGCTGCATAGATTTTCATGTATTTTGCTGCACAGTGCACACGACAACTGACAGCCGCTTTGGTTCTGTTCAGGCTCTAAACTGGCGAATGTTCGTCGCGGTCGAAGACCAGCGATTTAATTTCGAACGTGTTCATACGTTTTCACGCATTCTATTGCTTGAAAATGTCGCCAATCGCTAATCGCTTTGATTCTGTTCGGGCTCTAAAAGGGAATAGCAAAGAATTGACGTCAATTCGAGACCAATGTAAAATGGTTAAAAAATCCTTTAATATTGAAATAAAATCATTTGAAATAAATTTAGTTTTAAATAAAAAAATATTTTTAAACTTCCCAATAAACCACAGAGCGGACTCGGATTCGTTTCGGATTCAAAATGGATTTTCCTTTTACCGAATGGCTTCTCTTGCAAAAATTTTAGAGTACAAAATGAATTTTATAAGCTGCAATGGAGTTATAATTCAAAATTTTTAAAAATAAATAAAAATAAAAGTCAATACATCTATATATTATTAAAAAATGCATTGATTTCATAAGAAGACTATTGAAATCATAAGATTTGAGAATACAAGTAAATTTAAAAAATCTCATTTCGAAAACGATCTGATTGTTCCAAAAATCTTGTTTTGAAAACGAAGCGATTATTTTAAAAATCTCGTTTCGAAAACGAAGTGTGAATTTCTTCCGCTCGCGGATTCGAAAACGAAAGTAGAACGAATTTCGTTTTCGAACTAAATACACGAGATCTCGGTTTCACCTCGAATTCGAAACGAATCCTTTTGGTTTAATGGGTTCGTGCACATTTCATTCCGCATACGGTATAATAGGGAACGAACATTACGTTCCTGTCACATCTATATCTATATCTATATCTATACTATTATATAAAAGGGTTCTCTCGGATTTTTATCGTTCAGTCACGGGGTAACCGCTGAACCGATTTTAATAATTCTTTCACTATTCAATTGCTATAATAAGCGACCCTGCTACTGGATACTACGGTTTTGGTAAAACTTTTTATTTAATGATTTAAGAATTCATGCATTTAAATCCATGCTGACATGGTATGTATTAGCAGCACAAGAAAACAGCAAGCAATAGCTTAAGCTCTTTGTTGAGAGAGCGAGAGGTGAAAGTCTACAACTCACCGCGCTGCCATCTTGAGTGGATAGTTGCACTCAGTTAATTTCTGCTCCAGTGTTGCCATAAGTACAATATATCGTATTTATATTGATTTTACTAAGATGAAACTCTTTTCATTTTAATAAGAAGCCACTCTTTTTATTTCAATAAGAAATATTCTCAAATAAAATAAAATGAATTAAACATATTTGATTCTTGAGTCTTTATTTAAAATATGTTTTATTATATCATATTTATACTCCCAAGCAACGCTGGGAACGGGTATGCTAGTTTGTAATAAAGGAAAAATGCATCGTTTGGTAATGCCTTACCTATGTGGTAAAGGCCCTAACCATACAGCTTAACTGGGATATGAATCCAAACTTTTAAATTTCATTAACTTCAGTGCAATTTTAGGAGAAAATAAGCCAAAACTTAAAGATTTGACGGATATTCTTTAAATCTAACTAATAGCCCCTTATGAGGACTCTAAGGTAGGATAGGATTTTCCCTCAAAATCCTATCAACTGCGCATTCTTTCGCCAACAGTCTTAAACTTAACCCATGCGAGAATTATTCTTCAGTAAAAGAACGAAATAATCAAACGTGCTTTAAAACGCTCTGCCATAAACTCTAATAAGCCGCATTCAGATCGTTTACTCATCATAAATAAACTATCATAAAATCAAAATCAAACAGCTTCAAGAACGGAAAACACACATAAATATATAGGGAGTACAAAAAAAAAAAATATCAAAAAGTATTAAAAAAAAAAAAAAATAAAAAATTAAAAAAAAAAATACAACAACCTAATAAACAAAACGAAGATGATTCAGTTAGATACTTTATGAGCTGAGAAACATAATTTTATTGTCCACGGAGATATTTTTTTCCAATTTTTTTTTTTTTTCGTCATATATCTTTTGTATTTGTTCAACCAAACAATTCACAGCCATTCATTCATTCATTCATGGATTTATAGAAGCGTTGGTTTTTTGTTTTGTTCTTGTTATTATTGTTGTTGTTGTTTTTCATTGTAGGATTGAGAATCTAGAACCGAGACTTTAATCCGCGCTAAGTCGATTGGCTGCGACCAATAGCAAAGAAGAGGAAAAGTAAATGTTTATAGAAATGCGAGAAACAAGATACGCGCATTCTATGAGATACAAAACTTAATTGAGTGTGAAGTACGGGGGCGCGCGTAAGCAGCAGATCAAAGTGGACAAACGCCGAGTTCAAAATGCAGTTTAGGTACATACCTGGCGGGAATTAGAGGAAATCGCAGCAGAGTTCCTTAACGCACTGTTTTTTTTTTTTAATCTTAAAATTTAATTTTGATTGTGAGGCACAGCTAGGCATAGCGTGTGACACTCGCATATATTGCGCTATGGACAGACATTCTCAGTCAGCTACGAACCCTATTGTGGTCAGTTACTTAAGTAGCTATTAAAGTAACTCACTCGCTGACTCGTTCACCCATTAAAGCTGCTCCGCTTCAGCTCTAATCTTGTCATCTAAGCTGTAGGCTTTAATAAATTAGGCTAAAACTGGAGTAGCAACAAACGAAGAAGACAAAAGCAACAAAATGAAAATGAAGTGCTTAATTTTGGTTATAATTTATTTAACTTCTTTTTGTGAAACACAAATATATCTGTCGGATTATGCGCTGCAACAGCCAGTCGACGAGCCGCTTGTTTTGTTCTCATTATGCAATTCTGCTCTGAAATGCGCTGATACACGTTGAGATAGGCTGAGATACTTTGAAATACTCTGAGATGGTTCTTTAATAATAAGAGCTATGCTGCTTGTATTCAAAAGAATACTAATTTGTCGTCACTCGTTTTGTTTTTTATTTAATTTTTTTTTTTTTAACTGTATCTTGTCATAATGTTTCGTATCTATGGGCTATATTTTAATCGCTTCTGTTGTTGTTGTTATTATTCTTGTTGTTGTGTTTGTCTGCATGTGCGTCTTTTCATTGGAAATCATTTAATTTTACATTGTGTTTAATTTGTCGTTAATGATGTGGGAAATGAATTTTTGATTGACTTTTTTCGAACTGTGGAAATGTGAAAGATACACAATGTATCTGTCATAATTAGAATAAGTGTTTATAACAGTTGTGTTATTTTGGTGCTTTTGTTGTTGTATTTAAAATCAAATATGTATATAGGACTCAGCAGTGTTAACAGTGAGCCTCAGTTGAAATGTTGTCATTTAAAAACGATAACGACCATTGAATATTCAACTATTATATTAACCCAATAAAGCTACAACTTTTTTGACTTTTGGTTCCCTTCGAATCGTTGGGACATAAGAATTTTGAGAGAGAGGAAATTATTACCCACCTTTCCTTATGTTTCCAAAGCCACTTTTACCGATGATGCCAACGAAAAATCCACAAAATTCTGTATTGAATTCAAATTTTGATCAAAATTTGTAAATTGAACTGATCAAAAAGTAAAATCAATTTTGATTCGAAAAGCGATATTAACGCTCCAGATATGGGGATCAACGCAATATCTTCAGCAATTTAGGGCCAAATTTTTCATCTCTGCATATTTAGCGCTATCCAGCTGATTACTCATCCAGGGCTTTAAATTTAACCAGAGGTTAAAATCTCTGAGTAAAAATTTATATTGTTGACTTCTGGATAGCAACTTAACAGGTCTGGATATCTTAACGACTGGTTAGTGATTTTTTTTTTTTTTTTTTGAGTAGTTTTATTGAGATCAAAACTTAAAATTACAATAACAAAAATATATGCCAAGTGGTAATCCAAGAGAACCTTATCATGGGCAATGAATACAGATTTTATTCAAAGTGTCTTAATGATATAATAACGATAACATTAGTGGTAAAAATGAAATAAAAAACCAAATTTAATTATTAGTAAGGAACACATTTGATATATGAATTAATAAATTACAAAATTAACTGGTGTTGTATACCAGCCCAGGACGATTACCGAACATGGTGTTAAACATTTTAAATTCATCAAACTACCAGCATTATGCTGATCTAATAGGATTGACATGCAATTATAGGTCTGGTTATTTCCAAATCTACGCAACAAGGAACTAAATATAGCACCATCAAAGTTTAAACATCTGTTATAAAAACTTACATGCGAGTGAGCCGCAAACCGATCAATTCTCATGCAAGAAGAGGTATCATATATTTTAGAAACACGAATATGTTTGAAGGAACCGCGAGCACGCCTAATATTGGCAGTTGATCTTAGACAACCTCTCTCGAATACTCTTACTAATTCCATCTGATGGCTAGACAGCTGAGGCTGACGACACCAAACAGGAGAAGCGTACATGAGAATTGGCCGGATATATAGCTTGTACATATTGGTTTTGATTTTGGTATTAATTTTAGAGTTTTTAAAAATCCCATTTAGGTGAAATTTCGCCTTTTTAACCTTTGTTAATCTTATTCTTATATGTTTAGTAAACCGATTATTAGTTTGTAATTGCATGCCAATGAGTCTAATATCATTTCTAACTGGCAATAAGAGCCCATTTAAACAAATTTTCATATTCCGTATTGATTTTCTGAGTTATGGATTTGTGTCACGAACTAGACCCATAATGTGGATAAGTTCAGTCTTGTCATTATTTAGAACTAATTTCCAATTTTTGAAATAATTTTAAATCTTTACAAGAAAAATATTTAATAAGTTTTGAGTTTGGGCTGGGTCTTTGTGGACCATGTGAAGCGTGGTGTCATAAGCAAATTGCGTTAACTTAATAGTGCTGTGCAAAGGAATATTATACATACACATACACTAAGGGAAAAAAATATTAAATTTATCCAAAAACTTTTTTAATTTATCCAAAAAGCGAGTCATTTTTGCACCAATAACGCATTTGCATAAATCGACTAAGTAAATATTTAAAATTCATTTAAAAACTTTTTTAATTAAATAAAATATTAACATATTTAAACAGAAATAATAAAAAAATATATTAAAATCATGCACAAATTTTTTAAATATCTTTTAAAAATTTACTATTTGAAAATAAAACTATCACATCTAAAGGAAATTTATATAAAAAATATTGAATTTAAAAAACAATATATTCAAATATTTCTCACAAGCTGCGTCCATTAATGCCATTAGCATGGTTACTTTATTTTCTTTTTTCGTTCCTTAATATTAAATTATTTTTGACAGTCGGTGCAATATTATGACACCATATGTCAAAAATAGTATAAAACTAAAGAACGAAAAAAGAAAATAAAGTAACCATGCTAATGGCAATAATAAAGCAAACTAATAAAGCAAAATATGCAGGCAAATGACAATCAGTGCGACACATTCGTGGGAAAATGTCGAGTTGTCACTCCACCTTAAATATAATTGCATTATTTCAGCACGCAATCGCTCATACGTACGCCCAAATATCCCTGTTATACCACCCTTGCAACAAAAACGAAATGAGAATTATAAGAACTAAGGTTGCAACTGCAAGAGAACAGAGTGCGATGCTGTTGCTGCTTGTCGGAATATGTGTGTACGTGTGCGATGCTGTTACTGCTTGCTTGTATGGAATATGTGTGTACGTGTGTGGTATAAATAAAATTCAAATACGGGAAAAAAACGAGTTGTAGGGAAAATATTTGATTTATCCACGTAAATATTTAAATAAAATTGATACTCAGGCGTGGATAATGTTAATATGCGTTATTTCCCTTAGTGTACATAATAAATAATAGAGGTCCACGCTCAGAGCCCTGAGGAACTCCAGCGACCATTTTAAAGCTCTTAGACAAATGCCCATTTAATCGAACGGCAAAACTTCTGTAACTTATCATTGATTTTATAATCTTATTGATAGATATTTGAAAATTTAGAATAAACATTTTATGTAAAAGACCGTCATGCCAGATGGTATCAAAAGCAGCTTTTAAATCTAGAGCCACTATAGTCGTAACCTTGTTATCATTTAAACCCTCGTTTATATCAGCCTGCAATCTAGCGAAATCGTGGTTTGTGGAGTGTCCACCAAGAAACCCAAATTGGTTTTAATATATGTGCAAAGAATTGCGATGTTGATTTAGTCTGATCGCCAGAATGCGTTCAAAAATTTTTGCGATACAGCATTGCATAGAAATCGGTCGCCAGTTTTCAAATAGAGAAGCGTCCCTTCCAGGTTTAAGAATAGGTGTAATAATAGCATATTCCCAGCATCTTGGAAAATAAGAAATAGCAAGTAGATGATTAAAGAAAATAGCTAAGATCGAAAAGATCAGTTTATCAATACGATAGAGTAAGGCATATTATCAGAACCACTTGACTTTTTATTTGGTCGAGATTTAATAATATTTGAGACTTCTTCAATTGAAGTGAGAATCCCACGAGTTTCTGCAGGCAAATTTGCATTTAATTGGCTTAGAAGTTTGTTGTCTGGTGACAAGGTGAAATTGTTTGATCAAATTTGATGACTGGATTTAAGGCATCCAGCGATTTGATAGAGTTTTGTACAATACGCGCGTAATCGGAATCAGCACTAGAAGTAAGTTGGTGCTTTTTATAGAAGTTGTCCGCCAGAAAAAAATATTAGGGTGGCACATTAGGATGGTAGAAACTGATATCTGGAGGGTAAGTATTAGAACGGTACACTTGAGGTCAATGACCTCTATAGAGGTCATATTGGTCTCCTTGAGACAAAAAAATTGATATAACAAACTTTAAAATCCGACTGTAAACACCAGAGATATGAAGTTATATGCCAATGCGCGACCCCTTCGTTCGTTACAAAAAAAAAATTTTTTCGTAATTGTCTTGCAAAAGTGCGTCATATTCGCTGGCATACGGCGCACTTTTTTTTTTTTGCATAGGAGGTGGTACGGTATGTTGTACATACTTGAATATGCACCTAAAATATGTGCAAACTATTTAGATCAGTGTCGATCACGTAGTACTCTCGCGAGGTAAGCGACACTTCCTCTTTTTACGTAAACACGAAAGAGTAAATGAGACAAATGCTATTGCTGTGGTCGACCCTGATTTTGATACGTTTACGAAATAAATATATAAACTCCTTTCTTCATAAAGGTTAAATTTTATGCTTTTTTTCAAAACTATCAAACTTGGGTCACTTTCATAACTCGGATGTTGGTCACGATTGTTAAATTGTTAAAAGGGCACATTGACATTGATTTGCTTAAGCAACTTTAAGCTTTAACAAATAACCGCTATTTTTAGCTCTTTAATATTTTGAAATAAATTGCAGTGGAAAACATTGTATTTCAAATGCACAAAACTTCTTAACAAAAATATGCTGAAGTACTGTACCTTTATTTCGCTTACCAACAAACTTTACCAGAATATTGCAGTTCGGAATTTAAAATACCGTTTCAACTCATTAAACCCCATTTAAGACAGAGTAAAGCTTTTAATTTGTGTTGACATTTAAAATTTAGAAACTTCTAATTAGTTTTGCTCTTCCGACGAGCTGTTTATTCGTTCTATTTGCACTTCAATCATGAGACCACGAAAAGCAGTCACGCCATGTCTTTACCATGGTTAACCACGGTAATGCTAGAGCATCGACAACATTATCATCAGTATCGTCATCATTATCGTCATCAGAACTACGAACGGCTGGCAAAGAATGGTCATTAAATATTTACAAAATTCATCATAAAACAAACTCGTTAAAATCATCTTCAAAAATAATTGCAGCCAAACGTCCAACTTGGTGTAAATGCAACAAAGTTGGTTAGGGGAGAACTGTGAAAGTGTTGAAAAGTGTTATGAGTTAGTTAGGCAATGAGGAAAAGGAAAATCTTCTGCATAACTACTCTATTGTTTTAAGAAAAAAAAAAACAAAGAGAAACACTTTAAATACGCAGTAAAAACCAAAAACCAATAAAAACTAAATTCTAACACCTGAGTGAGGTTTAGAGAATCTCATAGCCGCTATTCGAAAACTCGAAGCGACACGACTTGACTCGAATGTGGGGACGACTTTCGCTCTAGGCCCTGGACTTGGTACTTGAATGTGCAAACAAACAGCAGGTTTCACTTGACCAGATTGAAAAGGTTTGTTTCGAATCACTTAAGACACAAGATGTTGCTGTTGTTATTGCTTTTTATTGTTGGTTTTTGTTTCTCTTCACGGCTTGAAGTACTCAATCAGTCAGCGTCGTTTAAGAATTTGAATACCCTGCACACCGCATTTACCAATGTTTGCATTTTTTTTCTTGCTCACACTTCAATTGACTGTAGTTGGCCAAAAGGTGGTGATGGTGGCAATGGTGGCGGCGGCATCACATTACTTTTTGTATGTTTCTTTAACAAGTTTATAACCATTGTGTGTATTTGGCCATTACTGTGTGGTATTCATTGTAGTCTTTGCTTGATTTTGGCTTTGAGGTTTTTTTTTTCTTCTCATCAGCTGTATGTATGCCGATGATTCCTCTTTGTAGCATTTTGGGCTTTGTTTTAAGTTTTTGTTGAAACTCTTTATTTACTTGTTTGTCAGGTGCAAATAATGCCTTTCTTTGGCAATCATCGATGATTTCAATTAACTACAATCAACGTTTATGAAAGATCTTCTATGGACAAAATCACTTATAGACAGAAAATAAACTTGGCCTTAAAACAAAAAAACATAAACTTCAATGTGTAAATTTTTGGTGTGGTCAATGTTCAAAGCTGATTTATTGTTGACTTTAATTAAGGTTGAGGAAATCATTGTTTTAAATGACATTTGTTAACACATATTTGTCACATTTCAAAGGTCCTGTTGAAGCTGAGAGTTTTTGAAATCGAGGGAGCAACTTTTATAAAGATTCAACTACGAACACTTTTATAAAGATTCACTTCATAGATTGGCAGGCGATTATTATGATATTTACTTATTTATTTATTATCTTATATATTAATACATAAACATCAAATATTGTGGTACACTTTTTTAATATTTATAATAAAAAAAAGGGAATGAAACTAACATCATTCGAAAGGTACTGTTTCGAAGGTAAAGAAATTTAATATAGTGTATTATGTGATTATTACATTTTAAAATAAATGTATGCATTCTCATACTCATGGCTGTAGTTTGAATCTCTCTGCCTTTCTTATGCGAGAGAAATTGTCAAAAAAAAAGAAAAAGAAAAAAGATTTACAAACAAATACTATTGCTGCTCTCTTTCTCTCTTTGCATGGAAAATTGTGAGGGCAAGTAGAATGCTAGATTGAATCAGACACTTTAACAGATTTATGTAATATTGATGTTGTTGCTTTTTCTTAATTTTTCTCTCTGCGTTAGCCTTATGACAAAAATAGCAAAAATATTCATACCGTTCCGATACTGCAGAGAGAGCCGCTGCAAGAACCAAAATTCATCAATCATTCAACGGCGTTGCATAGAATTATTACTTGGAGTGTATATGAGGCACGACAAAAATGATAAAACAAAAATTATACTGTTGCATTTGCATCATAGTGTCTCTGACGGAACTCCGCCTGTTTTCACGAGCAGCCTGTCCAAAGCCAGGATAAAGGAGGATGGTTGCAGATATAAGGGGGTTTTCTAATCCTTTTGACCTTTATATCTGTGTAAAAAGAAAAAGGCCCACCTTGAGCCTGCTGTGTGTCACGGCTTAATCTTGGAGTAGGTTGGACTATATGCACATAGCAATAGTGGCGTTTATACCTATGAATGCAGTAACAAAAGCAACAAATAATTTGTTAGCACGGGAATAGTCATCCACATAGAGTAGCCGTTGATATATCATCGACCTCAGTTGGAGCGTAAAATTAGTGTTTAACACTAGAAAATGCCTGTATCTTCGGATATTGGTGAACTTGTTGAGACGTTACCCTAGTTTTCACATTAAATTGTGCTAACGACGGTACGTTCGAAATTACGCAAATTAGTTACTTGTTAATGAAATGCGTTACGGAGGAGGAGTAGTATAATAACAGTACGTTGTACTGGTTATACTAAAGAGGTAAATTTATTTTGCCTAGTCAAGTACAAATTAGTGACAGGACGTCACAGTCAAATATAAGTATTAGAGGAATACTTAATTTACCAGCTGATAAGTTGGTGATGATGATATGGTTATTCATTGTGGAACCTTTTGCCAGGGTGACTATTGTGGGCTGGCCCTTCGGGGAGTTTCGTGCTGGCTGTGGTAGTTCAATGTCGCGAACAAGACCTATGGTGGTCTGGCGTGGAGTTGCGTTTGTTTACAACCGGGTGGCAATTCCTCAAATTGTCAGAGATTTTAGATGGGTCTCGTTTTTAACCGATAACTGTGGATGGTGATAACACTAGCCGTCCATGATTGGTACTGTTGCGTTCCAATACTGGTAACTATCCATACAGTATATTTATTAATTTAAATATACAACTTAAGTGTGGTGTGTATCCGGTATTGAAACTACTATAATGGGGCGTTGGTCGCGTCTGGAGTCATGGAGGTAAAACACAGGAAATTAATTTTCTGGGTATCATTTCCATGAACCACGACTCCTCGTGTCAAGGGGCACCGTGGAATTAAGCCCACACGGCAGGTGTCTACGTAAACCACAGAAGGACCTCCGTCTCTGACGGACTGCTTGTCATGGTTGAAGGTCGGTCTCGTACTGAGATCGAAACCAGAGCAATACATGTCATGGGTATAGTGTGTGATTGGGGAAGGAAGGTGGGCGTAAGTGTGGCAATGGACAAGACGGTGACAATGTTGCTGAAAGGCAAATTTTCATCCAGTCGACATCCATCTGTCAGTTTGAATGGGGTTAGCTTTAAATATGTGACAGAGGACAGGTATTTGGGGATAACAATGTGTGAGAAGATTAACTTTTTGGTTCATTTAGTGCGTATAAGAGAAATATTGATGAAAACTGTCGGACAAGTTCGTCGGTTATTATGAAGTGATTGGGGACTCAGCAGACGTGCTGTGTGTGCGATTTATCGTGGTCTGTTTGTTGCTTGCGTGACTTATGGTTTACCTATATGGGGGTATATTGTTACGACTGCTGCTGGTAATCAGAAAATACTCTCTTGTCAGTGAGTAATTCTGATGGGTTGTATGCCTGTTTGTCGAACGGTTTCTATGGTTGCCATGCAGGTTCTGATGGGGGCGGCTCCTTTGGATTTGGGGGTAACACAATCCAGTGTTGCATATTGTGTCCGAAGGGGATTGCCAATGCTAGAAAATATATTGGTTAATGAGTTAGATTGCAGGGAAAAGAATTTTATAGATTAAGGCTATGTTAAGGGAACGCGTCACTACTATATGGCAATCTAGATGGGATTCTAGTATCCATGGTAGAATTACGTATGAGTTCATACGTGATGTTTTATTCGTTGAGAATCACCCGGACTTTTGTTTCAACTTAAGTTTGGGCTTTCTCTTGACTGGGCATGGATCCTTGAATGCTTTTTTGCATAAAAGGAGTCTTGTCCCGTCTACTGAATGTGGTTGTGGGGCAATCCTCCAGGATTACCTACATGTTCTGTGCCAGCCAATGTCCGCTGTATGATGATATACGGGACTTGCGTGCTATGGGGGTTTTAACGAATGCTGGTGAGTTTCGCTTGGAAAATGCACTCTTAGGGGAGCATTTAACCATCCTAAACCAGTATGCGGTGGAAGTGTTTGCTCGTCGTCGAGACAGACGAAGTGACTGAATTTCAGTCAAAGTCATGCATGTATACCATTTTGATTTTCAATTTAAATTATATATCTTATTCGTTTGCTCGCGACGAGACACACGAATAGACTGATTTCAGTCAATTGTCATGTATATGCCATGTATGTGTATGTATAGATATATGTATATATTGTGGTATGTCCCATTAGTTGAATGGTTTTTATTTTAATTTATATTTTGTTAGCTTTATGCATATGGCCGCCAGTCCGGAGCTGTGATGAGCTCAACTGGTAGTAGCTTGCTGCAAAGTCCGACCAAAGACTTAAAAATTGGTACCACGGGTAGTCAGAAGCCTCTGGTGTATGCCAGTCTGACTTGGGATGGCCCTTCGGGGAGTATCGTGGTGGCTGTGGTTTATTACCTATATCGCGGGTAGAGCTATCCAGCTCGATGTAGAGTTGCATTCTCAACTTGGGTGCCGTACTCCTGAGTACGGAAGAGGTGTTAGATAGGCCTTCACCCAAACCAAGGGTTGCGACATGCCATCATTGCATGAAGCTCATTTGGTACCTTTGAACTCTCAAAGGGGCGTTGCCCGACGCAATATTTCGGTCCCACGCTTTGGAGCACCGTAGAATTAAGCCCATACGGCAGGTGTCTACGTTAAACACTAATGGATTTCTGTCTCTGACGGAACCCCTTGATTAAAGTAACCAGTATGCACTAAATGCAAAAGAAAAAAAAATTAAATTAAAATTAAAATAAGGACAAGTATTAGAACAAGGATAATTAATAAGGATTAGAAAAAGGATAAGAACAGAGATTTGGACAAAGATTAATACTTTAAAGAAATAAGATAAGGAGTAGGACAAAGATTAGAGTATAGAATTGGACAAGTATTAAGTATGACAAGAGTTCTGCCAAGAATTTGGAAGATAACTTCGACAAGGACAAGGAAGATTTAGACATACCTAAAACAATATTTGGGGCAAGATTGGGAAAAGTATAATGACAAGAAATAGAACAAAAATAAGTACAATAATTACAAAGATTTAGAAAGGAAGTGGGACAAGGATTAGGAAAGGATTTGAACAAGAAAAAGGTCATAGCTTTGGACATGGATTAAAACAAGAATTTTGACCGGAAGTATGTCAATTATTAGAATACATATAAGAATAAGAATATGAATAAAGACAGGTTTGGGAACGAATGCAAAGGTAGGGACAAGAAGAAAGATACACTGTCACGTCAAAATCTACTGATCCGTCCCCGATAAAGCCCCCTAAAAAAAACTAAGACCCCTAGCCGATGGTTTTAAGACCGCGGCCTCGATATGTAAGGATGAAAACGAGAATCTATGTGGAGGGAATGGAGGGAACACTTCTTAAGACTTCTGAGTGGCGACGCTGACAACAATCTAGCCAATAAAGACGATATCCCGGAAACCCCAATTGCGGACGATAGTGTTGAAGTTCCACTGCCCGACTATAAAGAAGTCCTGAAAGCTATAGCTCGGCTTCAGAACAACAAAGCCGCTAGGGCCGTTGACGTGCGTAAAGAGCTCTTCAAAAATATAGACATAGCTCTATTTGAATGCATTCATTAGCTTCTCTATGTAAAATTTGGTCTGAAGAATTCATTCCATACGATTAGAGCCTTAGTATGCTCTTGTAAATCCACAAGAAAGGCGAGCCCACCATTGTTGCAACTACCATGTGATAAGCCTTCAGAATATAGCATATAAGGTCCAGTTGAGGGTAGATTTTATGTGAAAGACTGAAGCGTACCATAAACCAGCTGATTGTGTGGATTCAGACCTGCAAATCCAATATCGACCAGATATTTATGCTACGACAAATCTTGGACAAGACCTGCAGAAACAATTCGATACGCACCATCTTTTTGTCAATTACAAAGTCGACTTCAACAGTCCCATAAGGAATCATCTATACTGAATATAGATGAATATAGAATACTTGCAGGAACCATGTCTGAATTTGGTATTCCTGCAAAGCTCATCCGCCTTTACAGAATGACACTGAGCAACACCAGCCGCACAGTTAAAATTGAAAGGACCTCACCCCTCTATATTTACCAAACAAGGTTTCAGACAAAGTGATTCCCTATCGTGCGGCTTTTTCAACGAAGATCATCCGAACTGCTAATCTGAGACGAAGTGACACGATATTCTAAAATAATATTATGCTGTTGACGTATGCTCCAGCATTCTCTATTCTCCAGAAGAGCGAAAGAGTCGAATGGATATTGCAATGAACGCAGATGAGACGAAATATCTAGTGTCAACAAACAAACAGTCCCAGCGTCTTAGAAAGCATGACACTGTTGACAACACCTCCTTAGAGGTTTTTAATGTCTTCGTCTACCAGGGATCCAGCGTAAACTCCTTCAATGGTGTCGGTATTGAGATAAAACGGAGGAAAACTCTTGCTTACAGGTTTAACTTTGGGCTAAGTAGGCCTATTTTGTTTATTGACGTAGCCTTAGACCAGGAATGGACCTTATAGCTGAAAAATTTGGTTGAATACAGTATCTTCTGGATCTTCTTACTAAAACAGGCCGATGAAGAACAGAAGTAAAAACTTTGATCTTTTCCATTAAGAATGTAAAAAAATAATTTGCATATAAAGACTTATCACACGGGTATTCTCAAATCTTAAATGTAATGCGTGTTTTTTTTAGGGGTTTGTTTTTCGAATAGAGATAAAACTGGCATTTTGTGGTCAAATATGGCAACTCTAATGTCATTTATGTTCAGTTTGGTTTGCCATTTCATCATGAACAGGTTGACAAAAGAACAACGCTTGCAAATCGTGCAAATTTATTTCGAAAATAATGGTTCAGTTCGCGAAGTTTACCGCAAGCTCCGTCCATTTTATGGTCGACATAATCGTCCATCAGAGCAATTAATTCGGTTAACCATGGGTCGTTTTCGCACTACGTTTACTCTATGTGATAATACGCATCCGCAGAGACGTCGAACAGTGCGCACCGAAGAAACAATTGCCGCTGTAGAGCAAAATGTTGAAGAGGACCCGAATGAATCGATTCGCCACCGTGCACAGCAATCGGAGCTTTGTCCATCAACTTTATGGAAGATTTTGCGCAAAGATCTTGGCTTGCGACCTTACAAGATCCAGCTTGTGCAAGAATTAAAGCCGCGAGACCATGCAATGCGTTGTGATTTTGGTGTATGGGCCGAAAATGAGATTGATCTCGATGATGATTTTCATCGCAAAATTTTGTTCAGTGATGAGGCTCATTTTTGGTTGAATGGCTACGTCAACAAGCAAAATTGCCGCATTTGGAGTGAAGAGAATCCACATGAGATCCTTGAGACGCCATTACATCCACAAAAACTGACTGTTTGGTGTGCTCTATGGTGGAGTCATTGGGCCATACTTCTTCCGAAATAATGCTGGAGAGTCAGTTACCGTTAATGGAAACCGGTATAGAGCAATGATAACCGACTATTTTGTTCCCGAATTGGATGGCATGAATGTGGATGAGTTGTGGTTCCAACAAGACGGCGCTACATGCCACACAGCGCACGTCACAATCGATTTATTGAAGGAAACATTCGATGAGCGCATAATTTCACGGAATGGACCTGTCAATTGGCCACCAAGATCGTGTGATTTGACACCATTGGATTATTTTCTTTGGGGAGATGTAAAGTCGCTCGTCTGCGCCAACAAACCAGAAATGTTAGGGGACTTGGAGGCCAACATTCGTGGCGTTATTGCCGACATACGGCCCCATATGCTCGAAAAAGTGGTTGAAAATTGGACCTGTAGAATTGGCTTTATTCGAGCCAGCCGCGGCGGCCACGTGCCCGAAATCATATTTAAACATTAATGGCATAAAATTATCCTTCCAATAAAGTCAAATTGATGGACATTAAAACGATTTTCTTGTATTTTATTTCAATTCGAAGTTCTATACCTCTAAAAAAAACACCCGTTATTATAACTACTAACCAAGTCTCTTAACCAAGGATTTCAGGCGTTATATCAATTCAGCCAAGTTCGCCTTTATTTGAAATGGGATGATTTATTAGTAGTAAGGAAGGGGCAATCAAGTGATATGCTTAGGCAGTTCAAGCTTGACAGGAAATTGTAGAAAGATGTGAATTAGTATCTAAGGCAAGTGTTTTAACTTTATCTTGACTTTATCTGAACTTCTCTCCCACCAACTAGAACTTTTAAGTCGGATATACTGATGAATTGTGGCGTCCGTGGCGTAGTTGGTTAAAGTGCGTGGCCTCTATGACAATGAACCTGGAGGCCCGGGTTTGAATCCCAACAGGCCGCCGCCTCTCTGCAGACAATGGCAAACCTCGGAGAGTAATCAAAATGACATGTTAATCTTCTTGAGAACAAGAATATTCCGTTCATCGCCGTTCGGAGTTGGCGTTAAAATCTGTAGGTCCGGTTCTCGGTTAATTGTGTACAAACTTAATAACACGCACAACACAATTGATCATAAGAAACTAGGTCAAAGTCCTTTCAAGGGCTGAAATGAGCAGTCATTTATTTTTATTTTTTTTTTATACTGATGAATTTTCAATTTCAGTTGGCCGAGGAGAGAAATGCAGAATTTTAAAGCGTATGACCACCATAGCCTGGCCGAGTTTTAATCCGGAAACTTTGGCGTGGCAGGGGAAATATTATACTTTCGTTCACAAGTTTGGAGAGGCTTTTCGACTCAGCCTTGCCTCATAAGCATTTGTGGGTTTTATAGAAGGTTATACTCTCACGATCTCTATAAAATACTTCGTGAGAGCATCTCGGGAAGTAAGGAAAACAAGTTTGCTCAAAAAAATGTGAAAATAACGTTCATAAGTAAAGTATTCTCGAGAAAGAAAATACATTCCGTCACAAGTTTGAGGAACTTCTGGATTCAGCTTCGCCTCAGAAGCATTTGCAAACTGTATACGATATTTATTCTCTTGACCTTGATAAAATTCTTCGTAAGAGCTTCTCCTTAACAAGTATTTTAGAAGGAGTATCGAAGGAGTAATACTTCCGCTATTAAGGTCAAATAGCTTCTTGTCTCAGGTTCGCGTCAGAAGCATTTGCGAGGCTTATGTGAGGTTATACTCTCATGAGCTCTATAAATTACTTAGCAACAGCTTCTCGAGAAGCACAATATAAGCTCGCTTAAAACAAACAATTTTTAACTTGCCTTCAGCTGCGGGTAACACTCTCAGGACCCTGATAAATTTTTTCGCTAGAGCTTTTCATGAAACAACGAATATAAACTCGCTCACAAAAATTTAAAACTTACCGTCACAAGTATTCACAAAGTATTACCGAAAGAGAAATTTTCCAACTTGTATTCATGAGCGTCTTAAAAGTTATATCGAGGTGGAAGCCTACTACGATAAATAAAGAATCTAGACAATGGTCCACTGGTTTTAAGTCCAATTGCTAGGTAGGTTTATTTGGACCACAGTGTACTTTCTAAATAATTCGTAGAAATTTCAATATATTGAATTTGATAAAAGAGGTACGTTTATACACATAAACTTATTACTTAAAGTATACGTTTATAGCATTTACCCTTAATTATGTAACTTATGTTCTATAATAAGTACAACAAGTTTTCAGACAACAAAGCAAGTTTGAGAATCGCAATTTATTTTACCAATTTTTAATAAAAGTACATCATCTCTTTCAATCTCATTATCTTCCTATCACTTGACTTCACAAGCCATACGTCTCTGCCTTCGCCATAGACGTCAAAGTGTGAATTCTGTCTGTAACCCACTTCCTGTCTATGTCTCATCATTATAATAGCCAATAATTTCCATCTTTAATGAGGTAAATGTTGTCAACTCTTGCCATTCAATCCTCCGCTTCCTCCTTGCGACATCCGAACATCATCCCGACCTCAATTCATATTAACTTAACTTGTCCCTGAACTTCACGATCAGCTGAGTACAACTGATCTTGTCCATACAAGCAACAACGCCCGCCTTAGGCACAGAAAAAAAAATGGTGGCATAATGAAAAGTTTTTTCTTGCTACAGTAGATTTGCTAAATTCTTGCTGGATTCTAGAATTGTACTTGTTGCAATTCTTCAATTCCGATTGCTACTCGCAGCTAGTTGTCGCGACATTTTTCCAAGTAAAACTCACGATCAATTGGCGACACGCTTCTTGCGCTGTGGCATCAAAGGCCTCGGTAAGAAACAGCAGCACGACCACGACCGAAACCTGTCGTCGACGCCATTCACAAATGACATGACTTGTGCGCAGGGTGAGGCGATTGAAAAACAGATTTGCAGGGAAAATGTGGCACAAAAGAATTTTCTTATCGCTTCACAGATGCAACACTGAAACGTTGAAGACAGCAGAATGATCAGCAGAGTGTGTAAATCTGGTAACATTAAATTAATGCGTCTTCCATGAGATGAACTTGAGGCGGGCTGTTTTATATATTTGGATATGTGTGCAGATTTGGAGAGCTCATTGGAAGATTTATATGGTTTTGCTCTGGATGGATAACAACCAGTGGACATCTTTAGTCCTGGATTTTAATATCATAGTCATGAGGCTCTTGATAAGGGCGGCAGGATCTTCGCACTGATCTTGCTATACAATTTTCCGCAGTTACTCTATGAATCTGTCCAGGTCTATTCAGACACAAACCTCAGTCTGGTTTTTGTGCCAGCTGTTAGGTCTGTAGAGCAGCAGTAATCATCATTTGCCGATACAATAGATGCTACTTGCTTGTCTAGTCTTCGTCTTCGCATTATTCCGAAAATAGTTTAACTTGAATAACTTCTTCTTGACAACAACGATGTTGTTGTTGTTGATGACGACGTTCAACGATTTAGTCAAGTCGTGTTTTCACTCATGCACTTGATATACCAGCCAACCGTTTCCGCAGACTGTGCCACCCCGCTTCAATAGCTGCATCTAGCTCGCTAGTGATCAATCCCTTCGCTGAGTTACTTACTCGTACTTATTTAAAACACTTTGCATCGCACGATTCGATCGTGGCAGTACTCAGTGATCGGTGATTGTTGATCAGTGCATCGTCGGTACGGTGAGGTGGGGCTTTCCTGCTTAAACTGGCGTGGTATTTCTTTGTTTTATCGCTGTTGTTGCTATTGTTGCGTGACTCCAGCACCACCACCACCATCACCACCACCATCACCATGAGCAGCAGCTCCATCATCGTCAACATGCCACACCACAGCATGTCGCATAACGTTTTCCCTTTTTTTTTTTTTTTTTGTTTGTAGATTGTTGTTGTTGCACGACGACATTTAAAAGTTCTTCAATGTTGCGACAATTGTGTTCATCGCAGAAAAATTCGTTTAAATATTCAACAATGTGCGGCGCAAACAAGAACTGCAGCAGCAACATTGCAGATATTGATATTGCTGCGACTAGAGCAGCGACAGTAAGAAAACAAGTACTACAACAGCAACAACAACGCACTGATGATGCACGTGATTAGCTTAAACGACTTGTCAGCTTGTTGATGTTGTTGGTATTTCTTACTATTTTTATTTTTTACAGGAAATTCAGCTGAAGGAACCGGGGATCGATAATGAGGTGGTCAAAATCACAAAGAAGTCTAAAGCTGTATCTAAGGCTTGCCAAAATGAAGGCTTTTCACGATCTCGAGAGTAAAATTTCTTGAGTTATCAAAGCGATAAATAGGCGAACAATTTTAAGTTCACTTTTGAAGAAGTTTATAGCCCGAAGAATATGTGTCCAAAAGTGTCTTTCTCAAAGCCTTAAAAAAGGAGAAAAGGTTTGCTGTACCGTGGACACACCTAAAGCTTTTGATATAGCTTTTGATTTTGAGTGTATCCCCATCCTTATCCTTAATCAAACTTTTAATTAAATTCATGCCCAAAGTCCTAAATTCTAACCCTTGTTCGAATCCTTTTCCTAATGCTTGTCTCACATCTGCTTCTGTATTTGCAACTGTTTACAATTGGGTGAATGAGTTTAAATGTGTCCGTACATCCTCAAAAGATGAACATCGTTCCGGACGCCCTGTGAAAGTGTCTACTCCCGAAATTATTGACAAAATCTACGATATGGCTTAAAGACATCGAGGAATCAAAACGTGCGAAATAATTGAGGCCACAGGCATATCCCAACGCACAGTCGCTTGCACGTAAAATTTGGTGTGAAAAAAATCTTGACAAGATGGGTGCCGCGTTTGCTCACAGTGGTGAATAAACGCAATCGTGTATTCGACTATAAGGCTGTTACGGCGCTTTTTCATCGCAATCCTAATAATTTTATACGTCGATACATAGCTGTTGGTGAATCAGGGATGCACCACTGCACTCCATAGACAAAGGAACAGTCAAAACAGAGGATTTTTTGAGGCGAAAGGGCTCCGAAGAAGATGAAGACGGTGAAATCGGTCGGCAAGGTTATGACGACGTTCTTTTAGCATGCTCGCTGAATCAACTACATCGATTACTTGGAAAAGGGAAAAACGGTAACAGGGCTATATTATGCTATGCTAAACCCCCCTTGCCCTTGTGGGTTGAGCGAAAAATGCCCTTATCAAGCAAAGAAATTAAGGAAAAACTCTCATTTGGAACGGAAAAAGATCCTCTTTCATCGAGACAACGCACAGGTTCCAATTATTGCAACATCCACCGAATTCACCAAATTTTGCCCCCAGTGACTTTTGCTTATTTCCAAACTAGGAGAAATGGCTTGGTGGACAACGGTTTACGTCTTACGAGGATGGCATCGCCCAAACGAATGTTCATTTTGAGGCGCTTCCGAAATCTTGCTTTTTGGACGGCTTAAAAAATTTGGAAAAACGCTTAGAAAAATATATAGAGCTTAACAGGAGATATGTTGGAAAATTAAAAATAGTTGCAGTTGTTGTGTCATGGACACATCCATAGATTTTGACGTGACAACGTATCTTTATCCTTGTCCCTATCTTTATACGTATCGTTTCCCTTGTCTTTAAACTCATCTCCATCTTAACTTTATTCATATGCTTGACCTTATACCTGCCTTACTCCTTGTCCTGATATTTAACGAAATTTTTCTTTTAGTTAATACATGTTCAAATCCTTGCCTTAGTTCTTGTCAGAATCCATTTCACAGTCCTTGTTCTATTTTTTGTCGCAATCCTTGTCCCAATAATTTTCTTAATTCTTGTTCTTAGCCGACTTCAAAAAGGAGGAGGTTCTCAAAATCATTGGTTTGTCCGTTTTTTTGTTTTGTTTTTTTTTTAAATGTATGTACATCGATAACTCCTAAAGCACTTGCCCGATTTCCGTAATTTTTTGTCAACAGAGATATATCATCAAGGCGGAGGTCCTTTTTTAAAAAAGTGGGTGATATTCGACAAAGGGGCGTGTCACTATTAGAAAAACACTGTATTTCAGTTAATATTGACACTAGGGTACTGAAATTTACAGTAAAAATACTGGGGTAGGCAAAATTATTACAAATTACGGTGAATAAAGTGGGCGTTATTTGACAAAGGGATGTGGTCATATTAACACTGTATCTCGAATAATATTGACACTAGGATACTGAAATTTAGTACATGGGTAGGCATATTTATTAATAATTACGGTAAAGAAAGTGGGCGTTATTCACCAGTGGGGTGTGGCAATATTAGAAAAACACTATATGTCGAATAATATTGGCAATAGGGAGTAAAATTTAGTACATGGGTAGGCACAGTTACTACAAATAACGGTAAAAAAGTGGGCGTTATTCAACAAATGGGTGTGGCAATATTATAAAAATGCTATATCTCAGTTAATATTGACACTAGGGTACTAGTATTTGGTATACAGGGTGGTGGGTAGGTAGAATCATTACAAAAGTGGGCGGGATTGTACATAGGGTGTGGCACTTTAAGGAAAGAACTATATATCGGTTAATATTGATACTTGGGAACTGAAATTTGGCACAGGGTTAGGTAGAATCATTATAAAGTACGGTATATAAAGTGGACGGGAGTGTGTTACGAGTTTCGTTGCTGGTGTTTCCGGCAGTGTGAATGAAGATCGCGATATGTCAATTCATCGCCGTTCTCAACAATTTGGCTTGTGTTATTCGACCGCCTGGAACATTTGACGTAAGTACCTCGGTATGAAACCATACAAACTACATCTGATGCAAAAACTGAAGCCGGGTGATTTACTACAACGTCGTTTGTTTGGTGAATGGGCCTTAGAAAAGTTGGATGAAACTGTTTTTTTTTTTTCATAGACGAAGCTCATTTGTTGCTCAATGGGTACATCAACAAACAGAATTTCCGAATTTGGTCTGAAGAGCAGCCAGTTAGAGGCAGTTCAAAAACTGTCAATGCACCCTAAAAATTGCACTGTTTGGTTCGGTATGTGTGCCGACGGCATCATCGGACCGTTCTTTATTAAAAATAATGAAAATCGCAACGTTACAGACAATGGAGCAAGGTACCGTGCTATGATTTCTGACTTTTTTTTGCTGAAAATGGAAGAATTAGACTTGTTTGACATGTGGGTTCAACAAGACGGTGCCACATGACACAAGGCACGCGATACCATGGCGCAATTGAGAAGCAAGTTTGGTGAGCAAAGAAAGCCAAAATTGGAGCTTATTGGAAATTATCTTTAAAAAGTAAATGTCAGGCATTGATGTATCGATCCAAATAAATATTTCATTCACTTTTGATAAATGTTTTTTTTTTCAAACAAGGTGATTCTCTATCGTGCGACTTTTTCCACCTAATAATGGAGAAGATCATCCGAGCTGCTGATTTGAGACGTAGTGGCATGATAATCTACAAAAGAAATATGCTGCTGACGTATGCTGATGATATCGATATCATTGACCATAATACGTGCGAAGTCAGTGCAACATTCTCCAGATTAGCGAAAGGACAAAATACCGAGTGTCAACAACTAAACAGTCCCATATTTGTTATTCTGACTGATTGAGATAAAACGGATAACTATTGTCAACATGTGTTATTTTGGGCTGTATAGGCAATTGAGAAGCAGAGCCCTCTCTCGACGAAGACAACTCACGCTCTATAAGTCATTAATCATGCCCGTCCTTTTATACGCAGCACAAACCTAGACGTTGAGCAGTTCTGATGAAAAGACTTTGGGAGCCTTCAAGAGAAAGATCCTTCGTAAAATCTTCGGTCCAATCTGCGTCAATAGCGAGTACCGAATTCGACGGAAACACGAGGTGTATGAGCTGTATGCTGACATCGACACAGTTAAGCGAATTAAAATCGAGCGGCCCCGCTGGCTAGGTCATGTGGAGGTAATGAAAAACACCTCTCCAGCGAAAAAAAGATTCGATGCCCGGTAGTGGTCAACGGGGAAGAGTGATTGCAGAGAGAAGAAGAGAAGAGAAGAGAAGAAATCTTTGTTGCAAGGATCACGTGTTGGATAGCCTGACTACGCTTGGTGTTTCCAACAGGCGCCAACAAGCGCAAAACAGAAATGACTGACGCAATTTCTTATACGAGGACAAAACCGACCAACGGTTGTAAGCACCAGATAAGTAAGTAAGTAAGTTATTTATCTCATAAACTAAAAAAAATAACCTTTACTGACGTATCGTTATTTTTGTCATAGCAGCTTTACTCAACGAGTTACAATTCCATGCAAATTCGATGCATTTTGAAAAAATACAATTTTTAACCTTATTAGAAACCTGCGCAGTAAAACGTAGTTTTTGACGTCAAGTCAAAAAAATTTGTTTTTACTTTTTTCTAAGGACCTATTGAATTACTCTCGTACTTTATTGTTTACTAGCTGATATACCCAGTTTTACTCGGGTGCTCTAGTCCTCGTTTTAATATTTTTAAAAATCCAAATAATGGGGTATAAGCTGAACTAAATTGATTATTAAATTAATTTCGAGCTCATATTACAGATCCATGTTTTTTCTATATGTTGAAAATAAGGCAATACCGAGGGGCCGAGTAAATAGATTTATAGCGATAACTTTTGATCGGAAAGAGATATTGGTATAATTTTTTTCACATAAATTATTCTTTGAGCTTAACTATTCTATAAAAAGAATAAAAACAACTTTTGAAAAAAATTAATTTCTTTAAAAAATCACTGTGGCAGGGTCATGTTTTTTGATGACAGAAACAGTTAATAAATTTTTTTGTAAAATTGGAAGCATTTTTACTATTAAACGCTATCTCGTGTAAAAGGTAGTCAAAAATGCAATTTTGAGTTTTTGTTATTTTAACAACAAAAACAACTTTTGTGTCATTTTTTGAGTAAAAAGTCAATATTTTGGACCTTTTTTGAAAGAAATATTAAAAATATATCCGCTAAGATAACGGTACCCTTTAAATTGTTTTTATTAAGTGCTTGAATTGAGTTTATCAACGAAAAAAATTTGAATGAAATATATTCAAAAACAACGGAGTTATTTGCATCGCAAGTAAAATATACGAATTTGTAATACTTTTTTGTTATTCTAAGGAAACGATGTTATTAGAAAAAGACGTTGTACCAGAAGTTTGTGCAATTTTAAAGATATGTGAATGTTTTTGGTGTCAAAATAACAGGATTTCAATAAAATTAATAAGTCGAGCATTTTCGCTTGAAAAAAATACGCTAGTAGTTAGATTTGCGTTACTTGTAAAGGGGCGGAAGTGGTGTGGTCAAAACTTAGTATGCCATAACCTAAGTTAGGATTCAAGTAATATGTGAGCCGAATTTAAGTTAAATCCGTTCAGCCGTTAAGATTTGTACTGTAGTCAAACAAACAGAAAATGATTTTTATTAATATAGATAAGTCAAACAAACAGTCAGTGACAATTTTATTGTAATGAGTGCCATTGACAATCCTCTAGGTACTTCGCTCTTCTCTAACCTTCAAAAATTGAATAAATAGTAATTACCTCTGGAAATATATCGTAATTGTTTGCAAACTATCTATCTATCTAAACATGAACATTTTTTTATTTAATATTCCGATTGAGAGAAAATTCATCTCTAATTCACTACTGGTTTAATTATTCGTGGAATTTTATACTAAAGGGTGGTTAAATTTTAAGGGCCAATGTTGATTTTGAATAAAACACAAATTATTTAGGATTTTATTGTCATTTCTTTTTATTATGATAGTAATATTGGTATAGTTTAATTATGTATGGAACAAAATATCGGCCAAATGTCATCCGCGACCTCGGCGGCACACCTCCATTCGATGGTCCAAATTTTCGATGACGCTGAGGCATAAGTGAGGTTCTATGCCGTTAATGTGCTGAATTATCTCATCCTTTAGTTCTTGAATTGTTGCTGGCTTATCGACGTACACCTTTCTTTCAAATAACCCCAAAGAAAGAAGTCCAACTGTGTCAAATCACATGATCTTGGCTGCCAATTGACATCGCCACCACCTGAGATAACACGGCCATTGAATTTGTCGCGCAAAAGAACCATTGTTTCGTTAGCTGTGTGGCAAGTGGCACCGTCCTCTTGAAACCACATATCGTCCACATCCATACCTTACAATTCGGGCCATAAAAAGTTCATTATCATCTCACGATAGCGAACTTCATTCACAGTAACTGCCTGACCGGCCTCATTTTGGAAAAAATACGGCCCGATGATGCCGCCAGCCCATAAACAGTCACTCTTTGTGGGTGCATTGGTTTTTCGACAATCACTCTTGGATTATCATTCGCCCAAATGCGGCAATTCTGCTTATTGACGAATCCACTGAGGTGAAAATGTGCCTTCTTCGAAAATTGATCATCCACTGTTGCCAGTTCTTGTCACCATTCTGACCATTGACGACACTTGAAATGGTCAAGAGGCTTTAGTTCTTGAGTCAATTGCACCTTGTAAGCGTATAAATGCAAGTCTTTATGAATAATGTTCATTAACGACGAGCGTGAGAGGTGCAATGCACAGGCATGACGACGAGTAGAGGTGGACGGCTCTTCAGCCACACTATCGCGAACAGCACACGCAAAGAAATTTTTCGTTTACCACAACTGAAAAATTCACCAACTATACTTCGTTTGCGAGCTGTATTTGCCGCAAACGAATATTCAGTTGTCACAACTTAAAAATATATCTTATATATATAAACCGCAAGCTATTTCGGTCAATATTTGGTCTGTTCGAGTACTGATAATTTGTGAAAATTATCACAAATTATCAGCTTTTGGCGTTCGAGTACTCAAAAAACTTGCAAAGTGAGAGAAATGGAGAGCGCAAAGTGACAGTTGACTTGGAGGGGAAGCTGCAAATTCTTGCTGCAAAAATTTTTACTGTCGAGAATTTGCAAGCTAGAAAACAGCTGATTTAAGTCAGTTGCAAATTGAACAATCAAAAAAATTTACTTAAGCTGATGTTCACAAACCGGAGGTGGACTGCTGCAGTCGTCAAAATATGAAAAGTATCTTAAATTTTTGTAGAAAACTTTGCTGCTAACGTTATTTATCACTTCTCCTATATCTTTGTGTCGAAAATCTCCTTTAAAAAAGTAAAAAATTGGATACTTCATATCCAATTTCCTTTTGTTTTTCATTCCACTTGAAATGTAATCAGCTGTTATCGAGGCTTGCAAGTTTTTGCAAATTTTGCGTTCGAATACTTTTTTGAATATTTTTCTATTTGAGAGAGAATTGTGCGTTACTCTCTTGCAAGTTGCTGCTGGATATTTTTCACTGGAGAAGTGCGCGAACAGACCAATTATTTATTATATTAATAATCTTTCTCATTATGTCCGTCCGTCTTCTTATGGATTCCACCTCTGTTGCTATCTTCGTCCGCGTATTAAGCAAACTACCAATTTCCTTATATAGTAACAATTTGTCCAAAAAGTAACTCTAAACTATAAGCGTTATGTTTATACAACGAAGGGAAAAATAAACAAAATTTTCAGTTGGGAAAAACGAAGCTTTCAATTGCTGCAATTTAAAAATCACTCGCGTTTATCACAAACGAAATTCATTTCCTGCAACTACATGACTCGATTCTCACAACTGAAAATTTTGTTTATTTTTCGTTCAACGTTTATGACAACTGTTGAAACGTTTGCAATAAACGATTGCAAACTGGCGATAAACGTTTTTTTTCTTTGCGTGTAGCAATATTTTCTGCAGTACGAGCTGTACGAGCATGAACTGGTGTTTTCACATCTCCTACAGATCCGGTTTGCTCAAATTTTTGCACCTTTTTTCCGATGGTACCCACATTTGGACGATTAAATTGACCGAAAAAATCACGAAGTTTTTTTGATTTGAAAGCCCATTTTCATAATAAGCCTGAATAACTTTAACGCGTTGCTCGATTGTGTATCTTTCCATGATTCAAATTGAGTTAGTCTGAAATTGAGAAATGTTAAGTGAAATGCAGAAAAAAACTTGACCTTTAGGTGTGGTTCACATTCAACAACGGCCCTTAAAATTTAACCACCCTTTAAAAACAGTTAGAACCCTATGTTTTACGATTAAAAATTTTTCTTATACGTTTGTTTGTACAGGGATGTTTTGATATTACCCCGATTTTTCAGTTCACCCCTTAGGAAAGGTCGAAGATTACGGTTAAATTCCGCAATTTTGAAAACTAGAGACTTCGACAAGGCTACTATTTCGCACCCACGGAGTCTAGGACTTACATAAATGCGTTTCAAATAAGAAATTTAATTCTGTCTTATTCCATAAACATACATAAGTTCCTGCCTAAAACACTTTTGCGCATCCCAAAAATAGAAACATGAATTGTAAGTTGAGTACAAAAAAATCTGACTCATAGGCAAGTTCTTCCTTTATGACTCAAGCTTTAGCTCTGCGTTGTGAGAGTTTTTTTTATATTATTTTAACTTAGCCCAGACAAGCCAGTCAACAGGTACAACGTCTATTTATTTCCGTAGCATTTTATTGTGAAGCACGTCAAACATTCACAACGAATATCAATCAAAAAGCAAGTCAAGCCATTGAAATTGACGTCTGGTGCGTTCCTCGAAAGTTGCAAAGCAGCTGAAGTTGAAGCTTATGGAAGCTGATAAAAGTTGATCGGCGATTTCCAGCATCAATTTGGTGGAGGCTTGTTTAGGTAAGCTAAACATTTCACACACATACACACACACACACACATATACATATATATATAGACGCTGATTAAAAACGCAGTTTATCTGATTTATTTACAAACACCCAAATTTGTGGCTCATTGGGCGCTGAATCTATTATTAGTTTATACGGGATGCTTTAAAGTGTTTCCTGCCTGCTGCTCATCGTGTTTGCGCCTTCAACATGAGCTACTCTTGAACGCCTTCAACCAACAGACGGAACATACGCACATTCGGAAGCTATAAATTAAAATTAAATTTCCTATATGTGCCGGTCTTTAGCCTATCTTGGAGGATTATTAATAATCTCTGACCGCAACAATTTATTGAATTTGGTGATCGGAAATTTATTGCTTGGTTAATTTTTCTTAACTGTTATGGCATTTCATTGACTGTTTGTAGCTGACCGTCGCGGTAGATCTCAATCGTTGATTTCGCTATAGTTTCCACAGAAATTGTTGTAATTCTGAGTCATTTCGTTGTTGGCGCGGCGCTACTTCGTCAGAAGAAGATGCTCAAGAAAAGCTTTTGATAAGCAACCGAAGAATGTCGGTCACATTTTTCCATGGCAAACAACTGACTCGTTTCAATTATGAAATGAGAAAAATGTAGTATTTGGGTCATAGTGGAAGACACGGCATGAAACTAAATTGAAATTGCTTGTACATTACGCTTGAGTGTCTTAATGGCTGAAATCTTTCTTAAACGATTTTTAAATGCTATAACGAAAGATGAAAATATGAAACGAAATAAACAAAAAAGTTATAAAAATAGCGCCCAAAACTTCAGCAGCTCAAATATTGTTATTTAAAGAATCTTATGCTTAGATATTCCGCGGAAGTCATTACCGACTTTTTGACTCTTTTATTATAAAAGAGCCGAGTCAGAAGTTAAATACAAAGTCAACAGGTAGCTTTTGTAAATTGACATCTTACTGGATACGTAATTAATGTCCTCTGCGATAAAACAACATTGTTCGGACCATCTTTTTGTCGATTACAAAGCCGACTTCGACAGTCCCATAAGGAATCACCTATACTCCACCATGTCTGAATTTAGTATTCCTTCAAAGCTCATCCGTCTTTACAGAATGACACCGAGCAACACCAGTAGCACAGTTAAAATTGGGAAGGACCTCACTCTTTCATTCAATACCAAACGAGGTTTCAGACAAGGTGATTCCTTATCGTGCGACTTTTTCAACCTGATGATGCAGAAGATGAGAGGTAGTGGTACGATATTCTACAAGAGTATTTTTCTGCTGGCGTATGCTGATGATATCGTTTTCATTGATCATAATACACGCGAAGTCAGTACAACATTCTCCAGATTAGCGTAAGAATCAAGTCTAATGGGTCTTACAGTAAACGCAGATAGGACGAAATATCTAGTATCAACAAGCAAACATTCTCAGCATCTTGGAAACCACATCACTGTTGACAACACCTCCTTCGAGGTTGTTAAGGACTTCGTCTTGCTGGGATCCAGCGTAAACTCCTCCAACAATGTCAGTATTGTTGAATGATATATATGGATGAAAAAATAATTGTACTAAGTTTTATTAACAACAAAATGCTCGAGGACCCACACAACAACATCAGTATTTAGGTAATTTTTTTTTTCATAACAGTACTCATTTCATAACGGTCATTTATACCCGTCCTATTACATGCAGCACAAACCTGAACGTTGAGCAGTTCTAATGAAAAGCCTAAGAGAGCCTAAGACAGAAATACTTTTGGAGCCTAAGAGAGAAAGATCCTTCATAAGATCTTCGGTCCAATCTGCGTCAATAGCGAGTACCCAATCCGATGGAAACACGAGCTGTATAAGCTGGACATTGATATACATACTTAGGTGCATCAAAATCGAATGACTGCTCTGAATAGGTCATGTTGAGCGGATGAAAAACAACGCTCCAGCGTTGACTCGGTGGCGGTAAACGCAGAAGAGGACGCCCACATCTTCATTGGAAGGATCAAGGGTTGGACAATCTGACGCTTGGTGTTTCCAACTGTGCTCAACAAAAATGGCTGACACAAATTCTTAGACCAGGCCGATCAACGGTTGTAAGCTCCAGATAAGTAAGCAAGTAGGTACTTTATCCTAAGGAGACAAAATTCCTTTATTTTAAGGTAAAATGATCGTAACAACCTTATTGTTTGTTTAAATATCTTTTTGTTTGACTCTGACTTTTCACTTTTTCAAATATTCTATTAACCCTCTAAATGTGGATTCACAGATCACCTTCAGCATGTTTTTTGCGAAATCTCTTTTGCTCTCAAAAAGAGAATGTGGCTATTTTGATTCACTGACATGTAAAACTTTCTGCAAGTTTGTTGTTTTTTCATAGCTATTCAGTATTTCCAGATGCAAGGTTTCTTTATTACAAAGGCCTAAAAAATAAAATATTCCTTTTCAACTTAACAAACTCCATTCTGGCAGTTCTGCTCAAAAAAATTCAGCAAGAAAATAAAAATAAAATTAATCAAGTCAAAGAGATCAAAAAGTTTTTGTTACTTTCTCATTGAGTGTGGAGAAAGATAGGGCGCATTAACTTTACATAAAAAAAAACTTGAAAAACATGCTGAAGGTGATCAGTGAATCCAGCTGAACGGTCACAATCGCAGTATCGGTTTTGACAACTTCTACTGTTGTGATTATCATCCATTTTTTACTATTATTATTATTATTATTGTTGGGATTTGCACTGCAAACCTAAGATCTATTGTGCCCCTTCATGAACCTAAAAAACCTTTTTTAGTCCAATCACTGAGATAAATGTTAGTATACAGTGATGTGCGATGAAATAGAGCCAGTACTATAAAAATTATTTAAATCAAAAAATCTAAGGAAACTTTGCATTTTTAATTTTTTTCTTTTAATAGGTAAAAAAGAATAATTAATTTAATTAATATTAGTACACTAATTAATTAAGTTTTTGAGTGTGAAACATAAACGAAAAAATTCAAAATTCAATGATATGTCCTCTTTCGGCTGTGAATTAAAATAGAGCCAGAAATAGTTACTTGATTTTAGCAATGACTTGTGATTAGAAAATTTGAAATTTCATGTTATAATCAATAGAAATTATTGAAATATAATTATTTCTACCTCAATATTTGGTGCAGTATACATTATTTCTGATAGCTTCTGAGCAACGCCTGAGGCATCGAATCCACTAGTTTTTGGTACTTAGTAGCTGGAATTTTCTACCACGAGTGCTCGATTAACCTCCAAAGATCATCTTTGTTGATTGGATGTCTGCCTCTAAGAGAAACTTGAACCTCTCGCGATAAATTTTCGATAGGATTAAGGTCTGGCGGCCAACTTAAAATTTCAATATTTTTTGTCTAAACGATTCGTTTGCCCGCTTCGATGTGTGTTTCGGGTCGTTATCCTGCTGACCCATCGAAGCGGCATATATAACTCTGCGTACGGCATCATGGTTTCACTCAAAATCCTGATGTATTTTAAAGCATCCATCTTTCCCTCAAAACGAAATAAGGGACATGTGCCATTATATTAGAAACACCCCCAAACCATTATACTCCCACCGCCATGTTTAACAGGTTTTTATAGTGTGTTGAGGTAGGAATTCAGTATTGGGGGGTCTTCTCATAGAAATGCTGCCACAGTCTGAGTTAAATAAATTAACTTTAGTTTCATCTGACCAAAGAATGTTTCGCCATTTGCTCGTTGGCCAATCAGCATGATCCTTTGCGAATTGAGATCACTTGCGGACATTAACTTTGGTCAGAAATGGTTTCTTCCGAGCAGGTTTTCGCCTTCAATCCGTTTTTAATTAAAAGTTTTCGAACTCATTGTTTATTGAGAGCAGAAGAGGTCACAAATGGATCTTTTTTACGTGACGTAGGATTCGTATTTGCAAACTGGTACTTATTTTGGGTTGTTTTCCTCTGGTGTCTTTTTTTTTTGTGTAAACTTTAAGGCCTTCTCAGCCATTTTCTTTAAAAAACCAACTATACTGGCTATTATCCTTTAGCTTTTACCTTGTTTACTCAAATTTTTTATAATTTTTCGATTTTCAGAACTGCAGTGCTTGGCTCTTCCCATTTTAAGACCTAATTGTTTGAAACACAAAAATTTATTTTAAAATCATAAAACTGAGAACTCGTACTCACGTTCTGTAGTACAATTTTATTAAAAAATATATTTTTAAATTAAAAAATGTTTAGTTATATTGGTTGTCTCTATTTTAACACACACACTTTAAATGCAAAAATATCACAGTTTCACAGGTTAGCGAAAAACAAAGGCGCAATTGTACTCAACAACAACTGTACAATATCACTGTGTGTAATTTTTTAAGTCATGGCAAAATAACCATATACGGACACCACTACGTGATAAAACTAAAAAAACACTAAAAACAAAAAGACCCGTGTCTCCCAATTTTTCCCAAAGTCATGCACTTTTTTGTTTATGGGCCGCCAAAGATTTGGGGCCTCGGTATCATTTTCGCAAAAAAGTGATCATTTTCTCGGGCTCATATCTTGCAAACCGTTCAGAATTTCGATTTACTCTCTGAGGCATAGTTGTAGCTCCTGTCATAAAGAACAAAAATTGCGAACATATAAAATCAAAAAAACTTCACCTTCCAGATCAAAATCGCAAAAAACTTAAAAAAATTCGATTTTTTTACCTTTTTTCCCGTGTTCAGGTCCATAGGTAGCAAACCGTTCAAAATTCAAGGAAACAATCAACTACAAAAATGTACCTAAGATCTCAATAAACAAATTTCTAGAACATATAAACTTCCTGGGAATTATTCTTAACACCGTTTTTTAATTTCATTTGTTTTTTATTTACTTCAACATTGAGATACTATGCTATCTATTACAAAAATATTAAAAAAAAAGTATTGGGAGGGGATCGAGACGCGGAACCGGAAGCAAGAGAATGGGTGAAAGAAATGCTGCATTATTTTGAGATAATCGGCGCATCGATGACATTAAAGCTGCATTTTCTTCATTTTCATTTTGACGATTTTATCAAACAACTCCCTACCGAATCCGATGAGCAAGAAGAACGGTTTCACCAAACCACAATGCCCATGGAAAAACGGTACAAAGGCAAAAACCTCGACGCATTGCTTGCAGGGGTATGTTGGTGGAGTCACAAGATCACCCTGTATGATGTTAATGAAGTATTTGAAGAAGAAAGAGCTGATGATGGAGGGCAGTCTGGAAGCAACGTGCCTGTGGACACCATAAGTTCTGAATCAGAGTCAGATTCGGACGATTCGCACAACGATTTGGATCCACAACTTAAGAGAGCGCGATTCGCAAGTCCAGGGTCATCAACATTATAAACATAATACGAATACTTTTTTTTTAATATTTTTGTAATAGATAGCATAGTATCTCAATGTTGAAATAAATAAAAAACAAATGAAATTAAAAAACGGTGTTAAGAATAATTCCCAGGAAGTTTATATGTTCTAGAAATTTGTTTATTGAGATCTTAGGTACATTTTTGTAGTTGATTGTTTCTTTGAATTTTGAACGGTTTGCTACCTATGGACCTGAACACGGGAAAAAAGGTAAAAAAATCGAATTTTTTTAAGTTTTTTGCGATTTTGATTTGGAAGGTGAAGTTTTTTTGATTTTATATGTTCGCAATTTTTGTTCTTTATGACAAGAGCTACTACTTTGCCTCAGAGAGTAAATCGAAATTCTGAACGGTTTGCAAGATATGAGCCCGAGAAAATGATCACTTTTTTGCGAAAATGATACCGAGGCCCCAAATCTTTGGCGGCCCATAAACAAAAAAGTGCATGACTTTGGGAAAAATTGGGAGACACGGGTCTTTTTTTTTTAGTCTTTTATCACGTAGTGGTGTCCGTATATGGTAATTTTTTTTCGTGTTGCACTGTGTATTCATGGGAGAAGTGATTTTTAAACTACGTTTGGTTCAGAGCATGCCAAGTTGTTTGTATTAAGTACTTAAGAAATTTTAATTAAGTAATATCATCAGCAAGTGTTTGGCTCTATTTCAGCGCACATCACTGTATGTCCTATACCTCTTGATTTTGATGAGTTATATGGTATTATGCAGTAACCCAGGTATTTTTGTTGCGTTTGGAGAAGTGCGGCACACTGTCCTAGGATTCTTCGCAGATTCTTCGTCTTCCAAGTAAAACCTACATGTCTCATCACTTAGAATTGCCAGTATTTTAAGGTGATAATTCAACCTTCAATAATTCGACCTTTCAGCAGTACTGTAATTATTCTTAGATCATTCTTTGTTAGCTTCATGCATTCTTTGAATCTCTTTAGGTCGTATGGGCCTAAGAGTAGTGTAGAGTGCTTTAACCCTGGTAAGTTTCTCCAGTATTTGTCTTTTTGTTTTTCTTCCTCTTTCTTTATTGAAAGTGAGAAAATTCCTTTAACTATCCTACAGAATGGTTCCGGACCACCAAAAAGAGGAGTTGATGCTCCTTTCTTTACCAATTCGTCAGCAAATTCGTTTCCTTCTACACCTTTGTGTAATGGTATCAATAAGGTTCAAAACCGGTTTCGTAGCCCAAGCTTATATTGTTTGTCGAGACCCTCCACCACCAGTTTTGAGGTTAACTTATGAGATTTTAGTCCCTCAATAGCTGCTTGGCTGTCGGATAGAATAGCTATGTTTTGTTTTCTGCATTTACGTTTTATTTTCACAACTTAGCACCATTGAAAAATTACGGAAATGGGGTTTCAGCTATTTTGGAAATTTAAAAAAAAAATACCGAATTTTTGGAGCTGCTTTTGTGAACAACCGAAATGACATCAAAAGTCAAAACGCACATTGTGTCAAAGGTACCAAAGCTTACACTTAAAATTTTCTAGTGTATTACGAAGATTTCGACATTTTGTCCATTTCATCTTTATCGAGCTTAGCCTAGCTTAAAATTATCGTGATTTTTTGTAAATTTAAAAACTATTAAATATTTGCGATAAAAATATATGCAAAATTCTTCATAATATAATTCAATTCGATCGCAAGCGCCGTGATACAAGTATAATCCTCGTATCGACTCGTAAAAGAGACAAATTTTGAATAAATGATTAAGTTATTAAATGTTGAACAATAAAAGCTCGACACTAAGCCATAAATTTATATAAACGAAACAAGCAATTTTAAATTCAAATTGAACCATAAAATTCACAAAAACAAAATCGAACCGTCATAACAACAAGAAACCAAAACAAAAGCAAGAGATCAACCAACGTAAGCAACGAACTAATAACGAAATCAATAAAAGTTAAAAAAGCGATACAACAACAAAATTGCCATTTACACGAAAAAAAGCTTTGAAGTTTTGTTGTTGTTGTTTAATAAAAAAGCTACAATTTCATTCATTGGCAATTCATTGAAAGACGAGACACGCAAAAGCAAGAAGCAAACAACAAAGCAAAGAAACTGCGCAGGCGCAACTGGTGCAGCTTCTGTCGCATAATTTTCAATAATTTTGTTCAGTTTTTCTTCACGAACGCTTACATTTCCGGTGCTAAGCGAGACGGTGAAATTATATAGACAACAGAAACAGCAAAAACCATAAAAAAACAACAATAAAAACAAACAAAAAATAATAAAGACAACAATAACAACATCTATAATAATAATAAAAACAAACCCATCATCGTCTATCGTGAGTCTCATCAAAATCGCGCAGCTTCGAAGCTGCTATGCGTCGTTGTTCGATGAGCTTATTATATGAATTTTTTTCCCATTTTTATTTTAATAGGATATTTAATTTAGAGATTCCTTTTTTATGGCACAAAGATTTTCTCAAGAAACTTGTTTTCAATCCTGGGCATTCAGTGTTTGTAGCAGACTCAAGAACTACAGACAGACAGACACTTTGGAATTTTTGGCCATGGTATTTCGAGCAAAATTTTTGCTTAGTATGAAAGGGTAGGTAGAAGGAGCAGGAAAGGTAAAATTCAATTTTAGAAGATGAATAGATATTAAGAGGTGAGTAGGAAAAATAAAAATTTAATAAGTTTCTTAAAAATAAGAGAAGTTAACTGTGTTTTGAACACACGCTTAGGTTTTGACGTAACAGCGTATCTTTATCGTTGTCCATAGTTTTTTGCCTTTCCTTACCTTTGTTCACAAATTTTTCCTAATCCTGGTTCTTATATTTGTCCTAGTAATTTTCCTTAACCTTTTTCAAATTCTTGTTTGAATTCATGTCCAAGCTCCTGTTCCATTCCTTGTTCGAATCCCTTTTCTCATCCTTATCCCACTCCAATAGTTGTCCTAAAGCGTGTCCCACTCCTTGTTTTCAAGGGTGGTTAAATTTTAAGGACCATGTTGAATACGTCAACCACACCTAAACATCAAGTTTTTTTCTGCATTTCCTTTGACATTTCTCAATTTCAGACTAACTAAATTTGAACCAGGGAAAGATACACAATCGAGAAACGCGTTAAAGTTATTCAGGCTTATTATGAAAATGGGCTTACAAACCAAAATGCATATCGTGCACTTCGTGATTTTTTTGGTCAATTTAATCGTCGAAATGTGCGTACAATCGGAAAAATCGTGCAAAAATTTGAGCAAACCGGGTCTGTAGGAGATGTGAAAACACCAGTGCATGCTCGTACAGCTCGTACTGCAGAAAATATTGCTGCTGTTTGCGATAGTGTGGCTGAAGAGCCGTCCACCTCAACTCGTCGTCATGCCTCTGCATTGCACCTCTCACGCTCGTCGTTGATGAACATTATGCATAAAGACTTGCATTTACACGCTTACAAGGTGCAATTGACTCAAGAACTAAAGCCTCTTGACCATTTCAAGCGTCGTCAATGGTCAGAATGGTGACAAGGAATGGCAACAGTGGATGATAAATTTTCGAAGAAAATCATCTTCAGTGATGAGGCACATTTTTACCTCAGTGGATTCGTCAATAAGCAGAATTGCCGCATTTGAGCGAATGATAATCCAACAGTGATTGTCGAAAAACCAATGCCCGCACAAAGAGTTACTATTTGGTTCGGTTTATGGGCTGGCGGCATCATCGGGCCGTATTTTTTTCAAAATGAGGCCGGTCAGGCAGTTACTGTGAATGGTGTTCGCTATCGTGAGATGATAACGAACTTTTTATGGCCCGAATTGGAAGATATGGATGTGGAAGATATGTGGTTTCAAGAGGACGGTGCCACTTGCCACACAGCTAACGAAACAATGGCTCTTTTGCGCGACAAATTCAATGGCCATGTTATCTCACGTGGTGGCGATGTCAATTGGCCGCAAATATCATGTGATTTGACACCGTTGGACTTCTTTCTTTGGGGTTATTTGAAAAAAAAGGTGTACATCGATAAGCCAGCACCAATTCAAGATCTAAAGGATGAGATAATTCGGCACATTAACGGCGTGAGGTTCTACTTATGCCTCAGCGCCATCGAAAATTTGGACTATCGGATGAAGATGTGCCGCCGAGGACGCGGATACCATTTGAACCATGAAGCATTGAACCATACCAATATTATCATAATAAAAAGAAATGACAATAATTTCCTAAATAATTTGTGTTTTATTCAAAATCAACATCGGCCCTTAAAATTTAACCACCCTTTATTTCTTGTCCCAATGTGCTCATCCTTTTTTATCGATATTGCCCTAAATATTACTTTAAGTGTGTCTAAGTTTTTGTCCTTATCCTTGATCCATTATTTTTCCCAATGTGCTCATCCTTTTTTATCGATATTGCCCTAAATATTACTTTAAGTGTGTCTAAGTTTTTGTCCTTATCCTTGATCCATTATTTTTCGCAGTTCTTGTCTGAATTCTTGTTCTTATCCTTGTCCAATGCCATGCTCTAATCTATGTTCAAATCCTATTGTCCTAATCCTTAAGTTATTATTGCTCCTAATCTATGTCCAAATCCTTGCCCTCATCCTTTTTCTAATCTTTTTCCTTGTCCAAATCCAAATTATTCTCCTCTTACCTGTCCTAATTTTATTTTTTTTTTAAATTTTATTTATATTTTTTTAAATTTTTGTGTTTGCTTTTATGTGGTACATTTACATTTATCTTAGCGTCATGAAATATATCCATGCAACGATTTTGCATTTAGGTTACTTAAAGCTGTTAAGCTGAAATATGGTTGAAAACCTCAGCTTTACTGTCGTTCCATAAAAACTCCGCCTGTTCTCACGAGCAGCCTGTCCAAAGCTAGAATAAAGGAGGATGGTCGCAGGCAACGGGTTCGCCCTATCCTGTGTAAATGTAGAGGGACTACCCAGATCCTGTAGTTGGTCGCCCAATCTGGGGAGTAGGTGGTCCGTTTGACTAGATCAACGGTAGCGTATGCCTTCGAGGGAATAGCAATGATCCTTAAAAATTTGTTAGCACAGAGATAGTCGTTACGCTCAACAGACGTACTGTCACAGTCTCCACCGATACATTCGCATTGAGGTCTCTGGATAGTCTCATAAGTCTTGTAAGTCTTATAATGCTGGTAAAATGATGTTAAATAGGTGTCAAATTTGGGTACTCCGAGTGTGAAAAGTATATCTTAGTAGCCTCGGAGTACCAGTATTGAAATGGAGCAAAAAAGTGGTAACCTTGCGTCACACACAGTCAAGTGCGATGTGGTCTACTCGATGTGGTCTGTGGTCATCCACAATTGGTACTGTTGCGTTCCGGAATTGGTTGCTATCCATACAGTATATTTATTAATTTAAATATAACACTTAAGTATGGTGTGGGACTGGTGTTGAAAGTACTATGACAGGGCGTTGGTCGCGTCTGGAGTCATGGAAGTGACGCCTAGGAGAGGTATGACGGAAGTCGTATATACATTAGCATGGCACTGACGTCCTGAGGATTTATCTCCTAGGCATCAATTCCATGAACCTCGACCCCGCTGACATGGGGCAACGTGGAATTAGGCCTATACGGCAGGTGTCCACGAAAAACACATTAGGAATTTCTGTCGTTCCATAAAATTTACCGTAGCGCTTATAGTCACGGGATTATAATTCTATGCAACGTTTTTATATTGTCATTGCATTTTACTGCATTAAGAAGTTGCCATCTCAAAAAACCAGTCTTTATTGTTGTTCAAAAACATTTTCCGTCGCACTTCTACTCAGCAAGTAATAATTTCATGCAACAATATTGCATTTTTGTTACATAAGCTACTACCTCCGCGACCTGTCTACGTCATAAGCTTTTTTATTTTTGTCGTAAGGATACGAACAAATTTATCATTTACGTTTTGCAAAACTTACCGTAGTGCATATACCTACCGAAAATAATTCGATGCAACGCCGTTGCATGGTAGCTACATTTTCGGCTCTCTCCGTGGCCTTATAACGTCATTAATTTGTTGTCTATTTTAATATTGATATTGATTTTGATTTTGATTTTGATTTTGATTTTGATTTTGATTTGGATTTGGATTTGGATTTGGATTTGGATTTGGATTTGGATTTGGATTTTGATTTTGATTTTGATTTTGATTTTGATTTGGATTTTGATTTTGAGTTTGATTTTGATTTGGAGTTTGATTTTGTCTACAAAAAGATCTTAGCAGGACATCTCATTGAAAATGATAAAAATAGTCAAAACAGTTTGAGAAAAGATCACCCATATTTTTAAATTCGATTTCTCGATCGTTTATAGTGTCAATAGAACAAAATCATTATCTCACTTGATCACATTAAAAGGTCTATTAATCTTAACCCCTTTACCGGATAGCGTACCAGATAAATGAAAAACAAGCTTCTACACATTTGTCACCACAAAGCTAGGCTGACAAATGAGGACACACATAAAACAAGAGAACGTGTTGATGCAGAATTTCGATTAGAATCACATTCTGCAGAAAAGGAGCTTTTTCCTCGTTCTTCACAACCTGCAGCAAGAAGAGAATAATCCGTTTTTCACCTAATTAAAGCCAAGTTTAGGGTTTTTAAAAGTTCGACTCAAATTACAGACTGTATTTAACGTTGCTTGGGAACAAAGCGGGGCAACAAAAAAAAAAATATGCGTGGCAAATCGACACGCCACTAAGCCACAATATCTTTTCACTGCTCGCTCCTTCGCTCTGCCGCAAAAGCTGTCAAGTTAACAGGCCGGGAATCAGTGTCTACTGTCGGCTAATATCATTATCAAGATCGCCAGCATTTAATCTATATAAACAAATCAAATGCGGTCAAAAAGGAGCAAACGATTTAAAATGAGCTCGCAGCCTACAAAGAAACTCCAACTCGTAGCGAAACGGACGCGAAATCATTTTAATTTACGAAAATTTCCAAAACAACAAAAAGCTACACACATTAAAATAAGCCAAATCCGCCAGAGCCAGGAATAAGAAAAAAAAAACAAAGATCATAAAAAGAAATACCACACCTTCCACATCGCCCTACGAATGCACAAGGAAAAAGGTGCAAAAAAACACACACATCAACAACAGACCAAAACAACCCAAAACAATCCAAAACCAAGGTACCAAACTTTAAACTTGAAGAGTCAGCAGCGATAATGACCACCTATAGAGCGAGCACGCAAACCCAGACGCAGTCGCAAGTTGCTTTTTGCCTGATTGTATGTGTACTTGACCACTTGTGGTTTTGGCTGCTGTGGTAAGAGATGATTTTTTTCGCTGTGTATTTCGCTGCAGCAAAACGCGTGATCGCGACCCCAACGTTGAACCCTAAGACCACTCGTCTAATGGGCACGTCGAAAACGAACACA
This sequence comes from Pherbina coryleti, assembly GCA_943735915.1. Lineage (NCBI taxonomy): Eukaryota > Metazoa > Arthropoda > Insecta > Diptera > Sciomyzidae > Pherbina > Pherbina coryleti. Next base: position 147,201,176 of record OX030949.1, on the reverse strand, counting down.
TGCAAAAAATAAAAAAAAAATAAATATAAATTCCATGCTAAGCAAGCAATTTGAGGGCTTCACGTATTGCCAGAGCTTCGCGAAAATTATACGAGGACGCGTCATCGTCACTCGGCCATAGAGTCAAGATCGACCTGCTGTTCCAACTCTAGCAGACTTTTGCGTTAGTCGTCTGTCTGAACATAGGTTAATGAAATGCGCTTTAACAATGTTTTCAATGATTTTATGATGATGCTTGTTTCGCCTTCTTGTATGAATGTGTGTCCTTTTTCAACTATTTTTGCAGGTATTATTGGTAGAATTTGTTGTTGCTATCCTTTGGAATGCAATTCATTAACTACTTTGTAGTTTCATGGTAAAAATGCTTTTAATGCATTGAACATACTTGAAGAGTACTTTTTGACTTTTTCTAAAATAATTCAGTACTTTCAAAGGCTGAAATGGGCTATTTGCGTGTTTTTTTTTTTTTTTTTTTTTTTTTTTTTTTGAGTGCAATAAAATAGTTTTCTTAATGAACTTAACAATATTCATGTTTTTGAAAATAAATGTGTGTATGGCTCTCACGCACGGTAGAAGTGGAAGTTATACTCAAAAAAGTTGGGATGGGTATTTAAATAATTTTTCAGAATGTCGAAAATAACTTAAACAATTTCAGAAATCAATCATACGCATTAAGGTACCCATACTATACCAATTATACCGTTTATTCATTACATAATACCTATCCATCAGTAGTTACATATCATACCATACTCTTCATACTAACCGTAACATAATATAGCATCATATCCATTATACGCTTCCTATCTCGCCACACCCATCATACACCACAGCACCCTTTATAACAACTATAACTTGATATAACATCATATCCATTATATGATTCCCATCATACACCACACATTTCAACAACCATAACTTGATATTACATCATATCCATGATACGGTTCCCTTCTTAATACACCCATCATACAGATATCATTTCCATACCATACCATTCCATAAACATCATAATTTTCCCATCATATTACAACCATAATACGGCTCCCAACATACAAATAATTCCCACCATACCATCCCAGTATATCATACCCATCATACCAAGATACCTTCAAATATACCTCACCAATCATAATAATGAATTGAGCTTAAGATTGTGAACATCGGCTCATCCTGTCAACCTTCATTTACATTTTAATTTAAATGGTTTGAAACCATACTTTACGAAAATCTCAATTAATAAAGTTTTAACTTGGTTTTATCAAAGGCTGAACTAATTCAGCCGAACCAGAATTAAACCAATAGGTTCGACTTACTTTTGATACATATAAAATGTCGTTTTCGATTCAAATGTTTATTTAGCATTCTTTTTTTTTATCGTTGAGCCAACAATTTCAGGTGTTCCATCTCCATTCAGTCAAGTCTGGCTTGGTCCTAAAATGGGTTGACAGCTTAGTGAGACAGAAGGTGCAATCAAGTCCAATATGTTAACGATGTTTTAAGTGTGGTGGAAAGCCGTAGAAACATGTGATTTTGAATCTGAGGCAAGAGTTATCCCAGTCAATAAGGTAGCTATAAGGCAATCCCATTCACACACTTCTCTAACACCAACTCCAACTTTGAACTCATTAATATTGAAGAATTTTCAATTTCAGTTGATTACAAATGAGGAAAGAAATACAAAAAGATTAGAGCGTAGAACCATAGCTTGGCAGGAAATTGAACCCGTGAACCATGGGGTGGCAGTCAAACATACTACCACTCGGCTACTGAGGCACTACTGCGGATGGGTAAAGGCGAGTCTTAAACTATTGCGGGTGAATGTGAACGAGCCATTGGTGATGGTTTTCTACGAACATTTTTAATGATGAAGAAACCTCTTAGCATCAGTGTCTGGTAATTATGATAGTGAACATCTGCTGTTAAATATGTCAACTGGTGCCTTGCTAGAAATGGAGTTGGGTTTATTTCAAGTGCTACGTTGAGAAGAAGAAGGAATCGCTCATTATGAATAGCCGTAAGTATTAAAGAGTAATATTAAATATTAACTAATCCTAAGAACCATGGTGATTTTGGCAGAAGTTGGAAAGGAGGAGCTAGTAAAGTCTAAAGAATTGATCTAATTTTATGTAATTCTTAAAAAATTCCGATAAAATATTGATTTTTTGGAAACAAAAAGGAAGCATATTGCATGTGAAAAAAACCTTAACAATATAAAGTAAATTATATATCTAAACATGTTTTTCTCATCAAGACATCTACTTTTATCTAAAAAAACAATATATGAAAGAAAAATATTTATGAATAAATAATTCGCACATTTCGACAATTAGTTCTTCGGTCGTACATTAAAATAGTAGAACAATCTCCCAATCAATAGTAGAACAAAAAGCAATGCTTTATCAAAACTCTTAATTCACTTTTGTCCATTGTTACAAAAAGAAAAAAATTTGTTTACTTAAAAAATATAATGTCTTTCACAAAAAATACTGCTTGAGAATAATGCCAAATTTTAAAAATAATATCGATTTGAGTCTTCAAGATGCTGCCGGTATCCGAATGATGGCACCAACAGTCTTCACATGCATGACATTTTTGATGAGTGGCAACCTTAACATGAACACATGAACATAAATGTCAGATCGAACTGTCAATGAATAGTGACGTTTCAGTGTTCTAAATTAAACAACTTTTGAAATTGTTATAAAAATGGATAAAGAATAATTTCATGCCTGGATTAAGCAATACTTTTTGCGTAACAAAAGTGCAAAGAAACAAAAGTAAATATCGATAAATATTATGTTGAATCTGCTCCGTCGTATTCAACTGTAAAATATTGGATTGCAGAGTTCAAAAGAGGTAGAATCAGAACCGGGGGAGCACCAAAAATAGTGACCACTCCAGAATGTATTGGAAAAATTCAAGATTTCGTATTGGACAATCCGAAAATGAAAGTGTGTGAGATAGCTACAGCATATTAGGTGGGTCAGTGGTTTCAATTCTACATGAACATTTGGGTATGGGAAAGTTGGTGCCGCGTTCGTTAACAATCAATCAAACACATTAACGTGTTCACACTTCCCAACAATTTTTGGACATGTTTAAACAAAATTGGACTGGTTTTTTTGCGTAAAATAGTGACCATGGATGAAACATGAATCCACCACTATACACCAGAATCGAAAGAGTGGGTAGGTGCCAGTGGAAGTGCACCAAATCAAGCGAAGACTCAACAAACGGCCAGAAAAGTGTTGGCGTCGGTTTTTTTGAGATGCAAGTGTCATTTTGTTCATGGACTATTTGAGTATAGGAAAAACAATCAACAGCGACTATTACTGTAAATTATTGGACCTGATTGAAGAACAAATTCTCAACCAATGAAAAAAAAAATCGTCTTTTTGCAAGACAAAGCTCCAGCTCACAAATACTCACATCCCCCATATCCTTTTGATTTGGACCAGTGGTGATCAACGCAAGCTTCAAACAACAACAAAGAGAGCTTTCCGAGTGCTCAGCTTTACACTGAAACAAAAAGTTGTTAAAAGCTCTTACAACATTTGGTGCAAGGAACTCTTGTCGAGTGTTGGATTTTCAATATAATCATTTCTAAATCATAACATAGGAAACATCAAGCAAAAATGTATTAATGCTTATCCTGAAGCATTGCAATATATTTACGTATATATATATATAACAGCGAGCAACACCCTCTCCACATGAACGCTCAAAGCATACTGACATGAAATTTTAAGCACAGCAGAAAACAAATTTTTACGCAGTGTACAAACACAGTGGGCGGATTGCTACCAGTGTAGTCAATTGAAAATCTTAAATAGTGGTAGATTGAGTCTAAAAAAGTGGTAGATTTAAAAAGTGGGTGGTAGATTTTTTTCCTTAAGAAAACCATTCAAAATTCTTATTTGTATTTTAAAAATCCAATATTTATATAATTTTAAGTTTTATGGAAATCATAATAGAAGAACATACATAGGCATTGCATTTTTTAATATTATTGAAGGTACATTTTAAGTTATCAATCATTTTTAATGAAACGTTGACTAGTGAAAAAAATAATTATATAAAGTATTGCATTTTACATTCAGTTTAATACTAAATCTTTGAGAAAATATCAAAAATAAAAATAAACATAACAAAAATAATTCATGAAAAAGCTAATTTTATTTATGAACTTTCAAACCTTTCGCCTGTCCTTCAAACCTGTCCTTATTTCACAAATATGTTCCTTAGAATGCACTTGCATCTGTTTCTTTCGCTTCTGAACTAGACGATGGGAAATCACAATGACACGCCGAAAAAATGCATTCACAATGATAAAATTCAAATCCTAAACAGAGCTCAATAAATATTAAAGTGGTAAATAAAATTTGTGATAAAAACTAAAAAAAAATATTATGACTGAAATAAAAGAGTGGTAGATTTTAGGAAATTGCAAATAGTGGGTGGTATAAGTGGTAGAAATTAAAAATGTTAAAAAATGTGGTAGATCTACCACAATTGTGGTAAAGTTACAACACTGATTGCTACTTCGTGTGCAAAAGCTCAACAACACACGATGCCTGCGGGCTATGGAAAACCAAGAATGATAGAAATATAGATTACGCATTGCGCAGGTCCGTTATGTTGTTTACTTTTCATTTTGACATTTCTATCTACGAACAAAGTGTTTTTTACGATCATGACGTCATGCTAGACCAAGTTTGTTTCTTGAATCTTTTGCCATTGTTTCATTTTTCTTCACATTCTGAACACGACTTGACAGAAGCCATATCGTAAGCTCATATTGTAAGTCTATCGTGACGTAGATGCGCAGATCTTTGAAAATAATTTTTATGATCTGCGCAATCTATTTTTTTATCATTCTTGATGGAAAACCATGTAGTGAGCACCACTGATTTGGACTCTAGCGACTATATATGTTCCCAAACTTAAAAAGGTGGCTCTAATAGCGCATTTACATATAGAGATCAAATCGAGATTAAGCCCTTTGAGAAGACTAACTCGCTAATCTTGTTGATTTTTACGAGATTAGCCATACAAAAGTTAATCTCTTCGCAACGAGATTAGAAATTAATCTACTTCCTAATCTCCTAAAAAAAGGTTTGCAACGCTATGAACAGCGATAATTCCTTAAAAAATGCAACGCTGTAAAGGAGTAAGGCCGTTGTTATACAGACGCTCATATGATTCAAGATCACGTCCTTTTTTACGCTATTTTTTCGTTTGATGAGCTCTGTGATAAAAGTATGTTATACAGACGCTCATTTGATCCCTGAACACTAGTACACTTCTTGCTACTTTTAATACTTTATGCAAAAAAGTATCACGAGTATGAGTATGGTGAGTGTTGCTATTAAGCAGGTTTCAGGTTTTATTACAATGCGTGCCCGTGATGTGATCGTGAGCGTCTGTATAACAACGGCCTTATAAAATGAAATGGCAAATAATTGTCTGGTGAAGGAAAATGGCTGCAACAACAAATATATACAAAACATGACTGAAGGTAAATACATAAAACAAAACAAAGCAACGAAATGTCAAAGTTAATCTCGATCACGCTAATGTGAACAGTTGAGATTACAGTAGGAGATTAGGCTAATCTTCTTTTTCTTAATCCTCATATGTAAACGTACTATAAGGAAGAAGATTTGCAATGAATGAACAGGTCGAATTGGAAACTGAAGCGTATTTATGGAGATATTGAGAAATCTTACTATTCAAAGGGCATCGCAATGTTAGAAAATCCTTGGAATAAGTGTATCGAGCTGAAAGAGGACTATGACGAAAAATTTATGATTTTGGCAAAAATCGAGTATTTTATTTGGTATTTATACATCAAAATATTTTAAAGGGCTTATAAACAAGAATTGTTGGTTTTTATATATATCGCTCATTTCAGATTGAGGTGACCTATCAGTCGTACTGACCATCTCTGATTTGGTTTGATTTGGTTTTTAGGTTGGTTTTTTGCTTAGAAACCCAATTCCGGAGTTTAAAGTTTCAAAAAATTTTTTTTGTGGAGCCACAGGCATTCGAATGCCAAAATAGGGCCTATTTTTAGACAACGTAGCTCAGTCAATTTAAATCATATTCTTTTAACTAAGGTATCCTTGGAATAGTTATCTCCTCTATTTTAAGGATAAAATAGAAAACTTTTTAAAAAATTGCTGCAAATTGATCCATTGTTAATTTCAAAGTTTAATGCCAGGCCAACAACAGATGCTATAATTGTTTTTTAATTTCTTTATTTTGGTTTTTTAACATTTCAATACCTTTCCAACGATATAAAATAAAGGTGCTCTCTTGAAGAATTCAGAAGTTATGGCGTAAAACGTGCAGTGTTAAAGAATTTTCAATACATATTCAACTACACATTCAATTTTCATCCCATTTTTTTTTCTTGATTTTTTACAAACAAAAATATAAAAAGTCGATAGCTAGTTGAATTTGTATTGAAAATTCTTTAACACTGCTCGTTTTACGCCATAACTTCTGAACCCTTCAAGAACACACTTTAATTTTATATCGTTGGAAAGGTATTGAAAAAAAACATTTATAGGTATTTACCAAACAGCCAAAATAGAGAAAATGAAAAAAAATTATAGCGTCTGTTGTTGGCATGGCATTAAACTTTGAAATGAAGAAAGGGCCAACTTACTGCAATTTTTCCAAAAGTTTTGTATTTTTCCCTTAAAATAGACAAAATAACCTTTCCAATAACACCTTATTTACGAAAATCGGATTTGAATGACTGAGCTACGTAGTTTCAAAATGCACCCTATTTTGGTCTTAAAAAATGGTTCTAAAATGTATAACTTCGAATTTGGTTTTCTAAGCAATAAACCAATCTAGAAACAAAATTTGAGCAAAATCGGAGATGGTCAGTGCGACTGATAGGTCACCTCAATTTTAAATGGGCGATATATAAAATGAGAAACCCTTTGAATGTCTCTAAAATATTTATTGGATTACAAAGAAGACACATGGACAAATACATATAAATTTAACACAATATCTATCAAATATAAATTAAATTATCGACCACTCTTTCGCATAATTGGGGCTCCATATCGGCCATGGCAACTTCAATGTCCGCTTGGAGAGCTTTGAGTTTCATCTCTTAACATAACCCTTAATCTCAAAGGAAGAAGTCTAACGATGTTTAATTACAAGATCTTTGTGACAATTACGTGACCAAGGAAATTTTTGCTTAATAATTCGATTGTTTCGCTATTTATATGGCACCATCCTGTTGAACGTAGAAGTCGGCTTTGTCCGCATAGCCCATCTCCGACCCAAAATGTCTCTTTAAATCAGTGATGTTCGCGTAGTACCGCGCGTGGTGAGACTCGAACGCTTTATTCTAGAATCGAAACACGTACATGATCGAATGCACGAAGTTTTCTAAAGCAGTTGGTGCTGAAACTTCAAGGAAGTAGATCCGCGCCTCTTGGTCGTGTGTTTTGCACTGCACGAAATGTTTGAGGCATATGAAAATGCGTTATTTGCAGAATAATAATAATAATGATAGTGAAAATGATAATGATAGTAGGTCTGTTTCCGTACGTACACTGTGTAACTTGAGGGACACTATTTTCTGTTTCCGTACTTTCTGTGCTTAAAATGGGAGAAGAAGAACACGCATAAAATCGCTCTCTCGAGCACACAAAGTGCACAGAGAGTGCTAGAACTCAAGACTTCGAGTAAAGTAAGAACAAGCATCAAGAAGAATAAGCATCAATAAGAAGAAGAAAAAACTTTTTAACAAAAAAAAAAACCGACTTCAAAATCACTACAAAGCTAAAAATAATTTTAAATAATTTTTCCTATTCATTTCTTGGTCATATTTTAAAAGCTATTTATATGTATTATAATATTGGAAATCTTATCATTTTCATTTTTTCTATTTTGTTTTATTATCATCAATATACTAATTGCTTTATGTACATAAAAGCTTTGAAGTCGGCGCTTATCTTACTATGTCGAAATCTTTCTAATTTGTTTTATCATAAAAATATTATTAACTTTATGAATATAAAAGCTTCTTAGCGATTTTTTTCTTTCAATTGGCAATTTTTGAGTACGCTGAATGTAGGCAATGTGTTCCATGCATTATTTGTGCAGCTGTTACACACTATGTCATATTCAATATGAGCTTTACAAGCTCACCCAAACCAGTTTAGTGAGAATTTTAATGTGTACAAAGCTTTTAAAATTACTACAGTGTCACCAAGGCACCAAATAGTGCACGGATGGTAAAAGATCATGATTGTGTGTCAAAGATGAGCGCCGACTTCAAAGCTTTTATGTTCATAAAGCAATTAATATATTGATGATAATAAAACAAAATAGAAAAAATGAAAATGATAAGATTTCCAATATTATAATACATATAAATAGCTTTTAAAATATGACCAAGAAATGAATAGGAAAAATTATTTAAAATTATTTTTAGCTTTGTAGTGATTTTGAAGTCGGTTTTTTTTTTTGTTAAAAAGTTTTTATTTCTTCCTTTTTAGAGAATATGAAATATTTTATATAATAGTATTTTTGAGGAATATTTCACACATGAAAGTTTATTCTTATAAAATTTATTTTATTAATTCCTGAAAGTTTGTTGGGTATTTTCCATTTCTGTTTCTTTACAATTTTTAGTGCCACGTCCTTTCTATAATCCCGCCCACTTTATTTACCGTACCTTATAATGATTCTAGCTAGCCCTGTGCCAAATTTCAGTTTCCAAGTATCAATATTAACCGTAATATAGTACTTTCCTGTGTACAATCCCGCTCACTTTTTTAATGATTCTACCTGCCTATCTACCTGCATACCAAATATTAATACGCTAGTGTCAATATTAACTAAGATATAGTATTTTTATAATATTGACACGCCCCTTTGTTGAATAACGCCCACTTTTTTGGCCGTAATTTGCAGTAACTGTACCTACCCATGTACTAAATTTCAGCACCCTAGTGTCAATATTATTCGATATATAGTGTGTTTCTAATATTGCCACACCCATTTGTTGAATAACGCCCACTTCATTTACAGTGATTTTTAAAAATTGTGTCTACCCCTGTACTAAATTTCAGTACCCTTGTGTCAATATTATTCGAGATACAGTGTTTTTCCAATATTGCCACACCCCTTTGTCAAATGACGCCCACTTTATTAACTGTAATTTGTAATAGCTATGCCTACCCATGTGCTAAATTTCAGCACCCTAGTGTCAATATTATTCGATATATAGTGTGTTTCTAATATTGCCACACCCCTTTGTCGAATAACGCCCACTTTCTTTACAGTATTTTTTTAAAATTGTGTCTACCCCTGTACTAAATTTCAGCACCCTAGTGTCAATACTATTTGAGATACAGTGTTTTTTTAATATGACCACACCCCTTTGTCATATAACGCCCACTTTATTGATCTTAGTTTTTAATAATTGTGTCTACCTCAGTGTTTTTAATGTAAATTTCAGTACCCTAGTGTCAATATTAACTGAAATACAGTGTTTTTCTTATATTGACACGCCCCTTTGTCGAATATCGCCCACTTTTTTAAAAAAGGACCTCCGCGTTCATGGTATCTATCCGTTGACAAAAAATTACGGAAATCGGGCAAGTGCTTTAGGAGTTATCGATGTACATACATTTAAAAAAAAAAAAAAAAAAAAAAAAAAAAAAAAAAAAAGCGGACAAACCAACCAAATTGAGAACCTCCTCCTTTTTGAAGTCGGTTAAAAATGTCAAATTACATTTCATAATTGTTTATGTTTTGCGATAAATAAATTCACAAATTGTGTGCCTAAAAAGAAATTTACGTACAATAAATAAATAATAATAAATAAAAATTAAGTAATTGTTCAGTTTTGCATTAAAAATGGCTATTAATAATTTGAGTGAAAGTGTTTTAAATTTTGTGCTGCCGTCTGCAGTCAAAATCAGCTGTTTTGTGCTTGAAACTTGCTAGAAGCTGTTTCCGTACTTTTTCAACTATTCTCACATTTCGTTTTTACTCTCTTACACACATTTTACACAAATCTTACACAGTGTAAAGTACGGAAACAGACCTAGTGATAATGATAATGATGATAACAATGACAATTATAACATAATTCATGCTTAATACCTGCACAACAATTTTTGTCAGTACAGAGAGCAAAAGAGCTACAAACACATGCACAAAAGTCGAAAATTGTAGTAGTATGCGTGTGAACACCACTGCTTTAAAGCACTCCATTAACTGTAACGACTTTTTCGTCGTAATTTTCGAAAAAAAAAAATTGCTCTATGATACCTCCGGCCCAAGAATCGCACGAAACAGTCATTCGTTACGAGTCCATTTTCATCTCCTGAATCACTTTCGGATCCTCAAATACAGCAATTTGACTTATTAAACTAGCCGTAAATGTGAAAATAAGATCCGTCGAAAAACATGATTTTAATACAAATAGCTCCTTCACCATTCATTTTTAAAAAGACCCAATTGGAGAACGTACGGCAGTGCTGGTAATCCGCCGTCTGTAATGTTTGAGTTAGTTGTACGCATGCAGAGCTTAATATTTCTTTTCCGGTAATACTCGCTGCAGTGTGGGCGAGGAGAGATCGGGTTCTACAGCACTGTCATGAATTGAGATGTTTGTGTCGCAGTCATGAAGCGTTTTCTTCATATCGTCGGTATTTTCGGTGGAACGTACGGGTGGCGAAGTCGTTTCGGTGTCTTCACATCTTACACTGAACTAGTCTCGTGAAAGTTTTTGATTATATCGCGCAGACACGTATCAGAAAGCATATGATTACGAGGGACATTTGTTCGAATTTTACGCATGGTAACTGTGATTGAACGAAAATGTTCTTAATAGTATGCAATGAATTTGGCACTTATTTTCACTGAAAAGCATTTAACAATAAATTTCCCGTTTTTATAAATGACAAATGTCAACATTAAGAAGCTGCCAACTGACCGGCTGTTAAATAATATGATCTTGCAACTCCACATCTCTTGTTGAAACACCCTTTATTTCCTTTTTTCTGCCATTATTTTAACTATGCGAGAAAGAAGTTTAAACAGAAGTACCAAGTTTCTACTAACTTCTGTTCTTCTAACTAGTGTTCTTCTAACTATAGTCCTATTTCTGTTGAAAGTATTTTGTAAGGAAGTTGTTCAACAACATGCATTCCAAATTTAATATCCTAAGATAATAATTAGATACATAGAGCTATTTTCACATTAGTTCGGTGATAATATTATTTAGAAATTTCGCAACACGGACATACAAGGTCAAGGACATATTGATAAAAATAATAGGATATTTGTGCATTATATACAATAATCACCCAAGATGTGTGCTTTAATAATTTAACTACCGCCTTCACCGGCTACATAATTGAGTTTATTACAATGTTTCGACAGATTTTTTTTTTCTACTTCGTCTATTCTGTAACAATCGTTATATGTATGTTATGTGTGGATTTGCCATGCCTAGAAAAATTCTTATAATTGAAGTCATGATTGCTGAAAACTTTAGTTCCACATCTTCGGGGTTTCAAGAGCCTCCAGAGCACTAATGAGGCTTTACCGTCAGCTAAACTCAGTCAGATACACGAACACGTCGTAGTCGTCGTTGTCGTAGGTATTCTTTGTTGGACAAGCAGCGTACATACGTTGCAAGCATTTTGCCTGATGTCTGATTGGAGCAGCGCATGATGCATCATCAGCATGTCCAGCATTTTGAAACATGCGAATTGCTTGTACGTGACACGCAAAAACTGCAAAAAACGTTCCTTCTTGAATTTGAGCGCAAGAGAAAAATGTTGCGCTCAAATTCTGACAAAAACACAGTGATTGGGAGGAAGACGCATAAGTGTAAGAACTCAGAATAACTGCGAGGACAAGAATTATTGTGGATATAAGGCAGGTAGGCAGGCGGGCGGGAAGATGAGCAGCCAGCCGGGCAGAGTCAATGATTTTCGGTAATGATCGTGAAGCAGCGTGAAGCGCAGCTTTAACATGGGGTGCTGCTGCAGGAGCAGGAATTACTTGGTTTGGCTGCTGCTGCAAGTAATTTCATCGAATGGACAGGAATGAGAAACACACGAAAAAAAACACGACAACAAAAACAACAACAAAGAACCTGTTACGCCGCATAAAAAGTAAGCTAAGCAAGGATTAACTCAGCCAGATGAAGTCAGAGTTGAAGTTGCAACGAAAACGTAGCGATCATTGATCAATTTAATCGTGCAAATAACATGCTTCGATGCAATAAGTAAATATGTAATAATCATTATATTGAACACACATACATAAACGCATACGAATGTATGTATGTATGCATGTGTAACCCATTTCATGTAAGTGCCAAATCCGTCTGTCCAATTCCCAACCAACAACATGATGCGAAATATTTTTCATTTGGTGAGCGTGTCTTTCACTTTACGAATGCCTTCGCGGCTGCTGAGGGAGATGCCACTTAATTTTTCCGATCGTTGTTTTACGTCATTTTTTTTTTTTCTGTTTTGAGGATGCAAAATTGCGCTAATTTCGGTGTGCTGAAAAATGCTGGCATTTAATGTCGATCAACTGGATAATCGGCAAAGTTGAAAAGCCTTCCTTCCACAGAAGGCGGCCAAAAGATTGCGTAAAAACCTTTTCACCAAACATTGAACCGTTCTCACCATTTGGCCGCGTTATACTAAACAGTGCAATTATTTACACTGTCCAACATCGAATGGCTGGATGATCTGCTGTTGCTCCAATTGCATAGTGCTATCGCACTGGGTCCATCCAAAATTAGCCACATGAGCAGTTAGTTGTGTACGTATGTGACGCACGTACAGCCCAAAATGCGCAAAATGTGTGACGAATCGCTGCAGGAATCACTTAAATGTCACATAAATTCCATGTGGCTGCATGTGAAACTATGGAATGCGCCTATGCTTGGCTCCTGCATAACACATACTCGCGCAGCCAAGCCAGCATGTTTCATCCATCTTGCTATTGCCCACTAAAACTTGCTCTGGGTTGGCGCCTATTCGCAGTCTATGTTAGGAGTGGTGTTTAAATCCAAACTCTCCACCAGCACCAGCATCTCACAATCAGTGTGTCAGTGTATATGCACCGGAGACTATGTGAGCGCATAACATGCCAATTAATATGTTGCACTTAGGCCGTTTACCCGGTTCTAGCACCTTAATCCATCACAACAGATCAGCAGCAGAGCTTAATCCACACAAGCCGCTTACCTATCTCTCAACAGTTGCGCCGAAAAAGGATTTCAACTCATTGACGCTTTAATGTGGTCACTTTTAGCGCTCCATAAATAGGCAAACGAATCAATTTGAGATCTTCGTTCATCCAGACTGCTTTGGTCAAAGATTCACATCGTTTGCCATTTTCGCTTATCGTATATCGGGTAAGTGTGTCTAAGGTGGCTGCCTGGATTTTGTTTGGTGCTGCCATTGCTGCAGTGTTAAGTGTTGGTGACAGCTTAACCAGAGGGCAAATGTCGCAGGCGAGTATGTGCTAGCGTGTGATTTGGCAGCGTCAAAGTGGCAATGACCGCAACTTACTTTTTAATTAAAAATACAATTCATCAGGTGGGCTATTATAAAAGGGAGGAGCGAAATTAATGAGTATGTATATTTGATTCAAATCTTGAATTCAGAAAAATATGCCAAAAAAATATAATAAGCAAATATTATGACTCTTAAAATACTCTTTTAAGACTCATATAAATGAGTATTAATCGTCATAATGAGCTCTTAAAATACTTTTTAAGACTCATATAAATGAGTATTTATCGTCATAACGCGCTCAAAAAAAAACTCTTTTATGAGTACATTTTGTAGGTTGTGGGTTCCAAAATAATAAAAATTAAATATAAACTGCCCATTTCAGCCCTTGAAAGGAATTTGACCGAACTTCTTATGATCAAATTGTGTTGTGCGTGTTAATAAATGTTTGTACATACTTGATCGAGAACTGGACCTACTAGCTTTATGCCGACTCCGCACGGCTAATGTGCATGTTCTCAAGAACCCAGTAGGAAAAGCGATCATCCCAAGATAGCTTCTTGGCACATCCTTTAAGACTCGGCGATCATACCCCTTCACTACCAAATGCCATATCTTTTTTTTGTTTGGAGCTGCTACATAAGGGGTATTAACCTTTGTTGCATCTTCGAGCACGTAAAAAGTGATTAATCAAGAATCCGAGTACCTCTTTTAGCAATGAAGGAACGATATGGATGTCGATTTGTTTTGTTTTTCACTTTTGCATTTTTCACATTTTCTTTCCAACACATCGCTTTGCACTTGCCGTGTTTATGTCCTAAGGTATTGGTGCCTTCTTCCAATACTTGAGGCAATAAGAAAATATAGATCACTTTAGAGAGGTGTTCGCCTACCTTCCGACTGGGAAGCTTTACATAGCAATATTTACTCTCTGAGGTTTGCCATTGTCTGCAGAGAGGTAATGGCCGAACAGAAAATGAATTCAATTGTAAAAACTTTCTGTGTCAGATGGAATTGAACCAGTGTTCTCTGGCGTATGAGTCACGCACTCTACCTACTGCGCCACGGCCACCAATATTCCAAAATATAATTCATAATAATGACTACTTTATGTCTCATTTGTGACTCAAAATGATGACGCTTTTAAGACTTGGTTTTAATACTCTTTTAAGAACCATGTTATGGACTCTTTATGGACTCATAATAAAGACTCTTCTAGAACCCATATAAATGAGTCTTTTTGTACTCAATTAAGACTCTTTTAAAATTCATATTTCATACACTTTTAAGAATTATGTAATAAACTCTTTAAATACTCATAATAAAGACTCTTTCAGAACTCAAATAAATTATTCTTTTAAGAGTTATAAGTCTCATGTTGAATACTCTTTAAAGTCTTAGAAAAAAGACTCTTTTAAAATACAAATTTTAGAATTTGATACGATTTAAATAAAATCCCAGCAAACATATTCTAAAGCTAACAACAAATGTATGACTGTTTTATGATAGCTCATAAAGAAGACTTTGAAAAGGTCATAAATGTGACTGGTTTATTAAGGTTAAAAAAATAGACTAATAAAAGTATAGTAATTGTGACATTTTTTATTAAACTATGTACGTGATGATCAGACATAAATATGCACCAATGTTTTTATATAAAATATTAAGAAAATAAATGTATAACTTCAAATGTTATAAAATCTTCTCAGAACCAAATTGTCCAGTTCTCATAAAACACTTGTATGTAAGACTCTTTTATGAGTTCTTTTAATAACTACGCATATATCTTGCAATATATGATGTGTTTTTGTTATAAGCAATCATAATACCGCCTTATTTATGACTTTTTAATGAGTCCCTTTTATGAGTACTCATAAAGCAGCCATAACAATGACTCTTTTAAGAGTCTTATTTCTGAGCAATGATTCAATAATCAAATCAAAGACACTTTTAAGAGGCCGAGATTTTAATGAGTCCTCAGAAAGCAAGCATTGCAATGACTCTTTTAAGTCTTATTTTTGACCAATCATTTAACAATCATACTAAACACTCCTTTAGGAGCCTTTTTATTTTGTTCTCATTAAACATGCATAAAATGTGTTCTTTTTAGTATCATTTCCTGTGAGGCACTCAGAAAAAGTATGCATGATATTCTTAGATTTCTAAAAACGGAAGTTCCTGCGGAAATTCGTGAAATGTGAGCTGGCTTACATAACAAATATTCTGTTAATTCACAGTCGTCAAAAAGCAGTTTTATCCCATTGAAACTACAAAATGGAAAGCTATACATTAAAATGTTATACATATCGCCATTGCTTCAGTACATTTTTGATCGGTCAAAGTCCTCTCAAGGACTGAAATGACCAACTTATATGTGGGGAATTCTTTTACAAATCAGCCACCCCCCTACCCATTTCAATTTTCATCCAAAAATTCTTTGAGCACATGAACAAAATTTGTCTTAAAGTCTAGTTTTTGATGCCGTCTGGCCTTTTTAAAAAAAAAATAATCCTAACCTCAAAATTTCTGTTTGAAGCAATGCATTTCTAATTTTTTAGAGCTTTTTTTACAATAAAATAGTATTTTTTTGAGACATGCGTTGCTTCAAACAGTAATTTTGAGGTGAAGATTCTTTTTTTTGCAAAGGGCAGACGGCAACAAAAGGATCTTGGTAATCCAAGAAGTTGCTCAGCTCTTCACTTCACCCAGTTGCGCTCCACGGATAAGATAATCTGTATCTTTTCAGATACAAGTCTATACAAGTCTAAATTGATCACTTCAGAAACAGATCTCCCGATGAAATGGCCGAGCATTTCAGAATACAGCTCATCTATTCTTCTAGGCAAGAATAGAGTAGACATATCTATAGACAGATTTAATCTCCTATGAAGATGAAACCAGGTGAAAAGAAGCGTTCAGATAGTATTGTCAGCTACAACACGACCAGAATGACTTGGCCCTCCTACAACGTCAAGAGTAACATCTGCTTACCGAGACTCATATACATACCGGACTTCTCTGTTCTGGTAAGTGTACTTAGGGTCTATATTTATAAGGGCCACATACCATTATCTTAGACTTCGAGACCAAGGATTACTGCAGAAGCTGCAAGCACTTCGTTGAGGAAAAAGGCAAAGAACAACTTCGCGGCAATTGCACTGACCTAAAAGTAAAGGAGACTATCTACCCTTGATCAACTATTCCTTTACTTCTTAGTGATAATATCGAAATATCATTGATAGATTGATATAAGACTGAGACATATATCACCATATTAAATGAGTTTATATTGTATCGCAATTGGCCTCTTATGAGTCTATAGGCTCAAGACAGGTGGCCGTCTCAACCATGCCAACCAAATCTTAGACTAAATTAAGATTATTTTATGTTCAGGAGCTTTATTTTTTTTTTGCCTTTCCCCCCTAGGAAGTGGAAAAATTCCTGAATATAAGCAGGTAACATTCCATAGAATGTAGGAAGCATTCCCTTTCGTTAGACACTCCATTTCTTTTCATACACTCTATGTCATTAGAGGGAAACATTCTTCTCAATTGTCTAAAAAATTAATGTGGAAACAACAACAATAAATAACAACTCCAAATAAGTAGCCTGGACGGGATTCGAGCCCGGAACCTTTTGGCTGGCAATTAAGCACGCTATCTACTCGACTACAGAGGCTGCCTTACCTTCTGGGAAAAATTGGAAAGCTTGCATATGGGAGTGATTTGGAAACATTCCTCATCGTATCTTTTGGAAACTTATGGGAAGTTTTAGGTAAATTGATATTGTTTCCAAACAGCTTTCTTAAGAATGTATGTGAAAACAGTAGCATTAGAAGGGATGGGGAAACATTCCATATCATATCTTTTGTAAATTTATGGGAAGTTTTAAATTTATACTGTTTCCAAACCTATTCATGAGGAATGCATGTGGAAACTTTTGCTTGTTTTGGGGCAATTTCAATTTATTTTCAATAAAAAAATTTCGAAAAATAAGGCAGCCTCGGTTGTCGATTAGGTAGCGTGCTTGACTACCAGCCCAGAAGTCCCAGGTTCAAATCCAATTCAAGGCTAACAATTTTTAGTTGTTATTTATTTGTTGTTGTTTCCATATGAATTTTTAAGACAATGTAGAGGAATGTTTCCACATTCATTTTTAAAACAGCGAAGAGGAATGTTTCCCTCCAATGACATATTCGTATTGTGTATAAAAAGAAATAGAGTGTCTAACGAAAGGGAATGCTTCCTACTTATGGAATGTTTCCTGCTTATATCCGGGAGTGTTTCCATTCCCCAGGGGGTATTATTCGAAATTTCATTAATGAAATTACCCCAAAACAAGCAAAATTTTCCACATGCTTCTCTTAAGAAGCGGTTTGAAAACAACATCAATTTATAACAACCCAAAAGATATGGTTCCCTATCACTTCCACAAGGAAGTCTTCAAATTTTTCCTTGAGGGTTCGTTCTTCAAATGTGAACCAAATTAATATTTTTAATTAAATTTGTGAAAACAAAATGTGAATGAAAATGTAATTTCAGAAAAAATTCCACAAAAACCACGCACTGTAAAACATTTAGCCATCTTTCAACCCAGCACATCACAAACCAGAGCACCATGAACACACACCATAGACTCTAGTAACTCTGCAGGCACTGTGTCCATGTGCAGAAAAAACTGTTGCTGGTGGTGTATCGAACTCAGCATGAGTCCATGTGACAAATGTACGAAACACCACAACAACGAGCACCAATTTACACCAACTCCATGTCACCAACTTTAGCCACCGAGTGTACTTATATGGATGCGTGTGAGTAGCTCATGAAGCCATGTTGAAAAGGAGCTACCAACCCAAACAGCAAGTCAACTAACTGTTATCATTGCAATGACCATATGACCAATCCTTTTAGCCATTTGCAGCAACAAAACGTGACTTCAATGCTATGTACGATCGATCTCAATATCTCAATTAGGAATTCGTTTATGCGCTACACTTTCGTTAGTACGTTGCGTTCGGCTCTAGCTGCTCGCTGTTTACTTTTGGCCCGAAATGGTTTAACATCTAACGCCACCGGTACGTTACCACCAACACCACCAGACAGACAATTTTGTGCGTTCAAGCCGCCAACTAACATGCGTCTGTGACGATCATTATATAGATCGATCGCTATTGATCGATGATGGTGGTTGTTCAACTGCAATCGACAGACATCGAGGCAGAGTTTGTTCGTCGTGCACTTGGTCTCACTCGCGCTCTTTCCCTTTATAATGCTGTCTGTGGCCTTTTACAGATCGTGCCTGTTGTGCGATCTATCAGGATGCTTTAAATGGTAAAATGAGCTCTCAGTTGGTTCGCGCTGGCAGTGCAAATGAGCAATTATTATCTGCACGTCGCTCCATGTCTTCCATGTGGCAATTGATCTAATTAATGAGTTGCATAGTTTTTTGCACCTGCAGTGCGTGGAAATTTGTTAGCACAGCGCAGAGATGGCGCTCGTGTTTATTTTTCTTGTTGTTGTTGTTGTTATTGTTGGTGGACTATTTTTCGTTTATTAAATTTTATGATTGACACTATGATCAAAATATAGACAACGAATAATTGCATTTAGTTAAAATTTATCCAAAAACAGACAATCTAGGTTGAACAAAAGGTGTGGAAAAATACTTACATCTGAAATTAGCTGGGAACAACTTTATCTTTGCCAACGATAGCAAGAAAGTGAGTGACGGTACGAGTAGGATTTCTAGTTTCTAAACCAAGATGTAAGACAATCCACATGATGCAAGAACGGGCTGTTTGATGGGATGATTTTTCTGAATATGAAAAAGATGAAAAAATAATTTTCTTCAAATTTCTTGCTAAAAGTTGTTTATTTTTTGGTAAATAATCCATTTAAAGATTTCAATTGAGCGATTTCTTTGGAGAGGAGACAGTTCATCTGCTTGGATGTTTTCTCTATTTCTAGATAATAAATACTTGTGATAGAGCGTTTCTCAACTACAAAGAATTAAATTGTAAAAAAAAAACGGGTACAATTGGCTGTGTCATGAACACACCCGTAGGTTTTGACGTGGCAACGTTTCTTTATCCTCATCTTTGTTCTTATCCGTATCCTTTCCTTTGTCCTTAAACTTGTCCCCATCCTAGCTGCATTTTTTATCTTAAAGCGGCTCCCTCCACGCCGTAATGACATCTTTGAGAGAATTTTGTGTCTTTTTTTGTCGTAAGAGTCAAGGACTGCCTTTTACAGGCGTTTAATATACCTGTGGGCAAAATATTGGATATTGGAAATGTGTTTATAAATCAAAAAATCTTTATTTATTCTTCTAAATTCATTTCATACCAACGTGCCAACGTTTTTTCCAAATTTTAAAACATGCTGCAAAGTCCTCTTCCGGTATAGCCTTAAATTTCCTCTTCGTTTTGGTTTCTATCTCTTCTATCGACTCAAAACGTTGAACACGGAGCGGTCTCTTCTTGAGTTTAGCGCATATCCAGAAGTCACATGGTGCTATGTCAGGCGAATGCGGTGGTTGCGGAACGAAATAGGTCGAGTTTTTGGCAAAATGATCACGAATGACGAGTGCAATGTGAGATGGTGCATTATCGTAATGCAAAAACCAAAAATTGTCTCGCCACTAGTCCGGTCTATTTTAACGCACACCATTATGTAAACGACGCCAAGTAGTCTTCTTTGTTGACAGTTTGGCGGGTTAGAAGAAATTTATAATGCACCACACCACGATAAGAAGAAAACTGTCAACATGACCTTGCGTTGAAGTGGTTTTTTCGGTCTCGGCTTACTTTGGAATGGTATTCACCCGATTGATCGTCTGTTTCAGGGTCGTAAGCGTAGACCCAAGTCTCATCTCCAGTTATGATGCGTTTCATTTTGTCTTGATAGTCGGAAAGCATTGTTTCACACACATCAACGCGGCGCTGTTTTTGGCACCAATCGAAATTTCACTTTTCTGAGGCTCATATGGTCACTCAAAATGGTTTTCACTAATCCTTCCGACAGGTCATTCCAACAAGGTTAGTGAGGTCTCGGACTGCTAATCGACGATTTTGTTGACGTGTAGCTCATCAGTTGATGTTGATGGTCGTCCTGGCCGTGCCTCGTCTTTCTCGACCCTCTTTGATCTTTTTGTACCACTCAGAAGCTGGTACAAAATAGAGCTTGCTCACCGAAAGCCTTCTGCAACATTTTCAAAGTTTCTGCAGCAGAAATTTCATTCCGCACCCAAAATGGAACAAAATGGAATTGCGTTGTTGAATACTTTCAGACACTACAAAAACACTTCACTTTTAGCTATTTACAAAAGGACGCGTATGTCACACACTTATAAATATTTTGACGTGTAATTAAATAAAACAATCTCCAAAAATTTAAATTTCAATTTCCCGGTAGTATTTGCGTTTTTGCGGTAGCTTTGGTTAAAGTGCGTGGCCTTTATGTCAACGAACCTGGAGACCCGGGTTCGAACCCCAGCACTGATAAAAAATTATTTAAATTAAAATAATTTTTCTGTACGGCCGCCACCTCTCTGCATACAATGGCAAACCTCAGAGAGTAATCAAAATGCCATGTAAAGCTTCTTGAGAACAAGAACATTCCGTTCATCGCCGTTCAGAGTCGGCGTTAAGCCTGTAGGTCCGGTTCTCGGTCGATTGTGTATAAACTTAATAACACGCACAACACAATTGATCATAAAAAGCTAGGTCAAAGTCCTTTCAAGGGCTGAAATGGCCAGTTTATTTTTTTTTATGACACATATCTTTGTATTTACGGAATAATTTTTTTTTCATGAAGATAGATAGATATACTGGGTACAGAGCAATGTTTAAATGTGAAAAATGAGCCATTGAGTTAAGGGTTATTTACTTATTTATTTTTTATATTTTATCTTAGCACCTATAAATAGCGTGTTATAATTCTATGTGCCAAATTTTCAGTTGCGTTGCTGAAGCAGCTGTTTTATCAAAAAGACAAAGAATTAACCTTTATTAGTAAAGGTACCTTGTCATACCATTATTTTTTAATAGCACCTTTACTCAGCGAGCAACAATTGCATGCAACAACGAGGCATTTTGAAAAAAATACCTTTTCCAACTTTTTTGGAAACCTGAAAAATCCGAAGTTCAATTGAAACACTCTAACTGACTTACTCTAATTCTAACTCTATCTTTAACTCTAACTCTAACTCTAACTCTAACTCTAACTCTAACTCTAACTCTAACTCTAACTCTAACTCTAACTCTAACTCTAACTCTAACTCTAACTCTAACTCTAACTCTAACTCTAACTCTAACTCTAACTCTAACTCTAACTCTAACTCTAACTCTAACTCTAACTCTAACTCTAACTCTAACTCTAACTCTAACTCTAACTCTAACTCTAACTCTAACTCTAACTCTAACTCTAACTCTAACTCTAACTCTAACTCTAACTCTAACTCTAACTCTAACTCTAACTCTAACTCTAACTCTAACTCTAACTCTAACTCGAACTCTAACTCTAACTCTAACTCTAACTCTAACTCTAACTCTAACTCTAACTCTAACTCTAACTCTAACTCTAACTCTAACTCTAACTCTAACTCTAACTCTAACTCTAACTCTAACTCTAACTCTAACTCTAACTCTAACTCTAACTCTAACTCTAACTCTAACTCTAACTCTAACTCTAACTCTAACTCTAACTCTAACTCTAACTCTAACTCTAACTCTAACTCTAACTCTAACTCTAACTCTAACTCTAACTCTAACTCTAACTCTTACTCAAACTCTAACTCTAACTCTAACTCTAACTCTAACTCTAACTCTAACTCTAACTCTAACTCTAATTCTAACTCTAACTCTAACTCTAACTCTAACTCTAGCTCTAACTCTAACTCTAACTCTAACTCTAACTCTAACTCTAACTCTAACTCTGACTCTAAATCTAACTCTAAATCTAATTCTAACTTTAAAGTATTAGGAGGTAATACCAAGATAGGACTTTCCTGAAACCAATTTTTTTTTTGTAATGTTTAAATTTCCTAAAAGACACAAAATTTTTGATCCCTTAAATATTCTTAGAGTTAGTCATGGATTAAAGGACTAAGATAAGATAAGTAATATCTTAGTACTTATTTGATGTTTTTGTTTTTTTTCTCCGATAAATATTTTCCAATATATTGAAAACAAATTTGAGCTTTTTGCCAAGTATGTTGACAACAAGACCACATGAAGACAATGAAAGCAACAACCAACAACAGCAACAACGGCTCTGTATAGAGCAAATCACACAGCAGACTAGACAGACTGTTTCGTTGGCCGCTACACCAACTCATCAATAGTCTTGCATGACTTTTCACTTTGATCCACTCAAGCTTTAATTTTCAAATATATTTAACTTTAAAATTTAAACTTTTTTTTGAAATGGAATCGAAACTTGAAGGCAGTCTAAGTAGTCGAGTGGTAATGCTCTTGACTGTCAACCCAGGAGTCCCAGGTTCAAATCCCGGCCAGGCAACGGTCCAACGCTTTAACCATTTTGGTTTCTTTTCTCGTTTCTTATCAACAAAATTTAAAAATTCATCATTATTTACGATTAAGAAGTTGAAGTGAAGATATAGACATTTTTAGGAGGGAATTGCTTAACATCTTTAATTGACTGAGGTAAGGGCAAAACTCTTACCTCAGATTCAAATTCACATGTTTCTATAATTTTCCACGTCACTAAGGACATTCTACACATGTTTCATTTGATTACCCTTTCTTTTCCATTGATCTATCATCCCATTCTCAAAGCAAGTCAGACTTGACTGAATGGGTCTAGTTCCTGAAATCCTTGGTTTAATGATAATGCTAAAAACTATTCTTTTTATATGTGCTCATGGTAATCAACTATTGTAACTTGAAGAAATAATTATTTCTACAATTTGTATCTATATATATGTAAGGCAGAGGACATTTAGAGGACTTCAACATTTTTATACTGATAAATTTTGAATTTGGCGTCCGTGGCGTAGTTGGTTAAAGTGCGTGGCCGCTATGTCAAAGAACTTTGGAGACCCAGGTTCGAACCCCAGCAGCGACAGAAAATGATTTGAATTAAAATTAAAATAATTTTTCTGTACGGCCGCCACCTCTCTGCAGACAATGGCAAACCTCAGAGAGTAATAAAAATGCCATGTAAAGCTTCTTGAGAATAAGAACATTTCGTTCATCGCCGTTCGGAGTCGGCGTTAAGCATGTAGGTCCATTTCTCGGTCAATTGTGTACAAACTTAATAACACGCACAACACAATTGATCATAAGAAGCTAGGTCAAAGTCCTTTCAAGGGCTGAAATGGCCAGTTATTTATTTATTTTTTTTAAATTTTGAATTTTCTAAAATAAAAACTACTTGAAAAATAAATTTTACCCGGTCTCCTAAGTAGGCTCTACACCTTAAAAGCACATTTATCTAAACAAGACTTGTTAAAACAACTAACGATCTCTACCGTGGTCATCATAGAATTTTAGTCGGCGAGTCCTTGACAGAGTTCTGTAAATTTTTTTCAATCATTTACGAAGTACGCTCAATAAATCACTCTGAGCCTGCGTGGCGCAACTAATTAAAAATCTCGCATGCAGAAAATTTTAAATCTTAAGCTATTAAAAAAAAAACAAAAACTGTGAACGCTCATTTCTTGCGACTTATTAAACTTTTATTTGTTTATTGGTTTTACAATCATACCAAAGAATTAAAAAAAAAAGAAATGTTGAAAGGGCTTTTCCAGTCGCTGAAACTGCAGGCTGCGTGCAAGTGATCAGCACTTGAGATCAGCAGCTTAACGAGATACACGCTGGACCCTGAGCTGCAATGCAAAACGACACACTCCGTGCCTCTACCAATCAGCAGCAATGTTGATAAGTTGCTGATCGCAGGAAGATCGTTCGTTGAGGTCGTGGCAGAAAGAGCAGCAGGAACGTTTTACGCTTCATTGAACTCTAATTGCTGGATGCTTAAGAATACGCCGAGCCGTGAAGCAGTGTCTTCGCTTGTCCAACTTATTGGCAGTGGTAATTAAAATGAGTCACCATAACAGCCCATTGTTGAACGTTGGCTTTGAAACCAGGCAGATATTTACAGCGATCGCTCATCAGCGACTCACAAAAATGCGCAGATTTTAAAATAATTTTTGTTAATTTCTGTGCTGCATGTGCGTGTGAAATAAGCCAACTAGCTGTGTGCTTGTGTGAGTGATCTTGTCGGATCGATCACATCATCGAATGTGCGTTCGCTGGATGGATCCATCAATCGGTTATTGTTTAAACTGTTTTTAAATTCGTTTGCACTGTATAAATATTATTTTTCAATTTGAAAATCAACAAGCGGCGGCGGCAAACATTAAATCAAAAGTTGATCGTAGAGCCTAAGATCAGGAGAAGAGCAGAGTTGGTGAGTCTGTTAGCTGGTTAAACTCTTGAGGCAACGCTCAACAAATGTTGTTAATTTATTTAAATTAGTTAAATGCTGCGAGATCTTTAAGAAAACCAACAACATCAGCAGCATCATCAGTACTATCAGCATTATCATCATCGTCATTATACCCATCAACAACTGTTTACCATGCACCAACGAAGACTGGATTGAGTTTGCATTCCGTTTGTCGTTCTGTCTTCAAGTTTCTTCATTTCACTCTTTCTTTTTTAGCTTACTTCATTTGTCGATCATCGATGATTGCATTGATTTGTTCGTTGCTTTGATCGTTTGACTTCGACGCATGATCGGATCCACTGATTTGACGTTTTCTCATCTGAGACTCAATGAGGCGATTAAGACACAAGGAATTTTAATAATCATACTTTTTAACGAAGAAGTAATTGTTAATTGGAAACGATTGCGCATGCGCTGGGATTTAAAAAAACTTTTTTTAAAAAGAAAGAAAAAATATTGTTTCTTACTTATTGGAACGCTTGCGGAAGTGATTAAGATTAATTAAGATTGCGTAGATTTTAAGCAGTTTGCTGTTGGTTGGCCACGATGCTGTCCCTTGTAATATGGAGTTAGGTCATGGGAATGAATTCGAGTGCATCCACCTGTTAAAATTTGAAAAAAAATTCTTTTAAATAAATTTCTATTAAATACAGAGTGGGCCATCTAGTGGTTTCTTTTTAAATCATAGGTTATTTTGACACTGACAGCTGTTTCCCGCTCGAAATCTTGACATAAAGTCAGTATCGTACCTACGCGGAAAGAAATAAGTCGCCTTACGCTTGAACAACTTTGGAAAATATTGGAAAAGTTAGTGCTTGTAGCCTAAACAGTGTGTTATTTGAAAAGGATGAAGAAACATCTTTTCTGACGAGGCGTATTTTCATCTCGGTGGCTACGTTAACAAACAAAATGGCCGCATCTGGAGCTCGGAAAACCCGCACTTTATTGTCGAGAATCCGATGCATCCACAAAAAGTGACAGTTTGGTGCGGATTGTGGAGTGGTGGCATCATTGGACCATTTTTCTTCGAAAATGAAACTGGGAACAACGTTTTAATCAACGGTGGGCGTTACAGAGCCATGTTATGCGTTTTTTTTCTACTGAAATTGGAGACATGAATTTGGACGACCTATGATTCATGCAGGATGCCACACAGCCCATGCCACAATCGATTTTTTGCGCACTTAATTCCCAAATCGTGTTATCATCCGTCTTGACGATGTTAATTGGCCGCCTCGGAGCTGAGATTTGACCTCTTTAGACATATTTTTTGTGGGAAACCGTGAAGGACCTATGCTATGCCGACAATCCGGAAATGATTCAATCACGTGATCTATAGCCCGAAACCCTCAACAAGGTCTTGAAAATTTGAAGCGACAGAATGCGTTACTATGAAGCCAGCCGAGGCAGCCGAACAACTTGACTTGAACAACGTTGTGTTCCATAATTAATGGAAATCTTAGCTCTTACTAATAAAGCCATAACGATAGAAAAAATTTAATATTGTTAATTTTATTGCATTTAAAAAAATTGTATTTGGCCCACCCTGTGTAGCTCATTTCATAACCATTTTCTCAAGGACTATACATAACTGAACCCATTATGACTGGTACGTTTGCATTAAAAATATGAAGGGATTCCACTATTAATATATCGCATCCATGGTCCCTCGTCCTTAAAGTTTATGTGTGGGTGTTACAAAATTTTAGTTTCCAGCATCAAAAATGACGTCTCACGTTAAATAATTAGTTTGGTTTGATAAATTAAAAAAAAAAACGTATTTCCCAACCCAATTAAAATTTCACGAATTTTTTATGTTACAATAAAAAAAATTTGTTAATATGTTTGTAATGTAATTGTAATGTTAAATAATAATTCAAAAATAATAAGAAATTTTTTTTGTTGTTTAGAAAAAATTTCATTAATTCCTCTACATTAATGGTATCCGCTTCAAAGTGGTCTCCATTAGATGTTATGCACTTATGCTAGTGATTTTTACAGTCTCCAAAACATTTCTGGAACTACTCCTTTGAGATAGCCTTGAGCTCTTTCAGAGTTTCACTTTTGATTTCATCTAATGCCGCTTGAAAAATGACGGCCCGTCAAGGATCTTTTTTTATTTTTGGGAAAAACGAAAGTCATACGGGAACATGTTTGGCCAATATGAAGACTGGGGCAAGATATGAGTGCACTCTTTTTTGCCAAAAATTCACGAAAAAGCAATGAAGTGTGATCAGTAGTGGAATTCTCAAATGCGTTAACGGTACCATTACCATTTCGTATCGTTAACTTTTTGAGAATTCCACTACATTTGCACTATCGTTATACAAAAGCTACGAATTGTTTTTCCAAAAATCCAGACGTTTCCTTCGGATCGCTTCAAGCAAAAGGTATTGAACTTGAATGTAGTATTCGTTTTTGACTGTATGACCGTGTGGCAAGAACTCATGGTAAATTATGATGACAAATGACATTTGACCGATCTTGTCCAGCTTTTTCTGTCTGGGCAGTCCAGAATGCCTCAACTAGGTTTGAGGTCACCTTAGTTTTGATACCATAACCATAAGCCAGAGCTGTTAAAGGATTGAATCATTTCGGAATTCACACACCCTTAAGGGGAGTTTCTAGTAGAAACGTAACGTAATTGCAGGATTTTTATTTTATCGAACGTAAATTTTTTGAAAATATCTTTTTATTATTTTATTATATTTATTTTATTAATATTAATGTTTATTTTAAGACATTATACAATTTTTTCTATGAAAAATAATTCAAAATGGCGGCAGAAGGTCTCACTGATCAAAGCCTTGAGCGGCGATAGCCGATGTGCGCTGTACACTATACAGCCCTGCCAAGTGATCTGAAACGAAAAAATTAAAAATATTGTTAACCTAGATGAAATTTGGCAGCCCTAATAGATTTCCGATTTCAATAAAACCCTTTAACAAAAAATGGCCGCCCTTTGTAAAACCCTGCTTTTCCTCCTTTTTCCTTTGCTTTAACGTTAAAAAAGTAATGAGTAATAAGTTTTTTTGGAAAAATACGCTTCCTAAAGACCCCCTAAATTGAATAAGCTTTAATTTGAGCCGTCAAACATCGAAATCGCTCAAGTCGTTGAAGCGGAATCGTGTACAGCGCGGAAAAAAAGGTGTTTCGAAAAACGCGTATTTATACCTGTTACTCGGCCGACGCACTCTCTCGGCTAATACGATATGACTCGTAAAATAAATTAGATACGGAAATATGCTTTTGGCTTCATATTTTCAAGGTCCTAAGGATGAAAACAAAGCAAAAAACAAAAGATACAGCAGTTTCGACTACGTCGTAACACAAGACATGGAATTATTCAATTCGCTTTTGATGACATATTTTTTAAAAAATATTTAGCAAGAATAGATAAATAAAGCAACATCGGAATTTTTTTTTCGCTACCTAGTACGCTGTAGAGTCAAAAAATTTGTTCAATGCTAGCAAGTTCAACAACCCATGTGGAAAGTTAAATTGTCAAAATTTCGCTGTCGATTGTATGCCCAGATATTTAATTGGCTGCGTAATTTTGACATTTCAATAAGAGTACAGTTCGATTATCGCAACACTCAAAAATTTACATTGTTCACTAAGTAAACGCAAATTTAAAGAAAAAAAATTGCAAAATTATCGCAACTTGCATATGCGTAAACTTGCATACTCTTTTACCTTATTTCCTTTCAGTTCTTCTTTGCTTGCAAACTACATTTTTTTAAATAGGAAAAATCTATCTAGTTGCATTGAGGAAGGTTGTACTGTAGTTGCTTTTTTTATCCACACAAAAATTTTGACTATACATTGCGTGGCATTATATGCCGCGGAATTTTCGTTTCTACAGCATACTAAGCTTTAAACAAAATAATTCCACGTCAAAATTATGCGCAAAGCAAACAAAAACAAGAAATGCTGATTTTATATATTTTTTTAACTATGTACACTAAACCGTACCTCAAAAAAAAAGTTCGCCATATACCAGCGAATACGACGCGTTTTTACAAGACAATTATGAAAAAAAAAAATTTTTTTTACCGAACGTAGGGGTCGCGCATTGACATATTTCTTCATATCTCTGGTGTTTAAAGTCCGATTTTTAAGTTTGGTATATCAATGTTTTTGTATCAAGGAGATCAATATGACCTCTCTAGAAATCATTGACCTCAGGTGCACCATTCTAGTACTTATCCTCCAGATCTCAGTTCCTACCATCCTAATGTGCCACCCTAATACCAAAAAAATAAAGTTCTTAAAATATAATTAAACTTTTGCTCAGGAAGTATATCGATATTTCCAGCAGAACTATTTTTAAAAATGTTTGAAAATTTTTTGACGAACGTAGGGCTTCCTTTTTTCATTTTCATCATATCATCGGTATTAAAAGTCTGATCATATTGAATGACATACCGATGTTTTTGTCTAAAAGAGACCAATTATTTTTCTTCAAAATAAAAAAAAAATATTCCTACAAGTCCTTGGAAGGCCTTAAATTGATTTTAAGGAATTTTAAAGCTCGTAAAAGAATAAAAAATCTGTAACGCCAATGCTAAAAGAGGTATAAACACTATTTTTGTTGTGATTTATTAAATATACAAGATTATTATTTTATTTTTTCATATTCTTGCAATAACTCCTCCTTTGTAGCCGGTGTTGGTAGGTGTTCCGTCGCAACTAATTGCAATTAAGTGATCCATGCTATAATTTTTTTATTCAAATATTCCACGATACTCCTCTGGACACCTACTGCAGTGCTGTCAGCGGGCGTAGCATAGCCGATGAATTTTGAATTTGTAAACACCAGAGATATGAAGAAATATGTCAATGGGTCGCGCTTTCGGACAAAAAAAAATTTTTTCGTAATTTTCTTGTAAAAACGCGTCATATTCGCTGGTATACGGCGAACTTTTTTTTTGCATAGGAGGTGGTACGGTCTAATGTACACCGTTAAACATCCTATTAAAATTCATCTTTGGAGATGCTTCTCAAAAAAGTGTTTTGGCACTTTGCACCTCTTTACCGAGAACCTATATGCTGCCAGAATGGTCAAAATTTATGATAAGGCTTTATTACCGACTGCCAAATGCCAATTTATAATCAAAAAGGAAGACTGGACAATGGACCCAAACACCGCATCCGAAAAAAGGCATAGTCACATTAGATTTGCCTGCACAATCAGCTGATGCTAATCCCATTAAAAACGTCTGGGGCTACATCAAGCAAAAGCTTCGAGGGAGACCCACCTAAAATAACTTTCAAACAGCATTCCCGAGAAATTGGACTCATTTTGAGAGCTCTTCCTGTCGAATATGCCGAAAATTTAGTGGAAAGTATGCCGCGGAGTTGTCAAGCGATTATTAACGCTTGTGGTGATTGGACATCTTATTAATATGATTGCGTCGTGCTTCGGAACATATATAATGATTGTATGTAAAGAAAAATTTTCTTAAATAAATTTTTAGATAAATTATGCCATACACGCTCTTACTTAACAGACTGTATTAAAATACTCAGACATGTTGTAGTTTAAATTTGTTCAGAAAAAAAGGTCAATAGGACTCTCTCTTTCAAGAATATATAACATATGGTCACTTTGCTGAAATCAAATAGTCTTGAATTGCTACATTATACTATTGGAACTTTCGATTAGAGGTTTTTTTTATATATCCTGAGTATATTTTTGAGTAGCATTTTTGGCTTCTTTGCAAAACTCTTAAATTCTCCTCATCTCTACCAAACAATCGATACAGACATTCATTATTTTCCATGTTTGAAGCTTAATTAAAATACTTAACGTGTTCTGTCTGTGACTTGCTATGACAAGGATAAAACTAATATTAACATTAAATTAGCCATGTTACGTTGACTACATTACGTTCGTGGCATACTAATTGCGGTTTTTAATGTCATCTTTCTCGATCCATAATTTGTTGGCTTGCCAGCTACATCGCAGAACCATCGGCAGTCCTTATTATTACTTATAGACTTCAAATGGTTATGATGTTCATTGTATTGTTTATGTTGGCCATGATAAACTAAGAAATATATGCATTGTGATGACTAGAACTACTGCATAATGCTGTGACGAAAAATACCAACAACTTAAGTTGAATTTTTATATTTCGAGTATGCATGCTTCAAAGTTTACAACCGCCATATAAACGTTTGTTCTTAAATATAAGATCAATGAAAGCTACTAAAATCTAAAGATTGTTTGTGGTTTGAGGACATTAAAAAGTCGTTCTGCATTAAATACGTCTTAAGCGATCATTGCTTCTTGCCCACAGAAAGCAAAATTTATTTACTAGATGCTAAAACAAGGTGTTTAAATAGAGCTTTATATCATTAACAAACGAAACTAAATTACCTTAAATTTAGTTTATTAAGTTGATGTAAACCAATTGTTCTTACCAAAAATGGCAAGGATGAAACTAATATCATTAGAATATTTGTAAAGGGTGTCCCAAAAGTCACTGATATTTATATAAAATACTAGCTGACCCGGCAAACGTTGTTTTGCCATGTATGTTATTTTTAGGAAACATTTTTATCTAATATATAAAATTCTTCTGTCACGGTGTACGTAATCGAACTCCTCCGAAACGGCTCGACCGATTTTTTTTTTAAGTCGACAGAATAAAAAAAAAATGTTTGCCAAAAAACTATCTCTATCTCTATCTCTATCTCTATCTCTATCTCTATCTCTATCTCTATCTCTATCTCTATCTCTATCTCTATCTCTATCTCTATCTCTATCTCTATCTCTATCTCTATCTCTATCTCTATCTCTATCTCTATTTCTATCTCTATCTCTATCTCTATCTCTATCTCTATCTCTATCTCTATATCTATCTCTATATCTATGTCTATCTCTATCTCTATCTCTATCTCTATCTCTATCTCTATCTCTATCTCTATCTCTATCTCTATCTCTATCTCTATCTCTATCTCTATCTCTATCTCTATCTCTATCTCTATCTCTATCTCTATCTCTATCTCTATCTCTATCTCTATCTCTATCTCTATCTCTATCTCTATCTCTATCTCTATCTCTATCTCTATCTCTATCTCTATCTCTATCTCTATCTCTATCTCTATCTCTATCTCTATCTCTATCTCTATCTCTATCTCTATCTCTATCTCTATCTTTATCTCTATCTCTATCTCTATCTCTATCTCTATCTCTATCTCTATCTCTATCTCTATCTCTATCTCTATCTCTATCTCTATCTCTATCTCTATCTCTATCTCTATCTCTATCTCTATCTCTATCTCTATCTCTATCTCTATCTCTATCTGTATCTCTATCTCTAACTGGAAAGACTCGTGGAAATTGATAACCAAATTTCGAGGCTGTGCTACTTACAATTCCAAAGTTATTCGATATCGCAAGTTTGGCTTGTATGGGCGGAGCCACACCTCCTTGTTCAATGACGTCTCAGTTTTCTAGTAGAAGAATATCACCCAATATTAATTCCATACTGAATTTTGTTGTTAAACGACATTTAGTTCCAAAGCTATCTGATATCAAAAATTTAAAGTGTATGGGCGGAGCCACACCCCTTTTTTCAAAACCCATCCCAGTTTTATAGTAGATATATCACCAAGTGGCAACTCCATACTGAATTTCATTATTATACGGCATTTAATTCCAAAGCTATTCGATATCATAAATTTTAATTGTATGGGCGGTGCCACACCCCTTTGGCCTATACTGGCTCAATTTTGCAAGTCGAAAGACACGACTAAATAGAACGTTCTAACCGAGTTTCATTAATGTGTGACTTATAGCTTGAAAGTTATACTGAAAATTTGGCTGAAAAATTGCCACGCCCCACATTCAACGCCCATAAAATTTTACGTGTGGAACGGCTCTTGTAAATTGAGATAGAACACCGAATTCCGATACTATGCGACCTATAACTTCAGAGCTATTCGCTACCGTAGATTTGGGTTGTATGGGAGGTGCCACGCCCCCTTATTTTAGGGGGATGAAAAATAGATGTTGTCTGACTCTCCCCCCTGACTAATATCCTCGCTAAGGATCACGAAAATCGGTCGAGCCGTTTCGGAGGAGTTCGATTACGTACACCGTGACAGAAGAATTTTATATATTAGATAATATTTTAATAAAACCCACTGTTTTGTGGAAATGACTGTGAGTTTTTATTGAATTGTAAAGTAGAGGCATGGAGGTTACTGATAAAATATAATATCGCCCAAATAGCCGCCTCGGCCTTGCTTACGCATGCAAGCCCTTTTCATGAAATTTTCCATAATATTCTGGCATAATTCTGGATCAGTTGCTGCAATGGCCGGTTGGATTTCCTATTTCAGCTCCGGAATCGTTCGGGGTTTATTGGCATAGACCTCCTTTTGAGAAAACCTAAAAGGAAGAAGTTCCACGGCGTCAATTCGCATGATGTCGTATCGAATTGACATCACATCGGCGCGACATAATCTTCCCTTTAAATTTCATTTACAATAAGTA
Organism: Pherbina coryleti; assembly: GCA_943735915.1. Taxonomy (NCBI): domain Eukaryota; kingdom Metazoa; phylum Arthropoda; class Insecta; order Diptera; family Sciomyzidae; genus Pherbina; species Pherbina coryleti. The sequence continues at coordinate 147,167,661 of OX030949.1, read as the reverse complement.
CATTATGTCATTAACTGTGTGGCAATAGGAACCATCTTGTTAAAACCACTTATCGTCAAGATCCATATCAGCAATTTCAAGCCAAAAAGAGTTAGTCAGCATATCGCGATATCGAGCACCATTCACAGTAACTGCGGTTCTAGCTTTATTTTCAAAGAAGAATAGCCCGATGATACCACCAGCCCAAAATCAACTCCAAACAGTGCATCGTTGTGGGTGCCTGGGTAGCTCTTGGAGCGTTCTTGTATTCTCCGTGCCCCAAACGCGGCAGTTCTGCTTTTTGACGTAGGTATTGAGATGAAAATGGGCTTCGTCACTGAAGATGATTTTCTTCGCAAAATCGTGATCAACTTGTTGATGTTCCAACACCCGCGCCCCAAATGCGGTAATTCTGCTTGTTGACGTAGCTATTGAGATGAAAATGGGCTTCGCCACTAAAGATGATTTTGTTCGCAAAATTGTTATCAACTTGATGATGTTCCAACACCCAATCTTAGAACGTTTGACGCTGCACATGGTCTGCCGGCTTTTGTTCTTAGCTCAACTGAACCTTTTAAACGTGCAAATGCAGATCTTTTGCCAAAATGCGCTGCAGCGAGCTCCCGCTAACGCCACAACAGAGCCAGTGGACTCAAAATTTTTGATTAAATTGACCACAGTGTTGCGAGAGGGTGTGTTATCATGACCGAAAAGTGTGCGGGTTTTGCGAACCGTCTCCGCAAAATGTTCACTATTTTTGTAGTGAATTTTTAAAATTTGTACGCCTTGCTCGACCGTGAATTTCTTCATGACTAAACCTCCTGCTTGCTGTTGACAGCTATCATAGATTTACTACTCTGCACTAGTCACAAAAAGTAGTGCCCGAATCACAATGTCAATGACTTTTGGGACACTTTTTAAACTTTTTGTCTGTCTGTGCCGAATTATGCCGTTCAATGGATCGCTTAGGTCAAATGAAATTTTGGCAGTCTTTGTCTACGAGCCGGCTTAAGTATAGAATGAATAAAAAATTGGATTTGACAAAGAGCTGTGTTATACCTCCCATACATATCGAATTATTTATGGGTCTTAGCTCTTGAACGATATACGATAGACATGAAAATATGCTACGGAACGACATGAACCGCGTACATCAATTCTACGAACCTCATGATCTCAGAAAATTATCCATGATCGGTCGTCACCTCTGTAACATTGGTAATGCTAAAATAAAAACTTAACCCTAGTTGGGCCGACGTAACTTATACTCATTAAAGGCCGACGTAGTCACCCCGGTAAGTGTGTTATACAAGATGAAAACTTCTTCATTATAGAGGAATTTTGCACTTAAAATTGATTAGTTTAAGATGTCATGGATATGTTTTTGTGTGAAAAGAAGTTAAAGAGTCACCCCGATGACTCGTCGGCCGATCTAGGGTTAAGGATAGGTTTTGAAAAAGTGGCACCAAAATCAACTGAAGGCAATCCTTGTAATTGGTCTAACCAGAACAGCGATTGCCAACTTCATAATAACACCATTTGTTCATATCCAACCAAATAAGAACAATAGGAAAATAAATTTGAAAAAACAACAACAATGGGAGATGTCAAATTAACTTTGGCTTTACTTTGAAACAACATTCATGCCATTATTTATGAAATAGAATATTACTTAAATATCCACCTTGGCTTCGAGGGCAATACTTCAAGTTTCGGTCTAATTTTTGATGACTCGGTCCAATATATGCGACGTTCTTCCGGCGGTATCATCTCGAATGTTGGCCTCGAGCTTATCCTACAATGGTTAGCTTGTATTATATCCCCAAAGAAAATAATGGTGGAGTGTCAAGTCACATGATCGCGGTGGCCAATTAATGAACGCTCTCCGTGAGATGACCCATTCGCCAAATTTCTCCTTCCCCACTTCGAGCGTTGCGTTGCTTTTATGGCATGTAGCGCCATCTTGTTGCATGTAGCTTGGATACATCGATTATATCGACCACTGGCCACAGAAACTTGGTTAACATCACTCTATATGGATGACCATTGGCGGTAACGGTGTCTCCTTCATCATTTCGAAAGATGAAGGAGATTATGTGATTATGCTGCCGTGCCATAAACCGTGTCAAACAGTCAATCTTTATGGATGCATTAATGCTTGGCGAACACTTGTGGATTGTGGTCTCTCCAATAATGCAATTTTGCTTGTTGACATAGCCGCTGTGCAAATAAATTAGTCTTGCCAGAGAAGTTGATATTTTGCCAAAATCCGAATCTCCGGCCAACATTTCCAGTGCCCAATTATCAAACGCACGGCGTTATCTATGGTCGTCCGACATCAATTCTTACGTCAGCACAATCTTATACGGATGTAGGCCAAATCCAATCGCAACATAAGCCTGATTTACTCTCTGGTGATGCCCAATTTAGCTGATCGGCTAAAAAATCGACATTTCTGGGTCTTTTTCTACACTGGCCGCTACGGCGGCTATGTTTTCTTCATTTCACATCAATCTCTCTCTGGTTGGTGGCTTAAGGTCCAAAAAAAAGTGTATTCACTCTCGAACTTTTCCAAAGTGCGACGAATTGCCTGCGCATTAAAGCCATGATGACAACCGACATTGGTTAACATAAAACGATGCATTATAAAATGGCCTAATTACATATTTTGACTGATGGATATCATTTGTGACTTTGACAACTGCTGAAACATAACAATTAGAAAAAAATTATTACTTTCTGGTCACCCCTGACTAAATTTTACTCTTTAAAATAACGACGCATTAAACAAAGGAACTGGTACACGAACATTGGCGATATAAATTATAGCTGGCCTAAGATTAATCAACAAGCTTTCATATCTCAATTGGAAATTCTAAAGTTTCAAGATCGATTATGCATCAGCACTTCTACTGTTGAGCAATTATTTGCCATGCTGAAAGATTGGTATGGCCCCACGGCCATGAGTCATGTTCCTCAGTAGGGGTGAGGAAATAAAATAGATAGACCTTGATCTCCTCCAAATGAGCAGAGAGTTTCGATATGGTACCACATTTTTAAGTTAATTTTGCACCTTTGAATATTTAAAGGGGCACTCGCCGAACCAATGCTTCAACCCCTTTCTTCGAGCCCTAGAATTAAGGCGATTCTCTGGGTTTTTGCATATGAGCCCTTCAAATGCCAGAAATGCCCTCTTAAAGGCTTGACGAAAAAATTCATGAAGTCACAAGACCGCGGAGAGTGCCGCTTCAACATTGAAAATGCAGCTCTATTTTGCAACGACGTTGCATTGAATAAATGATGGCATCATCAGGTCTCGTAGGTAGCAACTTATGCAACAAAAATGTAATATTGTTACATGGAATTATTACTCGGTGGGTAGAAGTGCTACGAAAAATTTTATTTTACGACAGCAAAAAATGGTCCTTTGATTTCATAACTAAAATATTATAAAATAAATTAAATGAAATTTTGGAGCAACGACATCACGGAGGCAACCGTTAAATGTGGAAATAAATGCAACAACAATGAAAAAACGTTGCATGGAGTTATAACTGCGCGACTATTGGAGATAAATTACATTTTATGGAACGACAGTGAAGTTTATGTTTTCGGCCACATAATAAAAATAAAAAAAAAAATTAATGGTGCCACGAGGTCTCTCAGGGAACCTCTTTAAGAAACCTTAATGCACCAAATGCAATAGCAAAAGCAAAAATAAAAATAAAAATGAAAAATAAAATCAAAATTAAAAATAAAAATGTAATCATAAAATAAACAAAATAAGGACAAATATAAGAACAAGACTTCGGATAAAGATTAAAACATGGATTAAAAAAAAAAATGAGGACAAGGATTTGGAAAAAGCTTAAGACCAGTATTAAGACAAGGAGAAGAACAAAGATTCAAATGAAGATAAGACCATGGAATTTGACAACGATTAGGACAAAAATTCAGACAAGGATTGGGAAAAGAACTACGACAAGGATTGGAACAAGGATACGAACACAGATTTAGAATAGAACAAAGGAATAGAACAAGGGTTTGGATGCACTAAGGACAATATTTATGACTAAAGTTTGGTAAAAAAAGTGAGACAAGGATTAGGAAAAGGATTCGAACAAGGATAAGGTCAGGAATTTGGTTATGAACTAAATAAAGAGTTGAGATAATAATTAGGATTAGGACATATTGTGGACCAAAGTAAGGGACATGAAAAAGAATACGAATAAAATTACGCTGTCTCAAGCCCTACGGGTGTGTCCACGATACAGTCAACTTTTTTAACATGCAATTTATAAAAAAAGGCTTTAACCCTAGTTCGGCCTACGTAATTTATACTTATAAGACCTTAAGCTATTAAGTCACAAATTTTTATATTCGATATCTTGCCCTGTATTTTGTCCTTAGGGGATTTTTGGTTCGTTGATTACGAATTTGAAGTCTGAAATCAGAAATTTTATGAGTATCGAACTGTGAGTATCGAGAAAGCATTTAAAAAAATTATCGTTATGGCTTTAACTAGTAAGTCAGGTCTTGTGATTTGGGATCCCGTGATTTGGGATCCGGGTTCAGACCTTACTTCACACTCATTTACACCCCATTTGATTAAGGCTTAAAGATTAAATTTATAATTGAAGAGATGAGAAGCCTAAAGGTAGGAAAGATAATAACCCACTGTGACTTTGCGGGATGAGTTTAAAAATTCTTCCCTCGAAACCTCTCAAATCAAATTTAAACAACAAGAACCTATATAAATGCTGGCAAAAAACATCAAAAAGTTTTAAATAATGAATTTATAGAATTGCGACCCATCCTAGAAATATTGCCGATGCCCAAAGTTAAATCAATTAAAATGCATTCAACAACAAAGAATGTAGTTTCCATGACAAGACGACGATATGGTAACAAAAATTAAAAAACTAACCTAATCATCAGATTGATATTCAAATTCATAAAGCTTAAAATGGAAAAATGTGTCTAAAGAAGCATTTCTCTATAGGAAATAAACAAATAAACTCATCGACAGCAACAACAACAACAACAGCAACTGCTGTGGAAACAGCGGCAGCAACACGAATGAAGGCGTTAAGATTGTCAAAGAATGCGCGGGAAACCAAGCAACTAACAATTTAGCCGAAGCGTCGTCAATACATTGGACCAACCTCAAAGAGCGCACCTCATGGAGTGCCAACACCACCTCATTGCAATGGTAATCAACATGCTACAAAAAGGCATGATTTGAAGAAACCACACCGTAAATGAAAATGAAAATGGAAATGAAAATTAAATGAAAAAATCAAACGGAAAAACGTTGACATTTGAAATTTCGGAGCAACAGGCAGGCAGACAGGCGATATACATAGACAGACAGCACTAAAGCTCAGGACAGACACGCAGTTATAAAACGGAAACCTATATTTTAAGAGTTGCATTTTCAAAACTGCCAGACTTTAGCAAGTGTACTGCTCACAACAACAACACTAAGAGTTGCGATTTAGTCGATTGGTATCAATAATTTCGACACAATCTTTAACAACAACACCAAAGACTGTCATCTTCAAACACAACAACGCGTTACCATTCACCAAACTCGATGCCAAACATCGACAGACAAAAAAACTTTTAAGTTTATTTAAGTCATAGCCGTTGACGTCTGACGTCGATGCCGTGTCTTGTGCTCTAATCGCATCCAAATCGCCACCAACTCAAAAAGTCACAAATTAATTTCGCAGCTATTTTGATATTGGTTGTTAATCGTTTTACTACCTCCCTCATGCAGCATCCTCCACACCACCACCAGCAGCAGCAGCCTCATCATGTTGGCCCAAATGAATCAATAGTTCATGGCATCAGTGACTAAAACATGCTTCAAATGCAGTCAGTTGTTTCTCAGCCAGTGGAGTTGGTGGCACTTCGATTCGTTTCAATATGCTTCGATCTGCTTCGATTTGCTGCTGTTTGTTTCTTGTTGTGGGCTCAGATGATGTGACTGCTGCAACTGCAACTGGGCCCGGCCGTCTATTTCTGGTCTGGTCTGGTGGGTGGTGTTTAAGCGACTGAGCTGAGGTGAGGTTCTGCAAATGTTGCTTTCGTTGGTAAGGTTTTCCCGTTGATGCGGGTGTCATGCAATCTCTATACATTCTTGTTTTCTTACTTCAGATATTTATTTGTTTTTAGAAAAGCGAGAATACTTTGTATATAATAGGAAGAGGCGGGTAGAGGAGAGAATACACTCCGCGTCATTGATTAAGGCAAACGCCAGTAAGATTTATTTCAATTCAGAAAAGTTGGGAAAACAAATTTGTTTTTTTTTTTTTTAAAAGGAAAATGATTGTTAAAGTATTTTCTTATATTAAGAACCATAATTTGTAAGTAGGTACATATTTTTTTGAAAACCACTTTCGCAGTGCTTTAAAAGTTTCACCCTTTATCATCAAGTCATTAGAATACCTCATTAGAAAGACCACCTGTTAAAATAATGACATTAAGAGGTTTTGATTAAAAATGTTTTAAAGAATTAGTAAGTGTTTAATCGGTACCATTTTTAGTAGTGTGTAGAACCTCACTTTGTAGTAATAACTTCAAAAATACGGTTGTGGGGTGAATCAAAGAGTGATTTTAAATAATTTAAGTTGACATCTGCCCAAGCTGTCTTAATGCTTCCATCAAGGAAGTTTTTATCTTCCATTTTCGTAGGCTTTTCGTGCAAACACACCACCCCCCCCCCCCCCCCCCCCCGCCCCAAATGTTTTCCCACAAATTTTTCTCCGGAAAATATAATGACCATGCCAAAAGTTCCACAGACTGCCCTTGAATCCAGGATTGTTATAACTGAAGTATGGATCGGGGTATTATCGTGCTGATATCCATGGGGGTCGTCCGAAAAGGTTATGACACTGAGGAAAAGCATTTTCCAGCATATTTTTGTAGGATAGAGCAGTCATTTTGGTATTCACAAAAACCAAATAAATCGTTCCGTAGTACGAAATTGCTGCTCATACTATTATCTCTACTTCTCAGCTATGGTGCCTAGCCAAAAACTTTCCTTCATTCTTCAAATCGTGAAAGTAGTAACTGCAACCGTCAGGCCCACCAAAATTAAACTTCTTTTCATCCGAAAACACAACGTTTTTTCAGCTGGTCCGCCCACGCCATCTTGTCTTTGGCAAATTACAATCGTAATTTCTTTCGATGGTGATTAAGAGGTGGCTCCTTTTGTAATGTTTTTCGTTGCATGTGTTCCGACGATTTAATTTTTCATCGAACAGTTGATTGACTGGCTTTATTTCCAGTTTTAGCCTCTAATTAAACTACAGACTCATCTAAATTGGAAGCTGCTCGCAATAATAAGTTATTTTCCTGGGCTGAAATGACTCCATAAATCTTGTCTTTCATATTTTTCTCATAGTTTTCAATATTTTAAGGAAATTATTAATTAAGGTCTTGCTTTTCCCGACTTTTGCTGCAATAATTCGACTTCTAGGCCCCATCGCTTTGTAGGCCTTGATTTTCGCCCTCTCAGCAATAGAAAGAGCCTTACCTCGTCCCATTTATTAAAATATAAATTAATTCAATAACTTTTTTTTTAAATAAAACGCAAACCATTTGAGATATTTCAAAAACCTTATTATCGGCTTGAAGTACAATCAAAACAAATGTGAATGAAACTCAACTTTGCGGCCACGTATGCAGCGGTCGATTCGTTGGACCCAATTTGCGATGACTTGGCCCCACATTTCGGCCGAAACGGCCGCTACTTCACGTTCAATGTTGGCTCTGAGCTCTTCCAACGTCGTCGGCTTGTTGGCATAGACCAATGACTTGAGGTAGGCCCAAAGAAAATAGTCTAGAGGCGTTAAATCGCACGAAAGAGGCGGCCAATCGACTGGTCCATTTTTTGAGATAACACGATCATCAGACTTACTCTTCAATAAATCGATTGTAACGTGTACTGTGTGGCTTGTGGCACCGTCCTGTTGGAACCACATGTCGTCCAAGTCCATATCTTTCAATTCGGGTCAAAAATAATCGGTAATCATGGCGCCATAACGATGGCCATTCACAATAACGTTACGATCGTTATCATCGACGAAAAAATATGGTCCAATGACGCCCCGCCGGCATGCAAACCGTTATTTTTTGTGAATGAGTCCATTGATCCAAAAATGAGCTTCGTCACTGAAGATGATTTTGAGATGAAATTCATCATCTTGGCGCATCTTTTCCAGAGCCCAATCAAAGAACGTACGTCGCTTCAAATGGTCCATCGGCTTCAATTCTTGAGTTAGCTTGATCTTGTGTGGGTGTAAACCAATATCCTTACGCAAAATTCGCCATAAAGTTTTCTGGGCGATGCCCAATTCTTGAGAACGCCGTGGAGTTGACTGTTTTGTATCGTTTGCTACGGACGCCTGAACGACAGCGATATTTTCGACACTTCGACCAACCCGTTATCTCACTGGTACGGCAACATCACACAACGAATATGTAGACTCAAATTTTTGCACTTAACTTGTTATTGTCTTTCTCCTAGGGCGAGAATTACGACCGAAAATTGCAGTTTACGCTCCTAAAGTTGCGATCACCGACTCCGAATTTCGGTAGTAAATTTTTATAATTTGCAGATGTTGTTCGTTCGTGTACTTTACCATGATGAAAATGTTGAGTTTACTGAATAAATTGCCAATGACAGTTTGATGATTGGTGAAAGGCTGCGTTCAGACATTTAATTCAAAGTTGTCAATTCTCTATTGGAAAACACTATAAGGGTTGGGACAAGAGATTGGAAAAGGATTATGACAAAGCTTAGACAATAGACAAGCACAAGGATTTGGTCAAGAAAAAAAATTCAGTCAAGGATTTCGAATTGGATTAGGAAATGAATTTAGATAACATAAAAAACAAGAATTAGGTAAAAGATTGGGACAAGAAGTGCAATTAGGACTATGAAATGGATTCGGACAAGAACTAGGTCGAGGATTTAGACATGGATTAAAAGAAAAATGTTGTCAAAGATCAAGACAACTCCTTGTTTGGGTCAAGTTTTGGGTCAAACATATGAATAAATGTTATGTGGAGGCAAGTTTAAGAACACCATAAAGGATACAGGTAAGGATAGGGACTAGAATAGCCAACATAGCCAACTGCATTCTTACTTCATGAAAATAAGGTTTATCTTTAAAATCTATATTTAACATACAAGTGGCGTCCGTGGCGTAGTTGGTTAAAGTGCGTGGCCTCTATGTCAACGAACCTGGAGACCCGGGTTCGAATCCCAGCAGCGACAGAAAATTATTTGAATTAAAATGATTTTTCTGTACGGCTGGCGCCTCTCTGCACACAATGGCAAACCTCAGAGAGTAATCAAAATGCCATGTAAAGCTTCTTGAGAACAAGAACATTCCGTTGATAGCCGTTCGGAGTCGGCGTAAAACCTGTAGGTCCGGTTCTCGGTCAATTGTGTACCGAGTCAGTCCTTTAAAGGGCTGAAATTACCAGTTATTTTTTTTTAACATACAATAAAAAGAAATTTGTGAAACCGCCAGAGTACGCATATGTCTGTGTGCGTCGTATCTCTTGATTCACTTCAACACTCACAGTTTTGCACCAAATGTGATGGCAAAGTGTATCATAATTGGTTTATTGTCACTATATTTTTCTTCTATTTTTTATTTTTGTTTATATTTCAGCTGTCGCGGCCCCAACTATGCAACCGACTAACCCAACTGTAATCTTTACTACCGTCTCCTGTCTGCTGAATACTCCTCTATATCTTCTTTTCGCTGATGTGTTTCTAGGATTTTAACATGGTTAATTTTTTACATAACACATGTTTATTTACTTTTTTCTGGCAGTGTTCATGCATAGGTTGAACCCTACCCTATTTTTGACTGCCGCCTCTTTACACAGTTCGCAGTGATTCCTTTTTATTACTGAAAACAGTCACAGTTTCTACCAAAATATTATATATATATTGTCATAGGAACTGTCTATATACAAATAGTATAATATATACAAATAGTATATATTGTCATAGGAACTGTCAGATCAGTGGATAAGTTGTATTTATGAATCTCAGCGTAAGTATTATTTGACAACTATTGACTCTGAAATTTTTTTTAAGTGATATTTTCTTAAATATCTTTATTCGTTTAACCCTATAGTTCCCAAGAAGGCCTGTAGACATCATCAACTTAAAAAATGTCTGTAAATCGCACCTTAAGATTATTCCCGCTAATTTTTTGTGTATAAAAGGGGGAATCTCCATTTTATAAAATAAATGCAGTCAAATAGCGCTACGCCACCCACAACGTTAGCAATTATTAGCAAAAGTTTAAGTTTTGTGTAAAAGTGACGAAATAATTGTTTTTTAAATTGCGTGAATAGGAAAAATTGTTTAAAATAAATTTTGAGCTTCAATATACTTAAAAAAAATTATAAGTGATTAGCTATAAATGTGTTCTTTAAGAAAATAAAAAAAAAAAAAACAAAAAAAGTTGTTACACTCCTCCCACCCGACAAAAACCGTACAGTGTCTGTAGGCCTGCTTGGGATGCAAAGCGTAAATAAGTTGTAACGGTCATCGAAGAAAATTTGTTGGCTATTGGAGCTATTGCGCTCAAAATGTGTTAACATGTTCAACATAATTTTGGCTGCAAATGGCATATGTATATCGTTTTTGTAAATCAAATGAAAAAAACATAGAAAATAGAAAATAACAAGACTTTTTCTGAAGAATATCGAACATTTTTTCAATTGAATTCAATTTTACAAACTGCGCAAAGCCTACCTGCAGAATAAATATTGACTGTGGAAATGCGCCTTTATGCCAGCTTGTACGAAATGTATTGTAGCCCATGTAACAGCTTGTTTTTTGGATTTTTTTTACTCAATGTATATTGTAACATAGTCTTTCTTTGTCCCGATTTAGTGAATACTTTTTATATCTATGTAGAAATGGAACATCAGTCAATTTAAAACTCTCATCACTTTCTGATGATCAGGTAAGGCAAGTTATGCAGGAGTTGGACTCAGATCTGGATACCCATATTGATCCAATCGCTTATTTCACCAATTGCTCGACTTGGCAATGGTCAACGCCTACATTTTGTACAGACGGATCAACTTGCCAGGTAAGCACGATAAAGAGTTCCAACTACCACAATTTCGGGCTCAAGTCGCAAAGGTATTGTGCTCATTTATGAAGGTGAATGTGCCACGAGCTCCCTGTCCCGGGCGCCCACGCCAAGTGATTCCACAAAACAATGTTGGTACAAAAAAATACTTGCCGGCCGCAGATATTCGCTACGACGGGTTGAGTCATTTTTCAAAATTTTTGCTACGTGCTGACCGACGGAAATGCAAAAATACTAGTTGTACATCACAAACACAAATAATATGACGAAAATATAAAATAAATCTTTGCTTCACCCCACAAAAAGATTTCTTCTTTGAATTTCATTCAAATAAATAAGTACCGCATTGTATATATACCTATACCGATTTTTTAAGGTTTCCTTGCCCATACACCGCATCACCTACCCCCATTACACCATCCCTCGTCCCTCCCACTTTCGATTTATTGTCACTTACTCCTTAAAATTGAATTTGTCACCCGTTATATATGTTTATTTCAAACAAAAGATAAAATAAAAAGCAATTTCAGAACTCCATATGAAGATTTTTTTTGGCTTCGTTTCCCAAGCAGGCCTCTAGGCCTGCTACCTTCTACACCCCCTAACACACCACCTTTTAATATTAAACAATTTTTCTAGAACAAACATTGCTTCTCCGCCTCAAAACTATCTCTGGTAGTTTTTTTAACAAGATTAAAAACTTGGGAACTAGAGGGTTAAATAGAAAAATTTATTAGAATTTTTATTATAAACGTGAGTAATATAATTATGACATTGAACGTATTTATTTCTAGACAAAAATCTGTTCCCACCGCAGTTAAGTACAAGTCTTGCATTTAAGCTTGTGTGCCAAATTATTGCTGCGTCGCGTTAGTCATCTTCCTGTTGAGTGCTTCCATGTTTTTGTGTTTGATTTCGTGCTGCCACTCCATTAGTTTTCCAACAATTATCAAAAAACAAATAAAGGAATAATTTTCCTTCTTATTCATGTTTAGGTGTGTCATTAATTTATTATTTTTTTGGAGTTTCCTTTATTTTTGCACATGGCACTGGGAAAGTTTAACTTACAAGATTTTTACATAATAGGTTTTTGTTTTCGATTAATCCTTTTGTTTTTACTCCTTCGTGCATCTTTTGAAACTCTTTTATTTTCAAAAATTGCATTAAAATTTTATTAAAATCGCTCATTATCTTCAGAAAAATTGTGCAAAATTTTGCATTTTTTGATAAAATACAATTTTCAAACAACTGTAAGCAATACAATAAGAACACAAACAACGAAACAATGTGAGTACTTTTATGCTAAAAAAGGTCAAATTTTCGAATTCAAGATTCAGAATTCAGAAGTTCAAACAAGATTTTTTGAACACTCAAAAGGTGTTGCAATCAATTGATGGGTCATCCGCCTTATATTCCCGACTTGGCACCCAATGACTTCTTCTTGATGGGTCATCCGCCTTATAGTCCCGACTTAAGAAATTAGTCCCTACTGACATTAAGAAAAAAATGCGTTGCTAGCGTTTTTCTACACCCGAACAGGCCTTTGAGGCTATCAAAAATCTGATTTCAAACGTATCAATTTCAAAGTGGCAAAACTGTTTCGAAAATTAGTTCAAAAGAATGCAAAAGTGTATTGGTCATCTTGGAGAATACCTTGAAAAACAATAAAAGCAAAGTTTGATTAACTTCTGGTTTTTCATTGTTAGGCGCAAGACTTAAAAGGCAACCCTCGTAAGCAATCAAGACTCTTGCTCCGTCTACCTTTTCAAACACATCACACATTGCATCTGACACCAGTCTGGCTCAGGAAGAGATATACAAAGCCATAAAGAATCTTGATCGAATTAATACTTCTGGTTCTTCTGGTCTGGACCTTTTACATTGGTCAAGACTTGAAATCAATTCTTTGCTATTCGCTTTTAAACTTACCCTCTCTCACGTTGATGTCCGCGTCTTTCATCAACAAAATCACAGACTTGATTTCAAGTCTTGACTAATGTAAAAGGGGTCTTAGAAATGATAGGGGTATTGCCATATTGTTTGTTATTTCAAAACTTTCGCAAAAAATATATTTGAAAAACTGACATGCCTAGTGAATCCATTCCTTATCAAACAATAGCATCTTAAATCTTAAAATTGTAGTCTCTGATGTTCTTATTGAAAAGGAAGTAGGACATCAATTGGATAGAGTCTATACTGGCTTCAGTAAAACCTAATACACAATTTTGCTCTATGTAAATTACGTTTCTATCATTAATCCTATCAATACCAAAGAATGTTGCATGCCCCATTGCCTTATCCGCAGTGGCGTAAAGCGCACCCCTGCAGGTCCAGCGTTGCGGGGAGGGGGCAGCCCAGCCAGGGGCGCCTTCAAGTCCCGAAATGAAAATGATAAGTTAAATAGCAGGGTGCCATTAAAAATCTGCGGGGGGCGCACAAAATCTTGTTACGCTATTGCTTATCCGGTTGACTTTTTAAAAATATTAAAAATATTCCCATAGATTGCGAGCTTTTCCGTTTAAATAATTATGTTACACAGACAGACATACATATCTGAAATTTTAGAAATGCATAGACAGAAATCATAGAGAAATACCTGCAAATATTTACCAAGTGCCTAAAACGAAATGACTCTAACAAGAGTATTTTTTTATGCGTGTTTTATAAGTACTCAATAAAAAGACTGAAGCAGTCTTTGATATGATTGTTATGATTGCTCAAAAATAAGACTTTAAAAAGAGTCATTGTTGTGCTTGCTTTGTGAGGACTTATGAAAAGCACTCTTTAAAGAGTCCTTAATGTTATTGTCTAATGATTGCTCAAACATAAGACTCTTAAAAGAGTCATTACTATGCCTGCTTTAAGAGTCTCATAAAAGGGATACATAAAAAAGTCCTAAATAAAACGGTATGATGATTGCTCATAACAAAGACTCATAAAAGGATCAAACAATTCGTGATATATGCGTAATTATAAGAAGGACTCATAAAAGAGTTTTATATACGAGTGTTTTATGAAAACTCGCAATTAGGCCCTGAGAGGATTTTATAAAATTTAAAGTTATATTTTTATCTTCTTAATTTATAAACAGGTGATGGTCAGACATATAGACATTCATAGAACCAAAAACGTACTTAATAACAAAGAAAAAGTTCTTTGTCCCAATGTATTATACATTAAAATTGGTCCAAAGTACGAGTTCCTTGATTCAATGAATCTTTGTTCTTACGTTATTTCTTTGATATGTTATGAAGAAAAATGATTAATTAACGACACATACAACTGTTACAATAAGTTAGTCTGTCCTTAGAAATTTTAAAACAATATCAAGATATATTTTAAAAAATCATTTTCTTATTGAGATAAAATTCTCTAATGGTTTTTTAGATATTACAACACAAGAACTGGAACAAAATTTTAATGAACACGAACAATGAACTGTTCCTTAAAATTAAGAATAACGATTCATTGAACCAAAGAATTCGTTCTTTGGGGCAATGAATAGTTCTTAAAAATCAATGAATTTCGCTTTATGAACGAGATTCTTTGATTTTAAGAACAATATTTGGTTCAGTGTTCAGACATACACACATGCAGACATACAGACACCCAGTTGGAATATGAATTCTCAAAGACGAAGTCTTCAAAGCCGTCTCGAAGACCAAGCATGCATACTCAAAGCGAACGCTGACGCTCTACAAGACAAGTCATTATATTGTCAGCATGTATAAAACATTGAATGTTCTCAAAAAAAAAATTTGTTTCTCGTCACTATGGTGATCAATGCGGATGATCTGCAAGACTCGTACGCATATTTTCATCATTTTCTATTATTCTGGCCATTTATTTATTTATTAAGTTCGTAAGTGATCTTTGCTCATTGATACAAATATGCAAACGGGAGTTATGTAAGTTTTATGTTAAAAAAAAACATTAAATATTAATAAATAAAAATTCTTTTGACTTAACATAAGTTTTGACGTAGAATTTTTGCTAACCAGTTTCATTCTTTTCTTTTAAATTTCTGTGAAAATAAAAACGTCCAGAAATTAGAACATTTCAGAAATCAGAACCATCCGTGGAACAAAGTGGTTCTGATTTGTGAGAGTCAACTGTAATTAGATTTCAAATAAAACAAAAATTCATTTATTGCCATTTCTTGCCCTCCTTTGGCGGTGAAATAGGCCACTAATGCAATATTTCTGCTTAATCATTCAATCATTCATATTCTTTTTTCATTTCTGTTTTTTAGGTGCATTCTTCTGATAATTCAATCATACCGAAAAATTTTCTTTCACTAGTGCACGATGGTTGACCGTAACAAGCGTTAAAATATAATTTTTTTTTTTATTATTTATCCTTTCTTTGTCACTTATTTCTTTTAATATCAGCATTTTATAAAAAATATGTTTTTTTATATCTTAATCAATTAAAAGCCTTCATTAAAACGAATTTAAGTTCTTATGTAATTTTTATTCATAACTGAAAGAATTTAAAAAAAAATAATTTAAGTGAATTGAATATCTAAAAAATAAAAAAAATATACAAAATATTTTATTGCGTTTCGGGTATACATAGGATTTATACAAAATGTCACAATTATGATCCTTTTATGAGTCTTTTTTTTAGCTTAATAAACCGGTCAAACATTTGACTCTTTTATTAACTTTTGTTTTTAACTTCAAAATATGTTTTATGGGATTTTCTTAATATCATACCAAAGTCTTAAATTTGTGTGTTTAAAAGAGTCTTTTTTAAGACTTTAAAAAGTCTTTAACACGAGACTTATGACACTTGAAAGAACAATTTATTTGAGCTCTAAAAGAGTCTTAATTACGAGTCTTTAAAGAGTCTGTTACACGAGTCTTAAAAAAGTATTAAATATGAGTCTTAAAAGAGTCGTCCAAATATGAGTCCAAAAAGACTAATTTATATGAGATCTAAAAGAGTCTTTATTATGAGTCTTTAAAGAGCCCATTTGTAACGACTCTCTGTTTACCAGGGTCTATAGCTGGGACAGACAAAGCGGCTGTCCAGGGTCGTTCACAAAAATTTATTAATTTTGGACACTAAACCAATCAATCAATCCTTTTAAATTTTTCTTTATAATTTTATTCCCTCTTCAAACTAATCCACAACAGAATAATACATAAGTAATGTACGTAAAAATTATTAATCAAATAAAAAAAGAATTTAATATAACATTTATATGGATAAGAATTCTTCAATATATAATATATTTCTTTTAATATAACTTCACGATGTCCTTGCGATACAAATATCCAAGTAACCTGAGTAAAAACCACGCAGTTACTATGTCCGGTTATTTATGGAATGTTTATGAGTGGCAGAGATGATGAGGTAATGCCATGTCTACACAGAGAGTTTAGCTTGAGTTTAGTTTTAAGTTTACCATGGCTGTTCACACAGAGATGCGTCGGCAGAATTGTGTATAGTGTGACATTTCTTTGTTAACTTTTGTGTTCTCATATTTTGTCGGCGCATCCACCACTGTGACATCAATTTCACTTGAGGACAAGACTGCAGCCATTTCTCCGTACACATGCGAGTTCTTCCTTGCGCTGCGCAATTTGGAATTTTTATCGGCCCATACTAATGTGAAGACCTCATCTTCTACACTTGTCCTTGTTCTTTTCTTCGCTTTTTGTTAATTTCTTTCAAAAACTAAATTGCACAATTTTAGAACAGCTGTTATTGACATTTCTCACCACAAAATTGTACAAGTTATCTGAACGTGCCTTTTCATAAGAACATTAGCATACTTTAAGGGATTTCTCAAATTGAGTTTTGATAAACACACAAACAAAGTTGAGTTTAGTTGAGTTTCATTCTTCAAAAATGTACTGGAGAATTTAAGAGTTTATTTTGCGTTCAATGGCTAAACTCAACTTTGTACTGGAAACTCAAACTAAACTCTCTGTGTAGACATGGCATAAGATGAGTGGCAGAGATAATCTGAGTTAAAACCACGCGACTAACTCTGCCGGAAAGATTGAAAGTTTAATTAAAGTAACTAAATAAATTAGATAGTAAGCAGATAAGATACCAAAAAATATATATATAAAAAAAGGAAAATCACGCATACCACATTAGAACACGCACGCCTCACCACTCCGGCTCGTTGTCTCACAGGGAACCCTTAGTCCCTGGCTTCGCTGCTGACGTGAATGTTGTTGGCTATTGTATGCGGCTGAACGCTTTCGGTGTTTCCTTGATGCCGCTGCCCGCTGTCGACGTTCAGTCCTCACTTGCTGTTGCTGCTGCTGTCGACCTTGGTCCTTCCGTTGCTGTTGCTGCACTTTGTCGAGGAGTTTGAAACCTAAGGGGGTCCTACCCTTTTATTTTAAAATGAAAGTATTTTCCTTAATATTTCTTACATTATTTCAAATGTTGAATTATTCTTTTATTTTTCAGCTATGTTTAAATAAATAATGTTTTCAAATAAAATAAAAAAACTATTTTCATATAATAAAAATATAAATTGTATACAGCGGCCGTGGTGCCTGCCGTTGGATGGCCAAGGTAAATTCCGATCTCCCGTCTCTTGGTGTTGGTCTAAAATAAAGGTGGAAGCACATTATGTAGGTCAAAATTTATGACCAAAATTTTGGTCCTTACACATTACATGATTCTTATTATTAAATCTTTGAACTGATTAATAAGAGCGTCATAATTTTGAGTCCAAAATGAGACATAAAGCAGTCATTATTATGAATCAGGTGTAATTTTTGCATGAAATTGAAGGCTTTATTTATCATAGTTATAATGATCCGATTTAGGTCAAATATACACCGTTTTGATCGACAACTTGTTGCCATTTTGAAGATACTTTGATTATGCCTTTCTCATAAAAACCCTACTTGAGGCGAAGTTCTCACCAGCAAAATCATTTGCCATAGACAGGAACAGGTGGTAATAACTTGGTCCCAGGTATGGACAATAAGGTGGATGCATAAGAACCTCCCAACCAAGCTCTTTAGCTTCTGGCGAGTCACTATCGATGTGTGTCAAGGACGTAGCCAGGGGGGACAGTTGCTAAATCTGAGATTTTTTATTTAATCGATGGCTCTGTATTTGCCGCAAACGAATATTCAGTTGTCACAACTTAAAATGTATCTTATATATATATATTAGAGCGGGTCTATTTTTTTTTTTGATGAAGCGTATAGCAAAAACGTAATCTATAGATGATTTTGAGAAATTTTGCTCAAGAGACCATAGCTCTAAGTCGGATTTGGAGCCCCCCAAAATTTCAAAATAGATATTTTTCCATATATACATAGAATAATTCAATTAAATTCGTCATAAAATCGGATAGAATTAGAGTAGATTTCTCAATGTGGGCTTGTTTGAAACGTATTTTTATCACCTTTCAGAATCTGTATTGATACCAATATTTTTTTTATTTTTAGTAGAGATATTAGGAATTTTTTGTCGAAAAATAGTCTAAAATTAACTTTTAACTAATAAATTCTGAATTTTTTCGATTTTTTCCAGATTTTTTTTTGCAGATTATGAAAGTTCAGATAATTTCATAAAGTTATTATGGATAATCAAGAACCATCAACATCGTCTGCGTTGTCTTCGCAAATGGAAGCAACAACATCAACAAGTTTTGACTCTAAATTGACCAACATGCCTCATCAAGATATTGTTGTTTTTGGTTTATCAAGTGATTTAAATAATCTTAGTTTGCCTACTAAATCTGACATTTTAAAATATTATTATTTTTTAAGTGATCGTGCTAAATTTGAAAACAAAATGTTCTCGTATAAAACTTTTACTCCTCACGTAACAAATAAATTGATCCAAATTTGGTGTAAATTAAAAATTGAAATCATTAATAGAAAGAGTGTTTTAAAAAAATTAACTGGTTTGCTTGATAAATACCAGAAACATGTACAACATAGAAACAAAAGAGATGAATTTAAAGCATTTGTTGATTCAATAAACGAATTATTTTATATTGGCAAATGTAATTGCAAATTAAAAACAACAGAATGCTCGTGTGGATTGATTCCAGAACATCTCAAAGATTTTACATTATCGAGAAAAATTGTACGATGCAACTAAACTCAGAGTTTACAAAAAACATATATTAAATTTCGATGCTACCGATTATTTCAATATGGTTGATATGAATAACGACGATATATTAGTTGAACCAGCATTTACTCGACAGATTCCATATGATCACTTGGTAGAATACTTAGATTTCGATGAACCACCACTGGCTGATCCACAAATTCCAATGCACATACAAGGAACAGAAAGACATGTGCAGTTATTAACGAGTGTTTCAAAACGAGTCATAGAAAAGAATCGTGAAGGAGTTATGGCAGTGACTTTAGAAAGTCGTATGAAAATTCCTCGCATGGAAAGTAAAAAGGACCTTAAAATATAATATTACCACATTAAAACATTAAATTGTAGGTCGAGAATAATATTTAAAAATAAATTGAATTAAAAATGTAAAAATAGTGTTTTTTTGCTGAAATCTTGAAAATGTTGATTTTTTCAGAATGATTTTCCTACAAAAAGGAGTTCGAAAACAAAAAAATTGATCGTGATAAAAGTTGTTGGAAATTATCTGAACTTTCATAATCTGCAAAAAAAAATCTGGGAAAAAATCGAAAAAATTCAGAATTTATTAGTTAAAAGTTAATTTTAGGCTATTTTTCGACAAAAAATTCCTAATATCTCTACTAAAAATAAAAAAAATATTGGTATCAATACAGATTCTGAAAGGTGATAAAAATACGTTTCAAACAAGCCCACATTGAGAAATCTACTCTAATTCTATCCGATTTTATGACGAATTTCATTGAATTATTCTATGTATATATGGAAAAATATCTATTTTGAAATTTTGGGGGGCTCCAAATCCGACTTAGAGCTATGGTCTCTTGAGCAAAATTTCTCAAAATCACCTATAGATTACGTTTTTGCTATACGCTTCATCAAAAAAAATCGGTCCATACAATTCGACCCGCCCTAATATATATATATATATATATATACCGCGAGCTATTTCGGTCATTATTATTTATTATATTAATAATCTTTCTCTTTATGTCCATCCGTCTTCTTATGGATTGCACATCCGTTGCTATCTCCGTCCGCGTATTAAGCAAACTACCAATTTCCTTATATAGTAACAATTGGTCCAAAAAATAACTCTAAACTATAAGCGTTATGTTTATACAACGTAGGGAAAAATAAACAAAATTTTCGGTTGGGAAAAACGAAGTTTCCAATTGCTGCAATTTAAAAATCACTTGCGTTTATGACAAACGAAATTAATTTCCTGCAACTATATGACGCGTTTCTCGCAACTGAACTGTTATTATGACAACTGTTGAAACGTTTGCAAATAACGATTTCAAGCACGACAAACGAAGTTCGTTTGCGGCAAACTGGCGATAAACGTTTTTTTTCTTTGCGTGTAGATATGGTAAAAAGATATTGTAAAGATATGAAAGATATCGCTCGTTTTCTTCAATAACGTTACAATCCAAAAAACATAAAAATTGAGTTAATTACACAGCAACATTCGTGTTACCAAGATCTATGCTGAGTACAATTTTGTAACGATATCTTCTTTAATTTTTGCAGGAGAGTAGATTTTGTGATTCATTTACCTCAATATATTTCCCATTAGATCGTATTATATATCGATAATATCCAGTTTTTTTTTGTCACTTTGTATGGATTAAAGCATGTACATTACAGTAGTACTTGTATATTTGATGTTTTGTCCATATTTTGAAAATGGTGAATTAATTTGCTTTGTCTGTTCAAAACTTAAAATGCTTCTCCTGAAAAATCTAGTTTTATGAGTTATGACGTTATTGCAGAAAACGAGCGATATGGTAAACAAAAATATATAAGGTCTTTACCCCCTCCCCCCCTAATTTTCATCCTGCCTACGCCCTTGATGTGTGTGGCCTGGCACTGCCCTGTTGGAACACAATTCCTCTCCTATTGGCCAAAGCTGGCCGCTTCTGGGCAATTGCTTCCTCCAGACGGTCCAATTGTTGACAGTACAGGTCCGAATTAGGAGTTTGGCTGTTAGGGAGCAGATCATTGTAGATGACTCCCTGCCAATCCCACCAAACACACAGCAAAAACTTCCTGGCCGTCAATCCGGCCTTGGCCACCGTTTGCGCCGGCTCACCGCGATTCGACCACGACTGTTTTCGCTTGACGTTGTCGTAAGTGACCCACTTTTCATCACCAGTCACCAGTCACAAAAATTTGATTTTGAAGCGATTCAGCAGCGATTCGCAGATGGACATTCGGTTCATGAGGTTTTTTTGCGTAAACTCGTGTGGTAACCATACATCAAGCTTCTTTTTGTATCCAGCTTTATTCAAATGGTTCCATGTTTTTTTGTGCAATTTTCAGCTCCTGTGCAATCGAAATAGTGCTTGCATGACGGCCGGACTCGACAATTTCCATGATTTTATCGACATTTTCGTCTATTGGCTATCCAGAGCTTCCAGATCTTTTCAGAGCCTTCCAGATCTTAGACATCGTAGACATCCAAATTACCGGAACGGAATCGACGAAACCAAAATTGCGCCTGATTGGCTGTTACAGTATCAGGGCCATAAACACTTTTCACATTTTCATCCGCCTGCCTTGCGTTTTCGGCTTTATCGAAGAAAAACTGTAAAATATGACGTATTTTCTCTTGTGTCCATCACTGGTGTGGCTGGTGTTCATCGTTGACGCTCAAACAAAACTAATTTTAAATACAATTCCAACTGGGCAAAACTCGAAATGGCTGTAAAATTTGAGTTTAGAAACAGTTTCAAAAAAATACATATTTTTATATTTAGTAGGCCAGTGGACCTTTTCTAGGAACAAACACTAAACCAATTTTACTTCAAACGTCTTTTGATGGTTAACTTCAACAGCAGCACTGCTTAAACCATCATTCAACGAAGCAACAAGTTGGATGCAAACTAACAAAAATCAGCAAAGCAACAAGAATAAAAAAAAACAATAAAAATTTGACACAGTAAAAAAGCCACAACACAACAATAACTAACCTAGAAGAAAAACTGTTTTTGGGCAGACGACAATGATTTCGTGGCTGGAATGCATTCAAGTACCTTAGCAGCAGCAAAAGGCAGACGTAGAGTTGGCAAGACAACGACAACACCAACATTTAACGAAGTTGTTGGTAGAGCAACAAGAATGCTATTGAAGAGGTTGAAGTTGAGGATAAGCAGGCTGAGGCTGATTCTGAGACTTTGGTTGACGACAACGTTGAAATAGCGCGCGAATTGTTATCGTTTGTCTCTCGGGACCCAAAGACGTATCGCTGCTTGCATCTCGTTGCAACGATAAAAGATATGAAGCATCACAAGTTGTTGGCACAAAAACTAGCAATGCACCATCATCAACTCATAGCAGCAACATCTTCTCCACTCATCTAACATGAAGTGCCCAAGAAGTGAAACTATATCAAATTAAAAGCAACAAGTTTAAAATTCCCGCAACTCCCTCTCCCACTGAACCCAGTAACTCAGCAACTAGAGGAGGTTGCAAACTAATTTTAAACTTGTTGCCGAGACGGGCGAAAAGTTGGTGTAGAAAAGAGCAAAACTAACTAATTTACTTAACGGCGTGGCATGGTGCGCGCGGTATGACTAAAGCGGGCGTTACAATCTAGGGTCATATGGGCGAGGTCAGCTGCATGCCAGCAACTGATGCTGTAAACTAGGAATTGAAAAAAACAACAAACAAAAATGGCTTAAAAGGTTTTTCTGGTTGATTTTTGCCAGATAACAGTTGCTGTGATTGTTGTCGTCATTGTAGTGTTGTTGTTGTTATTGTTACTATAGCTGATGTTGATGAGTTAACGATGATGCGACGTTAAAGACATTTTCCAACAACGTCACGCCAAGTGTTTTCCGTACAAATTCTGCTCGTCGTTATAACAAATCTCTGAAGTTGTCAAAGATGCTGCAACGCGATACCGACGGAAACTCAGATTTTAGTCAAATAAATAGTTGCACTTTGCAAAAAACAACAATACAAAAACAACAACAACACAAAATGTAGAAAAAATACTTGTCCCATAGTTATTAAATGCTTTTTTTGTAGTTTGGGGAAAGGCTTTAATGCATACCTTGATAGAGTTTCAATTGGCTAAATAATTTTGGTGGGTGCTGCCTTTGCATTTAACATCGTTTTAATAATAAATGTTAATTTGCATAAATTAAATAAAAAAAAAAAAAATGAAAAATAAACATGAACATGATCTACATGTAAGTCGCTGTCAGTCATCATTAGTCATTATAAAGCATCATTAGTCATGGCAAAGTCAACATCTATGAGTAAGTCGTGATGGAGCCCCTTGTATTAATTTCAATGGCTCATAGTCAGTCAAAAATAAAGCCTACTTTATGATTATAAAAGTATGCTTTTGGCAAAAGTATTCTTGGAGTCTGACATATAGGAAAAAGGTAACTTAATGTTTTTTTTTCAAAAAAAAATTTTTTTTTGTATTTTATGAAAACCTAAATCATCGATTTTCAGTGGATGTGTCACAAAAGGTGTCGTTTTACGATGTCTCTTGGCGATAGCCTGTGACTTTCATATAAGGAAGCAATTAAGAGAACTAAACTTTACCTAAGATTAATTTGGACGTGCCGAAGTAACGTTTCATCGCGCAGGTTTCCAAAAAAGTTGAAAAAGGCATTTTTCCAAAATACATCGGCATTGTATTGAATTTTTTCGCGCTGAGTATTCGTGCTATGATTAAGATGATGATAATACCATTAAGGTCAATTCTTTGACTTCATTATAAAAACAAAACAAAAAAAAAAGATAAATGCAAAACGTCATCGGGACGCGATTTGAGCTGCTTAAGCAACGCAACTGCAAATTCGTTACATGGAATTATTACTCGCCAATAAAGGCCTGCTTTAAGCCTCACAACAAAATTAGACAAATAATTGCTGACGTCATGGGGACACAGAAAGATCCGCTCAAAGATCGATAATGCAACATTCATGCAACGGCATTACATTGAATTATTGCTCGGTGAGTAATTAGCTATGATCAGCTATGGGCAGAGAGCGCTCTAAGAGCGTTGAGAGCAAGAATTGAGAGCAAAGGCTTATGTAGCAACACAAAGCGCAACAACAAATTAAAGACAAAAAACAAACAGAAAAAACAAAGAAGCTTTGAATGTAGTGGTGCCCATACCCAGGTATGATAAATGTTTAAAAAGAAAAATAAAGGATTTGTAGTACTTGGCCTTATGACAAAAATAAAAAAAAAATCTGACTTCGTCAGGTCGTGAAGATAGCAGCTTATGTAACAGAAATGTAATATCGTCGCATGGAATTATTACTCACTCAGGAGACGTACTAAGGTAAATTTTGTTTTACGACAGCGTAGATGTGTTATTACGCCTCACAAGTAAAATATAAAAAAATTCTTATCATAATGATTTCAAGGTGGCAACAACATAATGGAATAAAAATGCTACAACAATAAAAAACCGTTGAATGGTATTTTAACTCTATGACTACTGGCGCAACGGTAAATTTTATGGAACCAAAATGAAGGTGAGGTCTTCGGGCAAGCGATAAAAAAAATAAATAAAAAAAAAATTAAGGGCGCCATAAGGCCCCTCAGGGAACGTCCTTATGTTACCTAGAGCATCATTGTTGCACGGATGAATTGCATGCAGCTAAGGCAAAATTAATGCACCACAGAAGAGCACAACTAATGGTGACGCAAAAGTGAAAACAAAATAAAAATCAAAAGGAAAAGGAAAAAGGAGAAGAAGAAGAAGAAGAAGGAGAAGGAGAAGGAGAAGCAGAAGGAGAAGGAGAAGGAGAAGGATAAGGAGAAGAAGAAGGAGAAGGAGAAGGAGAAGGAGAAGGAGAAGGAGAAGGAGAAGGAGAAGGAGAAGGAGAAGGAGAAGGAGAAGGAGAAGGAGAAGGAGAAGGAGAAGGAGAAGGAGATGGAAAACGAAAAGGAAAAGGAAAAGGAAAAGGAAATGGAAAAGGAAAAGGAACCCCAAAAGCAAAAGCTAAAACAACAACAACAACAACAACAACACCAACAACAAAAACAACAACAAAAATCTAACGAAGTTCAGACAAGTTGAAAAAAAAATTTATGGCTTAAAAAAATTGTTTTTTTGCCAACCAAAAGTGATCACAAACAACAAAATAAAACAATGAAACCGGATAAGGACTATGACAAGAATTTGAATATGAATTGGGATAAAGATTTAGACACACCTAAAACACACCTTTCCAAACTAGGAAAGCGATTTCAACAAGGATTAAAATACATACAGTACACTCTCACAAATTAGAACTCTCTAGATCTAGATCTAGAAATTCGAACTGTCCAGAAATTAGAACCTGCCATTTCAATATTGAAAGCTCTGATTAGAACCACAGGTTCAAATTTCTGGACGTTTATTTATTTATTAAATTCAAATGTGATCTTTGCTCATTGATATAAAATGAGGAATTATATGAATTTTATGTTAAAACAACATTGAATATTAATAAACAAAAATTCTTTTGTGTGAACATACATTTTTTTAACCGGTTTCATTCTTTCCTTTTAAATTTCTGTGAAAAAATTTGGTTCTAATTTGTGAGAGTCTACTGAATAATTTGAAAGAACAAGGCTCCCTCTTTCGAATGCCGTTGAGTTCGTTTGAAATTTTTAAGTTTCTCAGTTTCTTAATATGCGTAAATCTACTAAGGATCCTTAAGACATCATAGACTGAGAAACTTGAAAATTTCAACATGTTATATCTCAACGAAAAAAAGAGATATTTTTGCAAACTCAACGGCATTCGAAAGAGAGAGCCTTGTTCTTTTAGTTATTTTTTTGACGTAGAATACGTCATTCTCCGAGGTAAGTAGGGTGGTTGATAGTGATCAGGTGTCGGTATTTGGGTCACAATTTGAGCCTTTGGTGTGCCTAAAGTACTGATCGTACAATATTGATGTTAGCACTTGTTGGTCTGCTTGATCCTCACTGGGAGAAAATTCATGTTTGAACTCTCTAACTCATATAAATTTTACACAATTACATGAAATATAAAACCAACATTTAATGTTTTTGTTTGCTTAAGTTTACTACCTGTTTATCGAAAGTTTCCGGTTTTATCGACAAAACCATAACTTTTGTATGGGAGCCCCCCTAAGGAGTTGTCAGAGGGAATAGGTGTCAAAGGCAAAAGTAGTGGGGGTTGGTTATACATATTAACCCTCTCTGGCACTCTCTTAAAGGTCATATGCTCAGGTGTATGGAATAAATATACAACAACAATAAAATTTGTATGGGAGCCCCCCTAAGGAGTAGTCGGAGGGAATAGGTGTCAAAGGCAAAAATGTTTCTTTTGCAAATGTAATGGGGGTCAGTCACACATATTAACCCTCTCCGGCACTCTTTTAAGGGTCATATGCTCAGGTGTATGGAATAAATATTTTGCTAAATATTTTTTAAAAAAGATGTCATCAAAAGCGAATTGAATAATTCTGCGTCTTGTGTTACGACATAGTCGAAACTACAGTATCTTTTTTTTAAAGAATAGATGGCATTACTACATAATATCAATTATGACGAAGAACAGTGTTTTTTTGCACTTTTAGGTAATTCAGACTATCAAAAAGTCCTACCGCAAGTCTACCAAAACAAGTTGGTTGACCAGTGATCTCATAGAGACCTTGGCGGCCACGGTAGTTGAGTGGTAGCGCATTTGAATACCACCGAGGGTTATCGGGTTAGAATCTCAGCCAGGCCATGATTACACGCTTTAAAATTTCTGTATTTCTTTCCTCGTTCCTAATCAACCGATATTGAAAATTCATCAATATTTACAACTTAAGCGTTGTAGTTGGTTCCAAAAACTGGAAGAAATTTTCATATAACAGAAGGGTTTTCCATTAAGGACTTGACAACTTTTTTTTAAATAAAACGCAAACCATTTGGCCACCGTGGGCACGTATGCAGCGGTCGCTTCGTTGGAACCAATTTTCGATGACTCGGCCAAACATTTCGACCAAAACGGGCGCTATTTCGCGTTCAATGTTGGCTCTGAGCTCTTCCAACGTTGTGGGCTTGTTGGCGTCAATGACTTGACGTAGCCTCAAAGAAAATAGTCTAGAGGCGTTAAACCGCACGAACGAGGCGGCCAATCGACTGTCCCATTTCTTGAGATAACACGCACATCAAACTTACTCTTCAATAAATCGATTGTAACGTATGCTGTGTGGCTTGTGGCACCGTTCTGTTGGAACCACATGTGGTCCATGTTCATATCTTCCAATTCGGGCCAAAAATAATCAGTAATCATGGCGCGATAACGATGGCTATTCACAGTAACGTAACCGCACAGTAACCCGGAGTAACCGCACCAAACAGTTGTTTTTTTTGTGGAAGCACATGTGGATTTTCACCTGATCAATAACGCATATTTTTCTTATTGACGAACCCATTGAGCCAAAAATGAGCTTCGTCACTGTAGATGATTTTGCGATGAAATTCATTATCTTGGCGCATCTTTTCCAGAGCCCAATCGGAGAACGTAAGTCGCTTCAAATGGTCAATCGGCTTCAATTCTTGAGTCAGCTTGATCTTGTATGGGTGTAGACCAAGATCCTTACGCAAAATTCGCCATAAAATGGTCTGAGTGATGCCCAATTCTTGAGAACGCCGTGGAATTAACTGTTTTGTATCGTTTGCTACGGACACCTGAACGACAGCGATATTTTCGACAGTTCGACCAACCCGTTATCTCACTGACACATCAACATCACACAACGAATATGTAGACTCAAATTTTTGCACGAAACTTATTATTGCCTTTCTACTAGGGCGAGAATTACGACCGAAAATTGCAGTTAACGCTCTTAAAGTTGCGATCACCTACTCCGAATTTCAGAAGTAAATTCACTTATGCTCTCAGTGTTGCACTCTTTACAGTAGCAACTAATTGCTGCTTAGCAACGGTGCATACACCTTCATTTGATTTGAAATTTACACTGCGAGAAAATGTCGGGTCATTTTCGCATAGATTTTTTTCAATGTGCGTGGACTGAGGACGAATTTTTTCTCGGTTTATGAATATAGCCTCAAATAATGGCACTGAGTGAGACCCAGGTTAGCGAGGATGCAGGTCCACCAGATTTTCATATACCTGGGTATCACTTACTGCCATTGTTTTCCCTGCATAGGGGCATCGCTCTTTACATCAGAATAGATGTAGCGTATCAGTGCGAGCGCAAGCGGAGTTCGCTCTCATGTGATGCACTTCTGCTACATCTATAAAAGTCCGAATCTAGGGAGGGAGCCCACTTTTAACAAATTAGACTCACTCTCTGATTCTATTACGCACATTTTGGGGTTGCTCCCTGACAGCGAGATCGTTGTAGCCGGCGATTTCAATGTCCACAACCCGGTTTGGTTATGCCACTCAGGGCAAACAACACCTGAGGGCCAATATGTTGAGCTCTTTGCTGAATCGAACTAATTCAATTAGTGAAGGAACCAACTTTCATCCCTAGAGTTAGTCTGCAAAGCCATAAAATCTTAGACCTTTTTCTGACTTCGCACCATGAAAAATATGGTATGACTATCCATGCACCTCTTGGTAATTCGAACCACTGCACCATATCCGCTGCTTTTCCATATTCTAACCTAAGCACTCCTACGCCTAAAGCCCCGAAGAGGATCACTTGGTTTTATGGGAGAACAAATTGGATTGCGTTAAATATTTTTTACCTCAACTTCAATTGGAAATTATGTTTCGCTGACAGAAATGTAAATGCCGCGGCTCTTATGGTTCAAGAAATTATTTTATTGGGCATGCGGCCTTTCATTCCCAATAAAATGAGAAGCATTTAGTCTAAAGACCACTCCTGGTTTAATGAGACTTGCAGGATTGCAGTCAGGTTCAAAGAGGAAGCCTTTCAGAATTGGCGTTCAAACAAGAATGTTGAAACTAGAAGACTTCGCATTGAGGCTAGGAATCGCTGTAATGCAGTTTTTAAACGTGAAAAGTTTCTTCACGAAACTCACATTAGAGAACAGGTTCTTCTCTGCCCCAAAGGGAGCAAAAACTTTTGGTCATTCGTTAAGAGAGTTAAAAATCGGACGTCTTCGTCGATTCCCGCCCTTTTGAAGAATGATCAAATCTTCACTGACTCGGCTGATAAAGCGAACCTCTTGGCTGGATTGTTTGCACAAAATTCCACAATCCCGGCTAGCAATCAGCCACTGCCCTCTGTAGAGAATAAATCGTCTTGAATGCAGGAGATACATTTTCGAACGAGAGCAGTTAAAAGAGTCCTTGCAAACCTCAACATAAATAAATCTTCTGGCCCTGATGGTATACCACCAATTGTTCTAAAAATGTGTGCTTCTACACTGGCTCGACCTTTTTTCAACATCTCCTACAGGACAGGAGTATTTCCAGCTTGTTGGAAGGTCGCGAGCGTTCAGCCAGTACCTAAGAAGGGCGATGCCACGAACCCGAGAACTACCGACCCATTGCGATATGCTCTACGCTCTCCAAAGTCATGGAGAGTGTAATAAACTTCCACCTAATGAATTATCTGGAGCGCAACAAATTGCTTAGTGACCATCAATGCGGCTTCCGTAGGGCTCGGTCTACTGGTGACCTTATGGCGTTCCTCACGGAGAGGTGGAATCAATGTGTTCACTTCTTTGGTGAAAGCAGTGTTGTTGCTCTGGATATTTCTAAGGCGTTTGACCGAGTGTGGCATAAAGCTCTCGTGTCAAAACCAATTGCATATGGTGTTGGTGGTAACTTTGCGCGATGGATCACGTGCTTTCTAAAGGACAGGTCGATTCGTGTCGTGGTTGACGGCTTCGTCTAGTGAACACGCCATCG
The DNA here is from genome assembly GCA_943735915.1 of Pherbina coryleti. Lineage (NCBI taxonomy): Eukaryota > Metazoa > Arthropoda > Insecta > Diptera > Sciomyzidae > Pherbina > Pherbina coryleti. Next base: position 147,137,613 of record OX030949.1, on the reverse strand, counting down.
GTGCAGGAGTACCTCAGGGTTCAGTCCTATCGCCAACTTTGTTTCTGGTTTTTATCAATGACCTTCTGTCGTTGACTCATAACCCAATTCACTCGTTTGCGGATGACAGCAGCATTTGTCATTCATATTCTTTCAAAAAACGCCCAAGCTCTTTGGAGATTGAGAGAATGAGGCTTAATATGAATGACACACTGCTTAATGACTTGCAAAAAATCTCCGAGTGGGGGCTTGCTAATAGAGTTGAGTTTAATGCTATCAAGACCCAGTGCTGTCTGTTAACTCACAAACGAGTGAATTGCCCCTTAGCACCCCTCAATATGAACGGCGTGGATCTTGCAGAGTCAGATGCTCTTGACGTTCTGGGCATATCGATCAAATCTGACCTTCGTTGGAATGATCATATTTTTGATGTGTCGAAAGAAGCGGCCAAGTGCCTAGGTTTTTTAAAACGGTGTAAAAAATACTTCACTCCAACTGACCTACGCGTGATATATATATACCTCATATATTAGGCCGAAAATGGAGTACAATTCGCACATGTGGGCAGGAGCTTCAAGATCTTATTTGGAGCTTCTGGACCAAATTCAACAGGAGATGAAAACATTTCATCTTCTCTCAACTCTCTTGGGCATCGACGCAATGTTGGTTTCTTAAGCCTTTTGTACAGGTACTACTATGGGAAGTGTTCAAGGGAGATACATGACCTGACGCCATCAGCTCGTGTGTTTCCCAGGTCCATTCGGGCAGCGCACCAAGCCCATCCCTATAACATTGCCTTGATGCCCAATAGAACCTCGCATTACCGAGATAATTCGTTCTTCGGTCGTACAATAAAATTGTGGAACAATCTCCCTGCGAGCGTGTTCCCCGGCAATTTTGAGCTATGTAAATTTAAAACTAATCTCTACCGACACTACTTCATCTTTCCACCCTCCAACTTATTATCACCCTTCTTTCGAATCAACACAATGCTTTCGCATTTATAGGGGGCATCCCCTGAGCGTTGGTTTAGTCTAAAAAAAAAAAGATAGGTGGTAAATGTAGACGTGGGTTTTGTGTCTACAGTGATCGACACTTGGACCCATAGCACCTAGATTGATCGATTTTCAAACAATTTTCGGGACTAATATCATATATAAAGCTCTATATTGAGTTCAAATCAAGGGAGGAGTCATTCAACTTTGGCCATGAGAGAGGGTAGCTGTGTGAATAAACATGCAAATAACGAAATGATTTCAGCTTTCAGGGTGGTCATCAACAAAATATTGGCAAATCCAATTTAGAGCAGGAAGCGGCACAAAATCAGTGCATTAAAAACTAATCCCTTAATTATAGACAACGTGATCCATTTACTTTACCACAAACAACCGAAAGTTGTGGCAAAAAATCAAATAAATCTTTAAATTTAAGTGCGGGTTACCAGCTGATGATCTAAAAGAAAGAAACTAACCGCCACTTAGTTATATACGAAAAAAAAAACCCAAAAACCTATAAAATAATATGAATAGCTATATATAAATATTGATTAAAGAATAAAAAAAGGTGCCAAATGAAATGTGCTAACAAAATGCTGGGGAGAAAAAAAAATTCAAATCGAAACAAAAGCGCCACCAGACAAACGCCGAAATCATCTTCCTATTAATCACAGCAACGACCAACGCTAACCAACGCCTACTCGACGGCAGTCACAACAACGGAATATGTCCGAAACAGGCTGAAAAACGGCAGCAATATCGCCACTGCTACAGCTGCGTCTAGCTAGTTGCTGCGGCCGGGCTAATAAGCCGGGGTTTTTTCTTAAATGAACGCTTATTTCTTCAGAGCAGTATTTCAATAGTGCTTTATGTGCGCCCGTGTTCGATTGAGAACAGCTGAAAGTGAGGATTGTGAGATCGGCTTAATGTCGTGTTGTGTGTGTGTATTACTATAATTTTTCTAAACAAATTATTCCTGCCGATGCTTACTATTACTACAACTTCGTCTAGCTTCAATGGAGCTTAACTGAAGCTTTAACTATGTATTTTTTTTTTTTTTTTTTTGCAGCAGCAGCTTTATTGATTTTCAGGCTATAAACTGCCAATATTTGGCGCATAATCGTAGCATCTAATCAAGCGATAAATTGTCCATAAACGTTAAAGTTAGCTTTCTGGGTGCTAGTGTTTGGCAGCATAGCGTGTGCAAAAGTTGTATCTTCTTGGCCGCACTCGTGTGTGAAATATGATTAATTGTATTAAAAATTAACGGTGATTGTAATGCGTCAATTAATCAATACGATTTAAGTTTGGGTTTTTCTATTTTGTATGCTTCTATTTATTGTCTAGTTGTTAGCAGAAGATAACAATTTGCAATTTTTCAAAGAACCATCTTTTTCCCAAGCTTCTTAACGCTTTGCGTTTATGTACGAGTCCACGTGTACTGCTTGTGAATTATTGATTGTCTGGCTTGCGGGCATAAAGATTTGAACTTTTCCATAATGACCACTTAATGTTCTTATGTGAATACATCTTATTGATTCGTCAAAGATGTGATCTGTTAAAATTACATCATTCAAATGTACGCCACCAAGCAGAAGAGTTCTACTCTCCCAATTTTAAATTGTCCTACTTTTTCTTTCATCTTAAGCAGCCGTTCTTGTTTGGTTCTTTAAATAGATTGACCAGAGTGTGTTGGACAAGTCACCTCCCAACGATACCACTTAAGCAGTGATGGACACTCCATTGGACACTCCTCTATAGTCTGAATATGCAATTGTATTAGTCAGTTATTATTACGATGTAAAATATTTAAAAAAACAAAAATATACTCTCTCACAGTGCATTTTTACATCCTCACAAACTTTGTGATTAGTTTGTAAGAGATTGCATTGAGATGGAAATAGCTTCTATGAGTTCCGTTACATTCGCACATGAGCGAAGAAAGAGAAAGAGCAACGAAGAAAGAGAAAGAACAGCGAAGAAACAATAAACAGAGGCGAACGATTTTCTGTATATATTTTTCGGCCCCGTTCACGCAAGTATGGTCGAATTAATAAGGTTGTCGCAAGGGTGAGGGCGAGTGCCCATAAATGTCCAATCGAAGATGACAGCTCATACAAAATGTGAAAGCGTAAATTGATAACATGTTTTTGACAATTGTGGGTACTGAGAAGAGAATATGTACAATCAGTCCCGAGACAACCTTACTAATTCAACCATTCACACAAGGAAAGTTCCATATAAACAATCAAGTTCCATACAAACAATATAAACTTCACAATACAAGTGAAGAGAAAGAAAGCTCGCCACTTGAAGCCAAAATAGACTTTTTCTATTTTCAGTTTGCCGCTCACATTATTTTCTCTTTTGAGCGAGAGAACTAGTGGCGAATTCATTAGGAAAATAAAAATGATACCAAATGTTTATGGGAAAAACGTATGTTTTTCACATTAATTTTGTACCGAATTTTATTTTTACGCGATGAAAATTCAAAATTTTATTTGAATGAAATGCGTTGTGAAGTCGCATTCCTCTGACAAACTTATTGTTACCAATCTAGAAGACTATCAAACCTTAACATAAACAACAGTTCACGATGTATGAATACTAAAGGGTTGCACAAATGCATTTGCTTCTTTGATTACACCAAGTACAGTGAGGCCTCGATTATCCGTAATGGTCGGGACCGGAAGCATTCTGGATAATCGATTTTCCCGGTTAATTGAGTAACAAATTTTAGTAGTTTTTTTTATATATTTTTTTTTAATTAATAAAGGAATATTGTTCTACATAGTTTTACAGTAAACAATTAAAGCATTTAATGTACATGTTTAAATAATACAAGAAAAAAAAAGTATTTTGCCAGAAAAAAGCAAGCATAAGAATTTATTGTATCAATCAAACTAAACTAAATCAAACACGTGTATGTTATATGCTTCTCACTCATCGTATGCAAACAAGGGAATTCCCCATTTTCGCTATGTTCACATCGTGTTTGATTATTCAAAAGAAATCGAAAAAACAATTGTACTTATAATCCCGGATAATAGAGGTTATCACGGTTAAACGATGCAAAAAAAAAAAAATTAAATCGAAGCAAAAAAAAAATTGTCTTTTTCTTTCACGGATGATTGATGTTGCCGGTTAATCGAATCACAGAAAATCACACTTGTTCTTAGAGAATAAGTGATATTTTAACTCTCTCTCTCTCGAATACGCATCTTGCTCTCGTTGATTATAAAAGTTATTGGCCGCTATCACGGCAAATGAAAAAATAACTATGTAGTTCTAGCTTGTACTTACTTACTTGCGTATGTTGAAATCAAAAGGCATTATCAGTAACAATTATCAGTATTATCAGCTTTTAGAGAGAGTAGTAGAGGGTTAATATGTATGACCGACCCCCATTACTTTTGCAATAGGAACATTTTTCCCTTTGGGACCTATCCGATCCCTCCTTAGGGGGCTCCCATACAAATTTTATGATTTTTGTATATTTATACCCTACACTTACAATTTACAGGGTCTCAAAGGAAAAAATGTTCCTATGTTCCTTTCAAAAGTAATGAGGGTCGGTCGTACATATTAACCCTCTCCGGCCCTCCCGTATAGCCATACATCCCTGCAGGAAACTCGGGGCCATGATACAATAAGAAGGTAGGGTAAGGAGCTTTGACAAGACCGTCTGCTTATGTCAAAAAGCCTTTTAGCGTTGCCACTTTTCTGTATTTTTCTTAAATGTGGAACAAACACTTAGAAAAGGAATTATGTGTAGGGTAAATAAGAAAAATATTAAATGATATTATCTATAATTGAAACAATAAATTTTTTAGTAATTTTAAAGCTTTATTTTCACTAATTTACTATTGCCCATAATTTTTTGCTTAGCTTCTTGTATTCTTAATTTCTTATTTAAAAATTTTATGCGAATGTGCATACGATATCTAATAAAAAATTTTTTTATTTTGTCTGACAGTGGAACTGTTGAACATAAATCAAACATTTTTTTTTGAAAGTTGATGCAGTGCTCAATTTATCATAATTTTCAGCAACGCATTTCATATGAAACGCTTACCTACTGAAACCATGAAACATGGATTTGTCATGGGATTTTTTCTTTAGATATGGTAGCACTGTATTTTATGGTTTTGACATTAGCAGACGGTCTTGTCAAAGCTCCTTACCCTACCTTCTTATTGTATCATGCTCGGGGCATTAATTTGCAAGTCACTCCAGAGAGAGAATAAGAAGAAGAAGAAAAAGAGGCAGAGCAAATAGATGAATGCCTTGCGGATTTTGTTTCGTTTAAGTCGAGTTTGTTCAAAAAGTTTCTAAGAATTTAATTTTTTTAAGACTGAATTTGTTTTTGTTTTCTTTTTATTTTCTGTTAAGTGTAGATTTGAATGATTTTTGCCTTATTTCATTTTATTATTTCATTACTAGATTTAATATATTTAATATTGAAATATTTAAGTTCAAAATATTTTATGACAAAAAACAAATAAAAAAAAACACAAAAACAAATTGAAACATTTTCTAACAAGCATCAAATCTTTTATTTATGCGATTTACTGATAGCAATGCCTTAAAGTACTAAATATGGCGACTTTTTTGCAGATTAGTACTAGTGATTACCCAGCAGAAAAGTGGACCAAATTTGAAATAGTTCTGAACCAGTTCCAAAAAGGACCAGTACTAGTTTCACTACAATACCCTTTAACATTGAACGAACTGACGCTTTTTGCGGGTTGATGTCATAGGAAAATGTCAACAATTTTCCCCAGAAACACTCCTTTTTCCCTATATTTGAACTAGTTGCATTAAGAACATTTTTAAACTGGTTGCTTTCGCAGTAGCCTGAAAGTGGTTCTTTTTTAACTAGTTTTAAAGTGAACATATCAAAAATGTAAGAATTTAATGCAATGGAAAGGTCCTAAAGATCTCATTTGTACCATCTTTTCCATCCACAATCCAGAAAACATTTTGTCTATAAACATTTTTTTTATTATTATTTTTTCTTGTGCGCAGCAAATTTTAAAAAGTAGCCAGAACGCGTTTATTTTTGTTAGCAATACTTTTGAAAACAAAAGCAAAGATAACTGTTCTACACTGAACGCCTTTTGTACTTTTTCAGAGCTACTGCGAACTGCGCTAGAAATGAACTAGTTCACTTTTTCAATTGACTCCAAAATAACTGCTGGGTAACTACAGCAAATTTACCCAATTGGTCCCACTGGATATACTCATTCACTAGTTCAAACGGCAACTGGTACTTTCTTGAACATACGCTCATACAAAATGTAAATTAAAGAATGAATTGTGGGGGGTTTAATGTGTCACTAGTACTGGTTACAGAGAAACCAGTGGAAGTGTGACTCTTACACTGGTCGCATTTCCTGGAAGGATGCAACGAAAATGCATCTTCAAAATACTCAAGTACTTATAGTACCCGCAGACTTGTACTCCTCTTGCAAGTTCTTTTTATTTACATAATTAATGCCTGAGAGACAATTACTCATTTCTTTTGCCTTCAACTAGTTTTTTTTATTAACGCACACAACCAAGTATTTGTGCTCACTCCAACGCTATCCACAACAGTGATGGCATTTGCATTTTTTGGTTTCGTATCGAATTGAGTTAAAAATAGTACTAAATTGGCCCCAAGCGTATCGAAAAATGTTTAAATTTTCATTCGAAGGTTATTTTTTAATTCCATAGTTTATTAACATTATTTATGTGACATTATTTGTACGTATATATATCTTATATATATATATCTATCTCAAAAAGTCTCGGGTTTGAATTAAATCTGAAACAGTTTTAACTTGTAAACGATTTCTCAATTTTGTTTTAACTAAATTTTGGATTGAAAAAAATCCGTTCAACACTTGCTGAAGAATGGGGAAGGGATAAAATTCCTTCAGCAATCCTAAAAATATTTCCGAACAAGGGCTCATTAAATTCATTTTTAACACCTGCAATTTTTTCCCAAAATTCGCACATACTTAAGTTTTTAAACCTTTTCAGGTCTTCAAATTCCGACAATGATCGGTATTCCTGATTTATGGCTTCAAAAAGTTTGGTCTCTTTTGGAAAAAGTTTTATTATGAAGGGCACAATGGAGTTTGTATGGCCTAATAAAACATGTTCTGCCGCAAATTTAGGCAACCAATTCAATATATCGTCATTGAAATTTACTTTATTCCTTAAGGATTCAAGGAAGTAGATATAAAAGTTTTTCGCGTTATTTTTAAAATTTAAAATATGTTCTTGCGGTTTTTGCAAATAAACGCATCTACTCCAACTCCACAGTACACGTCGCAAACCGATAAGTTACCAGCATTTAAATTAATGTCGCATATATTTTTACCATCTATAACTTCCTTTTTCAAAATATTTCTTGCCAATTGACGAAATTAAAAATGTAAGCCTGGATAAAAAAATATGCATCCGTGCATTTTCGGATTGCATTTCCAAGTTGACGTCATTAATAACTTTCAAAACATATGATAAAAATAGAAAGTATAATTTAGTACAAGGATTTTGAATTGACAATGAAATAAATTCCACATTGCTTCCTTCACGTTCAAGTTCAAAATTTGTTAAGTTAAAATAATACACAAGGGTATCCCATTGCTTTAATATTCTATCGAGAGCCGCCTGTCTTAAAAACCATCTGGTATTTATGTACTTTTATAAAATATGCTGTTCGGTCCCAAAGTATTTTTGAAATGTTAGGAAGTCTTTTTTTCGGGACAAACTATTGCAGAAATAATAATTTATGGCTTTTATAAGTTTATCAATATCACTTGGAATTGCTTCCGACGCAGCCAGCGCATTTAAATTAAGAATATGGCATACACAACCATTTACAAATATATTTGGTATTATTGACTTAAGTTTGGCCTGAACTCCATTTACTACACCCATCATCACCGAACAGTTGTCTGCAGTAAAGCCAACCATGTTCTCTAAAGGAATTGCATTCTCTTTTAAAGTTTCTAAAACTCTTTCAAGTATTACTTGAGATGAGCCATTAATAAGAGGCACCAGGCCTAAAAATCAATCCATACATTTGCGTCTTCATACTCTTAAAATTATAGCTAAATTTTTAGAAACTGAACAGTCTGTGCTTTCATCAATGACTAACGAATAATACTGAGTCTTACAAATGGTCGATATTTCAAGAACGTTAGCTGGACCTGTGAAATTTCTTATTATGTTTTGTGATTTTTTTCTATTAATACAAAGATTTTGTACAACTTTTGAATCTGGTACACCGTTTTTTAATAGTAGGTTCAGGTGATCCATTATGGAAAAAGGTAGATTATGTTCCGCACAGAAAGCACTAAGCTTAGTTTCCAACTGTCTAGCTTTTATAATAGAGGACTCTATCGAAGTATTCGCCACAAAACTACTAAGTTTTGGTGTTGTCCGTGCATCTTTTTCGGTTTTCTTGTGTAATTCGGATGAAGCATGCCGCTGGATGTGGCTTAAACCGCCCGCAACTTTAACTTCACATACCAAACACTTTTTCCCTTGAGGTGAATCATCCTGCTTCAGCCAGTCAAATTGAGTGCTCCAATCTGTTCGGTATTTTTTTCTTTTTTTTTGTCATTTTAGTGCTGCAAATTATAAAAACGCACTATATATCTTACATAAAACGTTCACTGTTTAGTTTTTGAAGCAATACTTACTTTTCATGATCGCTTATTTCCACTTCTTCATCGGCAGCAGCGTCCTCAACAGCAAAGTCACCAGCATCCTCAGCAGCTTCATCAGCAGCAGCCTCATACACAAAAGCATTTTTTCTATAAACACGAAAAATTCGCTTATTAATTTATAGTTCTCCTATTGCGTTACATTCTTACCTTTTTAGATATTTATCCATACCAACATAAAGTTAGTTTTAAATACCAAAAACCATAAATATATTTGCAGATGTAAGCAATTAATGAACGAAATTTTCAAAATAATCATTCCAATCAATGACAGCCCAAATTATAACTGTTTTTTAGCAATGAAATGCAAAAACAAAAATCGATACAACCCAAAAAAAAACACAGGGTGGTTCTTATGTGCTAACGAAGAGTTTTTATGGTAGGAAGCAACAAATTAAATAATCATTTTGAAGCTGAAAATAAGCTTTAAAATAAGAAAACTAATGAAATAAAGATCCAACACAAAATATTGGGTCTGGGAAAACTGTACTGAAAATGCCTCGAGTGTACTAACGTAATTTCCGGAAGTTGAGTTTACTGAAAAAAGTACAATTGTATTGAAAATGCCATCACTGATCCACAAATGAGAGTGAAAGAGCGAAAGTAATTGAGCACCACACAAATGTTTTGTAGGGCGATTCAAATGCATTTTTGCAGCGCTTTAACGCATACCAATAAATTTTTTCAATATAATCTTTACGAAATAAATCAAAATAATTATTGATTCACTTCAATAACAATTCATTTTAATTTCTCTCAATTTATAACCCCAAAGAATTTGCGGTATACCATATATTTTTATATGGTCGAATTTCGCGCACAGGCGATACTATTTAAATTAAATATACGTAGGTATGGTGTGTATTCGGTATTGAAATATCTATAATAAGGCGTTGGACAAGTCTTAAAGTGACGCCTAGAAGATAATCGTATGGACGTTAGTAAATGATATGGTCTTACATTAACGTCCAAAAATCTAACTGTTGGGCATCAATTCCTTGAACCTTAGGCTCCTTAGAAACCGTAGTATTAAGCCTACTCGGCAGGTGACTGCCTTAAAAACTATATGGATTTAGTCTGTCTGTTGTTAAGATCAACTCAAGAAGACTTTAAGAATGTTTGGTGAAATAAGTCCATGATCTTAATTGACTAAAAGTTCCTTTTTTTCACTTAAAATAGGATGCTTCTTTGATTAACGCGAAAAAACGATAGTTTTCATGAGCATTCTTCTGATCAGCGATTGTCATATTCGCTACTCCTGCGAAAATTGTTCCTCAATCTACAAGAAAAACTAACGCAATATCTTGAAAGCTTAGATAGCTAGCCACAGTTGTTGTTAGCGGATTGTTGTTAAACTTATTGTTTTTGCGGTCTTCAACAGTCAACTCATGATCAAGAGATATATATTCTACGTCGTTCAACTCTCAAGACTTACTTTCCAAAAGTAATCAATTTAAGTCCCACGGAAAGAAAAGATGAAACTTCATAAATCAGCGTTTATTATTTATTAACCGGAAGATTAACCCGATGAACGGTAAGGAAAGAACTTTTACTTTTTCAACCTTGGGTGATTTGCGGGTGTTGTGCGAACAAAAATGAAAAAGGTCGCCCACAAAAAATTTAACAACAGCGGAAATCAATTGTTGTTGCTAGTTGGTTGGTTGGTTGGTTGGTGGATGTATGTCAGCGTGTCAACATGAGCGATAACAATGTCATCATTAACAACAACAACAACAACAACAACACAAACGAACAGGCATTGACCAGATCAACTATCAACGGCATCACTTCACATGCCTCGTTCGAGACATACCAAAGCGTTATCGAAACAAAGCCTAAGCCAAGAAGCGCATCCAAACGAAGCTTATTATGGACAAAGGAATTTTGTTGGTTCACAGCTTGTGCCACAACGGGGAGAATAACGTGCCAGCCGAACAACAAAAGCAACACCAAAATACTGTCTAAGCCATAGAAAGAAGAAGCTACAGTGTAGGAAACAGTCATCAAAAGCTTTGAGATTCAGCGCTATTGTTAGATGATAGTCTCAGTGACGGAGTACAAGAAGAAGAGAAAGAAGAAGAAGAAGAAGGCAGTTCATCATATTGCCAGTCCATCAAACTGCAATCACTCAATTTGTGCCAAAACAAGTCAATGGCATCTGCCACCTCCGCCATATTAGCCAAAGTTACAAGAGATGAAAAAGGCAACTCATGCACATAGCTCGGCAAAATTAACTAGACGGACACAGACTGGCTAGCTGTGTGTGTTGTTTCTGTTGACGCACGTTTGCCGACAACAGGTCATCTAAGACGGTTGGTCTGTTTGGGCTAAAAATAGCTTAGATTGATTTGTATGATGTAGGAAATTATCTTCTAATGTAAATGGAAAATAATTTTCAAATTTTGATATCGACGCTGATCTAAGGTTTGTGTAGGTATATGCTTTGGTATTGGCAGAACAAATTTTGGCTAGCTATAAACTGGATTTCCGGTGTTATTCCGGAAGAAAATTGAAACAATTTTGTGGAAACGACTTGGGCTGAAATTCTGAAGAATTCTTTAAATATGCCCGATTTAAGGCCTCATGTTAAGAAGCAATTCTGTCAAGAGACTTTTGGTTTATACAGTTTCTCATTTTTGAGAATATCACTTCGCATCTCAAAGATTTTTGTTCAATGGACTTTCAAAATTTCATCAACCAGGCAATTTTATTTTTATAAATATTCTTTGAACTCATTTCAAGAACTAAGTGACATTTTCCTATCTAAGATGACATTTTCAGGACAAAAACAACACTTTCACAACATGTAGTGAACGATAACAACAACAACAAATCATTGACATTTGCAAAAAGTTCTCACTACAATAGCGTAGACAACATCTTGACACAAAATAGCGACAAAAGCGGTTAAGCCCAACCAAGTTCCGCTTGTTATGACCTTTAATGCTATTGTTAGACGCCATTAGTTCACGCCTTTTATGTACATGTCTCATAATAATCAACTGACGTAGTGCACGTACATACATATGTTTGTTTCTAATGAAATACCTACTATATTACAACAATACCAACAACAAGTTGCCAACAAATTTATATCCGGCGGATCACGCTGTTTCATCGACTACATTCGAGTGCAAATTAAAAGCTCGTCAGCGTAAGAGTCTCTGAAAAAGCTAACGAACAAAGCTTCTTACGTTCGGCAAGTCAAGAACAAGCAGAATGACAAAGAACAATAAAAATGTTAAGCTTTATATTTTGATGCAATGAGCTGGTATGGATGAGTAGAGCTAAATGCATACGTCAATAATTATATTATTATTGAGCTTTGCACTTGACACTTAAAGGAATGGGAAAAGAAAATACGAAAGAAAAAGTTACGAAAAATATCAACTCTTGACAACATGTTGAAAATTCATCATAAAGAGATTATATTCCGTGACAAGGGGGATTAAATTGGATCTCAAAGTTTAAGCATCGATTAGTAGAGGGGTGCTAGGGCCAGTTGTCTTGATTTCAAAAAAAGTTAAAAAAAGGCGATTTTGATGTCCAAAACGAAAAACGTGGGAGGCTCCCAAAAAGTTTGAAGATGCCTATTTGGAAGAATTGCTGGCTGAGGACGATGCGCAAATGCAACAACAACTCGCAGAGAAGCTAGGCGTTACTCGACAAGCCATTTCCCTTCGTTTACAAGAGATGGGAAAGATTCAAAAGGTCGGAAGATGGGTACCGCATGAATTGAATGACAAGCAGATGGAGAGACGAAAAATCACATGCCAAATCTTGCTCGAACGGTACAAGAGGAAGTCATTCCTGCATCGCTTCGTCACAGTTTCGAGAACCCTGAGCAAAAAAAATCCTGGGCAGAACCAGGCGCACCATCAACATCGACAGCAAGAACCAATCGCTTTGGTACGAAGACGATGCTCTTTCTTTGGTGGGACCAAAAAGGTGTGATCCTTAAATCAGATGAAACGGTTAAGCCTTTGACACCCATTGGGACATCGGTGACCCTTTTACTTTCGAATTTTTCCTGGAAAAACTATGCAAACGATTTTTCTTTACAAGGTATCATTCAACAGGGAATGAATGTGGTTTCCAGAAAGTACTTAATTTTTAAGGGAAGATTCATCCCTTTGACTGCCAGACTACCCCAAAGTCGAAAAATCTTTACTTTTTCTCCCCCTTCTTCTTGCTTTTTGGGGTAGGAGGAGCTTTAGGTAAAAAATGTTTGGGAAAGTTGCGGGCAACCTTCCACTTTTAAACAAAAAAAAGCAAAAAAAGATAGTCCACTTGGGCTATCCACGCGACCATCAAACCTGACGGGAGCTATATGTCCCAATGGTCGTCAACGGTAAAAATCTAAGACATATTTAATTTTGTTGAAATGTTGATTTATTAGAAAAAAAAAAAAATAAATTTGTTTGCATTTTTTATCATTGCCTTGAAATTTCATTTTCTTATGATGAAATTTGAAGTTATTTCGATCATTGGCCAAGCAAAATGTTTTTTTGAAAAGGCACAAATAGTATTTAGTCGATGGCCTTTGTGTTGTTTTGAGCAGAAAATGCATCCTTACGTCCCATTTCACTTTTGCAGAATTATTGGACAGAGAAGTGATATCCGCAAGTTTAAATCTCTTAGGTACCTGTCTTACAAGTTCGCGGTAGTTGCCCGGACTTCCAATGAAGATATAGAAAATGAATCATTATTCGAAGTAGAAATTTTGTTGTAACCACAGTCCACAGCGGCGGATTTATATACGCGTTGATAAGGTTTGAGCCGCCATCCCCCTTGAAGAATTTTTTGTGTGGGAAAAGAAATTGAAAAAAGCGCCAAGAGCTGTTTCAGCCTCCCCCTTGGACTATAAAACTGTTAGCACAGTCCTTCCCCGTCTGGTGAATCCTAGATCCGCCACTGATTGTGCACACTCAAATCAAAGTGATCGCAGAAAAGACGCAAGTAGAATTTGGTCTTTGATTTGCGATCGTTTTCGTAGTAATACTGATATAAAAACACAAAATCAAAAGTGTAATTTTCATTCTAATGGTGGTACTTTGGCCACTCTAAGACTATTTCCAAAATAGGTTTAAAATTCGTTAAAAAATCCCAACAATTTTTTTGTTACGGAGTTTTGTTTTGCATCAAATGAAAGATCAAATTTTTTGGAAAATTTAACCTATTTTGTGATATTTTTAATAGTCGTAAAGAGGCCAAAGTACCACCATTGAAAAGGTTATTTTTCACCTTTCATTGGATGTCAAACATTATGCCGTAGCAAATATAGAAGGCCAAATATTATGATAGAATTTTTGGAGTTTTTTAACAATCTTTTTAAATATTTTGGGAATATCTCCTAAACCAATAGTCATATAGAGGTCAAAGTATCATCATCAATGCAAAGGTTATTATTTAAACTTTCATTGGTTAACTTTCAAAACAGATTAAAAACAACGAGTTCTCATGAAGTAAATCAAAATTCAACCTCGAACTTTTCGTGCGCATACTGCCAACGAGAGAAAATAGTGATATACATTTTTACCGTTGACGATCATTGGGACATATAAGTCCCATGATTTTTCACACTTTTACAGGTAAAAAAAGATTGTTTTTTGCGACACTTTGGTTTAGTAATTTGGACTAGCTTAACATTAATCCGTTGTCGTATTAACGAATTTTCCAACGGTTCAGGAGCGGTCGTCAAAGGGTTAATAATACGCGCTATCAGCAACAACTAATAGATTTAAACCATTCATTGGTCGAAAAAGGCCCCGAGTATCAAAGTAGGCAGCACAAAGTAATTTTTTTGCATGACAATGCTCCATCGTATACGGTGAAACCGGTACGGGCCACATTGGAAGCACTCAAGTGGAAAGTGTTGCCCCATGCAGCTTACTCACCAGACTTAGCACCATCCTATTATCACTTGTTTGCATCGATGCGTCACACATTGGTTGAAGTTCATAGAACGAGCGGCTAAAAATAGAAGAAGTTGTCGAAGGACAATGAAACTTGGTACATAGGCAATTTTTGTTTGAATCAAGAAAAAAATGTAAAAATCAAAATGTCCGCCCACTTTTACGCCCACCTCCCATACAAAGAGAAAATTAAATTTTGACCTACGCCATTGTTTTTTGGCACATATCATTTTTAAACACTCAGAATCATTTGTGTGAAATTTTAAAAATATCCGCCCACTTTTACGCCCACTTCCCATACAACTTGTATTGAAAAAGTGGCATAACTCCCTTGATTTTTACTGCATTAACTCAATTTTCACAAAAAATATATATTATAATTGTAGAATGGGCTCCTAAAAATATATACCTGATCCGCTCACTTTTACGCCCACCTCCCATAGAAAAAAACAAATAGAACAAACATGAATAAGTAATTTAAGCATAGTCTTTCAATAATTTTTTAACATCATTATCGTACTCCAATTTTTTGATTTGCAAGTAGGAGCAGCTGAATTCTTTTTTTACTTTTAGCTGAGACTTCAAGCTGTAACTTGACATCTTTCGTTAAACAGGGCTCCACAGGGCTAAAAAGATGCAGTACACTGAAGTTGATGAACATAGAAATTGTGATGTTGTTTATATTTCGTTCTACGAAATTTTTTATATGGCACTTTTTCCAACTTTTTTTAATGCAAATGTCATCTATGACAATTGTCACTTACGAAAATATACAACAAAGTCAAATGATAAGATTACTGTGACTGTACCAAAAGATTGAATATACAGTAAATTTGCATGCCATTTTAAACAAGCGAACATATATGAACTTCGAGCATGTCTGTCCAAACAAATAATGAATTTATCAGCCTAATATTAAGGAATCATAATATTCAGATATCTGACAACAAAATACCAAAAAATTATCTAAATCGGCGAACATTAAAAAAAGTAATTTCGGCCACTCTTCAACCAATGTGCGTCACCACTTGGTGAGTGGCACTTCACTTCCTTAGAAGAGGTCAGAAATTGGCTCGACGATTGGTTTGCTTCAAAATATACAAACTTTTACTGGCAGGGGATCCACATACTACCAGAAACATGGAATACATGCGTTAATTCCGATGGAACATACTTTAAATGATAACTGTTTTGATACTTTTCGAATAAAAGCCTTTATTTTACATGTCTGGCTGCTACTTATATCGGGATCTGGCATCACTAATATCTTCCAGTAAAACTAAAGTTTCCAATTGAAGGATGGACTTTTTTTAGATTATACGTAGTCACAACGTTTTAGTGTATGTGTGCTTTTTGTGTTGTTGACAGTGCTTTTAAAATTGTATTTCAGCAAAACAATGCAGTTAAGTGGCGTCCGTGGCGTAGTTGGTTAAAGTGCGTGGCCTCTATGTCAACGAACCTGGAGACCCGTTTTCGAATCCCAGCAGCAACAGAAAATTATTTGAATTTAAATAATTTTTCTGTACGGCCGCCACCTCCCTCAGGGGCGGTTCCAGGAATATATTTCGGGGGGGGTTTCAAAAATATTTATGTACGTTATATATATAAAGGGTAGTTAAATTTTAAAGGCCGATGTTGATTTTGAATAAAACACAAATTATTAAGGAAATTATTGTCGTTTCTTTTTATTATGATAATATTGGTATGGTTCAATTATGCATGGAACAAAATATCGGCTAAATGGCCGCCGACCTCGGCGGCACACCACCATCCGATGGTCCAAATTTTCGATGACGCCGAGGCATAAGTGAGGTTCTATGCCGTTAATGTGCCGAATTGGCGGGGTGCAATAAGGCCAACGGCAATAAGGCCGAATTGGCTTTATTTCCTTTTCAAAGAGAAATAAGGCCGAAATTGTGAATTTGGTTTTATTTCCATTTGAAAAGGAAATTAAGCAAAATGGTAATAAGGCCAAAAAATCATTTTTGCAAACTAAGGATTATTTTTTATAATTATTTTTAATAAAAAGTACGCTCCCTGTAGTCTGTTGTTTGAAAAGTTACTGGACTCAGCGAAGGTACTCAATTTGCAAGAGAACAGTTGCCATTGTCAACCTCAATGTGCTTGTTTTTGTATCAACGCGAAAAATTTATTGGTAGTAGTTCAATAGTGAAGGTGAAGAAGTTTTAATATTATAAGGAATGAGCGCCGCAGGCAAAAAATTTTTATTAAAAATCGCGGCGATTTATTATAAACCTGCGGCGCTCATTCTGTATAATATTAAAGCTTCATTAAAAATTTTAGTAAAAATCGCGCATATTTTATAAATTTTCATTCATAACTTTTACGTTTATATTTAACATTTTTTTCTCGACCACTTACAAAAAGATGTATGTTCTTTAGCATTTAAACGAGCATATTTTTCGCTTTAAACGGATATATATTTCTATTATTAGAATAAGATATCCTAGCCTTCTCAATAAAAAAATATGTAAATTTTTCAGACTTTCACGATTTTTATCTCCTAAACCATTTGAGACCTAACTATTTTTTTTTGCAGCATTAGATTTAGAAGTTCCATACACATCTAAAAAACAAAAAAAAAAAAAAGAAGCGTGTACCTAGAGTGCAATTATTCCAAAATATGTACATTTTTCAAACTTTCACGATTTTTATCTCCTAAACCATTTGAGACCGACCTTTTTTTGCAGCATGCGCATTAGAAGCTCCAAATGCACATTTAGAAAAAAAAGAAAAAAGGAGCATGGGCCCTTAAGTACAATTATTCCAATACTTTATATCTTTAATTTTTCATTAAATAAAACTATAAAACTTATTTTATGGCGTTTTAATATTGGTTCCTTTCCTTAAAGGGAAATAAGGCCAAATTGGCTTAATTTCTTTTTCAAATGGAATAAATAAAATTGCCGTTGGCCTTATTGCACCCCGAAGCCGAATTATCTCATCCTTTAGCTTTTGAATTGTTGCTGGCTTATCGACGTACACCTTTTCTTTCAAATAACCACAAAGAAAGAAGTCCAACGGTGTCAAATCATGATTGGTGGCCAAATGACATCGCCACCACGTGAGATAACACGGCCATTGAATTTGTCGCGCAAAAGAGCCATTGTTTCGTTAGCTGTGTGGCAAGTGGCACCGTTCTGTTGAAACCACATATCGTCCACATCCATATCTTCCAATTCGGGCCTTAAAAAGTTCGTTATCATCTCACGCTACCGAACACCATTCACAGTAACTGCCTGACCAGCCTAATTTTGGAAAAAAATACGGCCCGATGATGCCGCCAGCCCATAAACCGCACCAAACAGTCACTCTTTGTGGGTGCATTGGTTTTTCGACAATCACTCTTGGATTATCATTCGCCCAAATGCGGTAATTCTGCTTATTGACGAATCCACTGAGGTGAAAATGTGCCTCATCACTGAAGATGATTTTCTTCGAAAATTGATCATCCACTGTTGCCATTTCTTGCCACCATTCTGATCGTGTAAATGCAAGTCTTTATGCATAATGATCATCAACGACGAACGTGAGAGGTGCAATTGTTGGGCACGACGACGAGTTGAGGTGGACGGCTCTTCAGCCACACTATCGCGAACAGCAGCAATATTTTCTGCAGTACGAGCATGCACTGGTGTTTTCACATCTCCTACAGACCTGGTTTGTTCAAATTTTTGCACGATTTTTCCGATTGTGCGTACGATTGGACGATTAAATTGACCGAAAAAATCACGAAGTGCTCGATATGCATTTTGATTTGAAAGCTCATTTTCATTCATTTTCATAATAAGCCTGAATAACTTTAACGGTTCAAATTGAGTTAGTCTGAAATTGAGAAATGTCAAATGAAATGCAGAAAAAAAGTTGACATTTAGGTGTGGTTTATATTCAACATCGACCCTTAAAATTTAACCACCCTTTATATACATTAGAGCGGGATAATTTTTTTTTCAAAAAATCGTAGGCGTGGGAAGAAACCGTTAGTCTAAAATTTATTTCGATCCTCTGGTTTTTCAAAAGAAGGTTATAATTTGTGTTTTGCTGCAATATGTGAAAAAATTATTCCACTTATTGGAAAAAACTTTGCTACGAAAAAAATAGCCATCCACATTTCACTCCATATTCACTCCATATGATTGTGTGGTGCTCAGGATTATTTTTTTGTGTTAAATACCACAAGCTGACGCTGGGGTGAAGATAATTATAATAATAAAAGTTATTTCTCTGTTTATTTGACTCGAATACAAATCTTAAAGGCCAACATAAAACCAACATCAAAATAAATAAAAACTACAAAAACTGTATAAAAAGGAATTTGAAGTCTACACTTCCGATACTATCGAAACTGTGGGTTTTTATATTAAGACTGTGCGGTGTTTGGATATATTTTATCCAAAAAATGCGGTGTTTTTGTGATTTCAGGTTAAGATGGTATGTGTGACTGTTTACAGCTACAGGCGCAATATCGCAAAAATCGCAAAATCGCAATATCGCAAAAACTGGAACAGAATTCAGTATTTTAGCAATACGTGTAGAAACAGCTACAAACGTTTACAGCATAGGGGTGTGAATATTTAAAGTAAATTATAAAAAACCAATTTGTTTTTCTTTTTTTTTCTGATAAACATCAGTACATTTAAATACAGGTTCTTTTAGAATTTCGGGGGGGGTTTGAACCCCCAAACCCCCCCTGGATCCGCGCCTGACCTCCCTGCAGACAATGGCAAACCTCAGAGAGTAATCAAAATGCCATGTAAAGCTTCTTGAGAACAGGCTTTATCCCGTTCATCGCCGTTCGGAGTCAGCGTTAAACCTGTAGGTCCGGTTCTCGGTCAATTATGTACAAACTTAATAACACGCACAACGCAATTGATCATAAGAAGCTAGGTCAAAGTCCTTTCAAGGGCTGACATAACACGTGAACATTTTCGTGCGATTATTTTTTACAACTTTCGACGTGAATTATCTCAACAAGAGTGCATCGATTAACTCCATTCTTTTCTCTCGACTTTCTTCTCGACATTCCATTCTCATCGACTTTTAGCGATGAAGTTGCATCAAAAACCTCTATTTATTGGTGGTACACAGAATTCACACGTATTTTGCTCACTGGCGAATTTCGTGAAGAGCATTCAAAATTTGTTGTTTTGTCACAAAATATTGATGCTGTGCGCGAACTGATAATTAATGATCGTTATGTGATGTAATGTGAGATTTAGGCATCCCTGGGTATTACATCCACCAATTTATATACCATTTTACATGAACACTTAGTTGTGAAAAGTTTTGTTTACGTTGGATTTCACATAATTTGACAATCGCTAAAAAAAGGCTCATTAAGATTTGTGCAGCTTATAGCAAAGCTTTTAATAAGGTTGATGAACATTTAGATGCGCAAGTTTAGAGTTTGGCCAACACTGGTCTAAAGAATCAATACTGATTTTGAAAATAAGAGCAGAAGTGCTGAGCTTCAGAAATTGTCATAAGCTATTTCGAATCGGTTCTTTTCGAATCAATAAATCATAAAAAGTAAATTTTTCGTTCTCATCATATAAAAATCTTAACTCACAGATAAACACATTAATAAGAGTAATACATGTAGTTTTCTGCAAACTCAACATTAGTTTCTCATCAGACTAACATCAAAGGTAACGTCATCCTCACCACATTTACAACAACAACACATGATATCAAAACGTCATTTGAACGTTGCATTTTCTGGTGATTACCTCAGGCTGAACCAACCAGCTCACGCCTATTTTTTACTCACTCATGCTCCCAATCTGTCTGTCCGTCTGGCCATCTACGTATATGACTTGGACTGTCCGTCCGTTCGTCCGTCTGTGTGATGTAAGTCAATATTACGTAATTGAGAAAAATTGTTAATAAATGTTTTATGGCGTGAGGATGCATGAAGAAGATGTCGATGATGATGTTGATGATGCTGCTGCTGCTGTTGTTGTTCTTGTTGTTGTTGTCATCATGTTGTTGGCCTGGCCTGGCCTAGCTTGCCTCAATTTGTGACATTTACGATGCAATCGCAATGCATATGCAAATAATTGCAGGATATCAGTGAGTAGAAAGAGACGAAAAATAAACCACTTGTGGTTATTTGCGGCGACACTTTAAGACGACACCAAAATTAGATCAAAGTGCTGGTGATTAAAGTGGACATAATAGTGCTCCAAAGGCGTTGTATGCTTGCGCGCATGCATGGCTTGGAGAAAGATCGATTAAGTGGTTTTTTTTTTTTTGTTTTTGTTACCCAAGAAAGGCTCGATTGAAAACTCATACAAATTGAATTGTTGACATTTTATTAACCCTATATGTCCTGCAACAATTTTGTGTAGAACTATTTCGAGCAAATTGTGTTTTTTGACACTTTTGCATTTGAGTTTTTTTTATGTATATTTTTTTTTTACAAAATTACAAAATAATTAAACACTCTTACGTTATAAACTTGGAAAAAAAAACGAATTTCATTTCAACCCTTGAAAGGACTTGACAATAAACTCCGAACGACTCCGGAGCTGAATCAGAAAATCCAGCTGGCCTTTGCGCAATTAATCCAGAATTATGCCAGAATGTTGTGTGTGTTAGCAAGGTCGAGGCTCCCATTTGAGCAATATTATGTTCCCATCTTTAACCACTATGGATAAATTCCTTTAATCTCAATGTTTCTTCTTTTTAATCAAATAAAAATCCACTGACATTTCAACAAATGATACATTTTATTAAAAATTGAAAATATCGGTGAATTTTGGGACACCGCTTATTTAAAGGAAAAAAAATCCTTATTCATTACCACATTATATACAGATGATTGGTAACCGGTTGCGCATAATCGTTCATTTGACCAGGTTATACACAATACGATAAATCGATCTATGTCTACTCTTACTCTTATAGACAATATACATCCCATATGAGCTCATACTGTTCGTATCGAAGAACTCATCGACTCTGTAGAGTTGAGTATGACCGAGGATCCAAATCTATTGATTCGACGCCGTTTACAACAAGTCGGCTTTTGCCCGTCCATTACGTGGAAAATGTTGAGGAAAGACCTTGGACTTCACTCATATCAAATCCAACTGGTGCAGAAATTGAAGTCATCAGACCATCGTTTCCGTCGTACGTTCGATGAATGGGCTGAAAATTAATTGGAAGTTAAACCGCATTTTTACCGTAAAATCATCTTTAGCGATGAGGCATATTTCTGGCTTATCGGGTACCTAAATAAGCAAAATTTCCATATTTGGAGTGAGAACAATCCTGAAGACTCTCCAAGCTCCCTTACATCCAGAAATAGTTACTGTCTGGTGTAGATTGCATGCCGAAGGCATCATTGGTCTATACTTTTTCAAAACTGAAGATGAAGCCAACGTGACCGTCAATAGTGAGTGCTACAGATAAATGATTTGCCACTTTTTAGTTCCCCACTTCAATATCAATCGTCTAAGTTGTTAATGGTTCTTCCCGCAGGAAGGTGCAACAAGCCATACAGAGCATCACTTTATTAGGACGAAATTTTGTTAACCGAATCATATCAAGAAATGGGCCTGTCAGTTGGCCACCTAGATCATGTGATTTGACTCCGTTAGACTACTTTTTGTGAGAGTACGTCAAGTCACTGGTCTATGCTAGGTCATGTGATTTGACTCCGTAAGACTACTTTTTCTGGGAGTACGTCAAGTCACTGGTCTGTGCTGATAAAAAATGGCCAGGTATGACTGACCAGTTGGAAACCAACATTCGGCTAGTCACTGGACTATGCTAGGTCATGTGATTTGACTCCGTTTGACTACTTTTTGTGGGTGTTCATCAAGTCACTAATATGTGCTGATAAAAAATGGTGCAAAATTGTACCGACATGATGGTCTTTATAAGACGCAGTCGCGATGGCCATATGCCCGAAATTGTGTTCAAACACTAAATGCCATATAAATTTCAAACTAATAATGCCAAAAAATGTACCATTTCAATAATTCTTCTGTTTTATTTGAAAGAAAAATTCTGTGACTACAACAACACCCTTTATTTCGGGAATAAATATAAAGACCAAATTTTTTCATTAAAAAAATTGTTTTCAATTTATTTTTGTTCATTTTTTTCAATTTTTGCTACGGTACCAATTGGTACACGTAGAACATTAAGAAATATTCCGTTAAATAGGAAAAACAAACAAGTGCCGAAGAATTATTCTTCATGAAGACAATGTGAGCTCCCACATATCAGCTCGAGCAATGGCGTTTTTGAACACTCAAAACATCGAATTAATTGATCATCCGCCGTACAGTACTGATTTGGCACGCAATTATTTCTTTTTGTTCCGGCACATCAAGGACATAATGATTTTCGAAGCCAAAACAAGCCGTTGCTCCATTCAAAAATGTTTGGAGGTGTCTCAAGCGGAATGGGATAAATGTTAGGACAAATGGTTCGAACGCATGCAAAAATGTAGGAGAATATTTTCAAAAATAATAAAAAAAAAATATTAAGTCTTTACACCGTGTCCAATGTATTCTCATACAATTTTAAATAAATGCTGTCGAGCAACCATTGCTATTTACTTGTTTTTTGCTTTTATTTTAAGTACAATGTGACATCAATAAGAAATGATTACAACAAATGTTTTTGAAGGACCGCTCTCTTCAGCCGCTTCACTAGCTTCATTCGCTTTTCAAACCCTTTGCAAATGCAAATGTTTCGAATGACAGCTTTAAAACTTTTCCAAGTCGGTGAGTATAATTTTTAATGTTTAATATTATGACCGACCAAACAAAAAATCTAAAGGATACAAATCAGTAGGGCTGGGAGGCCATTCATTCTTAGTAATAAAATCACATAAATTGATTCTACACTAGTCTGGATTGATTTTTTCCCAACCCTCAGTTTTGTTATATTCAGAGTTTACTTTTATCCCTATAACGATAAAAACCAACGGAAGCTTTCCACGACCGCAAATAGCGCCCAACACCACAACTAATGCGGCACTCTGGATTCTCGTACATGTTTCTGCTTCGCAGGAATGTGAATATTCGAAACAGCGTTGTGTAACTGCTGGCGGACAAAAAGTTTCTCATCAAAAATAAAAAATTTGTCACCACCAAAAGCAGGTAGTGAAAAGCAAGCAGGTCAGATACTCTGTATTGTCTTTTTTCCTCATGATTGCATCGGAAACCCCATGCACCTTACGTTTCTTGTAAGCCTTGCATACTAGGTCTGACACCAAAACGTTATGAAGAATCCTCTTGATATATTGAAGTCGGCTGCCAATTATCAATGGAACATTGAGGATTATGATTTATTCGTTCTTTTACACTTTTTATTAACGCTTTTTTTCTAACTGACCTTCTTATAGTCCTGTTTACAGAATCTCGTTTGACTCCAAGAGTTTTAAGTCCTTGAAAATAAGAAATATTATTAAAATGCTATTACGGCACGTAGTTCCTTCATCATTAATAACTTATAAACAGGAAATAACTTTGAATTTACACGATCCAAATATATGACATAAGGATAATATGTACCCGAAATATATGTAGTAGCCTACCTATTATTGCAGATTTTGGCAGGTTTCTCCTTCTTTGGTTCCAACTAAAGAAGTTTTTGTTCTGTAAAAGCTTTTTTGCCAGGGAATACTTACTTACTTACTTATCTGGCGCTTACAACCGAAGGTCGGTTTTGGCCTCGTATAAGAAATTGCGCCAGCCATTTCTGTTTTGCGCTTGCTGGCGCCATTTGGAAACACAAAGTGTAGTCAGGTTATCCAACACCTGATCCTGATCCAGAGAATAACTTGTGAAAAAATCGTCGATAGTTACACTTCTACCGCTGCCAGCAAATGGTTCATTGCGCTTTAAAACTACAGACTCACCCAATTAAACTGATGCCGGTCTTGGTTCATCTCTACCAAAGTATGGAAACCCGGTTACTTTTTACATCAAATGCCAACCAACATTTTAAACTAAATTTATCTGGCTTATTCGGCATTTACGTATTAGGTGAACCAACATCTAGCTTTTGTTGAGAACAACTGTTCAACTGTGACATGTGTGACTGGCTTCTAACTGCTTTGACTGTTTTCAATGAATATGTACCATACTTTTGATACCAAATAAAATGTATCCTTTTCCAAACGTTGCCTTATCAAAACGCAAAGATCTTAGTATTTACATGAAGCAATTTCGGCTCATGGTATCCAAAAAAATTGAGGAACCCTATTCCTTTATCCATAAAAACGAAGCGTTGACATTTTTTTAACTCATATGCACCACATATACTATATAAAATAGACATTAATGTCTCTTGTTTATATTGAATTAAGCTCCAATCTTTTTCCAAAACTATTCGTACTTCTTATTCCTTACATTTTAAAATGTACACTCCATATTATTCCATAATGAATTTCTTCAATAGTAAATGAAACGCTGTGCTTACCTTACCTTTCATAATATTTCTTTTGACAGGTCCTGTTGGTGCAGATACATGTTTGAAAATAGTATAAAGAGGTGGTTTCCCAGGAGAGGATTTGAATTGATGTTACTGTAAACTAAATACCAGGACTCTAAAAACAGCGTTTACAATTATTTTTAGAAATAATTACTTTAATGATGTGCAGTAAAATGCAATAATGCAAATAAAGACCAAATATAAAAATGATAACGGGAATTTCTGTATTTTCTATTGCAACTGAAATATATAAATAAGCGCAGTAAGAACAGTTATGAACCATTTTCTCCCGTGTTTCTCAACCGAATTTGATCATTTTTTTTAATCCAATAGACCTGGGAGAAGGAGTACTCCGAATATATATGGTGGAAGTGACATATCCCATACAACCTAAATTTGCGAAATCGAATAGCTTTAGAGTTATAGGTCACACAATCTTGGAAATCGGTATTCGACCCCAAATCACACATACCATTCCAGTGGTTACATTTTATCGGATTTGAAAGAGGGGCATGGCACTTTTCAGCAGCCCAAATTTTCGGTAAAACTTTCAAACTATAAGTCACAAATCAGTGAAACTCGGTAGGAACTTCCTATTTTGTCGTGTTCTTCGACCGGAAAAATTGAACGAGCATTAGATAAGGGGGGCGTGGCACCACCCATACAATTCAAGGATTTTATATTGAAAAGCTTTGGAAGTAAATGCCGTATAGCAATGAAACTCAATATGGAACTCCCACTTCGAAAGTAGAATATGGGAAGTATGGTACTGGGACGCTGATTTGACAAAGGGGTGTGGCTCCGCATATATAAGCCAAATTTTTGATATCGAATAGCTTTGAAAGTAAAAGTCACAGAACATAGAAACTCAGAATGGAGTTACTATTTTGTGATTTCCTGCTGCGTATGGTGCGGTATGAGTTGGTTACGTTTGCACATGAGTGAAGAAAAATAAATGTTTTCAATAAAAAACAAAAAAAAAACAATTTTTAAATAGTCGAATTTCGCCCAAACAGGATACTAGTATTTATAATTGCATAATTGAAACTGGGAAACTGGAAAATTTTGTAAAATCGTTAAGGTGTTAAATACAGTTATGTTATTAAGGTGTATGGTACAGCTTATGTTGAAGAGCATATTAGGCTGATTTTATTTCTTGCTCTTATGTTTTTGAGAGCAATTAATGGGTGCTGCCAGTCTTGTTTAGTTGACTCATAACGTTGCTCTTTTTGTCGCCTTTTTTTCCTGTTTTTATTTCAATCCTAGCCGCCTTGTCCATCTACCTGACGGTAGATATCATTCCACGAATTGAAACTTGCTCATAAGCATCATAACACCGCTTTGACGCTTCCTCATCAACACCTTGACCGTCATTTATTATCGTACCCTTTTTTTTTTTTTTGTTTTTTCCGTACTTCATCTCGTTTTCAATGTTCTGGCAGCTGACAAAAGATGGTTACGAGGGCGCCATTCTTTTGATAGCCCGATAATGTGTGTTCTAGTTTCGGAGTCTTTAAAATATGCTTGAGTTCAGTTTTTTGTGAAACTCTTTTCTTAATTAATGTGTTCAGGGCCACATTTTTGGGCGTTTAAAGGAATCTTTTTTAATGAATATTGAAAACATGTTGAAAAAAAGGATTGCTTTTTAACATGTTTTCACCGACATCAGTGTAATTAAATACAAAAAAAGAAATATCTTTGAACAAATTAAAATTATCTTAATGAAGTAGGCAATTCTACTTATAAAAAAAAAAATAATTATATAAAAAAATAAACTGGCCATTTCAGCCCTTGAAAGGACTTTGACTGAACTTCTTATGATCCAATTGTGTTGTGCGTGTTATTAAAAGTTTGGACACAATTGATCGAGAACTTTACCTACTAGTTTTATGCCCACTCCGAACGGCTAATGTGCATGTTCTCAAGAGGCTTAACATGGTATTATTTTACTCTCTGAGGTTTGAGAGGTGACTGCCGAATAGAAAAATTAATTCAATTGAAAAAACTTTCTGTATAAGATGGAATTGAACCAGGGTTCTCTGGCGTATGGGTCATGCACTCTACCCACTGCGCCAAGGCCGCTATAATAAAAAAAAAATAGAATAAGTAAAAATCTTATCGCAGGCAAAGATAGAAAACAAGAAGTTTAAAAACAAATCTTCACCGACACTGTTCCGTCTTTCTAAACTCCAACTAAATATCACCTTTTTTCCGAATTAACACAACGCTTTCGCATTTATGGGGGGCATTTACTTAACGATGGTTTAGTCCCAGCCATGGCTCTACGCTTGAACCTTTCTGCATTTCTTTCCTTCTTTCTTATAAACTAAAATTGATAATGCATCAAATTTACAACGTAAAAATTGTAGTTGGTAGTAGAGATAGGATTGTGGATGGGATTGCCTCACATGTTTCTACGGTTTTCTAAAAATATCCCACATATATTCCACTTGATTGCCCCCTTTATTCTCACTCAGCTTTCATAGGAGTTGTGAGCTAATTTATGTCAATCTATTAGCCAGAACATATGTCTCCACCTTGAATACTTCATGTCAGTGAAATATGACATTTTTTTTAAGTTTCCCTTATCCTTGTAGTTTTGCCGGTAAGGATTTTCAATTTTAGCCTCAACTTCAAAAGCTTTCTAGCATTCAAACTATATCCATAAAATCTATGATTTAACACACCTTACATCATGACGCTTTCACTTATAAGCTGGCGGCACCAATGTAATTAGAAAAAAGTGCAAACTTTTGCTATCGACACTCTTCAAAACCATGCTGCTGATGATGATGATGATGACGATGATGAGTTCATAGAGTTCCATTTACGAGCTGTGTTTAATAGCCGGCTTTTCGCATGCACATACATACATACATAATAAGTGGGCGTTGTTGTCAATAATTCGCTGTTTTGACACCTTCTTTCTTTCAAGTTCTCACTTTGTTGAAGTTGAACATGTATTGTTTGTAGTGACTTTGCGCTGATTCCATGTGACTTCGACACATCGAAGGCCCAGGCCGATGCACGCCGAATGAGGAAACGGTGTGTGTGGCCAATGTGGGCCATAACATGCTTCTGTTGCAAGGTGCAGCTATGCAGCATGATGAGGTTTGAAGTGACCGAGTTTATTGAGACATCATTAAATTGATGTCAAGTCGTTCGGTGGGCAAAGGCAAGCGCGACGCAGTGCTAAAGCAAACAAAGAATGATTGAAATAATAAAACCGAAAGAGGGTTAATGGTCGAAACAATATGAGGAACAAAAGGCAAAAAAATTTCAAAAAAGGAAAACAGAATATATTTGCACATGTACATGTGATATTTCAGAGACATGTGTTTCTCAGCGAAAATTTATTGAAACTGTTAAAACCACTCATATTGAAACACACACTCATATTTTCAAAACTGACTCACTCTGTTGGTAAACTCAAAAATATACTTTCGATCAGCCCATTCACCTTTAGCCACATCACATTTTTATGACGTAAAAGCAAACATTTCCAGTGAAAAAGTTGATTGGTGGTCCTCATTTACAGATGAGATGAGACAACATTGCAACAAAAAAACAACATTTCTACTTTTAATTTCTCAGATTTTTATGAGGAATTCAAATTGTTTATTAATATTTCATTGCTGCCGTAGATGATCTCTTTTACGATCGGCCGCAGTAGCATCAACTTCTTCATTGTGAAATAGGCAGACAGGTCCACAACTTCACCAATAAAATGCAGCAGTTGCTGTTGATGGCAGCGATGAAATGCCATTCATTTGTATACTTTATGAATGTGAAGAATATTTTTCATATCTACGTCGTCGGGATGCGTTCCTTGTGAAATGTGTTTCTTTTTTTTCAATTTTTCACTCCAAGTCCAATTAGGTAAGAAAAATCCAAGCTGAAGAGTGGAACACTATAAGTTGCTAGCAATTGACATTATGTTGAAATGTTTTTCTTTTGCTTGCCGCTCTTATCGCATTGCCAATTTGGGTAACCAATTCCATTTTCTGCATACCTATTTTTGTGGCACAATTCACTGCAATATGACACACAATAAACGTTTTTTGGCCATAATTTTTCAACGAAATGGTGCGGAGAACTCTTTGAGCTCGATTTGTTGCCAATAACTTCATGTAAGTTGTTGATTGTGAATCGACGTTTAAACATGCGATTAGTCAAAATTTATTTCTACTGTAACGCAAAGTACCGGGATAACGGCCACAATGTGTAAAAAAGACAATATTTAGACATTTTTAAATTCACCACCTCATTAAAAAGTCCTTTTTAAAGTACCTTCTTAAATACTAAAAACTAAAAACTGAACACTAAATACTAAATACAAAATACTAAATGCTAAATACTAAATACTAAATACTAAATACTTAAAACTAAATACTAAATACTAAATACTAAATACTAAATACTAAATACTAAATAGTAAATACTAAATAATAAATACTAAATACTAAATACTAAATACTAAACACTAAATACTAAATACTAAATACTAAATACTAAATACTAAATACTAAATACTAAATACTAAATACTTAATACTAAATACTTAATACTAAATACTAAATACTAAATACTAAATACTAAATTCTAAATACTAAATAATAAATACTAAATACTAAATAGTAAATACTAAATACTTAATAATAAATACTAAATACTAAATACTTAATACTAAATACTTAATACTAAATACTAAATACTAAATACTAAATAATAAATACTAAATACTAAATACTAAATACTAAATACTAAATACTAAATACTAAATACTAAATACTAAATACTAAATACTAAATACTAAATACTAAATACTAAATACTCAATACTAAATACTAAATACTAAATACTGAATACTAAATACTAAATACTAAACACTGAATACTTAATACTAAATACTCAATACTAAATACTAAATACTCAATACTAAATACTTAATAATACTAAATACTTAATACTAAATACTTAATACTAAATACTAAATACTAAATACTAAATACTAAATACTAAATACTAAATACTAAATACTAAATACTAAATACTAAATACTAAATACTAAACACTGAATACTTAATACTAAATACTCAATACTAAATACTAAATACTCAATACTAAATACTTAATAATACTAAATACTTAATACTAAATACTTAATACTAAATACTAAATACTAAATACTAAATACTAAATACTAAATACTAAATACTAAATACTAAATACTAAATACTAAATACTAAATACTAAATACTAAATACTAAATACTAAATACTAAATACTGAATACTAAATACTAAATACTAAATTCTAAATACTAAATAATAAATACTAAATACTCAATACTAAATACTAAATACTAAATACTAAATACTAAATACTAAATACTAAATACTAAACACTGAATACTTAATACTAAATACTCAATACTAAATACTAAATACTCAATACTAAATACTTAATAATACTAAATACTTAATACTAAATACTTAATACTAAATACTAAATACTAAATACTAAATACTAAATACTAAATACTAAATACTAAATACTAAATACTAAATACTAAATACTAAATACTAAATACTAAATACTAAATACTAAATACTAAATACTAAATACTAAATACTAAATACTAAATACTAAATACTAAATACTAAATACTAAATACTAAATACTAAATACTAAATACTAAATACTGAATACTAAATACTAAATACTAAATACTGAATACTAAATACTTAATACTTAATACTTAATACAAAATACTAACTACAAACTACTAACTACTAGCTACGAACTACTAACTACTAACTGCTTACTACCAACTACTAGTTTATCTTCGCTTTTCATATTTCTTCATCTTATATACACTCAGCTCTTCTTACGGTATGATTATGACCAATTGCCAGCAATTTGTGTCACGGTGATATTGCCATATTTAACCAAGAGCAACAACAAAATTGCTTATTTTAGGAAGCTAAGTAGCTCTTTGGACAAAGAGGTTAATCTACTAGTGAGGGTAAAATTTCCGAATTTGTTCCATAAAATAGCTGGTCGGACATTTATGGACAAATCAATGAAATAATTTCATTTAATGAAGTGTCATCCATGGCGCGCGTATCTTGTCGTTGGCCATTTATAATCTAAGCTAAGACCAGGTAAAGAAGCTTTACTTAGTTTCGAATTGTAATATACCCTTAATTAACCGTTAACCCAACAAAATAAAAAGGAATCAATATTTATTGGCTAGCCTCTCATCTTAGTACCGTTTGTTTGGCTGATGGTCTAAATCTGGCTAACGGTATCTTCCGCCTGTTAACTTTATTTGTGTTTGTATGTGTTAGCATATTTTTGTGTGGCAACGCTTTCACTGTGTTTGATCCTTGTTTTTTTGTTGCTTTTTGCTGCTGTTGCTGACATCAACTAAGGAGAAATGTCGCCAGGTTTTCGATTCAAATGTCAATCAATATGAGTTGCAGTCGCTACTCAATTCTTTGGCGGCAACTTAACATTTATGCAAATATTTTGGTTGTTTGGCAACACTTTGCACTAAGGTGACCATGTGTGAAATTTTAAGTAGACAAAAAGTACTTGAAAAATTTTTGTCAAATCAGAATATGAGGCCGGAGATAACATAGGCTATGGACTTAAAGTTTATCAAACATTTGTGCCACGCCTCCAACAAGCATACTATCGTTCTTGCTAGGTGAACATAAAATATTTCATGATTCAAAAACAAATTAAAAATAATTTCAATCCTTCAAAAATGGAATAGAAACTAGCAATAGAGATCCGTATGATGCTGCTTAAATCACTAAGTTATGGAAGTGGTCAGTCGGGAAATTAATATCGAAAGCTTTCAAAATTTCTTATAGACACTTCGCACATAGCAAAAACTACTTTAAGTCGACTTAGGACATGTCAATTCATATTTCTCTTCATTACATACACAAATATGTAAATATATTTCATTATACACATTATTCATTTCATTTCATTGTTGATTTTATTAGAATACATATTATAATAAGGATTTCTCTTCATTTCAAAAGATTTAACTTTATACAGTTCAGATGATCGGATTTGAATATAATCTCGAAATTTGTGATTATAGGTTCACACATCATCATAATTTTTATAATTATCGTGAAAAAACTATTCTAGCTATTTATTGATTTTTTCGAAAATAGTCTGAAATACCAGACGCAATAAATTTTATATTAAGAAACAAAGTTATGAAAAAAAAAAATTGTCAGAAAATTCTACGATTTAGGTTAGGATTTAAATAGTTTTAGGTTATCTGTGCTCAAGTTTTACCTAGTATTACCTATTAAGTCTAAATATAAATACATATGGCAATTCAAGTCACTAATTTTTGCTATTAAGCTCAAATAAAACAAATGTGACAGAGTATCTTCATCCTTGTCCTCATTATTATCCCTATCCTTTAACTATTCTAATAATTGTTCAACTTCTTTTCCCAAGTTTTCTGGTTTGTATCCATATCATAATTCTTTACCTTATACTTGCTCGCATATCTTTCTTAACCCTTGTTCCAATTCTTTTTCCAATATTTGTCCTAAATCTTTTAATTAGTGTGTTCAAATCGTTGTTTTATTCTGGTCCAATTTCTTGTCTTTTTGTTTTTGACAATATTACTCTAAATATTGTTTTAGGTGTGTCTAAATTTGCATCCTTATCCTAGTCCCAATCCTTGTCTGAATTCTCGTGCTTATCCATGCAAATCCTTGCTTATCACATCATGACGGAATTACCACCAAAATTTCTTTTGAAAAATATTGGCAATTCATTTCTCTAATCTATCCAGTAGTATCGTGATTCACATGGGCTATCCAAATTAAACTTATTTTTGTCTGATAAGATGATCTTTTGGAAAATAAATTTTGTTAGAACGGTAAAAGTTAAGAAAGCTATTGGTATCCAAATTATTTACTGTAATTTGAATCCGTGAGGTCCTATGGTCCGCAAGTAATGTTGAAACCTTCTTCATTATGGATCTAATAACTGTTTCGGAACTGTCTAGGATTCGCCAACCCATCATTTTCGAAACTGATTGACGCATTGGCTTGCAAGTTGGGCACAAGATGTAGTTAAATTGATGGCTTCCTTATTAATCTTTCACAAATCATGCTCCGATAGCTCCAATAGCTTTACGGCCTATTTTTTTATTTTTTGACGTAATTGTTCTGATTTTTAAAAAGGAGGCTATAAGAAGGTGTTTATGCTGGAGTAACTATACACAGAAAAAAAAAATGTTTTAAATTTTGTGCAAAATGTGTTTAAAACTTTTGAAAACCATATGAAAAAAAAATACAAATTATGAACATATTTTTTGAACACATTGTGTTAGTTTTAAGCTAATGTCTTTTTTCAGTGTACGCAACATAAAAAGCAGCTTTTCGCCATACAAATACCAATAGAAAAAAGAAAAAAAAACAACTTTTATTCTGCTTTTTTGTATGTCACCCTGTGTTTCATTGATAATTCCGAAATTCGAAGTTAGTTTTTTGACATACCTTCTGCAGGTAAAACTGTTGTGCAAACATTATGAACACACTTCGAAAAAGCAAGTTCAAAAAAGCAAAAAGTAGCTTTTTGTTATGAGCATGAACGCCTTATAACGCAACGTTTACGACCAGTCTTTTCAGATATTTAAGAAAAATTTAGCCAATGGTTCTTATATGCTACAATTTTACCAGTTTCTTGTTTAAATAGCAAAGTTCCATACGGAATTTTAATCAAGAAGTCGTGGGGACACAACTAAAGTTAATATTCGGATGGACAATGATACGATCTCTCTGTTGATGAAATTTTGTGTTATATAGTACTAGAGGATGTTACCCGGTGTTACTCGGGATTGTATTTAAGTTATGTTTGGCATTATTTAATAGGTTTCCATATTTTTTAAAATAATTTGGAATGGACTTATTAAATTAAGCGAAAACAGTGTTACATAGTTTATTATAAATTAAAAAATTAGTAAAAAATGCTTTTAATCAGAAATATTATAGTGTACGAAATTAAAAAAAGAACAATTTAAAACAAAAAAAAAAGTTGCAGGAACGTTTAATTTATCGATGGGTTTAATTTTTTAATTTTTTAAAACACTTTTTAAAGATATCCTTTAGCTTGGCATATCAGAAGTCACAGTTATATGACACACAATTTGAATTTCGTAGCTTCAGTGGTTCTTGACTTAAAGCAGGACAAAAAACTAACGGATTAACAAAAATTTCATAAATGTCGGTTTGGCTTATTGGGATGCTAAATCGAATAAGAAAATCGGAAAATGTGAAACCATTTTCTAACCTTGTACGATTTTTCTTACTCTAACTTTGATCAATTTCATAAAAAACTAGTAAGAAATGATCTTTGACTGGGCCGAAGTTAAAATACCCCCACGTCCAAACCGAAGTATATTAAAAGTCTTAAACAGTCAAAAACAAAATGTTAATTTGTAAAAACATTTTCGTCATAGTTTTTTGTATGGGAGGTGGGTGTGGTTTTCACTCGATTTCAATGAATTTCATACCCAGAGTACATGTTATATATCAAAGGTTATATTCAAAATTGCAAGTCCATATATTAATTTTTGTGGAATTTAAAGAGATTTTAACGTTTTGTTAAAGTCACTTTGTATAGGAGGTAGGCGTGGTTTTCATCCGATTTGGTTGAATTTCATACTAAGAGTGTATATTAAATAAGAAAGCTCATATGCAAAATTAAAATCCGTATATTAATTCTTGTGGAATTCTAAGAGATTTTACCGTTTTGATAAAGTCACATTGTATGGGAGGTAGGCGTGGTTTTGATCCGATTTGGCTCATTTTCGAACTAGACCTTCATTTTTTACAAGCTTAAATATCGAATATCGTGATGATAGCTTGAAAATTACGACTGTAATCGTGATCACAGACAGACAGACAGACAGACAGACGGACATGGCTAAATCGACTCGGGTGGTGATGCTGGTTAAGAATATATATACTTTTCTATACCTGCCACGCCTCCTTATGGGCGTTACAAACGGAGTGACAAAATAAATATACCCCGTTTACGTTTTTTAAACGTAGGGTTATAAAAATGTTGCTCTAAGCCTGTTTCGTTTTTTGTCGTTGGTCTTCGGTTTATGTTCAGGTTTTGTTTTCTTCCCTCAATCCTGTTGCAGGGTGAGGTTATTTCACATACCAAATTGTAGCAAAATCGGTCAAGTCATTTGGGAGTTATTGAGTCTTAAAAATGCACTACTTAAAGGGCCCTCTTGCGAAAGTCTTTGGAATTTTTTATTGCCGATCTTGGGTGCAGTTGAATCTTCATACAAAATTTGATTGAAATTGGTCCAGGCTTTTAGAAGTTATTATGGAGTGCCACGCCCACAGACTTGTGCCCACTTTTTCACATTTTCTATGATTTTCCTCCCTATAAAACGTACTCGGTGTCAAAATTTCAGCTCAATCGGATAAACGGTGCACGATCTTGTACGGAACAGACAGACAGAAGTACAAACATTTGATTTTATATATTATATATTAGCAGCCCGATTCTGCGCACTTGATAAATTCACCTTATTGAATATTTATCAAGTATTGACTATTTATAAAGATTTGGTATTCTGTTATAGAAAAAAAGCTCTTTAATTGATAAATTTGTTAATATCTCATTTGCTATTGATAAATTTATCAAGAGAGTTGTGGTTGCTCGTAGCAGGCAATATCAAGGTTAATATCGTGTTAATAATTAATTAATTAATTAATTAATAATTAATAATAATAATTATTTTCTACAAATTAATACACTTTTGTGAAACATAAGGAAAACGAAAGCAGAAATCGTTTTAATTATTGCTGCTGTTGTTGTTCGTATATCGAGTGTTGCTGCTTTTCACGCTCCTCTCTTTGCTTTTCATGCACCTCAAGCTGCTTCTCACGCTCTGCTTTCTGTGTTATGCTATTACAGATCGATTCTGTGCGTTACCGGTAACAGCAATATTGTTACCAAAACTCGTTACCGGTCTGATAAATCGGTATTCTGTGCACTCGGTAACGCTGTCAAATGTCGTAAACTCACCTTATAGAATTGAAGCTCGCTCTTTTGTGTGGTGAAATATAAACAATGGAAAGTGAGAAGTAAATACATAGAATTAATTGCATTATGTTAACTTTTTATATAATATTTGTTTTTCTTGGCAGGAAATATGCATGCACTACACCGGCGCAGCTGCGGTGTTATCTATATTTAATTTATATATTAATTTTATGTAAATTAATAAATATTACACAGTGAATTGCTATAAATTTTTATCATTGAAAAGTGCTGAAAAAGCAGCAACAGTGAATTTAACATCGTTTTTTATTTTAATTTGCTCCGATTTCAATTTGAGGATTTTAAAATTAGTTTAATTATTCAAAATGCGAGCTATTTTTTGTAATGCAAGCTAAAAAATGTCTTCTGTTTTGCTTGTTACCACCTAAAGAGATGGTAACAATATTCACCGGTAACGCTTGGTCGCAGAATACCAACAGAGTGTTCAAGTTACTAAAAGGTGAATTTCTACGGTAACAAGATTAATGTTACCGCGACAGAATTGATCTGTTAATGAGAACAATTAGCTGTTAACAGGAACTCACCTCCTCTGGTGAATTACAAAAACTTTTTATTTATCAAGGTTGCTGTAGAATACTAAAAAAGCTTTCGCGTGATAAAATTCTTTACAAATTTTATTGATAAATTACTTATATAGGGTGGTAGATATAGTAATGCAACGAAAACTATCGACACTACTTCAAATCAATTAGTTAATAATTACATAATTAGTGCTGATGAAGAGACTTTGCTTTAAGCAGTACATTTTGCTCTCTCATTTTCTCATTCCCTCATTTGAGCTTTCCTCTAACTGTAATTAACGTAGATCTGACGAGAGTGAATTTTTTTGCTGTCGTATTGTTTTCATAAGCACCTGATGAGCTTATATTTGCATAAAGGCTTCAAATCATTTTTTTCAATTTCTTTCTTCGGATTGATAACAAAAAAATGTATAAATCTCATTATCATAAAATCATAAATTAATTTTTAACAATAAAACTTTTAATTCGATATTCAATAAACCCCTTATCTCTGACCGTTCCTATTTGCAATCCTCTTAATTGCCTTACAATCTTGATATTCTCTCTTTGCTCTGCTTTTCTTCATTAAAGCGACACCGACACATCTGGTCACCCTAATCGACACATTCAAGCCCAAATTCTATGTGCGCCGCCACATTGTAATAATTGCACTTTGCATACGAACGGCTTGTCATCGCACGCTTGTCCAACAGAGCAACAGTTCCAAACAGTTGCAATCAAATTCATTCATCATGCTGTAGACTTGCCTATTTTCTGTTGTTCGTTGTTTATTTTTTTGTTGCTCTTTTTTTGGCTTACCTGCAACATTTCACAGCAATGCTAGAAATGGGTACCACACGCACTATCGTTGTTGTTATAATTGTTATTATAGCCATTTTTTTTTTTTATTTTTTTTTTTATTGGTGTTTTGGTACGTTTGATGGAATTTATGATTTCTTTGAATTATTTGCGTACTCAGTGTTGGCCACAATGTTTATAACTCCGTTGATTAGTATACGTACGAGTGTAGCAAAAAGGAAAGTGCAATTATTTAAAAATTAACTTTATGACTTTGTTTTGTTGACCATACGAGGGGAATTTGATAAGTCTGTGACTTTCTGAATAAAAGGTATTTTTTCGGCAAAGAAGTGTTTATTTTTCAAAATAGCCTTTTTTTAGATCGCTACATTTAGTCCAGAGTTTTTCCAATTTTTTTATATTCCTTCCAAATAAAAGGTTTCATTTAGTCCAGCGATTTTCCAATTTTTTTTTTATTCTTTCCATATAAAAGGTTTTCTCAAGGTCCTCAACATAGGCGTTTGTTTCAGTGATTTCCTCCATTTGACCCAAACCACCTACCTCCGAACCATTTGTTCTGGTTTGAAAATAGGAAACAGTCACTGGGTGCAAAATCTGAAGAATAAAGTGGATGGGGTAGCAGTTCGTAGACCAATATCTGAATTTTTGCAATGGCGACTATAGGCTTATGAACAAGTGCGCATAAGAACATATTTTTTTCTTCACTAAATGCTATCATTTTTGCTTAAAATCAATGTAAAATTTGTCCAAAATTTGTGAATAATATTCACCGGTGATAGTTTTACCCTTTTCAAGGTAATCAATGTGATTGACAAGATGAATAACCTTGTTGGCTGACAGACCCACCTTGGTTTTCCTTGGTTCAACCGTAGAAGTGCACTGCTTTGGTCGACTGTTTCATGGTTTCTGGTGTATAGTGATCTATTCATGTCTTCGGTTACGAAACGGCGCAAAAACTCCTTCGTATTAAGGATGAACATCACCAAGCACTCTTTTGAAGTGGTCACACGGCTGCGTTTATGATCAAGTGTGAGCAACCGCAGCACCGATCGCGCGGAAAGCTTTTTCATGTCCAACTTTTCATGTAAAATGTGATGTTCCCGTTCAGTTGAGATGCCTAGAGCCTCAGCCCCTCACGCACTTTCATTCTCCGACCATCCAATATCAATTCATGGATTTTATCGACGATTTCTGGCATGACGACCTCTTTAGGGCAACCTGAACTTCCAGTGTCATTTGTGCTGGTAAGACCACTACGGAATTCAGTTAACCACTTCTTAACCATTAAAACTGATGATGCAGACTCCCCATAGCCTTTCCTTGGGTTCGGTGCTGGTTACATTTCGCGTTATATTTAAAGCTACTACGCAGAAAATTTAAGAAGTCCCTGTTTTTCAAATTATCCTCGTATACGAAGTTTTTTTTTAAAAAGTAACGGGAAAGTGCCAAAACAAGAGTTATTCTTTAAGCAGCTGACATAAAAGTAAACAACCAATATGGCTGAAAATGCAAAGATACTCTTTAGATATGCTTGCGACACAACAATGAAAATCGTCCCCAACACAGCAGTCGAAATTACAAAATTCCAGTTATTTTATGAAAACTCATGTTTGTACACTTAAGTGGTTCAAAGTTGTATGGAGCAAAACAAAAGTAGTCTATATGTGCGAGATACCACCTAAATAGTTTCCATTAATCGAAAAAGTAATGAATCCCAGATATAATTTCGATCGAAGAAGATTTTGAGGTGCCGCAAAGGGATGTTGTTCAAATCGATTTACCTTCAGATCAAAAAATACCCTGAAGTTCACATTTAAACAATCCCCGCTTGAGATCTTGTCAACATTTTTTTTTTTTTCTGGGTTGGTACATCTGTCATCTGGTGCTTAAATATCTGTTTGATTGCCATTTGTCGGCAGTTTATGCTAAACTCCGCCTGTTCTCACGAACGGCCTGTCCAAAGCCAGGATAAAAGAGGATGGTCGCAAGCAACAGGTTCGCCATATCCTGTGTAAATGTAGAAAGGTCTACACAGATACTGGAGTTGGTCGCGCATTCTGGGAAGTTGCTTGTATTGTTGACATAAGGGTAGCGTTATGCCTACAAAGGTAGCAATAATCCTAAAAAAAATTAGCACGGAAATAGTACCTGCCTTGGGAGAAGCTCGAACATAATTTCATTGGTATAATTGCATGTCTTATAGATTAGTTAAAATAAGGAAGGCAGTATAACTGCAAAATCGTAGTTTTGCTGAAGTGCAAAGATGTTTAGCAGCCTAGTGAAGATAGATGCGAAAATGTGGAAATAGCATTCTAGATAAAGTACTTTCGAAGTGTTGAGACCAAAACACGATAGAACGAAATAGTCACTAGAATACTTTTGAAGCGTCGAGTGGGGAAGACACGAAGAGACGAAATAGCTTGACTTAGTAGTTACAGAGTAAAGCAAGGTACTCTGGGGCAAAAAGCTGGCTAAAGTACTTTCGGAGTTTCAGGGGGACGCGACGAAATGAAAAGTTAATCGCTAGTAATTTTAGAGTGTCAGCTATTTGGGATGTTATCTAAGGTGTCAGATGAAAAGAGATGAAAAGTTAATTTTAAGTAATCTCAGAATATCAGAGGTGTAAATGTCTCAGAATATCAGAGGTGTAAATGGGGTGGCTGTTAAATGTTGATTGATGGTTCAGAGTTGGTTTGCTGTAATAGTGGTGACTTAAGTGTCCTCACAGTAATGTGTGATATCCTTTTTGTGCCGGCTGATATACATATATGCAGCGTTGGTCGGGGTGAAGTTTCGCAGTTGTTCAACAGGGTGGCAATACTCAAATATTATCAGAGATTTAAGATGTGTTTCTATTTCCACCAATAAATGTGGATGATGATCAAACTTATAAATTGGAACTGTTGCTTCCCAATATTGGTTATTATCCGTACTATATATTTATTAGTTAAATATACAACTTAAGTATGGTGTGTATCCGGTTTTCAAACTACTATGACTGGGCCTTGGTCGTGGGTGTAGTTATGGAAGTGAAGCCCAGGAGATGTTCTGTAAAACGTTGGTGTGAGCATTAGCATGTTATAAACGTCCGAAAGATCTATCTGTTGGGCATCAATTCCATGAGCCTCGACTCCTTGTCAAAGGGCACCGCAGAATTAAGCTGACAAGACAGGTGTCTACGTTAAACTCAATAGAAGAGAAGGCAGATTGTGTGAGATAGCTTTGTAAACAAGTTAGTGTTTGATCTGTTGAATTTACTTGAGCAATTGCTTTGTTTGAAATTTTGTGTTACAAACAATATATCATGTGCGTAACAATATATCATTGAAAATGTTAACGGTAGCTTACGGAGACTCGACACTGTCGAAAACACAAGCGTACAAAGAGTTTAAGACGGGCCATAGTGTGGTCGATGATTTGCCTCGTTCTGATCGTCTATCCACCAGTACGACTAAAGAAACCATCGAAAAAGTTTAGAAAATTGTCCTCGCAGATCGTCGTGTGAGCATAAGGGGGTTAGCAGTCGAATTGGCCAGAAGTTTGGGGAAATAAGTCGAGGTTTATTCACCACGACAATGCACCAGCTCACACATCACATCTTGTACAAGACTATTTTACCAAAACCAATGTTCATACCGTTCCGCAAGCTCGCTATTCACCCGTTATGGCTCCTTGTGACTTCTTTCTATTCCCACGACTCAAACGACGACTTTCTATTCCCACTTCGCGAAAAACGTTTTGAGACGATTGATGCGATAAAGTAGAATTCCAGGAAGAAGCTGATGGCGATTCCAAACAAGTCTATGAAAATTGTTTTCAAGATTGGAGGAGATGTTGGAATATTTATATTGCTTGCAATGGATATTACTTTGAACGAAATAAAAAGAATATCGATGCATAATTTAACCGTTTTCGTTTTATTGAAAAATTCTGGATATTTTTTAGATTCATGTATTCATATATTTGTACATTCATTTACAAGTAAATAGCGCAACCTATTTCATCTAATATAAGCAAATTTCACAACCTTTAAAAATTGGAAGTAAAGTACACTACCCATTTCATTTAAATATAAACTAAGCCATCTTAACCCTCTAACCAGTAAGAGAACCTCAGGATAAGCATTACAAAAATCACATTTTGCATATGATGAATTTACCGTTATGGAAGTGAGTGCAATGCTCTCTGTCATACCGTTAATAACATTTCTCTCTCAAATAATAATGTAATCTTATGCAGCGTTCGTCTTCTGTTATCAATTTGTAGCTAACACGTAGTGAAAAAGCTTGTGTTTTTATTTTAAAGAAATTTAGATTTTCAGTATTAAACATTTTTATTTTTGAAGAGTGCTTTTAGCTTAAGAGTTTTTTCCCGTAAAGGTACGTTCATAAAGTTCATAATATCATATTTGTGATGTTGAAAAATATTTTGTTTTGTGTTTTAGAGAAAAATAATGCTTTAAGGCACTCTTGTCGTTCGGCGTGAAATGTTTTTACTCTTCGTATTTTTTTATTGCATTTTCTGCTTGGTTTTTTTTCCACTTAAGCACATTTTTCTTAAGCTTTTTTGCCTCTTTTCTATAGAATATCTAATTAACAATATCCGGAGACCGTTTGAGATCTACAATGGTGCTGGCGTCAACATTGTTCTACCAAATTGTCCAGATCTGGTCAGCTCGGTAAACATTGTCGTTCGTTTGTCCCAAACTGTGAATGATTTTATGCACCACATCATTTACTTTGACAATTTCTATACCTCGTTACAGTTGCTGGTCTACTTGCGAACCCGTAGTATTTTTGATATTGGTACAGTTCGATTGAATCGCATCCTTAATTGCAATAGTGCTGTAGCAAAAGAAGAGAGTATGTTCTCAATGGAGTATGAGTGCTCAGTATATCGCATCGATATTACTAATGTTCTGTGGAAGGGCAATAAATC
This sequence comes from Pherbina coryleti, assembly GCA_943735915.1. Classification (NCBI taxonomy): domain Eukaryota; kingdom Metazoa; phylum Arthropoda; class Insecta; order Diptera; family Sciomyzidae; genus Pherbina; species Pherbina coryleti. The sequence continues at coordinate 147,095,138 of OX030949.1, read as the reverse complement.
GGACAGGCTGGCTTCGACTCATGTAGGCGTTGAGCCATGCTCTCGACACAATTCGAATGAACAAGTGTCTAAGGCTAAACAGTACTATAGAAAGAACAAGCAGCATATTGAAGTCGATTGCCCACAAATCATTCGGAAATATAACAGTCATATGGGCGGCGTCGATCGTATGGACGTTCTAATGTGAAGATACCATGTCAGAGCCAAGCCATGTGATGCAATGACACGCATTTTTTTCATTTCATTGATATGGCTGCAACAAACGCTTATATTCTCTACCGCCGAGACCACATGGATAAGTTGTATGACTCCAGTAATATATCTGATGAAAATTGGAGAGGAAAATTGCTGCAGTTACCTGAATTTCGAGAACAGATCACTGCTGCGCTTGTGCGTCACACTCAGAGGAGTTCAGTGGGTCGCCCATCTAGTAAACAAACTTCATCGCAACCTTCAATACCTTCAACAAGTCGACCATCTACTCCACAAGATGAACCGCTACCTGGTGCTTTGAGCGTTGGCAGAAAGCTAGTCATACTGTTGATGACGTTCGTTTTAACGGTAACAATCACCTTCCGAAATGGCTCGAAAAGAAAGTTATTTAGTAAAAAATGGTGCAAACTTTTCAAAAAGTCGCAAACTCAGTGTGTTTGCGAAGTATGCAAATTACATTTACACTGCGTGACAAAAATATAGGAATTGTAATATTTTCTAAAGTATAGTTTATTGCGAATGTGAAAACTATTTTCTTTAAGTGTTATGATAACATATGGTCGAGGGCTCTATTCTAATTGCATCAATTTTAAATTTGGAGGGAAAGTTCCGTTGTATAAAAAAAAGTATGAAAAAAGATGCAACTAAATGATACGACTTTTTTGAAAAATTTTTGTTTAGTGTGTTCTTTATTCGTGCAAGAGTAACATCATCTGTTTTGTTTGATTCTTTAACTATTAATTTCAATTATAAAAATAAATTGGATTGAAATGGGTCGCGGAAAATGGTTAAGTAATACAGAAATCGAAATGGCTTTGAGTTATAAAAAGAAAATATGAAACTGAGTGAAATTGCGAAATATTTGAAAAGAAGTCAACAAGTAATCAAAAATTTCTAAAAAGATCCCGAGAACTATGGAAAATCTTTTAGCAGTGGGCGACCAAGGGCTGCAACGCGGCGAGATGAGCGCGCTATTTTGAAGGCAGCTTTCAATTCGAGCCTCACTGCCAGAACAATTGCTGAAGTAGCTGGGGTAAAAACCAATATTCGGAATGTGCAAAGAATATTGAAAAAGTCTACGACTATTCAACGCTAAAAATTACAAAGAAAGCCACCGCTTACAGCAAAACATCGAGAGCAAAGATTGAAGTTTGCTGAAAATCACATTAAATGGAAAAAACGCTGGCGTCGGGTGCTATTTACGGATGAGAAGAAGTTTAATTTAGACAGGCCAGATGGTTGGTCTTACTATTACCATGACTTAAGAAAGGAGGAACGCCTTCTAAGCCGACTACAACATGGATGTGGATCTGGTATGATATGGGCCGGAATTGCATATTGTGAAAGAACCGAAATAAAGTTTGTTCCATCAAAATGAAAAGTCAAGATTACTTGAATTTAATTGGTAACGAAATTGTTAACCGATTAACGAAGGATGATATTTCATCAAGATAATGCCGCTGTCCACAGAGCAAAAGTGGTTGAGACATTTTTCAGAGAAAATGAAGTTAATGTTTTAGAATGGCCCGCACGATTTCCAGACCTTAATATAATTGAAAACTGTTGGGGATACCTAGCAAGACAAGTTTATGCTGAAAACCGGCAATACAATTCAGTTAATGAACTGAAAAGCAGCATCATTTCTAACTGGGAGGCAATTCCGAAAAAAAAAATATATTAAAAAAACTATGTAAACTCCTTCCAAATCGTGTAACTGAAGTTTTGAAGAAACAAGGAGGAACCAAGGAGAAACACTCATTACTAGTAATCTTTATTCATTGCAATTTATTCATAATTTCCTTTGAGTTACAATTTTTTTATTTACATTCTATCTTTTTATCGTACAACAAATAATGTTTTTTGTATTATAGAGAACAATTAATAGAGTAATTGAACATCCCTTTATTTCATAGCTTCTTTCATATGTGTTTTCTAAAATCTAAATGCTTGTATTTTTTTATTTCGGAGTGTATGTTGCTCTGCCGTAAAAAATTGCTTTTTAGAATGCCACACTAAGAAGTAAGCCATTTTTCTTAATTTAATTGTTAGTTTATTCAATTTTTAGTAATAAAACTAAATTAAAACTAAAATAGGCATTTGGCATTAAGCTCACAATATAATTCTTAAAAAATATGTTTTTTAAGAATTATAAAAGAAATAAAACTAAAATATGCAAATAAAATTTTGAATTATACCAAGTTTTTAGTTTTAACCAACAAGAGTGCCTGGAGGCACTGTTTCTTTTTTCCCCTCTGCAAGACAAACATCAAAACAATTGGATGATGCCATTGGCCCAAAATACACTGTAATGCTCAGTCTGCGTGAGCAGTCAATCATTCAAAAACACACTGCACTGATCAGTCTGCGTGAAACCAGTTCCCAGTGGGCAATTATACTAGGCCTTAACAAAAGAAGGCATGCTAAGACTACTACTATTGTCATCTTTATACCTCCTAATATCGCTGTACCAATGAGCACTTCTAGAAGCCCTTCCTATGGATGGGGCTCAAAAATTTTTTATTTCTGTGTAACGCAAAACATAAAAGAAGTGAAACATATCATAAAGTGTTAGCCCAAGGAGAGCACAGCGCTCTCCAATAAAAAACATAAATAAAAACAAAGCGAGAAAATTTTATTTTTTGTCACATGCGGTCATTGAACTCGGACCACTGGCGTTATAGTCAAACGTTTTACAGCTCTGCTATTTCACCGTTTGATAACTTGTGAACAAAATGTATATAAAAATATGAGGTCCACATCTCTGAAATTAATTTTCCGCTGGGCATCTACAGCAATTTGATTAATTGGTATGTAGAGTACAATCGTGTATGGAGAATTTAGCTCTATAGATAAAGCGTTGTTTTTGAAATCTTGAGGTCGCAGGTTCGAAGCTAAGCGGTGACAAAGAAGTTTTTTCAGTCATATATATACACTATATATTAGACCGGTTCACATTTCAAAAATGTTAAAATACTTCGGTGCGCGTCCATTTTCCCAAAGTTCCATTCCTAATGAGAACAAAAGTGCCTTAAGACCCAAAAAAATTTGACCTCTAGATATTGCTGAAATCGTTTAAAGGTCATTTTGGAGCTATTTACGACTTAGATCATATTGAATAAAATGTTGTCCAAACCGAAACACATGTTGAATATATTGTGATGAAGAAACATTTATAATAATCTAAGCTATTTTCATATTTTTTTATTTTTTTAAAATATGCATCTGATATTTTTTGGCGGAGCTTTGAACATGCAATGTAACTTCTTCGTCAAAATTATCGTATTTCCACATACCATTTTTTTATTATTTTGTTCCAGTGACATTATGTTTGTAATTTTGTATTTTTGTGCGGAGCTTAAGGTTTCTTGCGATACAACTTACTGCATAATTTTTGGACCATAACATGAAAAAAAAAATAAAAAACACTACAAACATTTGTTTTTCCTGAATTATTTTTTAAAAATATGATTTTTTGTTGTTTTTCAAATGTTTTCTATGGTTATCTACCACTTGCAGCCAATATTGTTTTTGCTCTTCATTTGAAGTAATCGAATTATTAAATTCATTTGTTAACGCTACACTTCTCTCTGCTGAATCGTTAATAACATTGAGCTGAGTGACTATTTGAAGACCACTAACATATGAGCTGTTATTAAGCCACTCATCAGGGTGAAGTTTTAAAAACTCAGTAGAAACATTCAGGTTTTTAAAAAGCAATCTAGTGTTGATTGTTACAAAATCATGCAGATTAACATTTAAATATGTTGGTTTCCTTGAAGCCTTTTTTAATGACTTTTCAGTTCCTGGCTTATTTTGTATTGATTAAAGCCCCGTTAAAGCAGAAATTGCATTAAAAAAATTTGAGCAACACTTATGGTACCTTGGTGAAGAGCTTGTAGGCTTATCATTTTTCGATAGGTCTTTAAGTATTGGCACTGACAAAAAAATGGCGGAATCAATACAAAATAAGCCAGGAACTGAAAAGTCGTTAAAAAAGGCTGCAAGGAAACCAACATATTTAAATGTTAATCTGCATGATTTTGTAACAATCAACACTAGATTGTTTTTTAACAACCTGAATGTTTCTACTGAGTTTTTAAAACTTCACCCTGATGAGTGGCTTAATAACAGCTTATATGTTAGTGGTCTTCAAATGGTCACTCAGGTCAATGTTATTAACGATTCAGCAGAGAGAAGTGTAGCGTTAACAAATGAATTTAATAATTCGATTACTTCAAATGAAGAGCAAAAACAATATTGGCTGCAAGTGGTAGATAACCATAGAAAAAATTTGAAAAACATAACAAAAAATCATATTTTTAAAAAATAAATTCAGGAAAAACAAATGTTTGTAGTGTTTTTTATTTTTTTTTTTCATGTTGTGGTCCAAAAATTATGCAGTAAGTTGTATCGCAAGAAACATTAAGCTCCGCACAAAAATACAAAATTACAAACATAATGTCACTGGAACAAAATAAGAAAAAAATTGTATGTGGAAATACGATAATTTTGACGAAGGAGTTAAATTGCATGTTCAAAGCACCGCCAAAAAATATCAGATGCATATTTTAAAAAAATAAAAAAATATGAAAATAGCTTAGATTATTATAAATGATTTTTGGACAACATATTATTCAATATGATCTAAGTCGTAAATAGCTCCAAAATGACCTTTAAACGATTTCAGCAATATCTAGAGGTCAAATTTTTTTGGGTCTTAAGGCACTTTTGCTCTCATTAGGAATGGAACTTTCAGAAAATGGACGCGCACTGAAGAAAAAAAGACCCATAATTTTCCTCATATATTTTTGAACCGGTCTACTATATATATTTCTCTCATTCTCTCTACTATCAAACATATCTTTCTTCTCTATCGTGTGACGAAATGAAGTAAAGTGACCTAAGAAAGTTTCACTTCAAAATAGAAATTGCAAAACAAAAGACAGTTTACTGCATATTTTTTGCACGGCAGTTAACTTGAGAGTGCTTTTATAAGCCCTCATAAAGAAGGTCTTTTAACATGCATTCTCAAAAAAGAGCTTCTGGCAGGCCTCTTTAGAGTCGCGAGAGAGGAAGGCCTAGAAAATTTGCTCGTTTCATATAAAAAAGTTAATGGGCTTGGATATGAGTGCGGAAGGTCTTCAAAATCCATATGAAGGCCTGCAAGTAGCGCTTCGAAGCCCTGCTTTTGCCCACTGGGTTTTATTTCGTGTACATGAACTGTGTTTGATTGTATTAGTGTGGTAAATTTTGTGAACCCCTAAATAAAATATGACGACTTGACTTATGTGTGCGTGTCAGTCAAACGTCACTACAGCTTTTTCGGTGAGTGAAATTTCACGCACTTCACGTCCGCTGACTCACCTCCCTTGCCATAGAAACCCGGTTTCACGCAGACTGAGCACTACAGTGTATTTTGGGCCATTGAGTTTCTAGTGCCCAAATGTTGCTAGAAAAAAAATTCCCAACAATTAAAGGCCTGACCAAAATAGACGAAACGAGACTATTTCAACTTGTCGAACGTTTGCAATCGTTACGTCTGTTTTGACATTTAACCCAAAATAAAACGAGTTCCTCCAATCGTCTGAAAAAAGAAAAAGTCTACTCTGCACAGCTGTTGTTGACGAGTTCAGTTCGTATGTTCGATCAGTTACGTATGTGCATTTTGGGTTTTAACATTGGCTTCCATTTGTTCGAACTTACTCGTTATAGGTCTGTTCCCGTACTTGAAAACTTTCGAAAACTTGCATAAGTTTTTACTAAATTGCGTTCCCGTACACCAAAAACTTGGAAAAGATAACTACAATGAGAGAGTAAAACATTTCCCCTCCTTGCGATAAGTTGCAAGTTTCTGCTACACAAAGGTCTGTTCCCGTACTTTTATAGCAAAAACTTGCAAGTTGCAAAATTCAAAAGAGTAAGCAAAAAAATTGTCTCTGAGCAATAAAAATGCTTAAAAGTACTGGAACGCTTTTTAGTAAAAACTTGCAAGTTTTGATCAAACATATGTTGGACAAACATTTGGCCAATTAAACGAAAAAAATATTTTTGAAGATTTCGACAATGTTTGATACACTAGCTGCACTCATTGATTGAATATATGTTCTATATGTGCCTGGCTAACAATTTATTTTAATATTTGTCTTTTTATTTTCCATTTTTAGCGCAAATTTTTACTTGATGCACTTGTCGGCCTGTTTTGTTTTTTAATTCTAGCGCAAATTTTGACATTTCTGTCAACACATGACAACTTGCAAGTTTTTACTACAAGAAATTTGTGTAGCAGAAGGTCTGTTTCCGTACTTTCTGTGCTTAAAAATGGGAAAAGAAGAACAAGCATAAAATCGCTCTCTCGAGCACACAAAGTGCACAGAGAGTGCTAGAACTCGAGACTTCGAGTAAAGTTAGAACAAGCATCAAGAAGAATAAGCATCAATAAGAAGAAGCATATGTCAAATTACATTTCATAATTGTTTAAGTTTTGCGATAAATAAATTCACAAATTGTGTGCCTAAAAAGAAATTTACGCACAATAAATAAATAATAATAAAAAAAAATTAAATAATTGTTCAGTTTTGCATTAAAAGTGGGTTTTAATAATTTGAGTGAAAGTGTTTTAAATTTTGTGCTGCTGTCTGCAGTCAAAATCAGCTGTTTTGTGCTTGAGACTTACTACCCAACGGGCCGGCATGTCAGCAGCTTCCTACAGGAGCAAAACGTCAGCACTTATTTTTGTTGTTGTGCAAGCGAACAGTACTCTGAGAGCGTCAGTAACGGACACCACAAAAAAACGAACAATGGAAAAAACGAACAAAAGAAAAAAGGAAAAAACCGCGTGGTATGCAAATAATCAGTTGTTTGATGCAAGTACGCCTGTAAGCAAGTGTTAAAAATAAGTGTTTTTTTGCAAGTAAAATTTCTTAAGTAAGTGATAAGTAAGTGATTTATTTAATAATTTATTTACTTAATCCATCAAAAACTATTAAAAATTTAATTGTTTTGAAAATGGAAACATTGATGTAGTAATTATTTCAGAAAAAATGCAGATTTTTCATTGATTTATTCAAAACAAAAACGAACTGCTGACCCAAAGCTTTCTAAAGAAGGCCTTTTGAAGCAGTATCGATGGTTGCGAATCCAACCCTTATTTTCGATAAAATTAATAATATCTCTCCTTCTCTCTCTCTCTCTCTCTCTCTCTTCCTTTCTGCAGCGCTCTTTTTGAGGTAGACAAAATTAAAAAGAATGCAACGAACTGCTGACCCAAAGCTTTTCAAGAGAGGCCTTTTGAAGCAATCCAAAGTCAGCTAAATTGGAGTGCTTTTTTCCAATGACATGCAATGTTAAAATTACAATGGTATGTCATACGTAGGGTCAGCGATTTCAGCTGACTTGCAAGCACTCCAAAAGGCCTTTCGGAGTGCTTTTTTTTCCCGCTGGGTAGAAGCTGTTTCCCTACTTTTGCAACTATTCTCACATTTCGTTTTTACTCTCTTGCACACATCTTACACAAATCGTACACAGTGTAGAGTACGGAAACAGACCTAGAAACTTGCAACTTATCTCAAGGAGGGGAAATGTTTTACTCTCTCATTATCGCTCTCTTTTGCAAGTTTTTGGTGTACGGGAACGCAATTTAGTAAAAACTTGTGCAAGTTTTGGAAAGTTTTCACAAACTTGCAAGTACTGGAACAGACCTCATATTTCGTGTAGTAAAAACTTGCAAGTTGTCATGTGTTGGCAGAAATGTCAAAATTGGCTCTTGAATAAAAAAAAACAGGCCAAAACGCACAAATTGAATGCGTGACATTTTACAATTGCGTTTAAATATTAAAATGCAAGTGCGTTATTAGGGCAAATAGATTACGTTTATGAATAAATTAAAAACATGTCTGCATTAATCTAATATATTTTATCCAGGGCCGGCCCTAGAGCCGAGCCAGTAAGGCCAGGGCTCGGGGCGCATACAGATAGGGGCGCCTTACATATTTAAAAAAAAATATATCAATCAATATATATGGAAACATTTATGGCGACCGTGGCATGCATGTTAAGTGTGTAGCTTGCATGCCTGGAGCGAGAGATTGATTCCCCCTCACGGCAAATTTTTTTTTAATAAAAAATTTTCTGATCGGTCATCACCTCTTTACAGACAATGTCAAACCTCAGAGAGCAAACCATGCCATGAAAAGCTTCTTAAGAACATAAGCCATGTGGAGTTGGCATAAAACATGTAGGTTCAGTTCTCGATCAATTGTGTACAAACATTTTATAACACACAAGACGACTGTTTGAACCATGATGAGCAACTTAATATTACCACAACCTAAGCAGCGAAAAATAAGTCAGAAGCCACAGCTATATTGCACAAAATTGAAAAATATAAATTTATCTGCTCTTTAATTGAATGGTATGATATTTTATTTGAAATAAATGTAACTAGCAAAGTATTTCAGGCAGTTAGTTTAAACCTCAGCCAAGCAGTAACGTGGTTATCAAAGAGTATAATGTTCCTTGAAGACTATAGAACAGATGCCAAATTTTCTGGTATTTTGGAGGAGGCTAAAATAATTGCGATTTAGATATTGATGTACAGTGTGAACGCGCACGAGTTTGCCTAATAAGGAGACAGGAGACGTTGCCCCATGGCAGTGGGGTCGAGGTTCAAGGAATTGATGCCTAGGAGGTAAATATTCAGGACGTCAGTGCTATGCTAATATCTTTACGACGTCCATCATACCTCTCCTAGGCGTCACTTCCATGACTCCAGACGCGACCAACGCCCTGTCATAGTAGTTTCAACACCGGTCGCACACCATACTTAAGTGTATATTTAAATTAATAAATATACTGTATGGATAGCACAAATGCTGGAACGCAACTGTACCAATTATGGATGATTAGTTGGGTTATCATCCACATTTATTGGTGGAAATTGAGACCCATCTAGCATCTTTGACAATTTGAGGGCATTGCCACCCGGTTGATTAACCGCAACTCCACGCCGATCTCACAGACCTGTTCGCGACATTGAACTAGTCAAATGGTCCTCCTACTTCCCAGATTGGGCGACCAACTCCAAGATCTGGGTAGTCCCTTCTCATTTACACAGGATAGGGCGAACCCGTTGCCTGCGACCATCCTCCTTTTTCCTGGATTTGGACAGGCTGCTCGTGAGAACAGGCGGAGTTGAGCAGGCGGAGTTGAATAAGGAGACAATTTGATTATGAACAACGTGACGAAGTGTTGGATGATCCAATGCAAAACTTTAAAGTTAATTTTTTTAACAAGATCTTGGACAACGCGATACAATCATAACGTGATCGTTTTCAACTTACTCATGAACACTACAGTAAATTCGAAATGCTATATAACTTTGGCAATATAACCAACATAACGGATGATGAAATACGAAAATATTGCATGGATTTAGAACTTATCTTAACTGACGGTGATCAAAATGATATTTCCGGCTTGGATTTATTTGACGAATTAAAATACCTTAAAAATCATTTGTCTTCAGATCGCTGTGATTATCCTATTGAAATTATAAATAATTTATTAGAAAATAATTTAACAGCCGCATTGCTAAATATAAATATTGCATTACGATCGTCTTGATGGTTTAGCTACCCTTTCCATCGAACGCGATATTAGGGAAATTGGAACTGGATGATCTTATCAACAATTTTGCAGCTAGTAAAGCTCGGAAAAACTGTTGGTGTAAGTTAAAATAAAAATATTTATGGATAATATAAGTTCTCTCTTTTTTATGTAGATAAAAAAACTCCGCTAACATAATGAAGGGCATACTTTAGATAGCGGTTTGAGATATGTTCATTTTCTCATTTTAATTTAAAGAAAGTTTTATATATTTAATTGTATGCGTTACTTGTTGTACTTAAAGTTCGAAAAATACCGACCAAAGCCCAATTTTATCAAATATTGAATTTTATATAAAGATAAAGTTGGGAGTTTTATACATAATATGTAAATAATTTTGTCTTATTATTCTAAATTTAACTTAAATAAAATTAAAAAGGGGTTTCTTACTCTTTTTTTTTTTGCTTGTTAAAAAATATGGGGCGCAATTTAGACCCTTGGCCTAGGGTGCCACAAATTCTCGGGCCGGCCCTGATTTTATCGCTCAGTGTAGATGCAGGTCAATCAAAATAACTAATATCATAAATTTTCTCATCGATTAAAAATCTCAAATGAAACTATTGGGCCTGCATCGTCACTAGCACATTGCAAACGTGTCACTTCCGCGATCAATTGAAGAAATTTCAATAAAAGCGCTAAATTCAATAAAAGCATGCTTTCAACTATTAAAATTTTCAACTTTACTTCTTAACCTCACAGTTACGAACAATCCATTGGGCTGAAAATTGTCATAAAATTTAACTGAACCACACCAATAATAGCCAGAGAGAAAAAAAAGCAGCAAAACGCTCGAGTAAGTTCAAATCCGGGTAACAAATTAATTAGTCACAATAAAAAAGTTCGCTATTGCTGCAGCATCAAAAACATTTTCTACTCACGAGTGAGTGAGTATCTGACCTCCTTCTCAGATCGTCAAAACGAACCCTTGCCGCAGTCACTGCAGCCAAGACAAGAGCTGCAATAATTCACATTTGAATAAAAATTTTTAATTGAAAAAACATGTTTTATGACCGTTGCTAACAACGACAACCGATCGCGTTCGACGCTCATCGCAACAGCATCGATCACCTGGCCGATGCAAAGTTTGCAAATAAGATAAACAAAACCGACAAAATTCCAACAATATCACACAAAAAAAAAATAGATGCATACTTTAAAAGCAGCGCGCGCATGTGCAGCACTTTGCTCACCGCACCACTCACGCCCGTTGCTAAGCTCACGTTTGTGCCAGCGTTTTATTTTAATAGCTTTGCACAAGCAAGTAAGGAGCAATAAATGTTGTTGTTGTTGTAGCCAGCACTGGTCAGTGCCAATTGCAACTATGGAAGCGTTGCAAATGCGCTGCTTTTTAAGCTAGTTGGTTATTTAGTTATTGTTATTGCTTTGTTATTAACTGTGAAGTTGATTTGCTATCTCGTTCTAAACATCTCGTTCGCTTCTTCTTTACTTTATATTTTAAGATATTTATTTTTTGCCAAAGTTATTTTTTTATAGTTTTTTTCCTATACAGAGAAGAGTGGCCCTCTTCTCAGTTTATCACACTAGTTGTTGTAGTTGTTGTTGTCTTTCGACGTTTTGATTGTCCAGAGCGCCATTAAATTAACATAAATACATACATAAAACAGCTTTAATGCTGTTAGTTTTAAAAAATTTCAAGCTTTATTTATTTGGTTTCATCATCATTCTAACTGTACTTTATTTCAATTTTTATTGCAAATTATTCGTTTAGGTTTTGATTATATCATATATTTTCTTTTGATTCATGATCGATGGGAACAATTAAAAAAGTTAATGGTTATTCTACATCTGATGGGAAAACGTTAAAGTACTTATGTGAAATCTATGAATATTCTAGCGCCAATTAACATAAACTTACGTTTAATAGTTCCTTACGAACTTAAACGTAATTTCACAACGCCCTGAATTCGCTAATTGGGCAGTGGAAATGTTGGCCGGAGGTGTGGATTTTAGATCCGGTTCTCCGGAAAAATGCACAAGCCCGTTTTTGACACAGCGGCATGTCAACAAGCAAAAATACCGTTATTGAAGCGACCGCAATCCACAAGTGTTTGACCAAGCATCATTACATCCACAAAGATTGACTGTTTTGTGCGGTTTATGGCAAGGCGGCATCATCGGACCTTATTTCTTTCGAAATGAGGAAAGAGACACCGTTGACAGTCAATGTTCTTCGGTAAAGAGTGATGCTAACCAACTTACTGAGGCCAAAACTCGACAACAGCGATATATCTGAGTTGTGGTTCCAACAGGACAGCTCCACATGTTATACAAGCAACGCAACGCTTGAATTGGAGCAGGATAAATTTGGCGACTAGTTCATATCACAGCAAACGTTCATCAATTGGCTGCCGCGATCATGTGACTTGACACCCCTCGATTAATTTTTCTGAGACTAGGTCAAGTCCTTAGTCTACGCTAACAAGCCAACCATTTTGGACAAGCTTGAGGCCAACATTCAAGATGCTATTGCCGTAATATCGCCGCACATATTGGCGCGAGTCATCAAAAATGGGACCAACCGCTGGAAGCACTACCAGCGAAGGAAAAAGTTTCTCATTTATCTGGCATTAACTACCATTGATAGGTTTGAGCCTCGTTTAAGAATTTGCGATAGCCACTTCTGCTTTGCCAGTTGGAAACACTAAGCGTCGTCAGGTATCCAATACTTCATTCTTCCAACGAATATGTTCGCGTCTTTTTCAACGTTGACCGTCACAGGACATGGAATATTTTTTCGATTCGTCGTTTTCCATTCGCTCAACATTACCTAGCCTAGCAGCCGCTCGATTTCAATACGTCGTTGTCAGCGTACAGCTCATACAGCTCGTGATTCCATCGAATTTAGTACCCGCCATTGCCGCAGATTGTACCGAAAATCTTACGAAGGATCTTTCTCTCAAAGGCTCCCAAAGTATTTTTATTAGAACTAAATACTAAACGTCCAGGTTTGAGCTGCATATAATAGGACGGGCATGATAAGTGACTTATAGCACATAAGTTTTGTTCGTCGAGAGAGGGCTCTACTTCTGTATTGCCTACTCAGCCCAAAGTAACACCTATTGGCAAAAGTCATCTTTCGTTTTATCCCAATATTGACATCGTTGGAGGAGTTTACGCTGGATTTCAGGTGGACGAAGTCCTTATCAACCTCGCATGAGATATTGTCAACAGTGACGCTGGGACTATTTGTTCGACACTAGGCATTTCGTCTTATTTGCGTTCACTACAAGACACATTCGACTCGACTCTTTTGCTTATCTGATGAATGCTGCACTGACTTTGCGCATATAATGGCCAATGGTATCGATATCATCATCAGCATACGCCAGCAACATATTACTTTTGTACAATATCCTGCCACTATGTCTCAAATCAGCAGCTCGCATGATCTTCTCCATCATTAGGTTGAAAAAGTTGCACGATAGGGAATCCCCGAGGTCTGAAACCTCTTTTGGTATCGAATTGAGAAATGAGATCCCTCCCGATTCTAACTGTGCTGCTGGTGTTGCTCAGTGTCATTCTGCAAAGACGAATGAGCTTTGCAGGAATACTAAATTTAGACATGGTGGAGTATAGATGATTCCTTATTGGACTTTCGAAGGCGGCTTTGTAATCGACAAAAAGATGGTGCGCGTCGATTTGTTTCTTTAAGGTCTTCTCCAACATTTGTCGTAACGTAAATATATGGTTGATAATGGGCGCAAATGGTGTGATCTCCTTTATTGTGGATTCTGCAGAGCACACCGATGCATTCTAATAATTTTTAATGCATTTTTTCAACCATACTCTACATAGAAGCTCATTAAATAGAGCTGCGGGTCCAATATTGAAAAGCTCAGCAGGTCAAACCATCGGCTCCTGAGGCTTTGCTGTTTTTAAGCCGAGCTAAAGCTTTCAAGACTTCATTATAGTTGGGCAGCGAAACTTCAACGCTGTTGTCAGCAAATTGAGTTTCCAGGATATTATCTCTTTCGGCGGGATTATTGTCAGCGTCGCCATTCAGAAACTTAGAAAAGTGTTCCCTTCACATCATCAGTATACTCTGGATATATGTCACTAAATTCTCGTGTTCATCCTTGCAGGAAGAGGCCCCCCCCCCCTATCTTAAAACCATCGGCCAGACGTCTTATTTTTTTGAAAAATGTTCGGACCTCTTTCCTGTCACCATGCATCTCAATTTTCTTGCACTCACGCTATTTTGCCTCTCTTTTCTTTCACCTGAAAAAGCTTCTCTCTTCCATACTCTTTTCTTTGTGCCACTCCTTAGCAGCACGCTTTACAACCGATTGCATGGTGGATTTGTAATCATCGGCGTCGCGACACTCCTGCTAGTGCCACTGGCTTCAACGAGAGTGGTGGTAGCCAACCACCTCTTGATAAGCAACCACCAACCACCTACTGCTCCCATTTGTTTTCGATCGGAAAAGTAGTTACTTTCTTGAAGCAAGAGTGAGAGTTGAGTCGCAAAGTCTACCATGCTTATTACTCCATAATTCTGTGGCCTATTCTCCATTTAAACGCTAAACGCCAGCCAAAATAAGTAATCCAAAGAAAAAATGACAACCAGTCGGCATTTGACCGACGAAGGCCATACGGATTGGTCATTTCGAAAAAAGTTCTTTGAAATGGTTAAATAAATAATAAAAATTCCGTAAGGATACTCGTACACAGACGAATTAAGTGGACGAATTTCTATTCTATTCGAAGAGTTAATTGTCTTGTCTCTTGTTGGACAAAATTGGCGTCAGAATCAATCGGAATCGCTGTCGTACTCATCTTTGCTATGTGGTCATTGCTCTCTGGCACAAAGTCATCATCACTATTTGAAACGTAATCACTCATCCATACTCAATGAAATATGAAAGATCAACTGTTTTTCTTTTAATTTTCAAATAAAAGACCAAACAAAAACAACGCGTCTGTTCACAACATAGGTATAAAGAGTGTTTTTTTAGAGGCATAAGACTTTTCTTTCAACTTAAATTTAGAAAAATTAATTATGGCAGATTTTATGGCATTAAGTGTTTGAACACAATTTCGAGAATATGGCCACAGCAACTGCGTCTTATTAAAACCATCCTGTCGGTCCAGAATAGCCTTTTTCCAGAATAGCCGACCTTATCTCACCGATAACGCGCAGTACCAATGACTTGACGTATCCATACAAAAAGTAGTCTAAGTAGTAGTAGTCAAATCACAAGACGTAGGTGTCCAATTGAAAAGCCCATTTCTTGATATGATTCAGTGACCAAAAGTTCATGACAATAAAGTGATGGTTTCACGCGATGTATGGCTCGTTGCTTGTCATCTTGCTGGAAGAATTTAGCACTTAGACGATTGATATTGATGTGGGGAATCAAAAAGTCGTTAACCATTTGTCTGTAGCACACACCATTGACGGTAACGTTGGCTCCGTCTTCAGTTTTGAAATATTATGCATTATGCGGACCCATTCACCATTAATGATGTCTTCAGAATGCAAACCACACCAGACAGTTACTTTTTCTAGATGTAAAGGAGCCTGGAGAGTCTCTTCAGAATTATTTTCACTCAAAATACGACAACTTTGCTGATTTCCTACCCGTTAAGCCAGAAATGTGCCTCATCGCTGAAAATGATTTGACGGTAAAAATGCAGTTTAACTTCCGATTGATTTTCAGCCCATTCATCGAACGTACGACGCAAACGAAGGTCTGATGGCTTCAATTCCTGCACCACACATTGGGCCAGAAATTTGAAAAAGTGGCCAAAACTCATATCTTGGCAATGCATGGACAGAATTAAATAAAAATTGGTACAGAATACTTAACACAGGACCTTCTTCAAGCACGGGAAAATAAGTGGGCGGGACTCAAGAATTGGGCGTGGCAATATCAATAAAATACTGTATCTCGTCTAATAGTGGGGCTAGGTTATTAAAATTCGGTACAGTGTTTTGCGGGATCTTTTCCCGAGCATGATGAAAAATTGGACTGGATTTAACAAAGGGGCGTGTCACCAGTAATAAAATTCCGTATCTCAGTTAGTGTTGGGAAATTGGGTAAAGTTAGGGTAATGAAATTGGGTAAAGGGGTGGGTAGGATCGTTTCCGAGCATGTTAGAAAAAGTGGGCGGGACTTAATAATGGGGCGTGGCAATATCAATAAAATACCATATTTCGTCTAATAGTGGGACTAGATTATTAAAATTCGATGCAGTGCTTTGTGGGCTCTTTTCCGAGCATGGTGAAAAATTCGACTGGATTTAACAAAGAGGCGTGTAGTAAAATGCCGTATCTCAGTTAGTGTTGTGTAGTGTATAGGGGTGGGTGCAATCGATTCCGAGAATTTAAGAAAAAGTGAGTGGGATCCAACAATGGAGTGTGGCACTATTTATATAAAAACTGTAGTTTGGTTATTATTTATTCTGTGGTACTAAAAAGAAGGCAGGATACGAGACAGATCAAGGCGTTGCTTTTACCGAATCTGACATGTGATGTGTGAACTAAAAATAAATATACAAGGTTTTAGAAAATAACACTTTTAGAACAATAAATATGTTATGAAATCGAGAAACAAAAAAAAAGCTCAAGCCTGTGTTAGATAACACGGGCGCATAGGTCAGATGTAGAATACGTTAGTCATTAAGACATTGAGGATGTCTTAAAGACGTGGCCAACTGGGTAAGCACAATCTTGTTTCTCTGCTTCGCTTATCAATGTTGTGTATGTACACATCGTTCGCTCTTTTTGCATTTTCAGTTTGCATTTGCCCATACTTGGTCATTATACTTCTTCTCTTTCTCACACTGGTTCTGTGATGAACACACAGATAATCGTACTGCTCTTACACATGATGTTATAATACATAAAATACAAAGCATATGAAAATTAATACAAAATTTGAAGGAGTAAAATTTTGATTTACTTATAGAATCAAAAAAATTATATGTAGCAATATGATTATTTAAATACAAATCAAAAGAAGACAAATTAAATATGTTACGACCATACTTGAATTTTCTTCAATGCATGCATAAAGTATTAAAAACTTATAATGAAAAAGACAAACATTTTCTCAAAATTTTGTGCTCCAGATCAACACCCCTACCTTACCGTATAACGTATTCTACGTTAAAACCCTCAATTAGCCTACATAAATGACACATGTATATAGTTTCCAGGGTCACCACGTGAAAGTTGCGGGGAGATCCCCATGTTTTTTTTATTTTTTTCTGCTTTTTTGTTATTGTAGTTTTTTTTGTATCTTTTGTTTTTTATATATTTATATATTTTATTATATAAAAAAAATGTAGACCAGAACTATGAAATATGTTTTCAGTTAGGACAAAAAAATATTTATTTTTAATTTTTTTCATTTAATTAAATATTTAATTAATGTTATTCAAAATGATCTCTGCAAGTGGGTAAATAAAATATTTTGTTAGTTTTGGTTTTTTTTTTTCATCATGTTTTATAACAACTCTTTCTAAGCACATTTCCGAAAGATCCATCACGTAAAATCAAAATTACGGATTTAATGACGCCTATAGCATGTTTTGGCGAAAATGAG